>CAMPFS010000004.1:7894080-8494080 GCA_946814055.1 Caenorhabditis sp. 36 PRJEB53466 | reverse complement strand
AAATTCAGAATCAATCAACAGAATTAGTATCAAAAGTTCGACATTTAAGAGGCACTCTTCTCAGCACTTCCGGCATTGGAAGAAGTGATGCAAGCGGACGACGAGTTCCTTAATGGTTTTCCTGTACAAAACTTCCAATAATGGGGGACGAAAAGGATGTAAGAAAATGGGGAAATGACGGGGGCGAGCATGAAAGCGATCGTGATTCCGTATTGGAGGTAATCCGGACGGAAGGTTCCGGTGTACATGGCCAGGAAGAAGAGGACGCCGAGGAAGATCCAGATGGGAATGCACACTTGGAACGTCAGGATCTGAAGATGGATCAAAGTTGTGGAATTCTGTTCACAAAGTTGAGAGTTGAGATTCACCTTGACCAATTGTTTATTGAGAATCTTGACATCCTTCGAGAGGTCGGCGCCCATGCTCAGAATGAAGTTGAGAAGAACGTTACGAATCCAAAGATAGGCAATGACAACGAGAAAAGAGGTGATGACCAGTTGGACGAAAATCACAATTGAAGACCAGTATACCACCGAGCCAGTTAGAATCATCTCATTCTCGTCAGTACCATTGAAAGTGGTCCAATTTCCTGCTTCCAGAGCGATTTCCTTTTGTTCCGACGCGAAAAAGTCGATCCAAACGGCCATGTGAACGAGCGAAGGGATGTAGACCAGGAACGCGGCAAAGATAATGCTTTTGATGGACGGATCGCGGACGTAGAGGATATAGTAGCGGAAGAGATAACAGGCGATCAGCCAGATCAGATTGTGCTCCAGGAAACTGCTCATGAACATGTGGCCGGCGTAGCAGGCGACCGGGCCAAAGTCAGTGCAAGGGCCCGTCGGGATTATGGTAACCGAGGAGCCGTCAGTGATGATTCTGAACTCTTTTCAAAGTAGATTCCACACTCGAGCCCTACCTTTGCATCACAAAAAAGTTGGCCAGTGACGACATGATGTCAGTGAGTGACTTGTTAGTAATGAGTGCGGAACATGGACGCATAATCTTCGGCGACTTTGAGACGGCCAGAAATAGCAAGAAGACATTGATGGCAATACCGAAAAGGGAAAGTGCCGCGTGGAGCAATTGATAGATCCCGAACTCCATCGTTTTTCTAGAATGCGTTGGAGCTCGAGTGGTTGTGAAGTAGTTATGACCTGTATCAAATACGTGTCGAAAAAGTGGTACCGGAAATCAGTCTTGCTACTTTTCAATTAAACAAATGAGGACAGAGGTGCGAAAAAAAGTGTGACGTTACAGTATTCGATCACATCGTCGGCACCTCCTCCGCTTCTCCTTTTATACGCATCCCGTCCGGGTTCATGAATGGGCGGTGATTAGAAAGTATTGAGGTTTGTGACAGAAACGGACAATAGAGGAGTGACACATTCGAAAGGGGTCTAGAGTTTGGTGGCGACACTCAAAGATCTTGTTACTTGACATGAAAAGGAGATAATTTTCAAATTCACGGGGTCTAAATAATGTTCAAGGATCACTGTGGTTAGTGTGACGTACGATCGCAGTTTATATAATCCATTCAAAAATGGAGTGGTACTAGACACTAAAAAGTGTGCCATTTACGGATTGTTTTTCATCTATTATGCTGAATTCGTTAGTATTCCTAACG
This sequence comes from Caenorhabditis sp. 36 PRJEB53466, assembly GCA_946814055.1. Lineage (NCBI taxonomy): Eukaryota > Metazoa > Nematoda > Chromadorea > Rhabditida > Rhabditidae > Caenorhabditis > Caenorhabditis sp. 36 PRJEB53466. The sequence continues at coordinate 8,492,453 of CAMPFS010000004.1, read as the reverse complement.
GATTCTCTGAAAACGGAAATTCCATTTATTCATTCGGTTTTTCCCATTTGCTGTCAAACAGGCAAGTGCACGAAAAGTAAAGTGTCTATCGTAATTTGATTAATACTGGGAAAACACAAAATATCAATGTATTTTTGTGCGTTCTTAATTTCCGGTAATGCCAAGGTGCATATCACATTGATTCTAGTTATTATGATGACACCACACGAATACTACTGCTAGAATCTATAATATCAATGCGATACGTGTATTGCCAGTCCATTTTATCCTCATCCGCTTGTTTCTTGAACTGTCTATTGATCTATATGGCGTTGAAAAAGAGTCCACCGATTATGAGGAATTGTTGTATTATAATTGTCATCAAATCCGTAACGGACGTGCTGGCGGCGATAACAAATTTGTTTGTGATCGAGAGGGAGTTTTCAGCTTTTTCAAAAGTGGAAATTCATCTGAAACTAGAGCGATTTTCAGAATAATCAGCACTGGATCTCTGGTGTTCATAATCTCCAAAGGACCCTGCTACACTCGGATCTCCTGTTTCTCAGGCCACATGATGTTCATCAGCTTCCTCCAACAGAACTTGGTCTGGCTAATTATCTCCTACCTATTTCGCTATTATATCCTCCACTACCGTAAACCCTCTGTCAAAACCTTCGTGTTCACAACTCTTGCCTGTTATGCACCCTCTTTAATCAATTCTTTGTTATGGATCAACTCCTATTCCGAGTACTCGATAGATCAGTTCGCTCCCAAACTTTTCTCGAAACCCGATGATATTGTGATGGCCGGATGGGTGATTCATCAGTCAATTCAAGTGATTTTAAGCCAGTTGGCCATTTCATCGGCTGTGGTTTTTCTATTTTATCTATGGATTGTGTATAATTTGATCAAGTTTTTGAATAAAAACACGCCAAGGCTATCGAGAACTGCGGTGATTTTAAATAACCAACTTGTAAAGGTATTGGAGAAGTCAATGTTTAGAACCAAACGTACAATCCATATTTTCAGACGGCGCATTTCCAGTCTGCTATCCCCTTAAGCATACTTCTCGGCATTTTCATTTTCCTCCTAATGCACTTCTCAATCGTAGATCCCATAAATGTTCAGTTCATCACTTCCATTCTCTTCACTTTCACAACAAACATCTCTCCAATGAGCTACATTCTCTTCCTTCCACCCTACTGGAATTTCTGCTTTGGTCATCCAAAAAGGGTGAATGCGGCTGTGGAGACTAGTCATGTTTCGATTTCGACGAGAAGTCTACCGTTGAGTTTGTTTTAGGCTTAGATTAAAATACACTTTTTTAAATAAATGCTTTATGCTCCAAAATCACAATGTTAGAAAGAAAAAGCTGAAGTATGTATGTATTAGTCACCAAACCCAAGCTTGCCTTCCGCAAACAAAGCCATAAACGGGTAGAGCAGTTGTGCTGGTACAGCTGAAATTACCATTATGTTGTGTTGCTTGAAGCCTATTACATACCTCCGAACATCCTCAAGTATAGAACTCGTTCCATTAGCCCGTACCACAAGACAATTGTCTCCGGTACTCGCTTGAGCGCCAGCGTTGGTCACCCAATTATAATAGTCAATAGTTTTGGAGCTCGAGTCGCCGTATGTAAAGCCCTGATGATATAAGTTTCAAGCTTTGATATATTATGTGCAACTTACACTTGATGTCTTGCAAGCAGCAGTTTTTGGGGTTGATTGACATTTTGTCGATCTGACTCCATCAATTCGTAGATAGATGTTTCTTGAAATAGTGTAAGTACGGATCAACTTTGCACTCACTAAAATATTTTGCGATTTTGCTAATTTTCGCAAAGGGACTGACCAACAAGATACTCGACTTCGTCGGCATTCGAAGCCCCAGTCAGAATGCATCCCTGGGTTGCGCATCCGGCTACGGCATCATCATAACTCTGCGAGATATTCGTGTACAACGGCAGAAGACACCAATCCATTGATGGGCGCCGAGTGAACGAATATTGCGGTAAGGGACACGCGTTTTTAACTGAACTTTGGAGTTTCTAAACTTTCCAAAATGTGCGTCTACTTACCAACAAAGGTGAACGTCCAAGTTCCATTGACCAGTTTTATAGTATAATTCACTCGTATAGGAATCTGCGTCACTTCATCTGGAGTTTCCAGCGAAACCGACGCGGTTTTATTGTTGAAAGTTGGTGGATTGGTTCCAGTTGGACACGTTGCGGATGTTATGTTAATCTGTGAACATTACATTCTTCTAACAATTTATGTTTAAGGTGTACCTTGAAAGCAACCTTAAACCCTTGAGTCTTAGTTGTCTGAGTAACTGTGCTGATGTTTCCGTACTTAAACCATTGACAAGTGTTATTTTTATCATAGGCCAACTCAAAATGTTTTGTAAAGCGAAAATCATTTACAAAACTGACCACACAGCTAGAATTGCTCCAGCACAATTTCACACAATCATCCCACGAGACACTCGAGTTCGTTTGTACGCTTTTGAACGATTTCGGTTTTCCGTACACTACTATCATTGAAAAATCGGCTAGAACCGAGATGAAAAGTAAACAAAATAGCAGAAAAATGGAATTGGACATGTTCACTTTCACAAATTTTGGAAAAGTTTGCAAAGTGTGGATGACGAGGAGCAGAAGCGCAGGCTGTTGACATGTAACGAGCAGCACTTTTCACTTGTCAAAAGAGATTCAGGCTAGTTTTCATTTTTGGTTTTGGGATCTGGACATCTTTACAATGAACCAAATCAATCACCTGTTTAGAACAGGTTTCATCAGATGCCATTCATCTTCATGTTACACTTTTCTAACCGTCTTCTCTAACTTCTCATTCATTCACACTTCTTCTACCTAAAGAAAAGGATGTTGACCAAATTCATTTTATTTTCCTTGATTTCTGTAGCATTTGCTCAGGACAATGCCGCGGATTTAGAGTTCTCTCCCTATGTTTTTAAGGCTGTAGACATTCCGTTCAAAAATGTAAGTGATCTGTTTCATATTCATATTCAAAAGTATTGTATGCTTTCAGAACAACTACGCAAAAGATTGGTTCGGATCTGACGTGGCGCTCGTTCAACATCCACTTCTAGGTACTTTTCACTATTTCAATATTTCCATGTCGCCTCAAAAACTTGCAGCCCCCGCAAAGTCTATCAAGCCCGGAAACCCGGTCGCTCTTCCGACAATCGCGCCGCTCATCGTCAAGTGGTCCGATTTGAACAACGTGAAAGTTAACGAACAAATCGGACAAAACTTTGAGAAACGTGTCGATTCGCATGTGTGGTGGCCCAACAAATAAACTTTAATTATGTAAACAAACGAGATCTACCAAATAGTAACAAGTAACCTGTTCTCATTTCCATTCCGCTCCGTCCTTGACCTCAATCTTATCATAGCACACACAAAACGTGGCAATATAAAAGTTATTATCCATGACGCAATGCGGCAGGTCTCCGTATCGGTTGACGTGGCTGATGGCGCCAAAGTCCAGTTTGATTTCGTTCCGAACCGCGTCGTAGAACAGCGTTACTTCGTAGATCGCATTTCCCGGGGAGGTGGAGAACTTGAGCTGGTAGTGAGCGAACGCGGACTCGGTTGAGCCGGAGAGATCAGGAACGAAACCGTCAGTGTCCATCACGTTTTTGTAGGCCAGGACGGTCTTGTCGGGAAGTAACCTGACGTTGTGTTCTTGGGGAATTCCATGTCCAGATGCACCACTCACATTTTGGCATTGATGACGTTAGCGAGGGAAAGTCTGGCACACAACTCTTTCTCCACTTCCAGCTCCTTGTTGATCTCACGGACGACGGCGTTGGCGATTCTGAATATAGAAATCAGAACTCGTCCCATTTTCCATCATTACCTCCTGGTCAACTTGCGATCCTCCTGAGTCTGCATGGCATCCTGCCACGAAAGACACGTGCACCAATGGGCTTCGATGCCCGCCTGCGCGCACGTTCTGTCGGCCGGAATCGGTCGGAACACTGACAATGATCGTGTCGTCTTCGCGTCCTGCATCTGACCCACTTGCTCCTTCTTCAACTCGGACAGCTGGAGAATGTCGAGAAGGGAGGCGTGAATGTCGAACGGACTCGTCAGTTTCTCCTTGTTCTCCCTCAGATTCCTCTCCATCTCGGCACCCTTCGCCGTTTCTCTCAACTGTTTCGGAAGTGCGATCGAAAAGAACGGCATTCTTTCCTCGAGTTGGCCCTGGTGCGTCTCCCGAAGCTTCGCGAATCGGTGTCCGTGATCCGCCATCACAATCACCAGCGAGTCGTCGAACATCCCCTCGTCGTTCATGTGCTTCAGATGGGCCGACAGATCCTCGTCCTCCACGTCTACCAGATTAATGTCGTCGTGGGAGAGAAGGCCTTGGTGCATCAGAAGAAAGCGAGGAACATCTTCATAAGTCTTCATGAACTGTTTACAGTTTCGAAGCCAAACCTAAAGGCTGTATAGTTCAAGAAGTTGGGAAAATCGGAATTACATTATGAAGAGGCTCAGCATTGAGACACCTGGCAGGATAGCCGAAAGTTTGTTCCACATCATAGAAGAACGTCCTCGGATAATGGTCTGTCGGTTGATACCGGAATCCTGTGAGCCGATAGCAAAACGTCGCTACAACTTCAATTATGATAGTTGCCTGCTGACTATGTGAAACCTACAGTACATATACATATCTTCTCCAAACATGGTCACATATCCGAAGTCCGAAAAGTTTTGCCAGATCAGCGGATACACCTCGTCCAAGTAGCTGGCTTCCGAGAATCGTTTCCGAGTCAACGGAAGCTCCTCTTCGGTTTTGCCCGTCAGAATGGGAATGAAAGCTTGCGGAGTGCCGTCGCCGACAATGTTGTAGCCGTTCAGAACCGTACTTCCAAGGGTCTCCTCGAGGAATTTCACAGTTTTTGGCAGTTTTCGACGGAATGACATCTGCGAGAGCGAGTCAAATCTGAACAGAATCTTGTAAACTTTGTAATGATTGGAAACGTTACCCCAAAAAGTAGATATTATACGATTTCCTCTTCGGGTTCTGTGCATTCTCATGTCTTTTGGTTTTTGCTCTTGCATACGCTTTTTCATTGCGATTCACGTGCCAGAGAAGATGATCCCATTTGGAGAATCCGTGCCAGCAAGTGACAATCGCAAAGTCCCCTCCGTTGAATTTATCGCCATCTGTAACAACAATAACAAAAATTGAATACTTCAATTTAGCTCCCGTACCTTTCACATCCAACTTCTCTCCGTATTCATTTTCATGGTCGGTCACTCTCCGAAAGTACTGAATCTGGCATTTTGCGCTCTTCCGTTTCTGCGTGAATCGAATGACGCTGTGCTCGTCCACAAATACCCAATTCGGTTCGATTTGTCCCTTTAATTGGCATTCCAGTGGTTCGTGTTTCTCGAAGAAATTAATGACTTCGGTGCCGTTGATGTCGAGTTTCGGAATTTTGCACTTCTGAAAAGTTGGGTTTGGAAACCTTCCATTAAAGACGATGTATCTTAGCTGCTTGTGAAAATATCGAAAAATTGCAAACTTATAAAATTTTCAAAATGTTTGAATAAGAAATTTATTAGTTGACAACTTTTTGGTATGCCCATCAGCAGCTGAGATATATCGTCTTGAATAAACGGTACTAGGTGGGCGAGCTGGCGCTCGGAAGCTGCTAGGCCGCTTGTTCGATAGTTCAAGTGTTCATTTTTTAATTTCTTCGTCAGAGTTTTCGCCTGTTTTGCAATTTTAACGTGGTAATTTTGCAAAACAGGCGAAAACAGGCGCCTGTTCTGCAACCCTATCAGTCGCAATACTTTTGTTAAAAATGAAAAAGTGGTGATGGTCCTTCGGAGAAATGAAAAACAAACAGACAAACCCGTGAAGATTTTTTACTAATAAGAAGAATGATTCCAGTAATTTCAAAGCTTATCTCGACAAACCTCTGTAAGTTTTTCGCAAAGGTTACGAAGCTTCAGATGGCACGTACAACTTGCGCATGTAGCCATAAGTCTGCACAAAAGTTTGTTAAAGTTTTCGCAAAGGTTACAGAGATTTACCGAGCTCGTGACAAATAATACCTGATTCTGAAGTGAGTCCTTTTCTTTTTCGTTCTGTTTCCCCGGATCTCCAGCTCCTGGCGCTCTCATTTGCCGATCCCGATCACTGTGTAATACTTGAGCACTTATCGGTCCATCTCTCCGTACAATTCGCTTTTTGGGGAATGACGAACGAAAGGAGAAGAGGAAAATGAGCGCAAAAATGATACAAATGAGAAGGGTCATTCGTTTCCAATGATAATATAGAACTGCCATCTGAAGGGAGGAAGAAAGGTGGAAGAAAGGTGGAATACGAAATGTTACGGACGGGGTGCTATCTAAGAGTGCTATCGGAGCTGTAAACTATTTGAATTTCCTATTTACTTTAGACCGGAAGTTTTGCTCAACGTTTTGCGGAGAAGCGACTCACCTTTTAAAAAATATAGTTTTTTCTGTACGACAAGTTCTCTAGACATTGCCAAGTTTCAGCCTGTACTAGAAACACAGAAACCTAAAGGCCATTCCCAGGTCATTCCCAGGTCATCGAAATCTCATCAGTTCATTAAGTAAGGCAAGGTATTGTTAAAAAGCACCGCAGATCCGGAAATAATGTACAAAGAAAAACCGTAAATGGGAACGTTAAGAGCAAAACAAAGGAAAAGCGATCACACTCTGTCGTAGCACACGCAGAACGTCGCGAGGTAGTAGTTTTTATCGATGATGCAGTGCGGGGCGTCTCCGAACTTGTTCACGTGGCTCATCGCTCCAAAGTCCAGCTGCAGCTCGTCGTTGACAATGTCGTAGAACAGCGTCACTTCGTAGATGGCCACACCGGGCGACGTCTGCAGTTTCAGCTGATAGTGGGCAAACGCCGCTTTTGTGGAGCCGGACAGATCGGGCACGAAGCCGTCGGCGTCCTTCACGTTTTTATAAGCCAGCAGTTCCTTGTCGGGCAATAATCTGAAATGGAAATGTTTAATAGAATGAAAGATCAGTCAACGTCGGCTTTACTTTTTTGCATCAATGATCTTGGCGAGCGCCAGCGGTGCACACAAATCTTTCTCAGCGGCGATCTCAGTATTGATCTCCCGGACGACAGCGTTGGCGATTCTGAATATAGAAATCAGAACTCGTCCCCTTTTCCATCATTACCTCCTGGTCAACTTGCGATCCTCCTGAGTCTGCATGGCATCCTGCCACGAAAGACACGTGCACCAATGGGCTTCGATACCCGCCTGCGCGCACGTTCTGTCGGCAGGAATCGGTCGGAACACTGACAATGATCGTGTCGTCTTCGCGTCCTGCATCTGACCCACTTGCTCCTTCTTCAACTCGGACAGCTGGAGAATGTCGAGAAGGGAGGCGTGAATGTCGAACGGACTCGTCAGTTTCTCCTTGTTCTCCCTCAGATTCCTCTCCATCTCGGCACCCTTCGTCGTCTCTCTCAACTGTTTCGGAAGTGCGATCGAGAAGAACGGCATTCTTTCCTCGAGTTGGCCCTGGTGCGTCTCACGAAGCTTCGCGAATCGGTGTCCGTGATCCGCCATCACAATCACCAGCGAGTCGTCGAACATCCCCTCGTCGTTCATGTGCTTCAGATGGGCCGACAGATCCTCGTCCTCCACGTCCACCTGGTTGATGTCGTCGTGGGAAAGGAGACTCTGGTGCATGAGCAAGAAACGAGGGACGTCGTGATAGGTCTTCATGAATTGGCGACCGTTTTGGAACCACATCTGAAAAATTGTGTAGTTTAGAATTCTAGCGTTCAAATTTTTATAATTTTTATAATTAATTTCATGATGCCACATAATGAACTCACTCTGTGCAAAGGAATGGATCCAATGCAATTCCTGTTGTTCAACTTCTCCACTTCTTCGAACAAAGTTCTCGTGTAATGATCAGTCGGTTGATTCCGGAATCCTTTCAGTCGGTACGTGAACGTCCCAATATTGAACGCATCCTCGGCGTACATGGTCACATATCCAGCGTCCGAATAATTCTTCCAGACGAACGGATACACGTCATCCACGTAGTTGGCCTCCTTGTACCGTTTCCGGGTTAACGGGAGCTCCGTCTCGGTTTGAGCAGTCAAAATGGGAATGAAAGCTTGCGGAGTGCCGTCACCGACAATGTTGTAGCCGTTCAGAACCGTACTTCCAAGGGTCTCCTCGAGGAATTTCACAGTTTTTGGCAGTTTTCGACGGAAAGACATCTGCGAGAGGGAGTCAAATCTGAAACGATTTAATAAAGCTAGGAAGGAATGGAGTTTTTACCCCAAAAAGTAGACATTGTACGGCTTGGTCTCTGAATTCACAGTTTCCGGCCTAATAAACTGCCGAGCTTTCTCGTGAATCTCCTCCGCATCATTCACACTCCAAAGGACCGAATTCCACTTCTGGAAGCCCTGAATACACGAGACAGTCGCGTAATCACTGCCGTTCAGCCGTTCGCCGTCGCGAATCTCGACCGGCTCCGCGTACGAATTCTTGTTATCGTCGACTCGCGAAAAGTATTGCACTTTACACTTGGCCTTCGCCCGTTTCTCCGTGAATCGAATGAATCCGTCGTCGTTCACAAAAACCCAATTATCCTCGATCGAACTGTGTTTCTTTTGGCACTCGAGCGGAGCGTGCTTCTCGAAGAAATGGATGACTTCACTTCCATTTATGTCCAGTTTCGGAATGTTGCATTTCTGATTCTGAAGCAAATATGACGACGATTGCGCTTTTCCTTTTTCGCTATCATTTTCTTTCCCTCGATCTCGATCGCTATGCACTGTTTTCACTTTGACCGGCACCTATAAAAACGTGCTTTCGTGTATTTTCCTGAGTATTTCAAAGAATCCGAACCTCATTGAACTCCTCATACCGCTCGGCTCGGCTCTGGAACGTCGGGCCGTTCGAGCTGACTTTCAATGAGCCGATGAGAAAGTAGACGGAAATGCACAGCGCGGCAATGACAAGGATCTGACGGGCACGAAAGATGAATGTGGCCATAACCGTCGCATGAAGGCTTTAATCACTGAAATTCAACTGTTTTTTTTTTTGGCAAAATCAGCGTGGGAACTGAGAAAATGTGCATAAATTACCGAGAGAGCCCGAATAACAACACAAACACAGACTGATGGAGCCGTGTTGAAGTGGCTTGAGCTCGGAGAGGGAAAGCAATGAAAAAGCGGCGGCGGCGATACGATATACAAACAATAACCGAGGTCGACCCGAGGCAAAGAGCGCGGATTGGGTGGGTGGCGCGGGAAGCACACAGGCAGAGCCACCGCTTATTTTCACTTTTCGGATAGGATGTGGAGGATGGCTCACACACGGATTATCCGCATAATTTGTGCGTGTGCAGGACTCCCGCCATGTGTTTCAGGCCTTGTTTCTCTGCTTGTTTTAGCAGTTTTCGGACGAGTAAAGCCTGAAAGTGGTCTTTTTCCATCATTCCAAACTTGTTTTCCTCTTTTCCCACTTTCGCTCATTGATTTTCCGAGGTGATGTGTTTACATAATACTTAGAATTACCAGAAGCCTATTTCGAGGATAAAAAGTGCGTGAGATTAGAACATTTGCGGAGGAAATCAAGGTGTGCATGCTTATTTTTGTTTGCACAAGCCTTATCGGCCGGCTGACCGCCCGGAATGTTTGCATTTGATAAGCGAATCAATCTTTCATGCAGCAAGTGTTTTGAAGATGCAAACTTGCAAAAAATATGTCAAACTCACTGTTTTCATGCAGAAAAACAATGGAAAATTCAGTGAAAATTGAGAAAAAGTGGGATGGAAGAGCAATTCTGCGGCAGCCGAAGTTTTGCAAAAGAACGGCCGCCGGGCAAGTTAGCGGGAACGCAAAATGAATTTGGTAAAATATGCAAATCTCCGCTTTAAAAACAGCTTTCCGCTCGGAAATCTTGTGGAAAAAAGGTAAGAAAAAGTCCCACGAAGCTTTTAATAAGATGCAAATCTAATCGGAATAATTTTTCGCACACATTCGCCGATTTGCACAATTTCAACAAAGCGTTTCCCTCTTTTCCAAAATCTTGCCCATTGTTTTCGCCATTTTTGTTTTTGGAATTGATTAACTAATGAAAACTCCCCAGTGAATTTGTCTCCGAAATTGTATTAATTAGCCCTAGGCGCTGTTGTTGAGTCGGTTAGCCGGCTGTCAGTGGTGCCAAAGTGCTAGATACTAAAGCCAGAGTTTTTGTTTGTAATGAGCACAAAATAAAAGAAATTAGGAGAGGAAAATAGAGAGAGAGAGAGAGAGAGAGAGAGAGAACGGAAGATGTTTATGTGTTTTGAATGGAATTGGCAGAGAAATTGAAAATGAGAAATGTGTGTGTGTGGGTCCGGATGCGGCACGATAGATATTTCATCGCTCTTTTCGACGACAAAAATTATATGAAATGTGAAGAGTAATGCTGATGATGATGGGCTGAAAAGTAGTAATGAGCTGCCGAGTGAGCAACTTTTTTCTTTTACAATTTTTGCTCACTTATAAATTGAAGGCAACTAGTTTGTAAATTTTCTTGTTTTTCAATCGAAACTGTTCCGTTTGGTGCGATTGCGAAGTGCTTACAGACATGTTGCAACCAAATTCGAATCTTACGCTAGGTTGCAAAACGTCTGGCCATTTCAAAAATAATGTTTACACGAGATGGTATTACGGTTTCTGACTGAGATTTTCGCAAGTCAGAGCTACAGTAATCTGTGCGCCTAGCCAAATCAGTTTTTTTTCCATTCACACCTCCGCCAGGTCCCTAAGGAGCCCCATCTCTCTCTCGAATAGATGAACTTCTTCTCGGGAAAAATAATCAAATCACGTTCTTTCGTCAATTTTCGTGGTCACGGGAGGAGTGAAAGTGGCATGTTACACTCCTCTCCTTCACTTCTTCATTCATTCGGTGCCTTCCGAGGAAAACGGGGCGAATGTGGTGGAAAAGGGGGGAGGGGCCTCTTCATTATCGTTCAATTTCGTCGCTTCCTTTCGTCACCGCCCCACTACTTTGCTCTGTCCAAATCCCTTTTGTTTTCTCTTTTTCTCCCCCTTCTTCTTCTTCGTCGTCGTCGTCGTCTTCTTCTTCTTCTTCTTCTTCTTCTGCCCCTAACTTTGACATCCTCTTCACTTCAGAGCGTCCCAACCACCCCCATCCGCCTTCACTATCAACACACGCAATTCTCTTCTTTTCTGTTCTATGTGTGTGTGTGAATAATGAACGATGAAGGATTGGTGGCGGCGCAAAAAGCGGAATAGTCTCTTTTGGAAAAGTGGGCGGGGTCAATTGGCACACACACACACATAATAGAAGAAGCGGATGAAATCGACGAAGAAAAGGCGAGCCGGGTGGTTCTCAAATTTCAATTATTATCCGCCAACCAAGCAAAAAGCGCGGTTGAGTAGAATTTCCGAAAAAATTGAAGACTGGACAAAAGAGGCTTGTGCACTTCTAAAGCAAGTGGAGTGAGGATAATGAGGTGCCGAGCACTCATCCCTCGGCTTCCTCTTTCTCTCTCTCTCTTTAGAGTTCACCCCTTCCCCTCCCCACCCCCGACGTAAACTTGATTTGGCCAGTTATGTACTCTTTTACTCCATGACTCAGATATTTCTCAATACAACAGTCAGTTTACCGTATTTACTCTGTGCCGTTCAATTGTATGACAGCATTCTAAGCTCATTTTTCTGACAATTTCTATTAAATTAAAGCAGGGCGCAGAAACCAAAGTCTGTGACATTTTATAAAGTGAAACAGTTGAAGTTTTCAAAAATTCGGTAAAGGTAAGTCATATTTACCGTCTTTGGCACGAGCAAATATTGTAGAGTTATAACTACCCTAGTTAGAACATTTCCTGTTTTCCCTCCCTTTCTTTTCAGTGGTTTCCGATTGCCCGCCGAGATTTGTGATGCCACAGAAATATAATTTTTTCACCAAATATGGCTTCTCTCACATTTATACACATCCGACTCCTACTTTCCGTCGTCACATTAGTGTTTCATTTTCTTATCTTTTCCAGTATGACACCTTTTTTGTGAATCCGACAATATTGTTGCAGCAGTCGCCTGCGCGACGGTCAAAAATGTCGTTCGACTTCGATCTGACCGCACCGTTCCAGACTGCGTTCACAACTCGGGATCAGCACGAGCATCGGCATAAAGTTAGACCTGTTCAGGTGAGGAAGCCACGTCATCTTGCGGTAGAGCGCACTTTCAAACTTGCAGATCATCGCCCCGTCAAGCACACAACCGGGCAAGTTTCGCCTCAACGAGAGTGCTCTAAACTCGGTGCTCGGCCATTCGGCATGCGCGAACAAAAAAGTGAGTTGGATTGTGAATGTATGAACACGTGATTTTGTGGATGAATCTTTGTTTGAGTTGAAAGAATCGAAAATAAATAGTGGTGTTGAAGCAAAAGTGCTTAACGGCGGGTTCCATCCTCGAAGAAGATACCTCCGTCCAGAGCGCAGTACCTGAAAACGTCAAGCTATTATTTTTGTTCGCGTTTTGGGATAAAACGTACTTTGGACAGATTCCCTTCTCTCCTGGGGTTCCGTCGGTTCCTGGAGTTCCCGGCTTTCCTGGCTCTCCGTCCTTTCCGGCGTCTCCCGGAGTTCCTGGCTCTCCCTTGGCTCCTGGGGCTCCTGGAGCTCCGTCGATTCCGTTGGATCCCGGTGGTCCTGGTGGTCCCTGCTGTCCTGGCTGTCCTGGTGGTCCTGGTGGTCCTGGTACGACTGGCTCCGACTTGGCTGGGATTCCTGGCTCTCCTGGTGCTCCGGCTTGTCCTGGTGGTCCTGGTGGTCCTGGTGGTCCCTTTGGTCCTGGCTCTCCTGGCGCGGCGTCTGGCCCCTTTGGTCCTGGCTCTCCGGACTGTCCGTTATCTCCTGGGATTCCTGGTGGTCCTGGTGGTCCGGGTGGTCCCTGTGGGCATGGCTGGCATGGTGGTGGGGTGGTTGGCTCGCAAGGCTGCTGTGGCGGACGTCCCGGCGTTCCCGGTTGTCCTGGCGCTCCCGGCTTTCCTGGCTTTCCAGGCTTTCCTGGAGTACCCTGTGGACCCTGTGGTCCTGGCAGGCAGCATCCGGCGCACTGCTCGTTGTAGGTCGAACGGGCGGTACGGTTGGCGCCGAGCGGGAGCTCGCGGATCGAGTACACCGAGTTCCAGACGTCCTTGGCGGACCCCTTGCACTGGTAGAGCTCCTGGTGCATCTGGGTGCGCACGTGCTGCACGTAGTTGTACACCATTGGCAGAGTGATGCACACCTACAATTATTATGATGATTTATGCAGACTGGGTGCTGCGCTTACCGAAAGAACGGCCATGGCGGAGAAGCAAACGGCGGCATAACCGACGAAGCGGTACGCCTTAATCTTCGAATCGATGTCCATGGCTATCTAAAAGAGGCTAAAGACAGACCGTCTTATCGGCCGCATTCCGCGCCTTTTATACGGGCACGGGATGCGGGTGCCGAGCCGGCTTCTTAGCCAGTCCCAGCGCCGATCTCTCCGCGCGCGGAACACTCTCTCGGCCCTTAGAAAGTTCAGGGTGTCGACCGACCGACGCGCGCGGAAAAGAAGAAGGAGAAGAGAAGAGGGAAGAAGAACAGGTATAGAAGCGGAGGGTGTTGCCCCCCATTGACTGTGTTCATATCTCTCAATCATCATTGGTGAACAAAGTCGGATCACAAAAAAATCGGAAGAAAAAAGTACTTGATTCAATTTCAGGTAGTGATTATCAGCGTGGCGGGCGCGTTTCGAAAAGGAAAAAGCTTTCTTCTCAACTTTTTCCTCGAGTATCTCTACAATCTTCACAAGGCTCAACAGAGTGACGCCCAAGCCGATTGGCTCGTCGACGAATGCCAAATTCACGGTTTCCACTGGCGAGCCGGAGCCAAAAGGGATACTGTAGGTAGGAGCCGTTTTCCTATTCAGACCTTTTTTAACTTTTCCTTTTCTTTTTAGGAATTTGGTTATGGGGAGAACCCATAATGATCGAAACATCGACGGGAGAAATGTTCGCGGTGGTTTTAGTAAGTCTAAAGAATAATGGAGAATACTTACAATATCGGCAAAAATCTAGATGGATACACAAGGAACATTCGACAACAATTCGACATATCAACAATGTATGACGGTTTTTGCACTTTCCACAATAGTTAGTAGTATGCAGGTAGTATTGGGTTACTGTAGATTCAAATTACGGTAGACAGCTTCAGATTTATAACGTAGTGGATAACATCCAGGAGGACGCCCTTCAACACCTCTCGCTGTTCGTCGAGTACGGTAGAATGGCGATGGAGCAGCCGAACAACTTTGGCAAACCTTTTCAGGTTTTCTAGATTGGCTACAATACTTTAGTGAGATCAAAAATCTTTCAGAGCCTTGTCTTCTGCGTTCGTGACTTCAAAAACCAGGAAGAGTACAAGCAGCACGAAGAAGACGCCGGATCGGTTTTCCTGGAAGGAGTGCTCCAGACGAATCCGGACCAACCGGAAGAGCTTCGAGCGGTCAGAGAGCAGCTCCGTGATTACTTCGAGAACATTCAGTGTTTTCTGCTGCCCCATCCCGGCTACAAAGTGGCTGAACGTCAAAGTTTCCGGGGACATGTCAAGGACCTACGCCCGCTTTTCCGAGAAGAGCTCAAAAAGATGGTGGCAAGTCTGCTCGATCCGCGCCTGCTGAAGCCGAAAGTGGTGAACGGGAAGACGGTGACATGCCGGAAGATGATGCAGTACTTCAAAGAGTACGCCGCCTCGTTCGACGGCGAAACGCTCCCGCAGCCGCAGAGCATTCTGAACGCCAACGCGAAGCTCATTTGTATCGAGGCGGCGCACGAGGCGAAAGTGAATTATTGCCGGGGAATGGACCGGTCGACGTACGGAACGCGGATGATGTCGGAAAAGAAGCTGCTGGAGGCGCACATCAAGCACGGAATCACCGCTCTGAACATCTACGACAAGTGTCCGAAGATCGGGTCGAAGGACGTGCGGAGTCAGTTGTTGGAGAAGTTGCAGGAGGATATCAATGTGAGTTTGCAAATCACAATTTAGAAAACAACGTGACCTTTACATATTTCCTGTCTTAAAAGTACGCAAGTTCTTAATATTTTGCCGACAAAACGTGTATAGGTCAAGTGAACTTGAAAAGCATGAGCAACGAGAAATGTTAATTTTTAGGCCGAATTGGAAAGGTACAAACGGCTGAACGAGGCAAAGCGGGTGACGGGCTGCGCGTCGGCGATGCTCGCCTGCGGAGACTCGGTCTTTCTCGGGATCGGCCTCGGAAGCGCGGCGAGCGGAGCCATCGCCGGCGCCGTGCTCACTCTCCAGGCGGGCGTCGTCAGCCTCGGAATCGTCGCCATCCCCATCTCGCTGACCACTCTCTTCTTTATCTGGGCCTACGTGTGGACGAAGCCGTGCTTCGAACGGATTTCCAATAAAAACAAGTAGACTTTCATCATCTGTTGATAAATATCACATGTTCATATTGTTGTTAACAAAACAATCGATAAAGCCCTTTTATTCGACACTTTTCAATGTTTGGGCTGACATAAAACTTTGATATATCTTTTAAATGACTTTTAATGACAAAAAAAGAACAAGAGCAAGTCTATAAAATAATGCAATAAATTAATCAAAATCAATTCTTTCCGGCGCCATCTTTCAGCATGACGGTTCGGTTGAAGACGAGCTTCGCGGCGGTCGAGTCGCGGTCGACGCAGAAGAATCCAATACGTTCGAATTGGAATCTGAACACAAACTTTTTTGCAAAATTAAAATTGAAGGCGCCTTACCTGTCATAAATCTTCGACTTTGCAACGGACTGATCGATGAGAGCGTTGTAGAGAACCGTGAGCGAATCCGGATTGATATCCGTCAGGAATCCGCCTGGAACAGCTGCCGCATCCTCCGGATTCTTGCTCTTGAACAATCTTTCGTAGAGCCGCACTTCCGCGGAAACTGGTTTGGCGACCCAGTGAATGAACGCCTTCGGCTTGTTCTGCTCCGTGAGCTTCGTCGCGTGCACCACAACCTCCAACACGTGTCCCGCGGCGTCCTTGATCTCCTTCACAAATCGCAGCACCAATCCGATGTGCTTCAGTCCGACCACCTGCTTTGGAGTGAGCCGTCTAAACGACTTGTCGTTCTCGTCCGGCTTGTAATCCGTCTTCTCGATGTAGATTTGCTTGTCGACGGCGACGTTGTGCTTGCGCGGATCCGACGGTTCGGATGGGAAGTCGGGCACTTCGAACGTCGACGGAAGGTTCAGTTCGTCGAAGTTCTCAATCGTGAGCTTCAGTCCGTCCAGAACTGCCATCGTTCTCGACGCGTGCACGTTCAGATAGTCACGAACAGTGGCATCGAGCACGTGAGGATCAATGACCATTTGGGACATTGTCAGTCCGAGTTTGGCCACGAACCGATTGATCGCCTCCGATGGAATTCCACGTCTTCTGAGAGCTGTGAGAGTGAAAAGCCGCGGATCGTCCCAATCGCTGACGGTCTTAGTCGTGATCAGTTTCAGAATCTTTCGCTTCGAGACGACGGTATAGTTGACGTTGAGACGTCCGTACTCCCACTGCACCGGGCAATAAATGTCCAGCGCGTTGCAAAGCCAGTAATAACTGCTGCGTCGGGACTGGAACTCTTTCGTGCACAACGAGTGAGTGATGTTCTCGATCGAATCGCAGAGGCAGTGGGTGTAATCGTACGTCGGGTAGATGCACCACTCGTTGCCCGATCGGTGATGTGGCACGAACTTGATGCGATAGGCGACGGGATCTACTTTTCCCTCTTCCAGCGTGAGTTTCAGACGGAGAGTGGCTTCTCCCTCGTCAAACTTTCCGTGCTTCATATCCTCGAACAATAGAAGAGATTCCTGGATCGGACGCTCCCGCCAAGGGCTTAACTGCACTTCGAATCCACGCATCTCCTCGACCTTCTGGTGGCAAACATAGGCGAGACCCTTCTCGATGAGCTTCACAGCCCACAGATAGAGTTGCTGGAAGTTATCAGAAGAGTGGGTGACTCTGGCGGGAGTGTATCCTAGCCAATTGACAATGTCTTCGATGGCGGTGAAGAACTTTTCCTCCTCTTTCTCTGGATTCGTGTCGTCGAAGCGCAAATTGCACACTCCGCCCATCGCCTTCGCGTATCCAAAGTTGATGTTGATGGCCTTGGCGTGCCCGATGTGGAGCACACCGTTCGGCTCCGGCGGGAAGCGAGTCACCACCTTTCCTCCGACTTTGGCGACGTGGGCCTTTAGAAGCTCGGCGGTCTTGTCAGTGGTCACATATCCGTCGGTCTTGAAATTCTCGCCGACCTTGTGGAAATGAGCACGCGTGCGCAGCAGCTCGTCCATCGTCTCCGCTCCGTCGGCGAACTCCTCCTCTTCTTGCTGACTCGGAGCACTCTCCTTCTTTCTCTTTTCCTGATTTCCAGAAGCTTTCGGAGTCTTTGAAGCAGCTTCCGGCTTCTTCTCCTTCTTCTTCGGAGCCAAATCTTCGGCGGTCTTCGGTCCAAGCAACTCCAAGAATCGCACGTCCACTTCCCTCTTCGTGACGGCTCCATCAGCCCATGGAAGCGCGGTTCTGAGCTCGCCGAGTAGCTTTCCGACAGGGAATCCGTACCGCTCTGCCTTTATTTGCTCGGTGTACTTGGCGAGAACCTTCGTGACCAGATCCTCGATCTCGTCGATCGTCACCTCAACGCCGACACCGGAGGCTTTCTCGAAAGCGGCCACTTCGAAGCCGTTCACGGCGTTAGAGAGCAGATACTCGATAGCGGCGGACACCTGCAAGTCGAAACATAATAATAATAACAGCGGGCGCTTTCTTATCGATCTACCTGGGTCTCCGTCTTGATTCCCTCTATGACGATGTATTTGACGACGAGCGGAGCATTGGCGGCCACTTGCGGTTTTAGTTTCGTTGCCAGTTGGTACAGAAGAGTTCCTTTTTGCTTGGAAATCTCTCCACCGGCTCCCGCCTCTCTCGCAGTCTTGATGACCGTGCCGATGGTCTCCGTTAGCTTTGTGTTCTTTAGCGTTTCCGCGGCTTTCGACTCTGACAAGCCTAACCAAATGAGGTCTTCTTTGGTAGCCATTTTTACCCTGAAAACGTCATTCGTGGTAGCATAAACTTTGGCGAAAAGATTTAGATGTAACGGTGATTGAAGTATATTAATTGAATTAACAGATTAACATTAAATAGCTGAAATTCCATAAAAAATCACCGATTCAAAATGAGAAGATTGAAAATAGGCTTCGAGTTGAAATGTGAAAACTGCAAAAGTGTGAATTTTATCGTCGCGGTGTTTGCACACTTTTTGGCGAAAATGAAGTGCCAGCGATCCACGTTTATTTTGCATATTTTATACGCTTCTCAAATCAATTAAGATTGAGATATTTCTAAGTTTTCTAACGTAAAAATCTTCGAAGACTCAGAAAAACTTATTTTTTAATCAAATCCTTCAAAAGTAGCATGAAACATTGTTTTTTTCAAGGTTTTTGTGTCGAGGTGCTGCAGAACCGGTGTCATCTTTTGCCAGCTCATATCTGATCTTTCCGCAATATTTTCCACAATACTCTCTTGCTTTCTAGTCTCTCAAAAGGCGAGTATATTGAATTTTCAGGGTTTGTGCCAATGAGCGACGATAACCACGTTCGTCTCAGTGAAGTCCAACTGGTCTCCTCGGAATTCGGTCATCCGCTGGAGGATTGCTACAAACTTGCCGTTCAATATTACAAGAAAGGTTCGTGGGATTGAAAATAATGTTCTCATTGCCAGCTCTTAATTAAAATTTCTGTAGAACACGTCGGAAAGCAAGAGCCGGTGACCTACGATGACCGTATCAAATTGCTGGCGCTGAGCAAACAGGTACTATTTTCCAGTGTTTTTCATTGCGAAAAGCGATTTTCAGGTGCAAAATGGTCCGTTCTCTTCTGAAAACGACAACGCCGGCTGGCTGGATATCACCGGAAACGATGTGAAGTGAGTTCTCATTCCATTCATCACTCAAAAATATTCCGGCTACAAACCTTAGGAATATATTTGTATTTGTGTATATTTTCTAATTTTTCCGCTCCCTCCGGCAATGACCTTGAACACACACACTCAGTTTGGGAGAAATAAGAAGAAAAACACGGTGAAGCGGGGTCCGCTGCCCAATTTCCTTCATAAATTCGATTCCGAAAGGAGAGCAGTAAATCGAAAGACGCTCCTCCCCATTCTCCGGCTCCAAATGCTCCAAATTTCATTTTGTAACAATTTGATGTGTCGCCGAAGAACAACGGCAATGGCTCCTCGGCTCAAAAGAAATCCTACTTTTTCCACTACAACCAACTCGTTCTTCTAATCTCTTTGGGACGTTTATACATATGTTTTGGAAAAAGTTCTTGAATCTTCTTTCGCCGTCGTCGCTTTCTTCGTCTTTTTCTTTTCCACTAACCCCGCTATTATTGTTCCTTTTCACACATGTTGACAATTGGCATCGAATTCGAATTCGATTCTGTTTCGTTTTCTTTTTTTTCTATAGACTTCTAACTTCCAGCTCTTCTTTTCTTGTGTGCTCCATCAGAAGAACTACAGTAGTACCCAAGTAGTAATCCGAAGGAAATGTAATTAGAATGTTATTCATCATACACTTTTTTCTCCTTCCGCTTCCGATGAAAAGAAGAAGATAAGGCACATCATCATTCATCCTTCACATGAAGAAGATGACACAAATTTATGCGCCGCACACTTTTCACTCTGTCGTGTCGACAGGAAGCTTGGGGTTCTTGTCACACCGAGAAACTCCCGAAATCTCTGGAGAATAGGCGACCGGACGGAAGAGTTTAGGAGCGAAAAGTTATTCTTCTTCCTCTCTCTTTCTCGCCTCCTCTCACCGCACAACTTGTTACATTGTTGTGGTAATCTTTTTTGGGTGGTTATGGTCGCGTGTTTGCTGCTTTTCGTTTTCATTACTCGCAAAAAGTTCAGAAATGAACTACTTCTCCTCCTTCTCTTCCCTCCTTGTCGTTCGTCTCTGAAAGCACGTCATCTGAATTCTAGGTTCCCGTGATCAGTTTTTTTTTCGTGACCTTTTCCAAAGTGAAAAAAGTTGCTAGATTATAGCTTTTCGATAAGAAGCCCTACCACGTCATCCATCCTCGGTCACCTCTGCTCCTTGTTATCCGGTTTTCCCACGAGGATTTCCTATATTTCTTCGTTTGTTTCACACGAAGCACTACACACTCTTCGAGCCAACACTTCGTACAATCTTTGTTCTTCCTCTTCTTCCTCTTCAATTAAACATCCAATAGTGTTTGACAATTCGAAGCTAAATCAAATTTCGGCGCGGCCCGGCTTCCCGAAGATTCCTTTCCTGTACGAAAGTAAACAGCGAAAAAAAAGAAGAAGAAGGGACGTCTTCATGCTTCTTCTTCTCCCAAAATCGAATTTGTGTGTGCCTTACCCAAAATCTTCTAACTTAACAAGCACAAGAAGAAGAAGTGACAAGGGCTGACTGCTTCTGTCGAAAAGAAGAGAGGAATGCTAATAAGATGATGGCGTTGTATGTGTGCGCTGTCTTCGTCGTCGTCCTGCGCCGCCTTTTCCCTTCAATTCCCTCAAATGTTTTTGGAAGAACTGAGTGACGTTTCTCTCCTGGATTACGGTAGAATCTGAACGAAAACGAATAATTGGATGGCTATAAAAGTCCATTGTTCTGATTTATGGCTCTGAGCAGCTTTTCCGTCCCATTCCCTCATGCTCTGTTCGCTATTTTGTGTCAGTCGGAATATTGTGGTTTGATGACTCCTTGTCTGTCACTCCTCCTCCACAAAATACACTTTCTGAGGAGTTCAATCTAGGAAATTGGCTTCTCCTTTTCATGTCTTTCTCTTGGATGCTCTGAAGAACCAGGCGCGGCGAGAAGTTTTGAATTGTTGACTCTGTTGCCATAATTGAACCTAATTTTGCACAATTATTAGTCTTCGTATGGACTTTCTATCGTTAAAATTACAGGCTTTTTTTTCTAACATGTTGAGAAAGTCCAGTCTTCGAAAACCTATTATCCAATCCGGGTTCATCTGGAAAACAAATGTTCTCGCTCTTTCCACCGAGCCATTCGTCATTTCGTCTTGCGTGTTAGCCCAAGGAGCCCAAGAGAGGCTGTCTCTCATTCTCTAATCTTCCTGAAAATCCCTGCCCAGCTAACGGTTTTTCATTCGCTGTGGTTGTTGTTCGTTTTCTGATCGGCTTTGCTAGAATTTCTTCTTCCACAGGTTCTACAATATTCAGCTCCTCTTTAATCGTTTCTTTTCCTTGCTCGGATGTGGTCATGCTTCTTGAATAGAATGTATAATTGACAGATGTAGAGGAAAAGCTTGGAGAAGTTTTGATGCTGATGTACTTTTCGAAAAACATTTAGGCGAGACACTAATATTCGGATGTTCTTCTCACTAGAAGCCATTCATACTGATCAGACATTCTTTGTTGGAGACTCGATCTTCTCAGCCAATGATCATCAAATTCTCATTTGTGCAATGAACAATATTTGTTCGAAGTAAAAGCAGCTAACTGCTCCTCCTTTCTTAGCTTTGCCTCGATTATCTCAAATACCTGAGGCACGCTTGAATTTTCTATTCAAAACTGTTTCGCTCAGATTATTCTCACCTTTCTAAAAATAACTATCTCCAACCCCATAGTTATCAAAACGTATATTTCAGCAAAGCTTGGCGCGAGCTCGGTTCGGTGTCCCGCGACGAAGCGATGGCCTCGTTCGTCTTCCTCGTCGACCGTGTCTGTCCGCCGTTCAAAGGATTCATTGCCGACAAAAGAGCGATGTGAGTCACACTTAAATTATTCCTCCGTCCTTTTGTGACCACAAACGCAATTGACGTATATATTCGAGAAGGAGGCCGTCCTCCAAAAACAGCTCGTTTTGTTGACTCGATTTCCAAATATTCCCTCATGTATTATGCCCATTTTACAATGACCGGTCTCCCTTTTCGACAGAGTGAGTGGCACTAGAAGTACTAAATTAAAAACGTGTTGGCTGACTCATTTCGACCCGAAATATCCTAGGGCCTCGCTCTTCTTCCTAGTCGTTTTCCGTCGGTTTTAATTGAAAACGAGCACCCTCTCCATCTTCCTTCCATATATATTGGAATGCTCCAAGAGCAGCTCTTCGTCTCCCTCTCCCTCTCTTTTTCTCTGTTTCGCCATGGCTCATGCCTCTTTCATTCTCTATTGATCACTCACGGGCACACAAATAACTCTCGTTTCCCCTCACATTTTCCACTGGCGAAAGCTCCTCCTCTTCCTCGCCTTCCAATGTGCTCGTTGCCTCACATAACCATGGCTACTAGGCTCTCGCAGCTCTTTTACGAGCCCCCATTTGCACTTTTTTCTTTTCAGAAAAGACGCGGAATTAAAAGAATTCGCGCCGCAGGTGACAGAACAAAGCGCTCGACCGCCGTCGCTTCAGCAAGTCGATCAGCGTCTTTTTGAGGATCAAAGGTTTTGATATTTTTAAACAGTCCCTTCTCAAATTGTGCTCTTCCAGGAAGCAGATCCAAGAAGCACTGAACGCGCAGACGTTCCAGCAGTTCTCCGCCTACGCTCAACAGCAATTCCCCGACCAACCGGAGCAACAAGCAACTCTCATTCGGCAGCTCCAAGAGCAACACTATCAGCAATACATGTCGCAGGTTTCGCATTGCGTGATAGTGTAATATTCATAAAGTGTGCTCAGGTATACGCTCAGCAAGCGACCAACCCGAATGGCGAGTTGAGCGCCGAAGAGCAGCATCAGCAGCAGATCCGACGCGACGACGATTCTGATGTGTCGGACGATGAGGCTGGGGAAGATCTTCCTTGTAAGTTGTAGGTTTCTAAGAAGCTCTTCTTCTTCTACCACTACTAAAACCCCCTTCAGTTCACTTCTCTCTTCTTTTCCTCCTTCCTCTCTCTCTCTCTCACTCACACCCTATTCACACTCCCTAACACAACAATTTTGTGTTTCATTTCTCTTTGTAGTGTCTTCGATTCACGCAAATATGGGCCTCTTCTGTCACTGTATGTTTCACCACCAAAACAACAAACTGCATCCCTTTTCATTGCTGTTTTCTCTTCCCCAGCTTGCTCTTTCTCTCGTGGTGTTTGAGCTTTAAAATTGTTCGAAGCATCTTTTCTTTTGTTATTCGAGCATGATAATATAATGAGTGACGTGGTACACCTTTGCATGCGAATAATACTGCGTCGCCAGCCCGCTCAGCTTTTCAATGGCCTTTTATATAACTGGCCCTCTTTCTCCCGAAAAAAATCCCATTGTAGCCAATCCTGCAATCTCGCCTGCATCGCTCTGGAATCGACAGGATATAAACGAGTTCAAAACGAACATTAAGAAGGACGGAAACGAGGGAATCATAAAAGTGGGACACGGCGAGACTGTGACTGTCCGTGTGCCGACGCACGAGAATGGATCTTGTCTGTTCTGGGAGTTCGCCACCGATCACTACGACATTGGATTCGGCGTCTACTTCGAGTGGACCGTCGCCGACACCAATCAAGTATCGGTGCATGTCAGCGAGTCGGACGACGAGGAGGACTACGACGAAGCGATCGAAGGAGAAGGAGCACCGGCGGCCGGAGGAGACGTGGAGAGCGGTGGAAACATTCAGACCAGGTATTCTACTCTTTCGTGGGTATTGTAATCTTTCGTGTGTATATACTCTTTCGCAAAATCTGTGTTTTGTAGACGAGTCGATCCAAACAAGCCACGTCAGGACGAGATCATTCCGGTGTACAGAAGAGATTGCCACGAGGAGGTGTACGCAGGAAGCCATCGCTATCCGGGACGCGGAGTCTACCTGCTCAAGTTCGACAATTCGTACTCTTTGTGGAGATCAAAGACGCTTTACTATCGTGTGTACTACAGCAAATAAGCCACGCACCTCTGCTGAAATGACTAATTCATCAATCATTCCCATTCTCCATATTTATTGCATCCCTTCTCTTTTTTTAATAGATCATATCGATTTAACCGACGTTTTTCCAGCTCTAACCGAAATTATTTGGGACTCTTTTCGTAATATCCGTTTGAACCCTCCGAAACTCGTACGACCTCTTCTGAATGAAGATGCTTCTGATGCCCGCCCCCACAGTGATTTGAATTGACTCCTTTTTCTTTTCTCTTTTTTTACAGAAATAAATGTATTTTCTGGGAATTCTGAAGTTGTAAAGTTGACCAAGAAATTTAAACATTAGAGTTTCCGGCGGTCCAACATAATAGAACTGCGCAGAATAGAACCGCGACACAATAGAACCGCGTCATAATAGAACCGCGACATAATCGAACTGTTTTTGTGTATTTGTATGAGCATTTTGTCCGTTCCTTTCAATTAACTCTCGCAAAATTTTTCGTCTCTCGAACAATTAAGCAGAAGACTATTCTACAGAAAGGTTTAAACGGCGCTCCAAACAATTCTATTATGTCGCGGTTCTATTGTGCCGCAGTTCTATTCTGCGCAGTTTTTTATGCGTAGTTCTATTATGTCGCGGTTCTATTCTGCCCAGTTCTATTTTGTTGGACCGGCGAGTTTCCCGAGTAAAACTGGCGGTATTTCGGAGTGTCGTTGAGAAACTGTTTTGAATTTCAAACAATTTCCAATGAAAATATATTTCAGCGAAAAAATCGTTGAAATCTGAAAATGTCAGATGCCGAATTTGACAGTTTTGATTTTGGGGAAGATACGGCTCCGGAGACGTCCGTCCAGCCCGATGATGGTAATTTTCTATTCAATTGCTTTTATCAACTCAGGAAAAAAGACGCCGGCGCCTTTTTTTTCCTGAGAATATATAGTTTTCAACATTCTTTGAAGATGACGAAGAGAATAGAGAGCAACGACGTGATCTATCGATGGCGATGACTCAGAAATTGTACGGAACACAGGCTCGTGGAGCGGTGAGCCACGTGGATTACGACACGAACGATTATGTGGAGCCGAGAAACCGATTCGAAGAAATCATGAAAGACGAGCACGTTCGCATTGCCAACGACACAGAGAGCTACGAGAAATTTGTGGTCTTTGGTGCGGAATACCATCAAAATTAAAGAAATTGTTGTTTTTGTAGGCCAAAATCTGAATCACGAGGAGTTTACGCGAAATTTGGAGAAACGGCTCACAAAAAACCGCAATTTGTTCGACGATTTCGTGGCCGCGTGTCATGATTCAAATAATTTCTCTCTTTATCTGAGTCCGTCCAAATCGTGAGCGCACAATTTATGCTTTCTTATTTTCAAACTCGTCTTTTGTGCAGGAAATTGGGTCAGCAGGACACAATCTTCCGAGCGTTTCTGCAAATTCGGGCCACTCAAACCAGAGCGTTCGACCTGTTACTCCAAAAACTGAATGTGCACGCGCGGAAAACCGAGCAATCAGAGCAGTTTCTGGCTCAAACGTGCGTGGCACACATGCGATATTTGAATCGACTTTTCGAGCCGCTGGCCGTTTTCAACACAATCTTCGAGTTTCCCTTCCGATTATGGGGCGCGGAAGTTCGGAATGATCTTATTTCGGCGTTGCCTGAGGTTGATCCGTCGGAAAATTCGAGTCTCGTTCAATTTTTTTTTTATTCAGATCTTCATCGAGCATAGTCTCCAACAAGCGACGGCGATCCGTTTGGACGAAGAGATCCACGAGACACAGAACATTCTGGACCTTCCTTCCTTCCAACTGACGATCGTCGAGACGCTCCGATTGCTCCGAATAGACCCGGCGATCGGGCGACAGATCCGAATGCATCTCGTCCGAATGTGCGCGGATCTCGACGTCTCTTGCCTGCCCTCGCTCGTCGCATTCTCGCTTCACAGCCTGCTCACGGGCTCCTCTAAAAGTGATGAAGAAGAAAGAAACTTCCATGAAATGCTGCGGGAAATGGCGAAGACGCTGAAAGTGGAAGTGATTCGAAAAAAGACTGGAAAAGTGGACACTCTGGTCTTTGAGATTTACGCGCATTTTTCGAAGTTTCTACAGTTGGAGAAGAAGGGATGGAAGCATGTAACATCGTATATCAACCGAAACAAAAAGGATGTAAATGTGAAAGAAGAAGTGGCGGATGCTGCAGAAGACGCTCCAGAAGACCAGGAGAACGAGGAATCGGAATCTGCCAAGTGGATGAACTCCTTCGAGACCATGCTCATTCTCTCGCTTCTCTCCGCTTCCGACACGTGTCCACAGTCGTTCGTCACCGTCGTCAACTCCAGAATGCTCAACCTTCCGTCAGCAGTCTCTTCGAAGTTTCTGAAGCTCATCGACCTGATCATCTCGTTCAAAAAGTTCGCGTCCGCCCATCTGAGCTCATTGATCCACGTGGCACGCCATTCGGTTTGGAGTCCAGACCCGAATGTTCGCCAAATGGGAGTGAGCATCTGGAAGCAGTTGTTCGTCGGAATGGAGAAGAAGGATCGGAGCAAGGTGTTCGAGGAGCTCATGAAACATTTCACGCATGGAGAGCTGGAGTGCGAAGCCGTTCTCGATGTCTTCTCCAAAGTCATCAAGTCGAACGCTCAAGTCATTTTAGAGTATTCTGAGCAAGTTCAGGTGAGAAATTTCAGATTTTCCCCCACATCAAATTATGGCGTTCATTTATTTACAAAGCTTTTACAAGGCAAGAACTATTTCTTCTCTTTTACACAAAAATTATCCGCATCCACCGCCGCCACAGCATCCGCCTCCCATTGGTGGCGGCGCGATTCCGGACGCACTCGTAAGCCTTCCGATGTCTCTTCCGCCTCCGTTTCCGTCTCCATTCCGTCTGTACGGATTGCCGCCTCCGCCGGAGCCGCCCACTCCGCCACCGCGCACAATATTTCTATAGTCTTGGGCGTTGCTGTTGCGTGGGTTCGGAGAGCTGAAGCCGAGCAACGAGCGGAAGCTGAAACATTCAAAAATTTTCAAAAATCGATGATTTAGCAAAAATCTCACAATAAATAGATGAACGCGAAAAACGAGAGAATAATCTCGATAATTCCCCTCTGCTTCTTTTCAAGAACATTTCCGTCTGAAAATCAGATTCCATTTCAATTTCTAAAGGCTCAGAATCTTACCTTTATCGATATAAGCCATTTCGCAACTTGAGAGAGTCAAATGACAACACAGAAATTAGTACTAAAACACGTCGAAGTGTCGTAGGGTGTTTGCGGACTCTGCCGTGGTCACGTCAAATTACACTCATAAACTGGGCAAATCGGAGGAAAATCCGGAAAATTGTCAAAAATTGCAGAAATGCATCGAAGTGATCCACAACCTGAGCATTTCGAACATCAAGAGACTTTTCCAAGTGATGCTTATGATGTCCGCCGCCAGCAAAGGAAGCAAAAAGTTCGAAATCGACGAGATCATCAATCGGTTCTTGATATCTGTGAGCGAACGAGAGAAGTTTCTGGGAATTCTGGCGATTCTGATGAAGGTGCAAGTGGAGATGAATAAAAAGTAAGCGGAAAGCCCATATTTTTATCAAAACGATTATTCATTTTTGCAGACATTGTGAAAATCAAGAGAAAGCCATCCGTGAAGGCGTCGAAAGAATCGAAGAGGCGGTGAAGACATCGTCACGGCTTCGTGGAGCATTCTACGAGCACATGGCACAAGTTGTGGAGGCTCACAAGCGGGGAGAAGAGATCCGATACATTTTGGAATGGACGGAGCAGCTGATGAAGCGATTCAAAGAGGACTTCTTCGAGGAAAATACGGAAGAGACGATGGAAGAGGAGACGTCTTCGCAATTGGTTCTGAAGCCACGACAGGACCGACTTCCGGAAGTTTCGCCCATGTTCAATCTGATCAAAGAGCTCCTTGTACTGAAATTGCGTTGGAACGAGGATGATGATGCGGTGGCGTCGAGCTACGACGTCTGTGTCATCAAAGATCTGAACTTTGCATTCGAAGCCGTTGTATCTTTGGATTGTGATGACATTAGATCCGAAAAGCTAGACCATCTCTTCTTTCTCATTCAATGGAGCCGAACTATACTGAATGGATTCTTGGCTCAAAGCTCTTTGGACTTTTTGAGCTCCGAACAAGTCTCGAAGATTTCCACGAAACTGTTTTATTTGATGATGGATTCTGAGAAGAAGCTGGCCGCTCTTTTGACGACTTCACAAGGCGCAGGCAGTTGGAAAGTTCCGAATGTGAAATTCGAGAAGAAAGAGGACGTGATTATGGTGGCAAATGCGGAGAAAAAGAGCGGGAGAGGAAGGCCGAAGAAGCGGAAAAGCGATGAGACGATGGTGGAAACTGAGGCGGAAGAAGTGACGATGAATGGAGACGAAGAAGATGCGGATGAGGTGAAGAATCCGAATGCCACGATCACAACTCAACTGAAAATCCAATATGTTCAACTGAAACTCCGCCCAATTGCGCATCTGATGAAGCTCGCGAAAGCAAAGAGAAGCTGCCTGATCTACCTGTGTGACGAGTTGCAAACTGTGCTCGAAGCCATTGTAAAAATGCGCAAAAAGAGCTCTCCGATGCTCGCCGCCCGTGCCTCGACTCAATCTCAAGCTTCGTCCACAAAACTCTACCACGGCGACTTCACCACCGTCTGGTTTTGCGTCAAAAAAGCGGTGGAGCAGGTGTGGAGCATCGTTGAGCTCGTCTTCGACTACTTTTCCGAACTGCCCGACGCGAGTCAGGAGGCGAATCCGAAAGTTCAAAAGGATTTGGAAGATTTAGGCCACAAAAGTCTACACCTTTTGCACACAATTCTGACGGGGGAGCTCTATGGAAGTGAGGAGAAGCTCTCGGCGACGGAGAAAACGGAGAAAAAGTCGATACTCGTAAGAATCATGGAGAAGAAGATGAAGGGGGCGGAGCTTCTTTCAAATGACGTAGAATCGGCGAGACGGGACGTCGGAAAGTATCTGGCGAAAATGGCGGAATTTGCACCGTCGCCCGCCGTTGCTGTGAGCATTTTGGACGTTTTTGAGGATTTGCGATTGGATCCTGATGGCGAAGCGGATGTTCGAAAGACAATGGGTAAGGGAGCATCGAATTTGTGAAAAGTCAACCTTAATTTGCAGCCAAATTCGCTCTGGCCTACCTGAAAAAGGATTGGAGCAAAGTGGACGAGATCTGGAGCAAAGGCACCAAACTGAACGCGGCCGTCCGTGACATTCTCACTCATTACATTCGGCTCCGACGTGAGCGAGATCAACTGGCGGCGATTCAATGGATCCTGACGAACAAGGTGGTGCAGTTAGTGCCGGAGGACGACAAACGGAAATCCTGTGTGTTCTCGCAACAATCGGACGACGATCTGCTGGAGAAGGACGATCAGAAGGCGACGTTCTATTGCATCAACAAAGGCACGTTCGGAGTGGTCTTCAAAACGATATTTTCTGGGCTTAACGCACGAGTGCTCAAGCACGACATGTCTGCGACGGCTGCCAAGAATGGAGGAATCGACGACGAGGAGACGCTGGAGAGCTGGGAGACCGCCTCCTCGTGCTTCCTGATCCTCTGCCTTCTGCTCCGAGTGAACAAGATTCGGACGACGGCGGTGCTCACCACGGCCGTCCGCGAAGGCAAGCAGTTCCTGATAACAGTGTCGAAACGCAGTTCCTTCATTTATTTGATGGATAATATCACGAAAGGGACGAATTTCGATGCGATTACGAAGCGAGTCGATAAGATTCTCTCGGCGGTTCAACAGGGAAATCGCGTGCTGCAGAGCATTGGAAATTACGCGAAAACAAACAAATGTGTGCATTTGCTCAAGAAATTTCCGGAATTGCGCGCCGAAAGTGAGAATTGTCTTCGTGTCATTCACTCGGCGATGGTCAAAAACGAATGTTTGAATGCGTTCACCGTTGGACTCGTGAAAAGCCGAAGCATTGATGTGAGCCTCGGAACTCTGTGCCAAAGTAATCAAATTTCTTGTTTTCCAGGGCGAAATCATACTGGAGGAAAGGGAGAGCTCGCCGGAATCGGACGAAGAAGACTAAAAATGTTGTTTTATTCAAAAAATGAATTATATTTTGCAATTTTGCTTACAGAATTCTGGATGTCCTCGGTGTAATGCACTCTAATGTCGATGAACTCCGATGAGAAAGGGGGATAGAGAGAGAAAAGGAGAAGACAGATGCTCTATTATAGGGGCACCGGACAGAAAGGGCGCGCTACACAGGAAAAACGGGAACACTCGGGGATTACTGAGCGATCACCGAGTAGACGCTGATTAGCCAGAAATCAGTAATCGGCCAGTGAACAGCCACTGAAGGGGACGCTAAGCAGTGAGGAATCACTGTCCGATTACTGAGGAGCGCAGTGAGGAATTAGCGAAGCATGAGTGAAACGCGATGAGCGAAAGATTAGTGAGGAGCTACTGAACAAAACGGGATCACTGAGAAGTTAGTGTAGGATCACTCTTGAAACGGGATCACTCTAGGATTAGTCTAGTGTTGCCGTCTTGCCCACACTCTAAAAATTTACAAGTCCTGACAATATGCCCTTGTTAGCATTTATAAGTATCATGTTGGAAGCGGTAA
This sequence comes from Caenorhabditis sp. 36 PRJEB53466, assembly GCA_946814055.1. Taxonomy (NCBI): domain Eukaryota; kingdom Metazoa; phylum Nematoda; class Chromadorea; order Rhabditida; family Rhabditidae; genus Caenorhabditis; species Caenorhabditis sp. 36 PRJEB53466. The sequence goes on along the minus strand of CAMPFS010000004.1, from coordinate 8,461,903 downwards.
CTTGCTTTTTTTGTAATTATGATTTTTTTTCTGTGTTACTCTGAGATTTTTTTCCGCTGTCGCAAAGTTTTGCCTTCGAAGTTTAAAAATTTCTTCACTCGAACTGTTCGTCGATTTTTTTGCACTTTGTTCAATTTTTCATGTAATGGGGCTATTCAGCGTCTGTTTGTTTTCCGTTTTTTTTACATCGCTGAATTATATTTTTTGACGTAAAAAAAAACGAAAAAAACGGAAAACAATCTTTTTTTTCACAGCCTGAATAACCCCATAAGTGTGCAGTGTGCCTTACCGAAAGGGTTTCGGTAAATTTACCGGTAAATTTACCGGTAAAAATTTCGGTAAATTGTCGGTAAATTTTCGGTAAAACTTTTTTTTTACCGAAAGAGTTTCGGTAAATTTTCGAAACAATTTACCGAAAGTTTACCGAAAATTTACCGATAAATTTACCGGTAAATTTACCGAAACTATTTCGGTAAAAGTTTCGGTAAATTTTATCGGTAAAAGTTTCGGTAAATTTTATCGGTAAATGGGTACTTTTTCGAAACAATTTTCAATTCACGTGTGTTCATTCAGAACTCCCGCCATAAAAATTTGAATTTATTTTCGAAGGGCGCTACGCACCGATTCAAAATTTTCGTTTGCCGCCTTTACGCCGGCGTACGCCCATTGGCTGCGTGTCGCCCCTGTGCAAACACCGTTCTAGATATTTTGCGTACTTGGCACCAGATACTACGCAAATTTTAGGCCAGCTGTTTATTTATTCAAATTAGAGAGTGCGAGATTGAAGAGACGCCGACGATGTTCGGTAGGGCGCGCTTGCATGCGCGTAACAGTTCGAACGCTCGTGTCAATTTTGAGAACGGAACATTGAGGCGACTGTTCAGCGTGTTCCTGATGTTTGGGATGTTGTTCAGAATGTTCTAAATTGGTCACATCAGTCACTTCCCTTGTCAAAAAAAGAACGAGCTCGGTAAAAACGTTTTTACCGAAAATTTACCGAAATTCACTTCTTTCGGTAAAAAAAATTTCGGTAAGGCACACTTAAAGTGTGTAAAGAAGAAAGCGACAAACAGTTTGTTTGTAAATTTTTTAACTTGGAGCGAAAATGCATATAAATTCAACTGGGTGACTTTTTGCTGACTGCAAAGGCAAAAAACGATATCATTCGTGTCCTTTGACTACTTGGACTTGTTCTCAATTTTCCGATAATTTTTATTTGAACCATCACATCGAAATACTCTTCCCCCTTAGTCCAAGTGAAAAAAGGCAAAGACTCGAGTAAAACGGGAAACAATGAGCGAAGTGAACGGGAACAGAGGGAAGCGAACGCGGGGAAGTGAGGAATCAGCGACGGATCAGTGAACGGAGGGGAAGAGCGGGAAGCGAACGCTGGGCAGTGAGGAATCAGTGAGGAATCAGTAATCGGCGAAACGGGAGTTCAGTAACCGATTGTTCCACGCTCAGTGGTTAGCGTGTCTAATCCTTCAGTGATTCTTCGCTGTTCCCGTTTTTCCTGTGTATTGAGAAGAGCCCGCGAAAACCTGGGGGACTCTAAATTTGAATGGTGTGAGAAGAGAAAGTTAGTCCGCGGCCACGTAGGCTGCTGCAGAAATTTTTGTTTTCCTTCTGTTTTCCGTTTTCTTTTTAATAAATCGATTGTGTTCTCACCTTTTTCGTAGTGAATTTAATTAATTTTTTCTTTTTCATGTATAGAATTTCTATAAAAAGCTATCGCAGTCGAAAAATGGTGCACGTCGTCAGTGTTTTCTCTTATTTTCCGCAAAATGTTGATTGAATCTGTTTAGAAACGCATATTTCGAACATGAAAAAGAAAAAACTAATTAAATTCACTGCGAAAAAGGTGAGAACACAATCGATTTATTAAAAAGAAAACGGAAAACAGAAGGAAAACAAAAATTTCTGCAGCAGCCTACGTGGCCGCGGACTAACTTTCTCTTCTCACACCATTCAAATTTAGAGTCCCCCAGGTTTTCGCGGGCTCTTCTCAATAGCGCGCCCTTTCTGTCCGGTGCCCCTATAATAGCAGACGTATCCGTACATTAAACATCCGTCGCAAGACGTTTTTTATTCTCAAACAGTTTCTACATTTCCAGCTTTTCTTGCTCACTGCTTAATGCTTATTATAGGGGCATCTCACAGAAATGACGCTCTGTTCGCAATCTGGCCGAACTTCAGGCCGCGAAGTGTTTTTCCACTGAAAACGTGGCCTAACTTTTCAAACTCGGCCCCGAGGTCGCTCAATTTGCACTGCAAAAAGAGTTTCTGAATAGAGCGCCATTTCTGTGCGGTGCCCCTATAATAACTGGAACTCGAATCATGTTTGATTTTTATTTTACCCTATTCTCAATGGAAGCGAATAGCTTACTATTAGTGAGATCCTTATCGACTTTTTTCTTTATTTTTGTCCTGGCTCAAAGCTTTACAACGATTTTATCCAAATTCATTTAAATGACGAATATTCAGAAAAAGTCCAACTGGAAGCGTGGTTAACTCTCAGGAAAAACTTTCTCAATCCGTTATGAACAAGTTCATAGAAATTGTCCGTCAGCTATATAATTGCCTTCTCAAACTGATTACGGCGGTCCAACATAATAGAACTGGGCAGAATAGAACTGGGCAGAATAGAACCGCGAAATAATAGAACTGCGCAGAATAGAACCGCGACATAATAGTTTATTATTAATAGAACTGTTTTTGTGTATTTATATGAGCATTTTGTCCGTTCCTTTCAATTAACTTTCGCAAAATTTTTCGTCTCTCGAACAATTAAGCAGAAGACCACAGTTTATACCTAGAAAATTGGTATCCTTCCGTTTTCGATAGTACAATAAAATTATTTTCTGTGGGTTTTCGTTACCGTAGAGGAGAGGGATCACGACGGAAGTGAAACTAATGAATGCAATAAATCGATCACGAGATTTAAAAATTATATTTTTCTACGAAACAATTATTCTACAGGAAGGTTTAAAAGGCGCTCCAAACAGTTATATTATGTCGCGGTTCTATTGTGTCGCAGTTCTATTATTTCGCGGTTCTATTACCTTGGACCGCCCTGATTTCCTCGACTTTCCTAAATTATCAGAATCCGACGGTTCTATGAAGACATCCAGAATAACACTGCCGCGGTTCTCCTATCGCTTTTCTAACCTCCATTCATTAGATCGTAAATTTGTACAATTCTCTCAAAGTTGACTCTCATTTTCTCCCTTTATTTATGTCATGCTACTGTTAATTAAACGTGTCTTACACTTTGCACCGAAATGCCGATATTGTAATTCCCCTTTGGTAAACCGTTTTGAATCGATTTCAATTTATTTTCAATTATAACATGTAAAAATTTGTCAGAACAGTTTATAATCGAAAATAACTTAAATTTATTTGACAACGCGTGTTCTCTGCTTTTCAAGCCTCTGACGTTGATAATTAACTTTTGGTTAATTTCTCTTCATTTTCTCTGTCATAGATAAAAAGCACTCTCAGAGTTGAACAAAACAAAAACATCCTTCTTTCTGTCGCGACATGTCGTGGCACCATTTTGAGTTTAAAGGCGCATTCAATTTTGCAGTTTGTTGGTCTCGCCACGATGTCGCTTTGGACTACACTCGGACAATCGTTTCGCAGATTCTTTTCCCAAAAAGTTAATTCTCCACGCTTCTGGTACATATTTTTCGCGTTTTGTTTGCTATTTATTTTTTTCCGCTCGATTGTTGAAGGCTATTTCTTACTTTGCAGGTAAAACATGTCCGTCGAAGCTCTTCTCACCGAAATCAAGCACTTCAGCGCCCATCGTCTCGAGCTCGCTGTTGGCGAACAACTCGTCTACGGAGGAAAGCGTGTCTTCTCCGACGTGAAGCCAGGAACTTCTTCCGAGCACAAGACCGACAAGAAGGACGGTAAGAATTGTGACTTTGTCAGATGACGCAACGTTCACAAGCTTTTAAAGGAAGGCACGGAAAGGCAGGCAAGAACGACCTCAAGGCCGCTATTCACGGAGCCAAGGATGTTGCCAAGCACGCCTTGAGAAACAAGAGTGGAAAGAGCGGTAAGCAATGCGATCGCATTATTAAAAATAAGGAGATTTTTTAAGAGTCCGGATCCGGCGACGTCGAAGCACTCAAGGAGAACCACGAAGCCTTGGTCAAGAAGGTTGAGCTTTTGGCCAATCTTGTTGATGAGCTCAGGCTCGAAATCTCCACTCTTCGCCAAGGAAAGGTAAATCGAACCGTTTTGATTCTCGGCGATGGGAACCTCTCGTTCTCGTTGGCCATTGCTCTGTCGGACCCGCGCACTATCTTCTTCGCCACCGTATTTGATTCGAGAGATGCATTTTTGCAAAAATATGAAGCACAGGAAACCTTGGACGCTCTTCAAAGTTTGGAAAATGTAGTTCTGCTTTTCGGAGTCGACGCCACCGCCTTGCCTGCTCGCTGGAAGTCAAAGTTTTCCACTGTCATAATGAACTTTCCGCATCCTGGCGGCAAGACCAACCTCAGGAAGAGTAAGATTTTGCTCGCGGCAATCTTCAAAAGCCTCTGTTCCATTATGAGTTTCGACGCGGAATTCCGGTTAAGTTTAGCTACTGGTCAGTCTGGAATCGACAAAATTAGCGAAGAATGGATTGACGAGCTTCCGTTGCACAAAAAAGACTCCTGGCAAGCCATCTATATCGGCGCGGAGGAAGGATTCCTGTTAGACTCGGCCGCAGTTTTTGAAACTAAGCAGTTCGAGTTGTACAAGTCTTCCGGTTACAAGGAGACGCTGAAAGGGTTCAATACTCGAGAAGCGTTGACCCTCGTTTTCAAGAGATGCGATAATCAAGGAAAGACTCTGAACGACTTCAAACTTCACCGGGAGCTGACGAAAAAAGCCATCTTCAACTACTATCGACCGTTTTACACTCAAGATCTGTCTTTCCTGTTCAAAGAAGACGAAGAAACTGGAGAGAAAACAGCACTTCAGCTTTTAAAGGAACTCGGCGGAAGCTGTCTGGCTCAGATTATTGAAGTAGAAGCTTTGCGGTCAATTTGCCCGGAGCCGCGTCTTCCCAATAGAATCTACAGGATAATTTGGCAAGGAATCGATCTTCCGATGGGCCGAGAGGCCTGTGGACGAGTGCATGAAGAATTGCGAGTTCAAATTGTCGAGCAGATCGTCTCCAGACGTCTGCCAATATTTTTGACTTGAAAGTTGGATTCAGAAGACAGACGTACGGGTCAACCCTTGTTTTGTTGATTTTCTTTTTGTTTCACCATAAAATTTAGCAGAATAGTGCAATAGTGACAGTGTATCAGGGTCCGTCAGAGCCAGAGTATCTTTCAATCTAAAAATTTCATTTTCAGGCCGCATCCCCAGCCGCTGCTGCCACCCCGGCTGCTACCGAAGCTGCCGACGATGACTTCGATCTTTTCGGGTCTGACGATGAGGAGGAGGACGCAGAGAAGAAGAAGATAGTTGAGGAGAGACTCGCCGCGTACGCCGAGAAGAAGTCCAAGAAGGCTGGTCCGATCGCCAAGTCGTCGGTCATCCTCGACGTGAAGCCGTGGGACGATGAGACTGATCTCGCCGAGATGGAAAAGCTCGTCCGCTCCATCGAGATGGACGGACTCGTCTGGGGAGGAGGCAAGCTCATTGCCATCGGATACGGTTAGAAACCACTCCTAATTCAATCAAAATTATTCCATTTTCAGGAATCAAGAAGCTCCAGATCATCACCGTCATCGAGGATCTGAAGGTTTCCGTCGACGACCTCATCGAGAGAATCCAGGGGGACTTCGAGGATCACGTCCAGTCCGTCGACATCGTTGCCTTCAACAAAATCTAATAGCTTCGTTCTGACCATATATCTTGCTCATGTGTATACATGATTTTTCGGTGTTAAATAAAGATTTATTGTATTCAGAAAATGTTCTCATTTTTCAAAAATGGAGGTTTCACAATCTGGAGACGTACTGGAACTAAAACTGACTGTCCGGATATGTTAAGAGCCGGAGTTCATTGTCTTGCAGGTGTGTTCGAAAATTTTTCGGAAACAATTTCAATAAATAATTTTTTATCTGAAAATGTCTGAAAATCCTATAAAACGTTGTTGCATGGAAAATTCGGCTGGAAAACTGACGGTAAGTCTTTTTTCACGTTCCCACCAAAATATTCAAACGCACGTAAAATGCGTCAACCTGGATCAAAAAGTGCGTCATCCATGAGCACAAGTTATGCGCCTTCATTCTTTTTTCGCGTGATTCAATTTTCGACCAGTTTTTCGAAAATCGACCGCAGGTTTTCGCGCTTTTTTGAGTGAATAATCTAGAAAATTTAAGTATTTTGTTGAGCACAAAATAGTCTTTATGAAATGTCGATTTGCGGGCGCATTTCGCAACTAATTATGAAATTCGGACGGCCATCACTCGTACACTCGCTGTTGTACGACGAGCCGCGGCCCAATTATCGATTTTTCGGCCAAACGCAAAATGATGTGCACGGATGCTATTGAACTATTCACCTACTTTCTTACCTAAAAATTAATTTTTATCGCGAGATAAGCCTAAGATCAATATATTTTTTGAAGGCTTCTCAGCAATGTCGTCGAGGTCCTCGCGGAGAAGTGCCGGTAATACCAACCAACTAAACAGATGTACAATTCCGTTATGGGACAAAAAGCGTCTTGTAAAGGTAATGAAATATAGAACTTTGAATTTATGAACGACATTTTTCCTAGGAGCTGCATGAGCGTGGTCTAGATACTAGCGGAACTCAACCGGATCTCGCGGAACGTCTCCTCGGCTTTTTGGATGGCATCGTTGTGCCAACAGCATCCACGTCTGCTCCTGAAGCAAAACCAGTCACACCAGCAGTATGTCATCATAACGATTTTCAGTTGAACATTTTTGAATTTCAGAAGAAGCCGTCTGTTAAAAAGACTCCAGCTGCGACACCGAAAACTCCAAAGCCTGCAAAGTCGACCCCAAAAGCTAAAAAAAAAGCCACAAAGGGAAAGACGGTGAAGACAGAGGAAGTGGACGAAGAAGAGGAGTCAGAAGTTGTCGAGGAGGCTGAAGAGCAAGAAGAAGCAGCAGCAGAAGTTCCGACCTCTTCAACTGCGGCACCGCCTATTTCTGTTAAAGAAGAGCCAGTCGTCAATGAGGAAGAGGCGGAAGCTGAGCCTTCGGAGCCAGTTCAGCCAAATCGACGAAATTCCAAAAAACAGAATAAGGAGAATGCTACTCCGGTAAGCAGATAAATACAGAGAATCAACTAATGTATTTTGAAAGGAGTTACAGGCTGTCAAACCCAAAAGAAGGCCGGTGACTGTCAAAACGGAGCCGGAAGATGAAGATGCAGATGGAGATGCTGGTGCGACGTCTTCTGATGGACCCTCTTCATCTGCCGTCGCTGCCACGGAGCAAAACGGTTTTGACGTAACTGCGGCCGGCGATGAGAAGAGATCCAGGCGGAAGAGCGCGAGACTTTTGGCCTCTGAGCAAATGGAAGTGGACGAAGAGCCAACTACTGAGGATGAAGAAATGGCAGCCGAAGAAGAACCGGCTGTTGCGCAGGAGTCTCCGACGATCCGGAGCATAAAATTGGAGGAGCCAGACACGGCGCAGCAAGAAGAGGTTATTGTAAAACCGAAGGAAAAGGAGAAGAAGTTGGTGAGAGTGAAGGAGGAAGTGGATTCAGACGATAGTTGTGGCAAAATCGGAAAAGCCGCTTCTTCCACTTCATCTTCCGATCCTGACTTCCAAGTGAACCGCCCTTCTAAGCATAAAGATCATGCGGAGAGCTCCGACAGCTATAATTATCATCATCAACGGAAAGTGGAGAAGTCCGACAAAGTGAAGAAAATCCGACACTCGACGAATTGCGCGCCAGTCCCACCGCCAAAGCCAAAGCAGTCGGATTGGCAGGTTCAGTGGGCTGCCAAAATGGCTGAGCACAAGAAGAAGGAAGAGGCGAAGCAGCCATCTGCTGCTCCTGTTGCGGAGAAAAAAAATGAGGGAAAGCCGAAAGGTGAACAAGTTGTGAAGAAAAAGAAGCAAGACGGCGGTGGCTCTTTGGATACGATTGCCGCGCTCATGTCGTCGACTATTGCGGAGAAGGAGAAAGTTGAGAAGAGTACGGACCACATGAGCTCTATTGTTTTAGTTATATTCGTTGTTTTTTTTTCAGAACCATCGGTGGATGTCCCAAGAGTTGGCGGTGGATCTGATGCCACTGCCACCGAGTACAGTCACGGATTTGTGCAGAAGGCAGTCGCACAAGGTGCCCCACTACTCTCTCCGCATCCAAAACCGCTCCAATATCCGACGATTTCGTTCTTCAATCCACCTGTCGCTCAGACGAAACCTCAAGTGTTCTCCACGATGCTCCCTCCACCACCACCTCCACCAATGCTCGGAGTCGCTCCGAGGCGTCGGTCGAGATTCGATCAGCCTCCCGTCGACTTTCCCCCTCAGTTTTATGCGAAGGCGGTGAGTTCGTAACGGATAATATCACAGAAGACAATAAATTGTTCGATTTGCCCTCTCCCCGGCTGTCAAAACACTGACGGCTCCCGCTTTCCCTTCTTTTCCACTCTTTGTTCTTTTTTATTCTACTGACACGGATATCCATATTCCGAACTTTTACCATATTTCAAGTATTTCATCCTTTTCCGTTCCTCCCCGGCTCCCCGTCTAACCCATTCCATATTATAGAATGCTCCTCCGCCAACTCTCACCACCGCCATACAGATCTCAAGACGATCTTCGCCGCCACCGCCGCCCCCGCCGAAACGAACAGACGGAATCCCGCCGCCGCCACCGAGACCTCCAATTCTAGCGCCTCCCGCTGTTTCCTCGACTACAACCGATTTGCAAAGAGTGAGTAATTCCGCTTCCTTCTCATTAAAACTATTTTTTTTCCGTTTCAGAGAGTCCAAGAACTGTTCGCTGGAGAATCTTCATCGCCAGTGCCTGTTGTTTTCGCTCCTCCGACTGCCCCTCCTCCTGCAGCCCAAAAAAACATCTCACCCCCGCCTCCGCCGCCACCGCCAAGGCTCAAGCCTGTTGAAGTTTCTGTGAAGCGTCCGTTGGTGAAGGAAGAGTTGCAGGAGGATGAGGATGAAGATGGCGACGAGGAGTTCGTCATCCGAGATACGGTTATAGAGAGCTCGGAGCCAGCTGCGAAGATGATCAAGCTGGAGCAGCGACCCATTGAAGCGCCGCAGACTGCAGAGACCAACGGAATGTACGAGGAACCGGCTCCGAAGGCGATCAACAAGGCCGAGGAGCTCAAGAAGAAAGCCGCGATTAATGAGGAGAGACGCCGGAGAGCCATGGAGCTCGGAGAGGGAGAATACGATCCGATGGAAGCTGGAGCCGATGAGGAATCCACTTTGGTCTATGATTATCGTCCGTCGAATGCGGAAGACATAGGAGAAGTCGACGAGATGGATGATGAAGAAATGGACGAAGCGGAAGATGAAGAAGACGAAGAAGCAGCTGGAGATGAAGAGGAAGAGCAGGAGGAAGAGTCCGAAAGTGCGGAAGAGCCGAAAGATGATGAGGACAAAGAGGATGATGGTCCGATGGCGTTCAACGATGCTAGAGACCTTCTCAAGATCCTTCCTGTTCTCGACGCTCTGTCGACTGCTGCAGAAGCAAGAAAGGATCAGTATGCACAGATAGAGAATGATATTCCGATGGAATCTCTGCTCAAAAGACACGATGAAGAGAAGCCGGAAGAAGTGTATTATCATGGAGAGCCGGTGCCAGAAGTGGATGAGAACGAGCTATACGAGATTGCAGCTGGTATCAAGCCGAAGAAGAAAGACAAGAAGCCGTTGGTGCAGGTTCCTGACGAAGAGAGACTTCCAGCAGATGTGGAGACCATTGAGCTGGATTACTGTGAGTTTGTGCATTGGAAAAGAGCGATAGAGTATTCTGGAATTTGCAGATAACGCGGATATACACGTGAAGAGCGCCGATAAGAATATATGGCAGATCGAGCCGTTCTGTCAGGATGGATTGGCTCTCATGTGGGGAGGAGTTCGTTCCAACTTCGGAATCACCCTTCCATTTGTCAAAACCGACAAGGACAAGGCGTCGAAACTCGGATTCCAGATTCAAATCGAAGCTTTTCAATCGATTCAACATCTTCCCACCGAGTTTATGCATGACGGAGGGGACGTTCGGATCGGATTCTCGCTCGGAAGCGCTCCAATTGTACTCGGAGAGTACACGGGCTCCTGGTGCATCACGGCGTCGGGAAAGCGTGCCACCAACAATCACTTTTACGACTTTGGCCATACTTTCGACATTGGAGACGTTGTCACTTGCATCTTGGACCTTGTGCAAGGATCAATTTCGTATTTGATCAATGGAAAGGAGGTCGGAACTCCGTACGACAAAATTCAGTTCAGAGAGGGAGACGTCATTTTCCCGACGATTTGCACGAAGAACTCGAATATTAATGTGAATTTGGGACAAGATTTGTCTGATGAAAAGTGGAGTATCAATGAAGATCGTGACTGGATGTTCATCACTGAAATGGATCGTTCTCATCTCGTCCGCTCTCACGTCGCCCCAGGGGCCAAAAAAGACTGTACCGTCCTGATGACTGTCGGACTTCCGGGAGTCGGAAAGACTACTTGGGTTCGTCGTTATTTGGCCGAGCATCCGCATGAGCACTGGACTCTCATCAGCGCCGACATGGTGATGGACGCGATGAAAGTGAACGGAGTGTCCCGAATACGCCTTCCGTCCCTCAAACGTCCCGATTTCCTGCGCGGAATCATCGGAAAGTCGATGGCTCGGCTCATTCTGCTGGCTCCGCGTCGTCGAAAGAACTACATTCTGGACATGACCAACTGTATGGCAGATAAAAGAAAACGCAAACTGATGGCGTTCGAGGAGTTCAATCGGAAGTGTATGGTGTTTGTGCCCGAGGAGGATGTGCATCAGAAGCGACTTCTCAGACAGGAACACGCGGAAAACGAAAAGCTGGATACGGACGCGTTGATGCAGCACAAAGCGGCCATGTCGCTGCCGACCGTTGAAGTCGGTGAGCCTTGCGAAGAGGTGATCTTCATTGATCCGCCACCGCCAAACGAGCAATGGGCGTTCGATCGCGTCGCCAAAATGAACTACGAGTGCCGTTCGTGGTTAGTGGTTCCGGGAAGAAGACGTGGAGGCGGTGGATATCACTCGCACGGGCACGGAGGAAATAATCGAGGAAACTATCACAACGAGCACTACCAGCCGCAATTCAATAGACCGTCGACAAGTGGTCCACCATCCGGAGGCAACCAGTACGGAGGACATTCACAGCCCTCGCCTCGTCCCATGACGATCACCCACACCACCTTCTCGTCCGGAAACTCTGGAAACGCGCTTTCCTCTCCTTCGGTCTCGAATCCGGTCCCCGCGCCTGTGACTACGCCTTTCAATGTGAAGCCGCCAATTGTTCAGCAGCAGCAGGCCACGATCATCCTTCCGCCAGTCAAGATCACCACTCCGAAACCGCAGGTCACTTCGGCTCAGCCGTCTCCGGTTGTGAAGAAGCAGAGTAACTTCTCGTTCCCACCTGTCCAGACGAAGGTCGAAGTCTCGGTTTGCGCTTTCAGCTTCTCATCCTTCTAGACAATGTGTATTTCAGCAACCACTGACCCTGAACACCTCGTTGCCACGAAAGTCGTTCGACATGGGAGGTCCTTCCTCGGCGCTCTCTTCCGGAGGACGCTCGTCGTTCAGTGCAAGCACGAACTCGCCACGCTTCGGGTACCCGTCCAAAGAGCTGATGACTCCGACGAGTGTTCCGCCGCAGGCGCTCATCAACCCGATGGCAGCACAGCCGTCGCCGCTACTCGTTTCGCAGCCGCCGCCGATGGTTGTAATGCCGCCGGTGCAGATCAGACCACCGCCAGTTATGCCGGTCTTCCCGATCGATGTGGTAAAGAGTGTCTTGAATAAATGCGACGAAAGAGTTGTTATTTTCAGACGGTACCACCGCCAAATTTCACGGCGCCACCTCCTCCGCTCCGATCGGTCCCTCCGCATTTGTTGATGTTCCACCAGCAGCAAATGTCCGTGCCACCGCCGACTCAACTGCCGCCCCCGCAGTTCCCCTACCCTCCCCCTCAATTTGCGCCACGTTAAATAACTTTCTTCCTACCCTCTTTCTGACCTAAACTTCTTTCTCTGATGCCTTCTAATCTTTCTACCTGAACATTTTCTTCATTATATTTGTAACATTTTCACTTTTTCACCCTCTCCAGTTCTCCCCGATTTTCGATTTCAATCTTGTAATTCTTTACCGTCCACCGTGGAATCTCTCTTCTCTAGAACCGTAGAAACTTTACTATTTTCCCGTCTCTTTCTTTCCCTCCTTCCCTTTCTCGTAATGTTTTATTAATGACATACACTTTGCCTTTTGTTTCTCTCTTTAACATTCTGAAACTCTAAACTTTCTGTCCTCTAACACCTTGCGTCGATACGGAATCGATTCCTTAGCTGGACAGGTATTGGATTCCCCTCTCCCTTCTCCCAACACATCTTCTGTTCAAAATTCCCCCACATTGGGAATGAAATTTGATTTTGACTCGCTAGGAACATTTCGAGCGCATTTCCTAGTCATTCTCTAGCTCTTCTCTTCGTTCTAGTCGTAATCTATATGGACTCGACCTAGCTTCAACAGTTTCTTTAGCAAATTTTTGACAATTACAGAAGATTTATTAGATACGGTAAGTGTTCAAATACGCGAACGATTGGTTGCTGTTTGAATCGCCGAGGAAGAGTTATCGACGACTTTCTGCAAGAGTTTCAATCGAACATGCTCCGAAATAGGCGGGCTCACCCTTGAAACCGTCCGGAACACGAGGCGCTGAAACTCTCTTCTGATCGTCTCGTTCATTGTGACGTAGATGAGCGCCGGACATCCGTGGTTAATGGCCCAGGCGAGCTGAGCAACGAGAAGGATCCAGTGAGCGGGAGTGACAAACGGGAGGGCGTTGTAGATAAGAGCGATATTGGTGTTGAAGAAGCAAATGATGACGCATTGGATGAATATCTGGGAATTTGGACAAACTATTTGGGAACGGAGAACATAAAGGATCACAACACTCACAAAACCATTAGTGTAGTCACCGAAAAACCGATTAGAACCCAAACTCACAGCCTTGGAAGCCTTTGACTTTTGACCCATCGCAATCTTTTTGATCAAAACATAGTACGTGCTGAACAAAACGACCATTGAGCCAACGAAAATCCAATTGTTCCACGCTTGGGGTGTGTTTTTGTACTGAAAAATGTATACTTGAAATCAAAAAATTCCTTCGATTATGGTACATAATCAGCGGCCTGTGGACTCGGCACTTTCTCGGCCAACGGATCCGGGAGCCAGGCCATGATGGTCGAGTTGAAGCAGAGGGTCGGAGTGAAGAAGATGAAATAGAAGCCGTAGGAGAGGCAGAAGACGATCGAGGCGTACGCCATCTTCTTCTCGACGACGTCGGCGTACTTGTTGAATGCGATGCTGACGATGCGGTTGAGGAAGAGGCAGATCGTGGTTGCGCACGCCATCACCCACGTGTCTGAAAAGGGGAACGGTAGCTAAAAAGGTTGTGCAAAAGTGCTACAGTAGCCCAGTAACTACAACAAAAAAGAGAATAATAACTTTAGTAATCCCTACTCACTCAAAACAAATCCTCCAGCGATGTAAATAAAAGTTGGGTAGGCACAGAACACGGCGCCCATCACAAGCAGCGGTCCGGTGATCAGACAGCTGCAACACGTGGCACTCATGTCGATGCACGCAAGAAGGATGATGATTTTGTAGCAGGAATGGCGAATCAGTTTGGTTTTGAAGATGATATAAATGATGGGCACGTAGAGCATTTCGATGAGAATGCCGAACACAATGAGCGGGTATCCGAGCCACGGTCGTTTCGTTCCCATCGCCATCCACTCGTCGTGGCTCCTCCGCGAGCAGTTGTAGAACGGAATCGCCTCGACATTACCGTGCGAGATGAGACGATTCATTGAAGGAATGAGAGGATGTATTTTGAGATGAGAACCCCTTTTATATTGACATTTGATTGCTTTTTTTAGGTATTCTATTGACGTCTTTCTGTTTTGTTCTATATCATTCTTCGCCTTAGCGGGATTAGGTTGAATCAGATTTCCTTGGCTTGAAGAATGAATAATAGCTAAACCGTAAGCCTAAGATCATGTAGGGGTTTCCATTGAACTGGATTACGGTAGTTGAGCACGTCTACGTGACCGTTTAACATCAGACATCATGCGTCATGAATAAACTTTTTTCACAATTCCATATTTCTCTATAAAAATTTCTAAATCAAAAGAAGATCAGAAGCCAAGCGATTGACAGAATGCTAACGAAAAATGAAGAAGTCAATTGTGAGCTCGCTTTTTCGAAAGTTTTTAAACCTCGTCACTTCCTTTCAGCTCAACGGAGCCCCCGGAAGAGCAGAAGATGTGAAGAACTTCAACTGGATAAAACACAAAGATCGGAAAGGTCCAGAAGAACAGCGTCACCGGAATACCTTCTTGATCGGAAGGAAAACGGATCGGTGAAGAGCAAGAGAAGCCAAAGCAAATTTGTGATTCTGTCGAGCTACTCGACGAGGAGAGTCAAGTACAAAAGTGGGTGAAATGTGCGAATCAAGTTGGGGATTGCTTGCAGAAAATGAGCTCGACGAAGAGGCGGTGAACATTGATGCGGATACGGTGAACAATGATAAAACATTGCGGGATGAGGACTGGTTTTTAGATAAGATTGAAAAGTGCAAGTGAGCTGCACCGAAGCGCTTCACCCACTGAGAACGAGACTTTTTAGGCAGAAGAGACTGCAAAGAATCTGTGTGTGTCCTCTGACCCGTTGTTACAAAGTCACCGACACTGCCGACGCGTTCCGCGCCCACTGGAAACGCTTCAAACGGATCGTGTTCGTCGCGTGCTGTCCTCCGTGCTGCTGCATTGTTCCGAGAGTCAGTTCGAGAGAATCCCTCGATGATGTTCTTTAAATGTTGCAGGTGGCATTCTGGCCTCCACCACGCGACTATTACTTCTTCAAACCGCCCGTCGGAGACGTGCAAATCGACGTGGAAACCGAGAGTGACGCTGTAAAAATGAAGGCGAGAAAGAAGCGATTGAAGAAATTGAGGAGAGCGCGGAAGTGTGTGCTCGGCGAGAGATATCGGTTCGGACTGAACCATCCGTGCGCCGACGATGTCAAACACGTGGAGGGATTCACACTGAAGACGGCCAAGAAGAATGTAGGTCAAACGATTGATAGATTCAGATGAGATGTCTTTACGATTTTTTTGCTTTTTTGCAGAGAATCGCCTGCGTGCACATCGCCTGCCCGGAAGGCCGTCCTCGTTTCACTCTCCTGTACTCGCATCCGAACGGCTCCGATCTCTCGGATCACCTGATCGGCGTGCCATCTCTGGTCGACGTGGCAAGGTTCTACAGATGCGAAGTGTACAGTTACGACTACTCGGGATACGGTATCAGCGGTGGAACGCCATCGGAGACGAACATGTACGCGGACATTCGCGCGATCTATGATGTGAGATCCCGTCCATGGAATGAAATCAATTGAGTTTTCATTTAGTACATCACAATTGAGAAGCGCGTCGATCCGAAGAGCCTAGTTCTTCTGGGATTCTCGATCGGGTCAGCTGCCACTGTAGAGCTGCTCCGTCACGAACAGGAACGGAAACCGGCGGGAGTCATCCTGCAAGCCCCGCCAACTTCAATCCTCAGAGTGATCGGAGGTATGCTCGGAAGGAAGAACCATTTGGATAAGCCCACGTGTTGCATCGATCGATTTACCACAATTGATAAGGTGATTGTGACTTAACTTTTCCCTTTTTAAACCTCTTCTCTGTCAGATCCACGAAATCCAAATTCCGATTCTTATAATCCATGGAAAGGAAGACAGGATGATCCCGATTGCGCACGGAGAGCTGCTGTGCGAGAGGGCCGTCACGAAAGTGGCTCCGGAATGGATTCCCGAAGCAGCTCATGATAACATTGAGAACTGCAAAGAGGTGTGGCGGAGAATTCGCAAGTTTGTCAAAAAGTGAGCTTCGCGTTCAGTACCGTACCATGATAATGTTTGAGTCACTTCAGAGAGATCAACTTGAAGCGAAGCGCGGAGGTTGAGAAGCAGAAAGAAAAGGAAAAAGACAAAAATGTTTAGGTTTACAATATTTATGATTATTAGGTAATGATTATTAGTATTTCAAACAAAATTCAAATCTTCGATCTCGTTGGGTTTGTAGTAGAATTGGTATCCTCAATCTTGCGAGTATAAGCAATGCCAAACACCAATCGTTTGAACTCTTTTTTAATTGTCTCATTCATAGTTATATAAATGAGAGCCGGACATCCATGATTAATACTCCAAAATACTTGGCCAACAAGCAAAATCCACGGAGCAGGAGTGATCAGAGTGAACGAATTGTAGACGAGAGCACAGATGGTGTTGAAGAAGCAGATTATGGCGCATTGGACGAAGATCTGGATGATATTATTGTTTTCAAATGAGTCTAGACTCCCCTCTGATTACCGCCATTGAAGCTTTAGAATTTTGTCCTCTCGCTATTTTCTTGACCTTTACAAAGTAAATGCCATAGAATACAATCATGCTGCTAACGAAGATCCAGTTGTTCCACGCTTGAATGGTATTACGGTAGTAGTCGGCGGCTGCCTCACTCTGCTCTCGTTCGGAAAACGGATCCGGCAACCAGGCCATTATGAGCGAGTTGAAGCAGACTGTGGGGGTGAACACGACCAGGTAGAAAAAATAAAAGATGCAGGCGAGAATGGAGGCGTACGCGAGTTTCGCTTCGATCACGTCCGAGTATTGCGGAAGTGTGATGTTGACGATACGGTTTAGGAAGAGGCAAAAGGTGCACGCACAAGAGGTGCACCACACGGCTGTAAAGGAAAAGAATGCCGGAATGAAAAAGCCGTGAATACAAACCAAGAGCAATCGTTCCGATCATGTACAGAAAAGTGGGATAAGAGCAGAAAACGG
The DNA here is from genome assembly GCA_946814055.1 of Caenorhabditis sp. 36 PRJEB53466. Lineage (NCBI taxonomy): Eukaryota > Metazoa > Nematoda > Chromadorea > Rhabditida > Rhabditidae > Caenorhabditis > Caenorhabditis sp. 36 PRJEB53466. The sequence continues at coordinate 8,444,842 of CAMPFS010000004.1, read as the reverse complement.
CGCCTTGGATGTAAAGCGGCCCACTGATTAGACAACTGCACACTGAAACGTCTACTTTAATCTCACTTTCAACAGATATTGGAAACCTGTAGCAGTCATGTCCACAATTGCCAGTAGGACAATAATCTTGTAGCAAGGGTAACGGATCAGTTTGGTTTTGAAAATAATGTACACAACTAGAATATATATCATTTCAATGAGTACGCCGAACGGTATAGTGGAATATCCGAGCCACGGGCGTCGTAATCCTGTCTCGAACCACTCGGATTGGGTCTTCCAGCTGCAGTTGTAGAAGGGAATCGACTCGACGGAACCGTACTCGAGCAGACGATTCATTCTAATGAAAAAGAAAATGGCGAGAAAGGAAGGAACATGCGCTTTTATATGCTCCGATGTGCTCTGATCAGTGATATCTCTTCCTCTTTCCTTTTTTGTCGATGCCAGCGTTCTGGTAATGATTTTTCAGATGAATATCGTAAATTAGAAGCTAGTCAACAACTCAATTCAACGACTAGTTATCGTGGGTTTTCGGTTTTCAATATAACGTGAGATCTGTGAAGTTTTTTATTCAACAAAACAGTGATCAGTCTGCAAAGTCTATTTTGTAGTCTTTTTCGATTCACATTCTCACAAGGAACCTACAATTGGTTCTGTGAATTTTCTGAAACTTTGCCAAGTTCTGTACTCTAAAAGTTTTAGCCCGGCCAAAAATTTTTGACAAAGTTCAACTCAAATAAACCTGAAAAGCACTTTCAGACGTTCGTTTTCAGTGATTTTTAGCTTCCAGTACTCCCATTGTGTTCTTTGTTATCTAGAGCCGTTACTCAAATGCAATAACCTTTTCCAATATAAGTTCTTAGAGGTTTACCCAACCTACAAGATTATTGAGATCACAATAGTGTTTTCAAGCTTTTATTACAGATCGAGAATTCCAATGATAATGTCTATTCGTCCGACCAATCCATCGGATCACTTATAGTAGAAGCACTTGAGCTTTATTAGTAGTTGCCACAGTTTGAACATTGCTGGTGGTGTCATCCACTTTCTGCAATGATGTAATTTTATCCAGACTCTCCCAAAAACAGTACCGTTGGGATCTGTCTGAAAACAAGTTTGCGAAACTCTCTGTTAATAGTGTCGTTCATTGTCAAATAAATTATGGCCGGACATCCGTGGTTGATGGACCACGCGAGTTGGCCGAGCAGGACGATCCACGGATCAGGAGTGACTATGGAGAGCGCATTGTAGACGAGTGCGGTGACGGTGTTGAAAACGCAGATGACTGCGCATTGAAAGAAGATCTGAAAGAGCACTTGGTGGCCATTCACGAAACCCTACTCATTTCTGTTCTCTGACTAATTTCCCCCCTATCACCCAAAATCCTAAATCTGTTTACAGCTTTCGACGCCTTCGACTTTTGTCCCTGAGCCAGCTTCTTGACGAGAAGGCAATAGGTAGTGTAGAGGATGAACATGAGTAGCACAAAGAGCCAGTTGTTCCACGACTGCCAATCGTTGTTGTAGAACGCGTCGGCTTCCGGACTCTCGCGCTCTTCGGACAATGGCTCCGGCAACCACGCCATCGCGACACTGTTGAAGCAGATGATGGGCGTGAAGAACAAAATGTATCCGCCGTAAAGTACGGAAAAGAACATCGAAGTGTAGGTGAGTTTGCCCTCGATGACGTCCGCGTACTCGCGGAAGGCAATGCTGCACACGCGGTTGGCGAACAATGAGATGGTAATGGCACACGCCATGCACCACGTGTCTGAAAGTATAGATCATGAGCCGGAATGGGCTGAATAGCGGGTAATGCTACTTATTGCGAATCCACCGGAAATGTACTCAAATGTTGGGTACGTGCAAAACACGGCTCCTTGGATGTAAAGGAAACCGCTGAAGATGGAGGCGCACACTGGAAAACGAAGAATAAGGATTTAGTTATGATGAAAAGAGAGGAAAGATCGGGCAAGTAAGTACTTGTTGCGCTCATGTCAGTTACGGCAAGCAGGATGATGAGTTTATAGCACGCGTAACGGATTAGACGAGTTTTGAAGATTATGTAGAGGATTGGCAGGTACAGGAACTGAATTCAGGATGGCATCAGAGCACATTTCCAATTCGAACTGACCTCGACAGACACTCCGAACACAAGCAACAACCATCCGAGAAACGGACGGCGTAATCCGTTCTTCGTCCATTCGTCCGACGACTTCCAGCTGCAGTTGTAGAAGGGAATAGAGTCGACACTTCCGTAACGGATCAAGCGTTCCATCGAGATCAACTGAGTCTCGTCCACGGGGAGCACAGCAACTGATAAGCACGGAATTGTTAAGGAAAAAAGGGGCGTAGCTTGTTCTCAGTTATCATATGTCAGTTGTTACGTATATTCAAAAGAATTGGGAGGAGTGTCGTTATTTTCAACTTCTTAGAGACAAAAGTCTAAATGCTGCATTATATCCTGGCTTTTCACATTTAATGCCAAAGAGTTAAGGAATGTTCTTTGGTTTCAGAATACCTTCATCGGATCCGAGCGGCCAGGAATTATTCAAAAGAAGGAACAGTAAAAGGGGAAGGATAAAGGAAAGATTAACACCGGAATTTTTGCAGCGCCTTCTGTTAGTCACCACTTCAATGAGCTACAGTTCTCTTCTAAATCCGAGCCAATATCATTTCACACAACTTTTCAAAGAATTGCATGTTTCTTAAATTCTATTCTGGTGATGTGATTTTGAAGAAAACAAGCACACTTGTAAAAAAAAATTATATAATTCATTCTCTTCAGTGCAGTAGTAGAGCGACACTTCAAAGAACACAAACACAAGATCCTTTCAGTGGACACGGCTACAATTATCAAATTCGCGATTTCGTATTGTTGGTGACGGTGCCCATGCTCGAGTCCTCAACTTTCTGAAGGTAACCAACACATTTCAATCAATTAGTCATCACTATCACCTGTGACGCAGTACGCAACACGAGTTTTATGAATTCGCGCCTGATCGTGTCGTTCATTGTCACGTAGATGATCGCCGGACAGCCGTGGTTGATTGACCAGCACAACTGGCCGAAAACCAGAATCCACGGAGCCGGAGTCACGATGGCGAGCGCGTTGTAGATGAGTGCGGTGACGGTGTTGAAGAAACAGATGACGGAGCATTGGATGAAGATCTCGAAGGCTTTTGATGACGAATTTTAACAGGACTAGAGCTCACCGCCCTCGCAGCCTTCGACTTTTGTCCCCGGGCGAGCTTGTTGACCATTGCGCAATAGACGGTGAATAGGATGAAAATGCAGGCGACAAATAAGGCATTGTTCCATGTTTGAGAGTTATTCCGATACTGAATAGATATTAATCATCGGCAAAATAAATGAACCTCTCTACAAAGACGCTCTTAGTGAATGTGTCTAGACGTACCATATCAGACGCCTCTTGACTGAGTTCCTGCTCAGAAAGTGGGTCAGAGATCCAAGCCATGATTTTAGAGTTGAAGAACGCCGGCGAAGTGAAAAAGGTGAAGTAGCACATGTAGGCGAGACAAACGACCATCGAAATGTAGGCCATTCGCTTCTCGACACGATCCGCGTAGTCTTGAAAGCTAATGCTCGCAATACGGTTAAAGAAAAGAGATACGGTAATGGCACACGCCATGCACCAAGTGCTCAGAGCAAAACATCCGGTTATATAGATAAAAGTCGGATAAGTGCAGAAGACGGCGCCCTGAGTGTAGAGGATTCCACTTATTATGCAACTACAAGCTGAAACTGGCGATTATGGTACAACAGCGAATCGAATCACGTACCAATCGCATTCATATCCGCCACGGCCAACAGCACAATTATTTTGTAGCAAGCATGGCGAATTAGACGCGTTTTGAAGATTATGAATACGATTGGAACGTAGAGAAGCTCAATGAAAACTCCGAAAGTGGCAATGGGAATACCGAGCAACGGGCGTTGAACTCCAGTCTCCCACCACTCGGATTCAGACTTCCAGCTACAGTTGTGGAAGGGAATCGCATCGACGGAACCGTACTGCAGAAGACGATTCATTGTTACCTGATATCACTTTGATGATGTTTAGAGCTGTTTTTGGGGCCAATCTAGTGTCTAGCTTGGAGTTTATATACCCAACCTAGATGAATAGAATACCTATGTCATGACGGATTAGGTTTTATTTTTTACTAAGTGTTATTGCAGACACAGGGTTCTCTCCATCGAAAAGGATAATCACAAGACCTAATAAATTATGTTTTTGTGCTTTATTTTATGCAGCCATAGATAGATCAAGACACACTTAATCATTTTGTGATCAACTTTCGTCGTTTTTTTTGTGTCCGCTGAAAAACCACCCGATCAAGGCACATACATATTATTCCCAAAACACCCTCATTATTCTTTCCTCTTTTTTCTCGTCGGCACCAATTGCCATGACCACAAATGGTGCTGCATGTCTCGTGAATGTCTTGAGAGCACGCTTCGCACTTTTGCACAAAATCATGTTTTTTTCGTTCTCTTCCGCGATCTTCCTTATTGAAATCGGTCTAGTGGTAGGTAGTTGGGATGTTCTGAACGGCCGCCAGAACGTTTCAATTTCAACAGGGCAGTGATCCTTCAATGATAGTGATTTGGGGTCGACCTACCAACTCATCGGATCCACTGACAGTTTCAGTCGGATCTTGGTCCAGTTGCGTCTCCTATTGCTATAAATCTTTGTACTGTGTCTTGGCATTTGGAAACGATGCTTCGTGTACAATCTTCAACTTTGGAAGCGTTTATGAAATTGAGAAGCTCACTTCCAGCAGCAATCTTATGGTGGCTCTGAAAGTGGGTCACTAATATCGTTTCAGATATCAGAACATCTTTCTAGACTAGTACTACACAGAGTTCTTGTCCAGTTTTGCCTTCTGACACTTCGCAAGTCACATTCACTGACCCGGATTTTCAGTATACCTTATTCAGTTACACAATAACGTATTCAAATGACCAATGGTTCTTCGTTTATAATGGTATCGCTGTACTTGATTCTGACCCACAAAAAACACAAATTGTACCTTTATAGTAAGCCGTTCCTGTCCACCCGACTGGCAAAAGTTTACTCGACCGAAAGGCGACTTTTGTCTCCAACTGTTTGGAAATTACGCGAAAACGTATAACCAAACAGAAGCAACCAATCTGTGTGCAACTCAAAATGCGACATTGGCTGGATTTGAAAGCTCGGAAGAGAGGTTATTCTGTGAAAGTTTGTTATTGTAAGGTGACTGTGCTTCAATGAACGGCTTACAGGTAAAGGCGTCGTCATTGATAACGCTGACAGTGCTTACACGGCTGCTGGATTCTGGATATCGGGCACGCGGAAAAAGTCTTGTTACACTCTCGTGAAGGCGAAAACTCCAGAATGCAATGGAACTAATGTAAGCCCAAAATGAAGTGTTCAAAAACAAAAAAAGAGCAACATCAAGGCTTTCGAATTTACCGACCAGTACTTGACAACTATGGCCGGATTCCAATGGGCTCCAAACACGCCGGATGGAGTGAATGGCACTGGCAGTTTCCAAAATTGCATTCAAATGTGGACACAGTCACCGCAAGCGAATCTTTCCGGACTTGTGGATGATACTGAGTAAGAAATTGGACGCCTCGCAACCGTAATTTCTATACAAATCGTTTTTTCTAGATGTAACTACCGTTCCGGAGGCTATTTCGCAATCCGAGGTTATATTTGTGGAAAGCCCGCTGGATAACAACTTGAAAAATCTATAATATTTTCAAGTTTTTCTCCTCGTAGTGCCCTTTTTTAATACTAACTTCAAACCTCAGCTAAAACTCTCTCCCTTTTCCACAATAACATTTTCGTTACGTCAACCACTTCCAGTCATCCGTGACCTGATTCTCAGAGTCGGAGAGCTCCGCCTCGTCAAAATACCGGAAACGCCACAAGATTCAGAAGTCAAGTTTCGCTCTTTACCACCTTCATTTCAAAATTTTCCGCCTAGTTCACAAGTTGTCACGCGCCTCGCGCAGCATGGGAATCGTGCTCACGGAGCAGGCAATCCGAGCCGAACTGAAAAATGAGCTGTCCTCGTTGGTGCACGAGATTGATCTGATTCCGGAGCTTGATCAGTTGCTCGATGATTTCATTGAGGTGAGGTCTCACTCAGCACATCCTCACAACAAAGTGTCTTCTGTGTTCTAGAACAAAACGTGGAATGAGGATACCCAGGAGCTGTTTACCCGAATCGTTCTAAAACCTTTCAAAACGTTGAGAACATCATTGCTCGTCGTGGATTTTCAAAATGATTTTGTGTCAGGAAGTTTGAGTATTAAGGTACGCAAATTTGGTGAAGTTCCTGTAGAACTAGTTCAAGTTTTGAGGAAGGAGATGCAGAAGAAGATCCTTTGGAAGCACTGCCCCATGTGAACCATCTTCTCCAGGATGTGAACTGGAACATGATAGTTTACACGCAAGATTGGCACCCCTCCAACCACATTTCCTTTTTCGAGCACGCGCGAAACCCGGACCGCGAGCTGGCGCCAGAGGACAAGAGCCGCAAGTTGCGTCCGTTCGATATTGTCCGTTTTGTGAAGCCAGTTTCCACGATTCAAGTGCTTTATCCGAGTCATTGCATACAAGGCGGATGGGGTTCACAGCTTCATCTCGGTCTGGAACGGGTCGACGGAGCACATTACATCAAGAAAGGCGCCGATGTTTATGTGGATGCGTATAGTGCGTTCAGTGATAATTGTGGAATTAAACAGTGAGTTACTTGGGCGACGGGATGATTTCTGAAAAAAGTAAACTATTCAGAAGTGAGCTCGAGATGTTGCTACGTAAAAACGACATCAACGCGGTGATCGGTTGCGGTCTGGCCTATGATATTTGTGTGATGCATACACTGAAAGACGCCTCCAAACATGGATTCCTCACTTGTATCGTTCGAACTGGAAGGTTTGGCACACCAGGTACAAACAAAAATCCACGTTTTTCCAGCAAAGGACTTTCGTCACTGAAAATGGAGGAAGCCAACAAAATGTTTCAAAAAAGAGGCGTGGCCATAATAGATGATGAAATGGCTCGTCTGATCTCCCGGAGGGAAGCCTTTCCAATCGAATGGGTACTGATATTTTGTGATCTTTGTAACATTGTAGGCCAACACTTTTCAAATTCATTTTTCAGATTCGCCTGCTCGTTCATCAAGCACACAACGAATTGCACGGAAGGAAATAAAGGAGAAAGAACAACTTTTATTACCTTTTGGAAGGATATAATAATTTTCTGATAAACAGACAGTACATAAAAGTTTATCTTTCTTGTGTGCAGTATTTTGTGGTGTTTGCGCACACGGCATCGTATTCGACGGCATTTATTATAGGGGCGCCGGACAGAAATGGCGCGCTGTTCGCAATCTGGCCGAATTTCTAGGCCGCGAAGTAATTTTCCACTGAAAACGTGGCCTAACTTTTCAAACTCGGCCCCGAAGTGGCTCAATTTGCACTGCAAAAAGAGCTTCTCAACAGAGCGCCATTTCTGTGCGGTGCCCCTATAATAAGCAAACACCGAAAGTGCAGAAAATGAAAGATTTGGATAGGAAATCTAGAAAAGAAACGGGATTGTAGCTTTTTTTGGGGGGAGGGAGGGGGAATAAGGGACGAGAAAATTCATAAATGAGCCTAATGAATGGGGTTAATAGTGAAGACGGGCTCGTCGGCCGGCGCCTCATTCGAAAGTTCCACGTGTGTTCGTCGGTGATTCAGAATCGCTTTCAGCTCGTCGCCAGTGTGCGTTCGGAACTGAAACTCAAAAAGATTAAAAGAGCAGAAGCTAGGTCACTTACTCCACTTCTCTTCTTCTGAACCAACAATTGACTGTAAAGATAGCCTCCCTCGTCACGGCCGCAAGCTTGCTGAAGGTGGAGTTTGGAAAGGGAGAAAAGGTTCGCACCGTCTTGACCATCCAAAAGTTCAATAACTCTCGGTGAGAATCCTTTCTCCTGAAGCCAACGAGTCACGTCTTCCGGAGAAGACTTTTCATTGATCGCTACTCGACTACTTCTGTTTCCCGACGGTCTCAGAATCTCGCCCGCGTTCTTTCCAAGTGTATTAGTCAAATCTTCGACCAGTTGAGGGTCTGAATGGCCCTTTAATGGAATTAAACAAAATGTATGCCTACGCTGCGTTCTTCTCTGAACCTCCAATCCTGGACGAGGTTGTGGTTGATACAAAACTTCTTGGACTTGGGCGCTTCTCTTCAAAATTGTTTCACTATTTTATTTATCAGCTCAACTACAATTGCACGCACCTTCTTCTCACTTTGAACTTTGAGCATTTCGGCGAGAGTCGGCGCCTGCTGTGGTGGTGGCGGCGGGATGATTATGGGTAGCGGTGGCGGGGCGACGTGCTCCTGACGGATCTCCACTTGCACTCCGGCGTCCGAAACCAGCTGAGGCGGACGTTGATAGAGGTTAACTGTAAGAGTGTTAGTACGAGCACGGTTAGTATGACTGGAATATCAAGACGCTCTCTTTCGGTTCGCCGAAGCGCCGTTTCGTGTGTGTATTGATGACGTGTCACAAACAAAGGTAAGAATTCAAATAATTTACTCTCTTTCTGTGATATCATAAGCATCGCATCTAGTATAGAAATTTGGATTGAATATATAAATATATATATATTTATAAATAAAAATATTTAATTAATAAACACACATATGAATTAGATAATTAGGGTATCAAATTTTCGAAGCGAACAAAGCGGGTGTGTATGGGAGAATGAAGAATCGGTCATGCTTCGAAGAATTTTGAAATTAATAATTTGAATAAATCGAGAATAAGAGGGAGAGAGAGAGAGAGTGGAAGGAGGAACTGAAACAAAGACAAGAACTTACACAAAAACATCACACTTGAAAGGGAAGAAAGGGGGATTTTCGTTGAGCAAATGAGTACGAAGAACAGGAACATGCATTGGCGGAAAGGGGAAGAGAATAACATAATTACAATGGCACTAAACGGGTTCGGTATGGAAAAAAGTTTATAATTTATATATCAAAGCGAGGATCACGGCTCTTAAAAGTAACGGAATTCGCCGCGTCTGCCTTGCCGCTCTTTCACATACGATGGCGCGTCTTCGGGGAGCATACCTGGGCCCTGAAGGTGCTGTTGACCATTGTTCAGCATCGGAGGGTACGAGGAGGAAGAGTTGTTGTGGTTCGGAGACTGTAAAGATGAAAGTTAGAGTTGCTCCAGGTGTGTAGTGTGCTCTAATGCCAACTTACCGCGTATTGCTGCTGTTCGAACGGAACCATGGACAGAATGGTGTGTGGCACGTAGCCAACCCGCTGGTGCATGTTCTTACACTCCCACCAATTTCTCTCGTCGAACAGAACCTGCAATAACAAGTCGGTATTATTGTCTATCCAAATAACATTTTTATTTTCTGCTCACCTCAAGGTACTCCCCCTTGTGAACAGTCAATTCTTTCGGATTCTGACCGCTTCTGTCGTAAGTGACAACTGCCAATTTTCCTCCTCTTCCGACTATTTCATCGATAAACGCCTGCTGGCGTGGCGAGGTGTCCGAATCTACAACAACCTTCACATGCGAATAGGCGCCGCTTCTCGGAGTCGCGCTCGGCGACGTTGAGATTGGTGGATCGTATCTCTTCGTGATCGGTGGAAGAACATCCGTAAGGTTCTCCTTCTTGATCAAATCCTTTTCGGCATTCAATCGACGTTTTTCATCCCTGAAAATTGAATCATTTCTAATTAAAATAAAATTTAAAAAAAAATTTCCGTCTAAAAGAAATCGCGCTCTAATGATAATTAACTCACTCGATCTGCTTTTCCTCGTGTCTCAAACGGTTTTCTCGCTCCATAATCTTGGCTTTTTCGAATTCCAGCCGTTCGCGTTCCAGAGTGAGTCGATCGAATTCGAGCTGAAATTGTTAGAAGATGTTTCAGAATGCTTGGAGGACGTCTACTAAACAAATATTTCAAGTTTTCCGCTCTCTTCTTCGTACTGTTTCTTCTCAACTATTATGCGCTCTATTCAGTATGTTTTCTGTATTTAATTGAAAAAAACAACAAAACAAAAAGTTTTCAGTCACGCTTTTCAGTTATTCCCGGATTCCTCAGATTTTCCTGTTGTCGAGCACCGATTCGAGCAGTTCTCGGCCAGAAATCGATGCGAAAGTGCTAATTCTCAAATTCCCGTAATTGTTTTTGCATGCCGACGGTCACAAGCGATCAGAGAACATATTAGAAAACTTCTAAAGTGAGAAAACTTCAGGAAAGATCACCAAAAACTAGAAAAATGTTCAGATATCGTCCGGATGTCAACCGGTTTCCGATATATGTCAGTCAGGAGTGCGATAATCATGGTGTCACTTCGGAAATTGAAAAGTTTCGTGGCTCCGTGTCATTTACAAAGTTTCGCAGTGATTGGAGAGTCGGCAGATATCAGAAGCCGTACTTGAGACAATATTACAAAATTGCACGTCATTACAAGCTCGGATTAGATTGGATTTTCGAAAATTCTTGCCATGAATTTGTAATAATTACTGAAGGTATCCGTTTTTAAAATTTGCGACGAACGTTGGTCTTTTTCAGATGACCTCGACATCTCGCCCGACTTCTTCTCCTACTTCTCCGCCACTCTTCCATTGCTCCAAAAAGACACGTCACTGTGGTGCGTCAGCGCATGGAATGATAACGGACAAGTGGAAAACATTGACCTGGGCGCACACTCCCTTTTACACCGATCCGATTACTTTGGAGGTCTCGGCTGGATGACAACACGGTTAGTCACCGATAGGAAAAAAAAGTTTGAATTTTTTCAGAAAAATCTGGGAAGAATTGTCGAGAACGTGGCCAGAAGCCTACTGGGACGATTGGATGCGTGGCAGCTCGATACGGAAAGGAAGGCAGTGCATTCGACCGGAAATCAGTCGGAGCGGAATGACAAAACACGGGTTCAAGGGGGCTAGTCAGTGAGTTTTCAGGAATTCCGACTGACTTTAGCAAAAAGTGATTTTTTTAGTGGAAAGTTCTATCGCAGCTTCACTAGCAAAGTGCACATGTTCGGAGGAAACGTAAACTTTAGCGAACAAAACTTGGAATATCTGGAACCGGTAAACTTCATAAAAGACGCTTCAAAAATAGCAATTTTCAGAAGCGATACAAGAAAAGCTTCTTGAAAGAAGTCCAAAAAGCCCAAGAAATCAAAATGGAAGTATTCGAGCTTCAAAGGGACGCGCAGATCAAAAAATCGTCGAATACCATAAAAATCTTCTACAACACCTCCAACTTCAACAAGACCGCCCGTCATCTTGGAATAATGGGCGATATCATCGGAGGGATTCCGAGAACGGCCTACCAAAATGTAGTGACAATTTTCAAGAACGGAGTCCGAATATATCTAGTGCCTTTCGATTATAATTTTGAATAATTTTCACATAAACATAAGTTAGTGAGGAACAGAGCGAGAGCACAGAGGAAAGAGATAGACGGGAAAGGATAGGAAAGCCACATACATTGTCGACGCTCATGTTGCGATGCGGTCGAGATTTGGGAGTCCGTGCACTCGATTGAGGGGTGTTGGGCGCCTGAAAGGGATAGGAAAGGTATATATGAAAGGGAAAGAGAAATGGACAAGAGAAAATAGCACGTGCAGACATAGCTGAGCAACAATATTTGACAGGGATTCTTACCGTATCCACGACATTTCGCTCGCGCGGAGCCTGACGGTAATGCTCTGGCGGAGCAGATTGTCCTCGATGGAGAGGGTTCGGAGTGGTGATGACTCGATCGGCTACACCGTACGGTGCAAATCCGTCCAGGAAAATTGGGCGGTACGGTGGAGGAAGTTTCTTCGTCCAATCCTCTCTGAAAGAGATCGATAAAAATCTTTTCAGGGTTTTTGATAAACTTACGGTGGTGTTCTCCAGGCTTCTCCGAGGCTCATCCAAATGTCGCTTTCACGGCTTGTCAGACAGTTCTGCATGAGCTCGCGAGCCTCCAAAGAGAGCAACGGAGATTCAACACTCGGAGCAATGTTCCGTCCGAGACCCCAATGACAAGCCTCCAGAATCACTGACAGCGGAGTGAACAGGAAATGAAGAAGCTCCGGGGCGTTTGGCTCGTGGATATGGTTCTTAAGCTTGGCCAAAAGGTTAAAGGAAAGCTTGAACTTTTTGAGAATATCCACGAATTCCGATTCAATCGGGAGCTGAGCTCTCATGAAAAGGATTCCGTTCGGGTCTGGCGGTTGCTGAGACTTCTTGTCGCGACGGTTTGCCGTTCGGTATCGGTAGTTTTGCTGCTCAATCTCGCGCTGTGCCAGAGCTGCCGACTGAATTCTCGCGACAAACCGCTCGATATCATCGAAGCAACGGTTAAGGGTATTCTGTAAGCGATAGAGATTTCATAATGTTTCTTCAATAATGATCCACTTACCACATCCCGCTCAAACATTTCCGAAGTCTCACTGCTGATCGAAGCATCATCCGGTGGATAGAACGGCATTTCTGTAAAGTGACAGTATAAGAAAACATTTCTGAAGGAAGGGAGGTGGTGGTATGACTCAAAAGGTTGGGAAAGAGAAATGTGAGATAATTCGCAATTGACACCATGCCATTTAGCTTGCCCCGTCGTCTTACTTTTATCAGTTTGTGCAATGAAAGAAGAAGAAGAGTGTTTACTCGAAAAAAAACCGTATGACAAGAAAAAGAGAAAATGAAGAGCGTAGTATGGTCACTTCTATTAAGTGTCCAAAAATGTGGAAAATAACTCTTAGTCAAAAGTACTCAACGTGATCGAAACATTCAAATGTACGTTCAATAGTTGTGAAATTTCATAAATCGCTTATCATATTGAAATGTCAGAAAGTCAGTAATCCGCTCATTGATGTTTCTAGGTGGTCAATACATATTTCCATGATTTGTAGCTAGCTATAGTATAGTGGTTTCAAAGCTTCTGGCTCGTTTTTCTACGTTGTCTTAATTTTCCAGACGTTGGTACCCGAAAGATCAAACTTCGTCCTATTTCTGAGCATGTCGTCATTTTTCTAATCATAATTTTATTACTACGTGCAATAAAACGCCTTTCCCTCCTTGTGCCCTCGGTTTCCCCCCGTGCTTCACGACGAAGCTTCACATTTCGTTTCCTTTCGAAGGAGAAACTCGGTCGGTATGTTTGCACGCTTCTCTCGCGGCAATAATGGTGATAACGAGCAGAGCAGTGGTCTCCTCGAGAATAAACACGAAAAGAGGCAAAAATGTTGCCAAGAACAAGCAGGGAGGAGAATCTTTGAACTTACGCTGTTGCTGAGCCTGAAGATGCGCCGGCGCGTTGGTTCGTCGGCCGTTGCGCACACGACGGAACTGTCCGCGAGTGTACGCTTGCAAGTCGTCCGCAACTTCGGTCGCCGAGACGCGAATGCACTGCAAAAAAAACAATTCAAAGTTATGCATGAGGCAGTAAAAAGTCACCTGGAAGATGTGCATTTCGGTCGGAGTGCTCATCCGCTTCCTGTCCTCTCGCACGACGAACAACAGAATGTTGTTGTAAGTGTCTCTGTTGTCGTTGCTGACATGAGCCGTCGGCTGCTCGATGAGCTCCAGAGGGAACTGCTCCACGAGCTCACCGTTCTCGTCCTCAACTGTCACTGCACTGTGCCGAAACCGAAGGATCAACGGTTGCGCCCAGATCGCAGAGTTCTTCTCCATTTGCTTGAGTTTGCGGATTCCGTCGGCCGGGAACGTTAGTCCAAACTGCCGACCGACTGCAAACGTCGCCAAATGTTCCACGTAGTACGAGGGCGTCACATCGTCGAGTCGCGGATCGAGTCCTCCGTTGTTCGCGTAGGCGGAAGGACCACGGTGGTCCGAGCGAGGTGTCATTTGTTCGCTTCCGCTTCGGTAGTCGCCGGCCGATCGACGGACTGCAAATGGAAACGTTGAAGCAGTTTTTTTATAACATCTGGGGTACTCTCGTGTCAATCAGAATCAGAAATATGTATGTACAAGCAGATATGATATAGGAGTGATCGGAAAATTTAACATTTTTCAGGCTAACAACGACTACTGTATATTGAAAGTGGAAAGTTGGCACAAAACATTTCGTGACTTTAGCTTCAGAGCCAAAAGCGTGGATGTTCCTGACAGGAACTTTGTGATTGAGATTAAAACACAACGATAAGAGCGATTCTAAACCTCAACTTTCCAAAAAAAAACCGCTTAACACCTCAAAAACCTTTAGCGAAGAACCAGACCAAGCCGAAGTTAAGAATCGAATCGAGAACAAAGACAAGAAAAGAATGGAAAAATTTGTGGAGAAGAGTAGAAAGTGACGGAGGTGGATAGATAGTAGAATAAGGAGAGAAAAGTGATAAGAAACGACGTACCGATTGGTTGTGACATTGGCGCTCCTCGTTGATGTGCCGAAGAAGTCTGTGACGAGGGGGGTGCTGCTTGGGAGTGTTGACTGTGCGACGGCGACGGAATCGGCTGGCCGGCGGTCGAGGATCGCGAGTAATAGTAGCCGGGAGATGGGCGGCTGTAATCACAATGAGTCATTGACTATTTTGAGTAATTGACGATGCCAGAAATTCCAAAAATTCGCACTTAAATGCCAAAATTTTTATGCGAAAAGTTGTGTCATGGAAAGAAGTGGGTTTGAGGAATTTGTACGATGAAAAGGTCTGCATACAATGGCTCCTCACTTCTTCTTCTTCAATTCCACCTTCTTTTCGCTCCTTATCAGTCCTCAACCCGTTAAATTGCGGGTACCTCTTCTTCTACAACCGAAATAGAGTGTGTGTGAAAGTGAGAGACGCAGTCAAATGTCTCTCTTTTCGGTACGTGCTCTCTGTCTGGCGCCGCAACCCGACTGCCCGCGCGCGCGTCCGGTCGACCGACACATTTTGATATTTATCAGTTGGAAAGCATCAACATTTTATTTGTACATACATGCATACACATTCACACCATCTTAAAGGGACTTTGGCAAGAGGTTCATAAATTGTGTGCAAACAGTTTCAGATATAAGAACAATCACTGTAAGTTGAGTCAATGTTTTGGGCTGTTTTTGATGGAATATGACCGACCGAAATGCGCAAATACTGTTCAGTTCGAACTATCCAAAAAACGTTTGGAATAATTGTCAAGGTTGAATGGGAATGGAAAATAAAGAATCACGGAATGCTAAACTGAAGAAGCGGGTCACACCCAGTGGAAGGTGTGGTGAACAGATAATCATCGAGATACTTTACGCCCGAAACCCCACCTTCTGAAAGGCCAGGGCCCACTAATTAATCAATCAATCAAATGAGAATTCTTACCTCTGATATGGGTCGGTGGGTGGACCCACCGATCCACCTCTTCGCATCATTTTCTCTATTGGAAATTTGATAAGTGTTGTGATTCAGGATGTTCAGACAAATGGCATAAGGCTGAAAGAAAGAGAGAAAGTTGATGGAGCCCGAACAAAAACGTAAAATAAAATGAGAAGAAAAAAGAATGCGAATCAGTGGAAGCTGGACGGAAAATTGAATCATAACGTTTGGGTAATAGAATTGAAAGAATAGGGAAATGAGCAAGAGGAACAGGAAGCGAACGAAAAGAAAACATTAATAGATAAATCATAAATCCAATTCATTCAGCCGTTACACCCCGTATGTGTCCGTCCTTTTCCATTTCGATTATTTCTATTTCCAACCGCGGATCGGATCTCGGTCTCTCTCGCTGATAGACGCAGACAGAACTGGTTACGAGAACCGTGGACCTCTCTTCTGACAAAAAAAGTTCCAATAGATTCGAGTTCCAACCTCAATTCAATAATAGCCCACGCCTAATACGGAGAGACCAGTGGAGGGCGGTAATTTGTAAGTCAGTCAACTTCTTCTTCCCGATCCATCTATACTATTAGAAAGAGAGAGAGAGAGAGAAGAAGAGAGAGAGAGAGAGAGAGAGAGAGAGAGAGACCGTCCTTTTGCGCGAAGGTCGAATTCTCTTAGATGATTGGGTGGGAAGGACGTACACGCGCACACGAGAAGACAGATGGGTGTCTTCTCCGACCCGACCCAGCTGCCCGACGGCTTCTAACTTGGAACTGAAGCAGCAATAATAGCCATACCATTTTTGTGCTCCCAACTTATAAAATTAATACGGTTCACGTATGTGCTTTGATTTTAAAGAATATCACTTCAAAAAGCTCTATTTTTCACTAATCATTCTCCACGCCCTATTTTCGGCTTTACGACGACTGGAATAATTTGGAGAATGTGGGGATTGTTAGAAAACTATCTATAGGATCACCGTATGCAAAGGTTCCAGGCTGGTTCCAGCCTTTTTTTCTGAAAAAAGAGTAAGATGTAAATATTCTTCAAAAGTTTCCATTAGCCCCCCCTAGTTCTGCTATTTGTACCTCAGATTATTGGCACCACTTCCAACAATGCCACGTCATCAGCCGACCGCGACTAATCCGTCATAAGCCACGCAACAGCAGTGATGACGTGTCAGCGCCAACCACACACACACACACACACACACCACTATACAGTTGGAAAGTTTAGGAAAGGCTGCTTGTGGGCGGTGATTAAAATGATAACAAGTGTCATAATACGATAACGAGACAGGCAGAATCAGCAGGCAGCAGCATAAGGGGAAAGAGAAGGGAAAGGAGAAGAAGGAGAGGGTTTTGGGCCGTTGTTTGTACAAAATGTTGTATATGTACATACCTACATACAGTCTCAGGTACAGAGAGAGAGGGAAAGGGATAGGAGATCCGATGAAAGACGCAGAAACCGAGAGAGAACGGTGCGTGTTTGTCGAATTATCAGCAAAAGCACATTCTCTCTCTCTCTCTCTCTCTGCTTGAATTGGAGGGTTGGAAACTCTGAGGGGGGAGAACGCGCGCGGCTTTTCGATTGGAGCTCTGTTTTGTTTTGGCTCGCGCCGAGCAAGCAAATACAATCAATGCCGACGGTGCGGCCCCGCGCAAGTATTATAAGCCGACTGGAATTGTGTGACGCCGGCGGATGACGATGAGCAAAGCGGAGGAGGGCCCCGCGCAGCGGCGCCGAACATTTTTGGCACAATTAGGAAAAAAGAGCGGCCGGCGACACTTGACATGTCTTGTCGTTTCGCATGGTTTACAAGAAATTCTGTCTAGTTCCAGGTGTTGCGGGACGGCTGAATAGAAATGGAATGGGAAAAGTGCAGAGGCTTGAAGGACTTTTGGGTCAAGTAGATGATGACCAGACGAGTTCAAGACTAAATGACTAGGCGTTTACAAACAGAGCTTGTTAGTTTTACCAGTTTACAACTTTTTTGTTCAACCACTACTGTATTTAGCACGTTGAGGAGATGGCTCTCAAAGATTTCACTGTAGATCCTTTAAGATGGCAAAATTTCTATGAACTACAGTATTCCAAGGAGTTGCCTACTTGTGAAGCATGATTTGAAGAGTTGTTTGGAAGCTACAGTAACTCAGAGAATAAGACGTCAAAACTTGAGAAAAAGAAAAACCCGACAACAGCAACAAAATGTTACTCACTTCAATAAACGGAAATGATTTCAGGGCAAGCACGTCATTCAACATCAATCAAATTGCAAATCTTACATATTACTTGAAATTTCAAAAAAGAAAACCGAATATTTTGTGACGTGGATGAACGAATAACTGTGGCGAGAGGGAATACGAAGAGAAAGTCAAAAGATACAAAGTATGGCGAAGAGAGAGAGAGAGAGAGTGTGAAAGAAGAAGAAGAAGAAGAAAATAAGAAAACAGTCTACGGGTCGCAAAGTGGTCAGTGTGTATATGATGATGATTCGAAGAGCGCAAAAGGGCCGCGCGGCCGCCGCGCAGTCCCCGAACAGCGCGAGAAGGGAAGCGGCCTCTGCACCCGTACCGTAAGGCACGCAGACGCAAGGATATGCGTTGCGGAGCCAGAGAGTGAAGCTTCTGAAGAGACGCGAGACGCACGGACACACCCAGAACTGTTTGTCCAGAGGCGCTCAACGAACAGGTGCGGAGACTCAGACATTAAGTTTGTTGAGCGCCCTACTCGCCCGCTGTTGGTCACTTTTGTGTTCGCTTCGTTAGGCTCCGCGTTGGGGTCGGTGAATGTTAAAAGGTTATAATGCGATCAGTCTCTAATGCAAAGTGCCCACGCAATTGTGGCAAGAGCTCAAAAATGACTGAAATTCGAGAACTTATGTGCAGAATATTGCCCAGACAAATTTTGTGGCTCAACATGTGCTCAACTAACTTCTTGTGCCAAGAACGAGCGATTCATGAAAGCCCGCTAAAATCCTTGAAACTTCTTCAGCACTCGACACACTTAGGCGTGTCCTCTTCTTCTTCTTCTTCCGATTCTTCATCACCTCCACTCCCCTCCCCCCTCCTACAGTATCAGTTGGCATTTGTCCAAATGATTAGACGAAGAAGACATGCGCATAATTTATTAGGCGGTCGCGCGAAGAGGTTGAGTGGGGGGCCAGAGAGAAAAAGAGAAAATCCAGGTTTGCTGTGCGGCTGAACACAGGCCGAAGGGGGGGGAAGGAACCGGTTGTTGAAATGGATGTGTCGACCACTCTTCATATCACTTTGAATTGCCAATTCGAAGAATGCGCGTAGGGGGCGAAGGAAAGATCGAAACTTCCATCGCCCGTATTGAATGGATAAAGAAGAAGAAGAAGAAGAAGAATGACGGATTCGGTTGATGAATGATAGCACTTGATAGCAAATGCTGGTTTTTATAGTTGACGTATATTTGAGGCGACAAACACAAGCACCAAAACAGAAGAGAAGATGGTCTACTCCTCTTCATCGTCCGAGTAATTGCAAATGTGATCGTTGATATCGTCTTCGAAGTTCTGCACGGCTCCGTCGTCGCTTCCGAATCCGCCGAGAATCACATTCTTCAGCTTCTCGCCCATATAAACGGCCTGATCGTTTGGTGACAACTTTGACGTCTTGCATTTTTTCTCTGGAATTTAATTTTCATCAGTAGCTTACAGCTTTGCACTTACTTGTGGTAGGCTTCGCGGTGGTCGCCGTGGTTCCTTCGGTCGGTGTAGTCGACGGGATAGTAACAATGTCTTGATTAGTATCCAGTTCGATTATGATCGGAGCAAGTGTGGCAAGAGTTGCTGAAAACATTGAAGCTCTAACAAAAAAAAGTTGAAAATCTCACGATCTCCCAACGACGCAGTGGTCGTCATAATCGGCGCAGGATCGAGAAGCATGTTACACATGTGATTGGAGCAAACGCACATTTCAGGAATGTCACCTTCCAAGTAGCAAGCTGGCTGAAATATCATTTGAATCCAGAACAAGTTTCTCTGACAACTCACGGCTTTTTCCTCGTCCCAAACGCCTCCGCAATAGGAATACGGAGACTGGCCACGGACTAAAAAACATTCAGCGATTCCAATCAAACTAAAAGATAGTGTAACTCACTTGAAACACAATAATTTCCCTGACAAGTATGATTCCGATCACATGGAATGACTACAGTTTCGTTTGCCACAGTGACACTTCCACACTCTTCGCAATGAATCAGATTGCGATCGGGTAGAGCCAGGGAGACGTTGGCTGTTCTGGAAAGTTCTAGAGTTTTGATAGGATTTAACGAAATTTTATGTTAACTTGTTGTTGTTTCTCGAGCCAAACCAAGAAGATTTTGAGCTGGATACTGTTGACTTCAGTGCACTTTCAGATTTTGCCAACGAATTGCAGAAGTCTGTGTTGCAGGAGCAGCTTGACGAAGAAGACGTTGTCGTCGAGCAAGCGATATTAGTATTCGTTGAAAGAGAATCCGAGCATCCCGCCTGCCAACTATTATCCGAATTCAACTCTAAATGAACCTTTTTCATCAGCAACTTTCACTTGTCTAACTCACGAAAAGAGCACGAAGTCCCTTTGCAAAGCTTGTCAATGGAGCAAAATCTGCCCTCATCGGTCGAGTTGGCGTAACATTCGTAACAAATTACAGAAGCTTGGATAGACGGGAAAAGTGCCAAAAGGGCGAGAAGAAGGGGTCGGATCATGGGTGTGAAACCACGAAAAAGCGAAAAAAGTTTTGCTGTGGTTTCGAACATGAGATACAGGGGGGAAGAGGGTAATCCCTAATCGATGAGGAAATCGGTTTACAGTTTATCTCGTTGCTGAACTTTTTTATTTTCATGACAGCAAATAAAAAAAGAGGGGGTCGGAAAGAGTGCTCAACGTACAGTAACACTCGTGCAGAAAGACGTGACCTTACTCAGAAAATGTCGACGAAAAGCAACGGAAGGCTAACGCCAACAATTAGTTCAGTTCCAGTTTTTGTCAATTCGAACCAACAATGGGATGTTTCCAAGGTAATCCAGGTTC
Organism: Caenorhabditis sp. 36 PRJEB53466; assembly: GCA_946814055.1. Classification (NCBI taxonomy): domain Eukaryota; kingdom Metazoa; phylum Nematoda; class Chromadorea; order Rhabditida; family Rhabditidae; genus Caenorhabditis; species Caenorhabditis sp. 36 PRJEB53466. The sequence goes on along the minus strand of CAMPFS010000004.1, from coordinate 8,424,475 downwards.
TTTTTTCGGCCTACCCTACTCGCTCCAGGATCATGGCGTCTCGACATCGGACTGATGCTCCTTTACCAGATGACGCTCTTCTTTTCCGTTCAAATGCTTTTCGTGATCTTTCTCGAGTTTATGCCCAAGACCTATTGCACTTTTGATAATTACTGTTACCGCATGAAGAACAAGTGTCTCACCGACTTTGTTCGCCACAAAGACAGCGAAGTCTGTCCGTACAACATGACCAACTTTGTGAGCTCTTTTTCTGAAAACTTTTAATGGTAGTTAACATTTCTAGGAGCAATGCGTCACAGAAGCCAAGACAGTTGACTTTCGCTCGGCCCAGTTCGACTATCAACAGGATTGCACCGGCCTTAAGCAGTAGGCTCCTTCTTTCTGCTCTTCTACCGTATTCTCTATTCAGTTTCTCTTCCTCGACGGCCACATTCATCGGCACTCTGATTGGAAACTTAGTGCTCGGCTACCTCTCCGATACGATCGGACGTCGTCCCGTGTACATATTCTCCGTCCTCTTGGGAGTCCCCGCCGTCATTCTCGCGGCTGCCATCGACGGCGTTCTCAACTTTTACATCTTCCGCTTCGTCGTCGGATTTGCCATTGCCGGTACTCTGACGGTCGGATGGACGTACGGATCGGAGATGATCACTCCTACCAGACGACTCCGATTGAGAACATTCCCGAATTGGGCGAACGCGAGAATGATGCAAGTCGGAGTGTCGTATCTGGCTGGAGAATGGCGTCTTGCCTCCTATTTATGTGCAGCCCTCTCCACAACCATTCTTCCGATGATCTGGTATCTGCCTGAGAGCCCCGTGTTCTTGGAGCAAAAGGTTCGTATTGTCCGGGAAGTAGAGGATCAAAAGCTTCCATTTTCCAGGGAAAGTTTGATCGAGCGGACAAAGCTCGCGAGAAGATCGCCAGAATTTGCCAGGAAGAATTCGAACCGAAGCCACGAGATGAACTGAAGAAGCTGAAAAAAGTTACTCCGATGAAACTATGGAATAGCCCGACTCTCCGGAGAAACTTCCTCCTTCTCTGCTGGATGTGGTTCTACGTGGGAATGTCTGTGTACATCACTGATCTGAATAGTGGGGACATGGCCAAGAACTTCTACGTGGGACAGTTCCTCTGTGGATTGGTGCTCACAGTTTCCAAGATTGTGGGTTCCCTAAAAACAAACGCAAAAACTGACCTAAATTTTAGCTTATTGGACTCGTGGAGCCAAAGATCCCGTGGTTCGGCCGCCGCCTTCTGTTCAACGTTTCCCAGATCATTGCGATTCTTGCCTACATCACCATCCTCTTGGCCCTCTGGACACACAGCAAAGAGTCTTGGTGGTATACTGTCGCCTACATGATCGCCTACGCAGGACAATCGCTCTGTCTGGAGACGTGCTATCTGTCTCTAGCCGAATTGATGCCGACTGACGTGCGTACCACCGCCGGAGCATGCACAAACATTCTGATGAAAGTCGGAACTATTCTGGCGTCCACCACGAAACCTATCAAGTTCTGGTACGAACCGCTTCTTTTCATCATCAATCTGATAATTTGCTCCATCGGATTGGTCGTTGTTTGGAAGTATCTTCCGGTAAACAGATTCAGAACAGAAATTAGACGGATGTTTGTGCTCAGGAATCGAAGAATGTGAACATGCAAATGGTTGGTCAGGAGGAAATCAGTGGAGATGACGAGGAAGAGGAGAGCGATGACGTTGAGAAGGAAGACGGCGCCGAGCCGTCGAGCAAAACGGAGAAGAGCGCGGCTTCCGCGACGTCTGAGCAAACGGAGACTGTTGACGACGACAAATCGGAGAAGTCTGAGAAGACGGAGGTGTCCGAGAAGTCTCAAAAATAAACAACGAACTATTAAGACACCCTGTTCAATGAAAACAAAGTGTGTTTTAATTGGTTGCTACCTGTCTTTTTGTGCGGCCTGATCGTTTGACGACATCTTTCACGTCTTGCGCTTCTTCTCTGGAATGTAATTTTCATCATTAGTTTACGGTTGTGCACTTACTGGTGGTAGACTTTGGGGTAGTGGCCTTCAGTCGGTGCAGTCGTCGGAATAGTAACAATGTCTTGATAAGTATCCAGTTCGATAATGATTGGAGCAAGTGTGGCAAGAGTTGCTGAAAACATTGAAGCTCTGGCACAAATAGTTATCAAAGCGCCCACGATCTCCCAACGACGCAGTGGTCGTCATAATCCAAGCAGTATAGAGAAGCATGTGGTTGGAGCAAACGCACTTTTCAGGAATGTCACCTTCCAAATAGCAAGATGTCTGAACAGTTTAATTTTATCTGGAAGATCTGGAGAACACTCTTTACGTGACCTTACTCAGGACATGTCGCCGAAAAGCAACGGAAGGCTAACGCCAACAATTAGTTCAGTTCCAGTTTTTACCAATTCGAACCAACAATGGGATGTTTTCAAGGTAATCCAGGTTTCCTTTTCGGCCTACCGTACTCGCTCCAGGATCATGGCGTCTCGACATCGGACTGATGCTCCTTTACCAGATGACGCTCTTCTTTTCCGCTCAAATGCTCTTCACGATCTTTCTTGAGTTTATGCCAAAGACGTATTGCACCTCCGATAATTACTGCTACCGCATGAAGAACAAGTGTCTCACCGACTTTGTTCGCCACAAAGACAGCGAAGTCTGTCCGTACAACATGACCAACTTTGTGAGCTCTTTTTCTGAAAATTTTTAATGGTAGTTAACATTTGTAGGAGCAATGCGTCACAGAAGCCAAGACAGTTGACTTTCGCTCGGCCCAGTTCGACTATCAACAGGATTGCACCGGCCTTAAGCAGTAGGCTCCTTCTTTCTGCTCTTCTACCGTATTCTCTGTTCAGTTTCTCTTCCTCGACGGCCACATTTATCGGCGCTCTGCTCGGAAACCTAGTGCTCGGCTACCTTTCCGATACGATTGGCCGTCGTCCCGTCTACATCTTTGCTATTCTCTTGGGAGTTCCCGCCCTCATCCTCGCAGCTGCCATCGACGGCGTTCTCAACTTCTACATCTTCCGCTTCGTCGTCGGATTCGCCCTTGCGGGCACTGTGACGGTCGGATGGACGTACGGATCGGAGATGATCACTCCTACCAGACGACTCCGATTGAGAACATTCCCGAATTGGGCGAACGCGAGAATGATGCAAGTCGGAGTGTCGTATCTGGCTGGAGAATGGCGTCTGGCGTCCTATTTATGTGCAGCCCTCTCCACAACCATTCTTCCGATGATCTGGTATCTGCCTGAGAGCCCCGTGTTTTTGGAGCAAAAGGTATCATTTCGTTTCACTTGAGAAGTTGATGGAGCATCGAGAGCTTCCGTTTTCCAGGGAAAGTTCGATCGAGCGGACAAATCTCGCGAGAAAATCGCCAGAATTTGCCAGGAAGAATTCGAACCGAAGCCACGAGATGAACTGAAAAAATTGAAAAAGGTGACTCCGATGAAACTGTGGAGGAATCCGACCCTTCGGAGGAACTTTCTCGTTCTCTGCTGGATGTGGTTCTACGTGGGAATGTCTGTGTACATCACTGATCTGAATAGTGGCGACATGGCCAAGAACTTCTACGTGGGACAGTTCCTCTGTGGATTGGTGCTCACAGTTTCGAAGATTGTGGGTTCCCTAAAAACAAACGCAAAATCTGACCTAACTTTTAGCTTATTGGACTCGTGGAGCCAAAGATCCCGTGGTTCGGCCGCCGTCTTCTGTTCAACGTTTCCCAGATCATTGCGATTCTTGCCTACATCACCATCCTCTTGGCCCTCTGGACACACAGCAAAGAGTCTTGGTGGTATACTGTCGCCTACATGATCGCCTACGCAGGACAATCGCTCTGTCTGGAGACGTGCTATCTGTCTCTAGCCGAATTGATGCCGACTGACGTGCGTACCACCGCCGGAGCATGCACAAACATTCTGATGAAAGTCGGAACTATTCTGGCGTCCACCACGAAACCTATCAAGTTCTGGTACGAGCCGCTTCTTTTCATCATCAATCTGATAATTTGTTCCATCGGATTGGTCGTTGTTTGGAAGTATCTTCCGGTAAACAGATTCAGAACAGAAATTAGACGGATGTTTGTGCTCAGGAATCGAAGAATGTGAACATGCAAATGGTTGGTCAGAAGGAAATCCGCGGAGATGACGAAGAAGAGGAGAGCGATGATGTTGAGAAGGAAGACGGCGCTGAGCCGTCGAACAAAACGGAGAAGAGCGCGGCTTCCGCGACGTCTGAGCAAACGAAGACTGTTGACGACGACAAATCGGAGAAGTCTGAAAAGACCGCGGCATCCGAGAAGTCTCAAAAATGAACATCGAACCATGTCTGATAAAAACAAAATTTGTCTCTTGTGGCACTGCACCATTGAAACCAGAACAAGTACCACCAAACAAGGAGAGACTCCCTTCTTCTTCTTCTTTGTTTCCCCTCTCTTCTTCCAGTGTGCTCCGTGCTCACCGTCTCCCTCTGGCTTCTCTTTCCCTCTCTCCCTCCTTTCTTTCTCTCCATCTCCTTTTTCGTCTCCGCTTTCCCCCCAATTTGCGTACTCGCCCTTTTTCTACTTCTTTCACTCGAGCACAACAAGAATCGATTAAAATGGAGGTGAGGGCAAAAAGCGCACAATCAGTTCAGAAAACATTTCATTTCACATAAAGTTACAGATTGAAGAAGATCGACTTGGAATGCGAATTCAATCGGAGACCATCGAGTTGACGAAAGACGCGAAAGGAGTAGTGGGAATTTCTATAGGTTCGCATCTTGTTTTTGCACGCAGAGCTCATGATTACTTTTCAGGCGGAGGCGGTCCATATTGTCCGTGTGTTTACGTCGTTCAGGTTTTCGACAAGTCGCCCGCTTACAAAGACGGACGGATTCGATGCGGCGACGAGATTGTCGCGGTGAACGGGATTACGGTGAAAGGAGAGAGAAAGTCGGCGGTGGCGCAATTGATTCAAGTCAGTTTGAATCCAGTTAAGGTGAGGAGAGGAGTACCGTGGAGCGTTTTCAATTTCGGTTTGAAGATCACAATAAACAAGCTGGACGATGTGAACACAAAGGGCAAAACGCTGGATATATTGATAAAGAAGGTGAAGCACAAAGTGGTGGAATTCATGGATCAAGACTCGGCAGACGCGCTCGGGCTCTCACGGGCCATCCTCACAAATGACCCATTAGCGGAAAAGGAAAAGATTCTGGAGGAAAACGCGGAGTTCTACAGACACCTCGTCGCGTATTTCGGTGACATGTTCCAGTATCAGCAGAAGATTTCCGAATGCCAAAATGAGTTTGGATCGATATTCTGCGACCTGGCTGCCCATGAAAAGCAGCAAACAGCCAACGAAGCATTCAGCGCATTTGGCGACAAACATCGGATGATTGCGAAGAAGCAGGCGGAATCAGCGATCCCGCTTCAGAAGATGGTATCGGATCTTCAGGTCTATATTGATCATGTGGTGCCTGACACGAGATTGACTATTAAAAAGTATTTGGATGTGAAATACGAGTACCTTTCGTACTGTCTGAAGCTCAAGGAAATGGATGATGAGGAAACGGAGTTCATTGCCATCCAGGAACCACTTTATAGGGTGGAGACCGGAAATTATGAGTACAGGTTTGTGAGCACTATTTTTTGCTTTTTTTTTAATCATATTCCCTCAGAATGATGCTGCGGTGTCGTCAAGAATGCCGTCAAAGATTCATGAAAATGCGAGACGACGTCATGGTCAAAATAGAACTTTTGGATCAGAAACACGTTAGAGACATTGCCCAACACCTGGCAACATTCGCAAAGACGATGGCGAAGTGTCAACAAGATTGCGCGGATATTCTGAAAGACCGAATCGACGTTCCAATCGAAATAGACCTGGAGCAATTGAATCTGAGCGTGAGCTCCAGACAGAGCGGAAGTGTCGAAGTGGCGGAGGAGGCTGTTCCGGTGATCCACGATGATCCGTTAGAGGGAGACCTTTTAGAGTTGGACGATCTTGAGACAAAAGTTTGTTTGCCACGAAGTGACAGTTGGGGTGACACTTCACAACGGCTTCTGGGATCCGATTCGCCGACGGAGGAGTTGTCACTCATTGACATCAGTTGAGGAACACAGTTGAAGAAAGCGGAATATTATGAGTGCCACTATATCAAAATAAAGATTTGTACAGTTCTGTCATATGATCCAGAAGATTCAAAGACATGAAAACAATCGAAATCGCGTCCGGAAAAGCGTGATCCTCCAGAGTAGGTCATCCATCCTCTCCGCCGCTTCATAATCGCTCGGCGCCTTCGCCTCCTCGTCTCCGCATCTCCGCAGCCGTGCTCGGTCACCGTGGCGATTCGGACGGAGGTCATTGTGAATATGTACGTATGCGAGTGAGTGTCCCTGAGTGTCCGCCGCCCTTTTCACACAAGTACGCGCCGATTCTTTCACACAGTTCTCTGCTGTGCCCCCCAACTCGACAAACATTCGAAACCAGATTACTTGCGTTCTACACAACTTTAACGGGAGCAAAGTGACTCATTCGCTTTAACTTCAATCAATTTCGCTTTTCATATAATATATCTGTACGTTTTCCATTCAAACACCTTCTTTGCAAACAGTCATAAACATCGTTCCTCGTTCAGAGAGCTTTTCCGAAAGCAATGATAATATTCGTGTACGTCTACACATGACCACCGCCAGCGCACCGTTCTCAATTCCGGGTCCTTTGCCGAAAGCGGAACGCGTTTTAGCCTGGTCCATCTGGATATTTCACTCGTTTTTCGCCTTCGTCATCGCCTATTGGGTTTCGAACGGTAAGGCGAAGCCATGGATCAAGCACTGGATGCAGGACAGCAGGTACGAGGGTCTCGCCGCGAAAACGGACTAAACTGGAATTTCAGTTATGTGATGGACTGGAAAATGGATTTATCCGACGCAGAATGGGCATATTATCGGCAAACTTTGTTGCATTTGCTTCTCGATTACGCAGTTCATAGTCTGGGAATCTTTCTCGCCAAAAAGTACCTTTCCACTCCGATTTCTCACTACGTCATCATTGCCGTTGGATTTCTAGTACAAATCCACATGAGCAGGTATACAATTGACAACTGTTGTTCATAATATTCCCCGTTTCTATTCAGTTTCCAATGCGTGCTCGTCCTTTATTCGTTCGCCGCCGTCGTCACGCTCTCCACACTTTCGTTCCGATTCAAACTCGTTCCCTGGATTCTGTGCATCACTTTCATCGCAAAAGCCACTCAATTCGTGCCGTTCTCCTCTGGAACCCACATTTTCTATCGTGAATTCAACATCTATTTATACGGATCCATCAAGATTCTCAACTCTTGTCTCCATCTCTGCTCCAACCCCGAAAAGAGAGATCTCCTCGTTCCCAGCCTTCTCTACTACGCCTATCTTCCGTATTCCATGACGCTCATCGTTACTTTTGAAGAGTTCACTTCGCAATTCGAAACGTGGCTGCAAAAGAAAGAGATTGATTGGCAAAACTTGAAGTCGCCCATATTTTTCGGAGCACGTCTCGTCTTCTGGTACTACATTTTTGAGCTGCTTCTTCATTTTATCCACGTCAATGCTCTATTCAACTCTCCATCCTCAATAGTCAACAGTCTGAATGTTTATGAAGGCATGTTGACCTGAATCATCATCTAAAGTATCAAATTTTCAGTTTGTGCTGTAGCCTACGTGGCTGGTCAGTTCTTCCATATAAAATACGTCGTCATCTTTGGAGTTCCCGCTTTCTTCGCCCATCTAGATGGAATGCGGCCCCCTCCACCGCCAATATGCATCTCAAGAGTCTCGCTTTACTCCAGAATGTGGCGATCTTTTGATAATGGACTTTACCAGTTTCTCAAGCATCAAGTCTACATTCCAGTCATGAGAAAACCACTCCCAATTATTTTATCGATTCTCAGAAATATTGGAGCACTGTGCGCAGTATTTGGAGTGGTTTTGGCTTGGCACGGTACAAGAAGGCATTACATTTTTTGGGTGACCCTTTCTGCAACTGAGTTGATTGTTGAACGAGTCGGATATCAGTTGTGGAAGCTGCCCAAAATCCAACAAATCAGAGCAATACTGGGAGAGAATTGCTGTAGAAGAATAAGTGCCACTTTAATGCTCCTGACCGTAACACCTGGAATCTTCGGCGTTTTCTTTTTTCTCGGACAGGAAGGAGTTGGAGAAACTATTTTCCACAACGTTGTTGTTGAAGGACTTCTCGATGCATTCTCAGGAAACATCAGTGCTTTCCCGTAAGTTCAACAGTTTGAGAAAGGACACGACAGCATTTTTCAGGCTCACCACCGGGTTCGGATTCATTCACATTCTCACACTCGGTTACTTTTTTAATAATGTTTGCCTTGATATTGAATACTTTAATAAAAAGTAACAACTTGGAAGTAACATTTATTTTCGGGATATTTGCAACAAGAAAAACAGTATCCCAGATACAATTAGACTTATCCTCCCTTCTTCTTGGACACTCCGACGGTGCGTCCCTTGCGTCCGGTGGTCTTGGTGTGCTGTCCTCTGACACGGAGTCCCCAGTAATGTCTGAGTCCACGGTGGAGGCGGATCTTCTTCATGCGCTCAAGATCCTCACGGAGCTTGTTGTCGACGGCGGTGGAGAGAAGCTAAAGAGAAAGCAATTTGCAACGATACATTTCGACAAAATACTCACCTGGGAGGTCTTTCCGTCCTTGATGTCCTTTTGTCTGTTGAGGAACCAGTTCGGGATCTTGTACTGGGATGGGTTTTGCATGATGGTGACAATCTTGTCAAAGTCCTCCTCAGTGAGCTCTCCGGCGCGCTTGTTGACATCAACGTCGGCCTTGCGGCAGCAGACGAAGGCGAAACGACGTCCAACTCCCTAAAAATTGAATAAATTACATGACCGCTTTATTGAAAAAAAAACTTGCCTTGATGGCGGTAAGGGCGAATGGAACCTTGCGGTTACCATCGATGTTGGTGTTCATCACACGATGAATGTGCTGGAACTTTTCCGGAATGATCAACGACATCTTGCCGTGATTCGATAACCCTGCAAGAACAATAAATTACTGACGAAAAAAAGAAAAAGCGACATATTCAAGAGAAGATGCCAAGAGTAACGACAAAATCAAGCATAACAACACTTTTCGTCGAAAATTTCTGATAAAACTGTGAAAAATCAATAGAACGGAGCGTCTCCTATTTTTCTGATATAATCTTTTAGAAATAAAACGAAAAAATCCTTGGTTCTGGTGGAAAAATTGGAAAAATTTTAGGCAAAAGAAAGAAAAAATGCGAGTGTGAAGAGGCAGAAAAGGTCGGTTTCGCTGCGAGACCCGTCGGCCGCCGAAAGTGTGTGCGCCTTTACTCGCCTATCGCGGCGAGACCTTGCAGTTCGAATGCGTTTTTTGATTATTTTTTGGCTGTTTCAGCTTTAGAAAATGTGAAATTTGCGCGATTCAACCAGAAAAAAAATTAGCTATCGAATAAGTAGTAAAACTTTACAGTTTTCCACTCAAAATAGATTTTTCGGTCAAAAAAACCGGCAGAAGAGATTGACTGGGGTATACGGTAACATTCGTTCAGCATTGCAAACCTCATCGGCACAGTTCGCGTGTGTGCATTGACGACGGCGTTTGTCTCTTGTCTCTACCCCGTCTATCTCCTCCATTTATATTATCCGTCTATCGCAAGCCCTCACTTGCTGAGACGTGACCACGTAACATCATGGGAAGTAAGTACATTTTCATTTATTTCGCCTTTTCAGGTCAAGCTATGCTATTGGTCGGTTTTATCGAAATGCTTAAGTTTTTTGAAGCGATTTGTTTAATTGACGAATTGTCGGCTCCTAGGGACTAGTTACTAGCTCCATATCAATTTTCAAAGTAACCATAACATTTGTGTCTTTTCAGTCAAATTTCTCGAGTTTGTAAAGCCGTTTTGCGGCTTCGTGCCGGAGGTCTCGAAGCCGGAGAGAAAGATCCAATTCCGTGAAAAGATGCTCTGGACTGCCATCACCCTCTTCGTCTTCTTGGTGTGTTGTCAAATTCCGCTCTTCGGAATCATGTCAACAGACTCTGCTGATCCGTTCTACTGGCTTCGTGTGATTATGGCGTCCAACCGTGGAACCCTTATGGAGCTCGGAATCTCGCCAATTGTCACCTCTGGACTTATCATGCAACTTCTCGCTGGAGCCAAGATCATTGAGGTCGGAGACACGCCGAAAGATCGTGCCCTCTTCAACGGAGCCCAAAAGCGTAAGTTAAACCAGTATTGATTTCAGACATTTCACTCTATTCTTTACAGTGTTCGGAATGGTCATCACTGTCGGACAAGCAATCGTCTACGTGATGTCTGGACTTTACGGAGATCCATCCGATATTGGAGCCGGAATCTGTCTTCTCATCGTCGTTCAGCTTGTTATTGCCGGTCTTATCGTCCTTCTTCTCGACGAGCTCCTCCAAAAGGGATACGGACTGGGATCTGGAATTTCGCTCTTCATTGCCACCAACATCTGCGAGACCATCGTCTGGAAGGCATTCTCTCCTGCAACCATCAACACCGGACGTGGAACCGAGTTCGAAGGAGCCGTCATTGCTCTCTTCCACCTCCTCGCCACCCGTTCCGACAAGGTCCGTGCTCTCCGCGAAGCCTTCTACCGCCAGAACCTCCCGAACTTGATGAATCTGATGGCCACCTTCCTCGTTTTCGCTGTTGTTATCTACTTCCAAGGATTCCGTGTCGATCTCCCAATCAAGTCGGCCCGCTACCGTGGACAATACAGTAGCTACCCAATCAAGCTCTTCTACACCTCGAACATCCCGATCATCCTTCAATCCGCTCTTGTGTCCAACCTCTACGTCATCTCACAGGTTTGTCCTTGATTGTTCTTTATCTCCGCAAAATCGTATTTCTTTAGATGCTTGCCGGAAAATTCGGAGGAAACTTCTTCATTAACATTCTCGGAACCTGGTCTGACAGCAACGGAGGATACAGAAGTTACCCAACTGGAGGTAAATAGTATTGTAGTGTTTTCATAACTATTTATTTTGATTCCAGGAATCTGCTACTACCTCTCGCCACCAGAGTCTCTCGGACACATCTTCGAAGACCCAATCCACTGCATCATCTACATCGTCTTCATGCTCGGATCGTGCGCCTTCTTCTCCAAGACCTGGATTGATGTGTCTGGATCTTCCGCCAAGGATGTCGCTAAGCAACTAAAGGAGCAACAGATGGTCATGCGCGGACATCGTGAGAAGTCCATGATCCACGAACTCAACCGATACATCCCGACCGCCGCCGCATTCGGAGGACTCTGCATCGGCGCCCTTTCCGTCACCGCTGACTTCATGGGAGCCATCGGATCCGGAACTGGAATCCTCCTTGCCGTCACCATCATCTACCAGTACTTCGAGATCTTTGTCAAGGAGCAACAGGAGATGGGAGGAGTCGCTGCCATGTTCTTTTAATTGATGTATTATTTATTTCTTGTTGATGTGTCCATTCAGCTCTGTGAAACCTGAGAGGGTTGTACAAAATATGCGATAATTAGAGCTGAATCGGGCAATAACTCATCGCATATCGGGTTTGCCATCAATCGTCTAATTAAGTTTCCCCCAGAATACATATATTTATGAATTGCCCCTTGTTTTGTTTTACCACATCCCCCCACCCCTTCCCTTCGTAACATAAGTTGGCATGGGACAGAAGAGTCGTTGTCTAATTTATTTGTCTCCTCTCAGTGATTGTTTTTCGAACAATCTCGTAAAAATAAAAATTTTTTAAAAATCGTAAATTCTTTGCATTTAGACAAGTTTGAGTAGCCCCACATGGAATGACCGTCTGCAAAGACAAAAGCTGATCTTCGCTATAAAACTGGTGCAAACACTACGATAGTTACTCTCATTGAATATGCCGGAAAATGGAGCAATTAGTGAGGACTGGTGAGCAATTTGTGCTCCTTCTTCCGCCTTTTCTCTTCCTTCATTTCCTTGCCTGGATTGTAGCTCTAATGGCGTTCAGGAATGTGCCACAAATGTATATTTGTGAGCTCTGCCTCTTTTTGATTCGCTCGGCTTTTCTGCGGAAATTAGAGCTATTCATATGCCACGGCCCGGCTTTTCATACATAGGACTTTTGGTTTTTTCAATATATCTTCAAAAATCGAACATAGGGACCTCTGATTTTTTGATAAGACTTCAATTTTACTGGGTTCTTCAAAATGAGCCAGGTCAGAGGTTTCTGAGAAAAGTTACAGCTTCACAATTTTCACTCCTACGTATGCTTTACAAGGTCAATTGATAGTGAGCTTCACTTTGAAATTTTTCTCCTTCTCACATAACAACCTTACTGTACAGAACTAATAATATTATTATTTTCCGTTTTTTTTTCACATTTCCTGTGGCTACGGTCCGCTAAAAATAAATAGTTATCGTATGCTGTGAATGGGGAAGAAAAACAAGCGTTAGCGCATAGATCAGCGAGCCACTTTACTTTCCCAAGTGATTTCTAAGCGATTCCAAGCACAGACAAACCTCAGACACGCGTGAGTTTCAATTGGTATTCAAATTGGGTGACTCACTTTCTGTTTTGATATCGACCGCAGGGTCAGTTGTTGTGAATATCACACATATTCCTTCACGAATAATGATTCTTCCTCTTTCGTTTCATTTATTCTGAAGGCCTCAAATTACCGCTTCCTCTTTTAACCGCAAGAAAGCAAAACATCCAATTTTCCACACCCCACACATCCCTCTTTTCATTCCCTCTTTTCAAATGGCGCCCTGACATTTCATTTCCAACTCTACCCTATCTAGGCGGAGTAAATCGGAAGCAAAAAGTTCAGATCGGCCTCATCTGGTGCATTGATCACACGGAAAACACGCACGAACGAAATTTAATTATTTTGAGGGACACCACGGAAGTTTGGAGACAAACCAAAAGAGTGTGCGTGAGCGAATTCGCCGTCGTTGCACGCGTTTCGCTGCTCTCAGATAGACTTTTTCTAATTTTGCACTTGTAAATAGCTCGTAATTTAAATGTCGACAATGTGCGTACGTGTTCGATGATTTTCTGATTCTCACTTCACCCTCCTTCCTTCTTTTAAACATACAATAGAGGCGAAAACGAGATCGACTCGCAAGATTCTTGGAAAGTTTGACACCTACGTCAACTAGCTCTTCTAAGTATAGACGCACACAGTTGTACTTTCTTGAACTGTCTCTCAATAAAAGGGAATTGATGCTCCCAACGGTTCTCTTTGCTAATAACTATAATTGTTATCAACCTTCTAGTTAACACATTTTCAGAGAATTGCATGCAGACTTCTGCTCTAATTCCAAGCGCCAATGGAACTGGAACAATTGTGGCCGGAATCAACTGCGATACAATTGAATATGTACAAAGATATTCTCCGATTGTACTCACACAAATTGCACAGGTACTAAAGCAATTTCAGTAGCTCACTAGTATCCATTGTTTCAGTTCCTTTTCGCATATACTTCCGCCTCGCTAATCATTGGCGCGCGAGCAATTCAACAGCAAGCTTACTTCCATCCAAACGTGAAAGTTCTTCTGAAGACGTATCACGCCGCAGTTCTGATGTATGGCTTTGCATTGGGCACCGCTCAGGTATTCATTCAAATACAATGTGCTGATGACGTGGCTTTTTCCAGATATATCACATCTTGACGGCTCTTTCCTATGAGAATTGCGAACTTCTTATCTCCTGCCGGTTGTGTTTTGGTTTTCGGCTAATTATTACCACATGCGTGATAAGTAGGCTATTCGAATTGTGTCTAACACTATTTGGATTACTGTACTTTCAGTGTTCTCACTTTTGCTCTTTGCAATTACGGTCGAGCGTACTGTCGCCACACGGAACTTGGGCAGAGGTTACGAGAATCAGAGAGGATCTCTGGGTCGACTACTTTCGTTTCTTGTTGTAAGCTCTACTAAACACTGGACCACTGTCTACTGTAATCCAAACCTTTCCAGGTGACATTTTCCGTGTTCTATTCAATGTGGTATCATTGGATAGACATTTACGACAGAACTTGTACTCATTGCGTCTACGATAAGCACATCATGGTCCCGACGGAATTGATGAACGTACTCACCGTTCTGAGCATGCTTTCCCTGCTCTACACAATACTTATTCTCTTGTTCAACAAATGCAAACTCAGAAAGTAGGTCAAAGTGTGTAGGTGCGAAATTGGCAGTCTAAGTTTTTCAGGAAGTCCTACTCGCTGGCTATTGAATTCCAAATCAATCAGAACTTGCGGGTGTTACATTTAATACTCCCATTGTCATTTTTGACTTTTTTGGCTTTTTGCTGGTATACTGCATCTCCGTATTACATCGATTTATCATTAGATTCGGAGGTGGAAATCAGACAATTTCACGAAATGGTTCAGAATGTGAGAAGCTGGGGAGTTTTCACCGGAAATGGTCAAAACGTTTAAGGTCTTTCCCGTGTACACTCTCCTCGTGTCGTCTCTCTGGTTGGCGATGATGTACATGGAGAAGAAGAAAAAGCGGATCGGATCGATGCTGCCGGAGCTAAGAAAAGACGAAAAGGACCTTTATTTCCAAACGCTCAACGATCAATGGTCCCGAGTTCCTTCTCAAAAACCAGGACGTCTTCAGATTCTCAGTGTGTTCTCCGTGCCCAGCAGCTCGCTTACTTCTTAAATCGTTGCTTTCTTATGGTGTTATTCAGGCTGTGAAAAAAAAAAATTTCCGTTTTTTTACGTCAAAAAACCCAATTCAGCGGTGTAAAAAAACGAAAAAAAAAACGGAAAACAAACATACGCTGAATAGCCCCATTATGAAACGCAATGTCTGAGAAGTTCGAAATCTCCAGGTCAATAAAAATTTAGATTGATCCTATTTGTCCCTGTCCGCCATGGCAAATGCTTCCAAAAAATCGATAATGCCTAAAAGTATACGAAAACAACAAAAATCGCGATCAGACCCCTTTGAAAATTCAGAAAACGCGCTTTTCTCAAGTTCGCGAACATTTTTCCCTGCAAAAGTACTCCGAATTTTGTGAATTTCGGCCTAAAAACCCCCGAACGTCAATCGGGCATCGGGGTGAACTTTTTTTTTGCAGAAGCAAAATAATGTCTAGATTCAGAATCAGCAATAAAATCATGGCTGTGTAGTGTTAAAATTTTTCAGGACGAGCAGAAAACTGAAAGATTATCTGAAAAATGTCACAAAACAATTTTTTTCTCCATGAAGGAGGGGTACTAAATGTTTGGTCCCGGAATGCGATGGCGTTGAGTTTGAGTCGCTAGGATTTTTTTGAACAAAGTTACAGTTTTGACACATTTGGAGCCAGTGCTCAGGCCAGGGCTCGCGGAGCCGGATCTAATATTTTTCTTGGCTATCAGTGCCATGGGGTTACCTATTAGGTATATATGGGACGAATAGGATCAATCTGAATTTTTAGTGACCTGTAGTAATACAAGTATTTTGATTTTCTCAGACATCGACTTGAAATGGCTTATTTTCAATCAAATTTATTGCCGAACACTTAATAATTCAATCGACCGATTTGACGCTCTTTCCACAGAACAACACATTCTGCACCTTCTTCTCGTACGCGTTCATCGAAATCTCCATGGCCTTCTCGCCGTTCTCATCGAAGAAGACTAACGAAACGTCGAGAGATCCGTCCGAGCGCTGCTTCACGTACGCCTTCAACGGCAACTTCTCCGATCTTCCGTCTTTGTCGACCACGTAATGATCGTTGAGCGCCAGGATTCCACTTTTCGATTTCTTGTATGTCTGAGATTTATTGGCTTAACTGGCAACGATTAGGTTATATGCTTACCGAATGAGTCATCTCGGTGGTGACGGTGTGCGACTTGGTGTACAACGAAGAAGGGCACGTCTTCTCGGGGATAGAGATCACCGCAGAGGTGGTCGGTTGGTAAGAGCTCTGAAATGTTACTCTTCTCCTGGTTCTTGAAGCCAAAACCCACCGAGGTCTCATAGTTCAGCGACGGAATGTCGAAATCGATTGACTCGGCGGCTCGGAGTCTTTTGTTGTAGATGAGTCGTCTCTTCTTCTCGCGATCCGAGTTGACCACAGTGGACTCCTCCTCCGGCTCAGTCTCCACGACAATCTGGCTCGTCGGAAGCGTCTTCTTCAACTCGGCCACCTCCTCCATCTTTTTCGCCTCTCTGATGAGCTTCTCGTTGTCCATCATCCGATTCACGTGTTTTCCACGTTGCATGAGAGCGCGGATCGCACCTTCCAGGTTGTCCATCGTCTTCACAGTGCACTCGCAATTGACACAATCCATCGTGGTTTCCGTTTCGCAACGACGAGAACAATTCGTTCTTTTTCTTCTTGTTCACCAAATACTGAGGAATAAACGCAGAAATGAATGAACTGGCGAAGCATTAAAAGGGGAGGGGAGCTGGGGGTCACGCATTCCGGAAGATAGGAAAACAACTGTGGAAAACCACTGCAAGTGGAAGGACCCGGCCAACTAATCCTGAAATTAAAGTAATCATCTTGCCCTCCCATGCCACCGACAGTTTGTAATATTGTTTTTTATTCTGAACAGAATTCTCTGATGCTCTCTCGTGGAATGCCCAGGACCGCATTCACTACATTTTGTTTTTTATCCAGAACGCTTTCACAAAATACACTGGCAGTTTATCATGGTACAAAGAAATTGCTGCAATTAGAGTACAATCTGCGTCGGAAAATTTCAGAAGGGAACAAGATAAATAAAATATATAAGTACATGTATAGTTACTTTCGGAGCAATCTCGTGAACAGTCCCTTTTTTTCCTTCTCGTTTCTCTTTGGAATTACCGGAATTTCGGAGACTTCCGGCATCACTTGTTGGCGACCTCTTCGTCCACGACTGGCCTTTTCGTACCTCGATCGGTCTTCCACTCGCTGCTCAAGATAATGAACTCGTTCGGAGAGCTCGAACGGCACAGCGAATAACGACCGGTGATTGGCTAACAGCACGGCTGTAATACACAATCCGGCATTCTTTCGGAATCCACCGCATACTCCTGTCCAGAGGCCGATTATCGCCTGAAATGAGAAACGGACTATAGACAAGAAAAATAGGAAAGACTGACTGCTTCTCTATTTGTGGAAGATCCGTTCGACGGGTCAGCAATGTCGAACACTTCATTCGTAGCGACTGATTTGATAAACTGCATGAACTTGTGCAACTTGCGGCGACGAGCTGTTGGAAGAGAAATCAGAATCAGCTGAATGGCCTCGATTAGCCACGGCTCTCGGATCTTGTATACTTTTTCGTCTAAAACGCACATAGTTATTTTGAACGCTCTATTGCGGTTACCTTGAATAGAAATGCTAATTCTGTCATTGTACGGCGAGAGAGCGCGTCTCCGATGCTTCGAGGCCCGCGCTGCGCACTGTGGCAACTCCCGCGCGAATCCGTCGGCCATGAGTCCAGCCTCCTCAATGCTCGATGCCGAATCGTATGACATCACACGTGACCATCGTCTCACTGCTCCCGATCCCAGCATCACTGCGAATCTGTCCACTTTGCTCAATAGTTCGACAAGCAAAACGCATTCATCGGGATAAAGGGGAGCGTGCAAATCTTCAAGCCGGTTGACTAGAGTCGAGAACATTCCAATCACATTTGGCTCCTGTACGAATGAATTCTTCTTGGGCATTGCAAACGGATATCGTCCCAAATAGTCCATGAATTGAATGATGTTGGGCGGATATTCTTGTTGTGACCCAGTCCATTTTGACCTGACCAGTCCGTCTTTCGGGTCAATCTCTTGTGAATTCCACGCAATTTCATTGCTATCCAACTTGGCCGTCCATTCTAGAGGCAGTGGTGTATCGAAATGTTTTCCCAGTTGTACCAGCAATTCATTCTTCCAAACATCAGCATTTTTGTGCACGGTTCGCTCTTCTATCGGTGCGACTGAGGATCGTCTCATAATCGATTCGTACATTCTTCCCCTGGCTAAAAGAATTGACGGCGCGACAAGGCTGTTCCTGTGATTTTGATATTGTCTCAAGGGAACTTCAGGTTGCAACGGTCCTTTTGGATGTAAGAACACTTCGGTGGAAGCTTCTCGGGTGGGCGGTGTGTTAACTTTCTTGAGACCTTGGCTCTGCAGTTGTGCTTTAGCTTGAGCTTGAGCTAGCGCTTGCGCTTCTTGCTGCACAACACAATGATTTCGGTCGAGAGAAACCGATCTTCTTGTCGGCTGATGAGACTTATGCGCAGCTCGTTTTGACTTGAAAAAAGGCAGCCAGTCGTACACTTTCTCTTTTGTTGACATTTCTTCTGGCTCATTATCGACACAAATGCTCTCCAGGGATCTGTTCAGAATTTTCGGGGCTCTCTGGCGAACTGGTGGTGGTGGCGGCGGATCTTCCTTCCGGTCTTCGAAGCCGTGATTCTCAACGCCACGTGGATCCGGATTCGGCTCAACTCCAGCTTTATCCACATTTCCATTTGATCTGGACAACCGTCTATTCATTGAACTCTTTGGCATTCTGTGCATAGTAGCTGCTGGGGACATCGGGCGGGCAACTCTGTAGATTTCGTGGAAAAATGAACAATGACAAACTTTTCAGGCTCACTTTGCGCTTTTCCTGGCGCCACTGAATGAGGCCGATCTTCGGGAGCGTGGCTTCGGCTTCTTCAGCTCATCAAGAGTTTTGGCGAATTTGTATAGCCTAGTCTCGTTGAATGCTCGCTTCCTCGGAGGTTTTTTCGGAAACGCTTCTGCAATCACTTTCCATTCGAGCATCATATCAAGAAACTTCTCCATGTTTTCTCTGCAAATCAGAATTAACATTTAGAGAGGTAGAGAAAACTTACTTTGTTGGCACTTTTTCCGGCACAATGCGCGGCATTTCGGCAATCAAAAACTCAAGAGCCTCTTTGCCAAAGAAGCTTTGCTCCGCCGTCAGTACTATATCTTTTCTGTTCGTTTTTACTGGCAAGTGTGCTCGTAAGTGCCATGTTATTTCGTCGAACTGAAAACAATTTTTGAAACTTTTGAACGACTGTGAAAAGAGAATTTACCAATTGTGTAGCTTTGAACTGATCTGTACAATAGTCGTCGGCCATGTTGAGCCTGAGCTGCCTCCCTAAAAATTATGAAGTGAATCAAAAAATATTTCGGCGCCCGTGAACTAGTACTTCAGGGATTGTTCACTAATCACAAATAATGAGTGTTAAACTTTTTTCGATTGTAAACTATTCTGCCGAATCTAATCTTCGGCTGTTATATTCGAAAACAAAATCGATGTGTAAGCAACTTTAAATTAATAGCATCAGGACATAAATGAAGGTGGAAAATGGTAGGCAACTTTGAGAGAATTGTACAAATTTCAATAAAGGTGAGAAAAGCGATAAGAGAATTGGAGATGGAGACAAAATAGCGGAAAGCCCAAAAAATCGCGGATTCCAAAAAAGCGGAACGAACATTTCCGCTTGAGTTTTTAAATTTCAAATTTTGACCGCTCTGATTAGCGGTCTAGGACACTAAATTGCGATATTATTTGAGTTAAAAGCCTCAATTGAATTGTCCCACAGTAATTGTGCACAAATTGTGCACAATTTACTGTCTCAAAAAAGCCACACAATTGGTAAATTTGCTTTTTAACAGTCGTCGGAAAAATTCAAAATCTATTCGAGCGGAAAAATTTAATAGCGCATAAAGGGCAAAAATATGTACGAGAAGCGTGGAAAATTAACTTTTTGGGAAAAGAATCTGCGAAACAATTTTCCGAGTGTAGTTCAAAACGAACTGCGAAACTGCATGCGCCTTTGAACTCAAAGTGGCGCCACGGCAGTAAAAAATATATTTTTTTTCAATTAAATTCTGGGAGTTTATAGAAATTTATATTTGACAGATAAAATAAATATTGCAGAAATTAACCAAAAATAAATTATCAACGTGAGAGAGAACATTATTCGGATGCAGAAGAAGCGTTTTCGAACTAAGCTGATAGTGAATTTTTTTTTCCTTTTTCAGTGCTCTCTCAGGCCTTATCAGATAAGATAATCCTTTTCAGGACAACCTTCCGAGCCTTTTTCAGGGCTCTCTCAGGCCTTATCAGATGAGATAACCCTTTTCAGGACAACCTTCCGGGCCTTTTTCAGGGCTCTCTCAGGCCTTATCAGATAAGATAATCCTTTTCAGGACAACCTTCCGGGCCTTTTTCAGGGCTCTCTCAGGCCTTATCAGATAAGATAATCCTTTTCAGGACAACCTTCCGAGCCTTTTTCAGGGCTCTCTCAGGCCTTATCAGATAAGATAATCCTTTTCAGGACAACCTTCCGAGCCTTTTTCAGGGCTCTCTCAGGCCTTATCAGATAAGATAATCCTTTTCAGGACAACCTTCCGAGCCTTTTTCAGGGCTCTCTCAGGCCTTATCAGATAAGATAATCCTTTTCAGGACAACCTTCCGAGCCTTTTTCAGGGCTCTCTCAGGCCTTATCAGATAAGATAATCCTTTTCAGGACAACCTTCCGAGCGTTTTTCAGGGCTCTCTCAGGCCTTATCAGATAAGATAATCCTTTTCAGGACAACCTTCCGAGCCTTTTTCAGGGCTCTCTCAGGCCTTATCAGATAAGATAATCCTTTTCAGGACAACCTTCCGAGCGTTTTTCAGGGCTCTCTCAGGCCTTATCAGATAAGATAATCCTTTTCAGGACAACCTTCCGAGCGTTTTTCAGGGCTCTCTCAGGCCTTATCAGATAAGATAATCCTTTTCAGGACAACCTTCCGAGCGTTTTTCAGGGCTCTCTCAGGCCTTATCAGATAAGATAATCCTTTTCAGGACAACCTTCCGAGCGTTTTTTTCAGGGCTCTCTCAGGCCTTATCAGATAAGATAATCCTTTTCAGGACAACCTTCCGAGCGTTTTTTTCAGGGCTCTCTCAGGCCTTATCAGATAAGATAATCCTTTTTCAGGACAACCTTCCGAGCGTTTTTTTCAGGGCTCTCTCAGGCCTTATCAGATAAGATAATCCTTTTCAGGACAACCTTCCGAGCGTTTTTTTCAGGGCTCTCTCAGGCCTTATCAGATAAGATAATCCTTTTCAGGACAACCTTCCGAGCGTTTTTTTCAGGGCTCTCTCAGGCCTTATCAGATAAGATAATCCTTTTTCAGGACAACCTTTCGAGCCTTTTTTTCAGGGCTCTCTCAGGCCTTATCAGATA
The DNA here is from genome assembly GCA_946814055.1 of Caenorhabditis sp. 36 PRJEB53466. Taxonomy (NCBI): domain Eukaryota; kingdom Metazoa; phylum Nematoda; class Chromadorea; order Rhabditida; family Rhabditidae; genus Caenorhabditis; species Caenorhabditis sp. 36 PRJEB53466. Next base: position 8,403,269 of record CAMPFS010000004.1, on the reverse strand, counting down.
AGATAATCCTTTTCAGGACAACCTTCCGAGCGTTTTTCAGGGCTCTCTCAGGCCTTATCAGATAAGATAATCCTTTTTCAGGACAACCTTTCGAGCCTTTTTTTCAGGGCTCTCTCAGGCCTTATCAGATAAGATAATCCTTTTCAGGACAACCTTTCGAGCCTTTTTCAGGGCTCTCTCAGGCCTTATCAGATAAGATAATCCTTTTCAGGACAACCTTTCGAGCCTTTTTCAGGGCTCTCTCAGGCCTTATCAGATAAGATAATCCTTTTCAGGACAACCTTTCGAGCCTTTTTCAGGGCTCTCTCAGGCCTTATCAGATAAGATAATCCTTTTCAGGACAACCTTTCGAGCCTTTTTCAGGGCTCTCTCAGGCCTTATCAGATAAGATAATCCTTTTCAGGACAACCTTCCGAGCCTTTTTCAGGGCTCTCTCAGGCCTTATCAGATAAGATAATCCTTTTCAGGGCAACCTTTCGAGCCTTTTTCAGGGCTCTCTCAGGCCTTATCAGATAAGATAATCCTTTTCAGGACAACCTTCCGAGCGTTTTTCAGGGCTCTCTCAGGCCTTATCAGATAAGATAATCCTTTTCAGGACAACCTTCCGAGCGTTTTTCAGGGCTCTCTCAGGCCTTATCAGATAAGATAATCCTTTTCAGGACAACCTTCCGAGCCTTTTTCAGGGCTCTCTCAGGCCTTATCAGATAAGATAATCCTTTTCAGGACAACCTTCCGAGCGTTTTTCAGGGCTCTCTCAGGCCTTATCAGATAAGATAATCCTTTTCAGGACAACCTTCCGAGCGTTTTTTTCAGGGCTCTCTCAGGCCTTATCAGATAAGATTATCCTTTTCAGGACAACCTTCCGGGCCTTTTTCAGGGCTCTCTCAGGCCTTATCAGATAAGATAATCCTTTTCAGGACAACCTTCCGAGCGTTTTTCAGGGCTCTCTCAGGCCTTATCAGATAAGATTATCCTTTTCAGGACAACCTTCCGGGCCTTTTTCAGGGCTCTCTCAGGCCTTATCAGATAAGATAATCCTTTTCAGGACAACCTTCCGAGCGTTTTTCAGGGCTCTCTCAGGCCTTATCAGATAAGATTATCCTTTTCAGGACAACCTTCCGGGCCTTTTTCAGGGCTCTCTCAGGCCTTATCAGATAAGATTATCCTTTTCAGGACAACCTTCCGGGCCTTTTTCAGGGCTCTCTCAGGCCTTATCAGATAAGATTATCCTTTTCAGGACAACCTTCCGGGCCTTTTTCAGGGCTCTCTCAGGCCTTATCAGATAAGATAATCCTTTTCAGGACAACCTTCCGAGCGTTTTTCAGGGCTCTCTCAGGCCTTATCAGATAAGATAATCCTTTTCAGGGCAACCTTCCGAGCGTTTTTCAGGGCTCTCTCAGGCCTTATCAGATAAGATAATCCTTTTCAGGACAACCTTCCGAGCGTTTTTCAGGGCTCTCTCAGGCCTTATCAGATAAGATTATCCTTTTCAGGACAACCTTCCGGGCCTTTTTCAGGGCTCTCTCAGGCCTTATCAGATAAGATTATCCTTTTCAGGACAACCTTCCGGGCCTTTTTCAGGGCTCTCTCAGGCCTTATCAGATAAGATTATCCTTTTCAGGACAACCTTCCGGGCCTTTTTCAGGGCTCTCTCAGGCCTTATCAGATAAGATAATCCTTTTCAGGACAACCTTCCGAGCGTTTTTTTCAGGGCTCTCTCAGGCCTTATCAGATAAGATAATCCTTTTCAGGGCAACCTTCCGAGCCTTTTTTTCAGGGCTCTCTCAGGCCTTATCAGATAAGATAATCCTTTTCAGGACAACCTTCCGAGCGTTTTTTTCAGGGCTCTCTCAGGCCTTATCAGATAAGATTATCCTTTTTCAGGACAACCTTCCGGGCCTTTTTTTCAGGGCTCTCTCAGGCCTTATCAGATAAGATAATCCTTTTTCAGGGCAACCTTCCGAGCCTTTTTTTCAGGGCTCTCTCAGGCCTTATCAGATAAGATAATCCTTTTCAGGACAACCTTCCGAGCGTTTTTCAGGGCTCTCTCAGGCCTTATCAGATAAGATAATCCTTTTCAGGACAACCTTCCGGGCCTTTTTCAGGGCTCTCTCAGGCCTTATCAGATAAGATAATCCTTTTCAGGGCAACCTTCCGAGCCTTTTTCAGGGCTCTCTCAGGCCTTATCAGATAAGATAATCCTTTTCAGGACAACCTTCCGAGCGTTTTTCAGGGCTCTCTCAGGCCTTATCAGATAAGATTATCCTTTTCAGGACAACCTTCCGAGCGTTTTTTTCAGGGCTCTCTCAGGCCTTATCAGATAAGATAATCCTTTTCAGGACAACCTTCCGAGCGTTTTTTTCAGGGCTCTCTCAGGCCTTATCAGATAAGATAATCCTTTTTCAGGGCAACCTTCCGAGCCTTTTTTTCAGGGCTCTCTCAGGCCTTATCAGATAAGATAATCCTTTTCAGGACAACCTTCCGAGCGTTTTTCAGGGCTCTCTCAGGCCTTATCAGATAAGATAATCCTTTTCAGGACAACCTTCCGGGCCTTTTTCAGGGCTCTCTCAGGCCTTATCAGATAAGATAATCCTTTTCAGGACAACCTTCCGAGCGTTTTTCAGGGCTCTCTCAGGCCTTATCAGATAAGATTATCCTTTTCAGGACAACCTTCCGAGCGTTTTTTTCAGGGCTCTCTCAGGCCTTATCAGATAAGATAATCCTTTTTCAGGACAACCTTCCGAGCGTTTTTTTCAGGGCTCTCTCAGGCCTTATCAGATAAGATAATCCTTTTCAGGACAACCTTCCGGGCCTTTTTCAGGGCTCTCTCAGGCCTTATCAGATAAGATAATCCTTTTCAGGACAACCTTCCGAGCGTTTTTCAGGGCTCTCTCAGGCCTTATCAGATAAGATAATCCTTTTCAGGACAACCTTCCGAGCGTTTTTCAGGGCTCTCTCAGGCCTTATCAGATAAGATTATCCTTTTCAGGACAACCTTCCGAGCCTTTTTCAGGGCTCTCTCAGGCCTTATCAGATAAGATAATCCTTTTCAGGACAACCTTCCGAGCGTTTTTCAGGGCTCTCTCAGGCCTTATCAGATAAGATAATCCTTTTCAGGACAACCTTCCGAGCGTTTTTCAGGGCTCTCTCAGGCCTTATCAGATAAGATTATCCTTTTCAGGACAACCTTCCGAGCGTTTTTCAGGGCTCTCTCAGGCCTTATCAGATAAGATAATCCTTTTCAGGACAACCTTCCGAGCGTTTTTCAGGGCTCTCTCAGGCCTTATCAGATAAGATAATCCTTTTCAGGGCAACCTTCCGAGCGTTTTTCAGGGCTCTCTCAGGCCTTATCAGATAAGATAATCCTTTTTCAGGACAACCTTCCGGGCCTTTTTTTCAGGGCTCTCTCAGGCCTTATCAGATAAGATAATCCTTTTTCAGGACAACCTTCCGAGCGTTTTTTTCAGGGCTCTCTCAGGCCTTATCAGATAAGATTATCCTTTTCAGGACAACCTTCCGAGCGTTTTTTTTCAGGGCTCTCTCAGGCCTTATCAGATAAGATTATCCTTTTCAGGACAACCTTCCGAGCGTTTTTCAGGGCTCTCTCAGGCCTTATCAGATAAGATTATCCTTTTCAGGACAACCTTCCGAGCGTTTTTCAGGGCTCTCTCAGGCCTTATCAGATAAGATAATCCTTTTCAGGACAACCTTCCGAGCGTTTTTCAGGGCTCTCTCAGGCCTTATCAGATAAGATAATCCTTTTCAGGACAACCTTCCGAGCGTTTTTCAGGGCTCTCTCAGGCCTTATCAGATAAGATAATCCTTTTCAGGACAACCTTCCGGGCCTTTTTCAGGGCTCTCTCAGGCCTTATCAGATAAGATAATCCTTTTCAGGACAACCTTCCGAGCGTTTTTCAGGGCTCTCTCAGGCCTTATCAGATAAGATTATCCTTTTCAGGACAACCTTCCGAGCGTTTTTCAGGGCTCTCTCAGGCCTTATCAGATAAGATTATCCTTTTCAGGACAACCTTCCGAGCGTTTTTCAGGGCTCTCTCAGGCCTTATCAGATAAGATTATCCTTTTCAGGACAACCTTCCGAGCGTTTTTCAGGGCTCTCTCAGGCCTTATCAGATAAGATAATCCTTTTCAGGACAACCTTCCGAGCGTTTTTCAGGGCTCTCTCAGGCCTTATCAGATAAGATAATCCTTTTCAGGACAACCTTCCGAGCGTTTTTCAGGGCTCTCTCAGGCCTTATCAGATAAGATAATCCTTTTCAGGACAACCTTTCGAGCCTTTTTCAGGGCTCTCTCAGGCCTTATCAGATAAGATAATCCTTTTCAGGACAACCTTCCGAGCCTTTTTCAGGGCTCTCTCAGGCCTTATCAGATAAGATTATCCTTTTCAGGACAACCTTTCGAGCCTTTTTCAGGGCTCTCTCAGGCCTTATCAGATAAGATAATCCTTTTCAGGACAACCTTCCGAGCCTTTTTCAGGGCTCTCTCAGGCCTTATCAGATAAGATTATCCTTTTCAGGACAACCTTCCGAGCCTTTTTCAGGGCTCTCTCAGGCCTTATCAGATAAGATAATCCTTTTCAGGACAACCTTCCGAGCGTTTTTCAGGGCTCTCTCAGGCCTTATCAGATAAGATTATCCTTTTCAGGACAACCTTCCGAGCGTTTTTCAGGGCTCTCTCAGGCCTTATCAGATAAGATAATCCTTTTCAGGACAACCTTCCGGGCCTTTTTCAGGGCTCTCTCAGGCCTTATCAGATAAGATAATCCTTTTCAGGACAACCTTCCGAGCGTTTTTCAGGGCTCTCTCAGGCCTTATCAGATAAGATAATCCTTTTCAGGACAACCTTCCGAGCCTTTTTCAGGGCTCTCTCAGGCCTTATCAGATAAGATAATCCTTTTCAGGACAACCTTTCGAGCCTTTTTCAGGGCTCTCTCAAGGCCGCACGAGACGGTGCAAATGTCGTTTCGACTTTATATACCTTCGTGGGCGTGACGGCACGTTTCCATAGCACCGGGAATTTCTTGAGAAAATGCACACATTTTCAATTACTATTTATACAAAAACCGAGAACATACATTTGTAAAGTATTTATGCATTTTATGAGATCACACTTATAATGGAAGCAGTACGAAAATAACAAATACCTGACTAGATTCTTGAGGGGGAAATGTAAAAAAAGAGCAAATTATGGCAGAACAGTTTGGGGCAAATTTACAGAAAAGTGGCATAGTTTTAAGATAATCACACTCGAACACCCGAATGATGGCAGTGAAGCATGTCTCCAACGGCATTTCCGCATACAATGTGCTGAACTCCGAGAGCCGAGAGCCCTTGAGTCGGCCGGCAGAACTGTTCGCATTGCGGCCCGCTGAAAAGAAAAGAGTTTCTTCGAAACGAATAATATTGAAGTTGCTCACGTCTTCTGAACAATTCCTCGATGTCTGCAACATTCCGAATTGTCTTTTCCCTGTGAAGCGCATTCTAAGAATGGTGCCACGTTGAAGATTCCGCACTGACCTCGATCCATAGCTGCGCGAATCTGCAGAAATGCACGAATTGAAAAGAAATGAAGACGTCGTCTGTAGCTCACTTCAGTTTGTGTTATATCATAACGACACAGTTGTTGACATCCCGGAGGCAGTTTCTTTCTCTGACAGCATTCCAAAAGTGACTTGCTTGCGATGTCGTTGCTAACACATGGCGTGAAGTCAGGAGCCACGCCACATTGTCCTGATGTGGCAGGAGCTCGAGGAGGAGAAGCAGCAGGAGGAGCAGTGAAGTGTAGTGGGCGGAATGGAATCACACTCACTTTGTTGGTGGTTCCCGGAGCTACAGTAGTCCGCGAGACAATGACCACCGCTGACGAATCGACAGCAGAGAGGTCCTTAGTGCTTCCCTAAATGCGTACTTGATAACTTTTACTTTCTCATTCTCCACTCACCTCCAACCGGATTTGCGGTTCACCTTCTCTCACTTGTAGCCCACCTCCCGGCGTCAATTCTAATTTGTTGATCACTTTGTCAATTGCTAAATGTTTTCAGTTCAACCTCGTCTATATAATCGTTCTTTTTACTTCTATAAAACTTGTTGAACCGTTCGTCCGACTTGCCGTCAATTGTGAACGGAGGAATCGAGTTGACATTTGGTTGCTTGTTCTGTCCACGTGGAATAATCGACACTTTCCATTCGTGTGAAGAGGAGCCGCTGAAAAGAGACAGCACCAGTTAGCGCAGGGCAAGTAGTGCCAGTGTTAATAATAGTCATGCGGCCTTTCCGTGCTACCGTATCCCATGCATTTCCTCGTGCTCATGCTCTTATCCGAACCTATCTAGTTTCCTTCTTTTTCTGGCCAACTCTCCCATAAACGGAGTTATATGTATTCTCGTCGTCGCAAAGTTTTTCCGATTCCTCGGGCTCTTCTTGCGAACATCGGATCGCCAGAGACGTGGCGCCGCGACGAAGCGCCGACGTGGCGACGGACGGTTGCAAATGAGTCTTCCTGGAGTTGTGAGGCGGCAGATTAGCCGGTTGTGCGCTCGAGAATGAGCAAATGCGGAGCTACGAGAGACTCCGAAACGGCGCGAAAAGACGGTAGAGTCTCTGCGATTTCATTTAGGTATTTACTCACTTTCCGACTCAACGAATGATTCCTCATACCCCTTTCTCTAAGTCTACAGTAATCCGTACCTCAACGCAGAAGCCGTTCCTGATGGCTCAACATCTGGAACTGAACTGATTTCCTTCCGGGATCGAGCAAAAACATCTCCGCTATTGCTTATCACTGGAGCTGGTGTTGTTGTTGGAATTGGAATTGGCACTGAAAATTTGCACTATTCAGTTGGAGAAAGTTGAGAAAAGAAGAGGGTGAATTTGAAATGAAACTGAACAAGACGTACGAGGTGAGTCAACCACTGCATTCTCGGACGGAGGCTCATCCTCATCGTAGTCTCCAATGACGACCAAAGACTCGGGCGGCCTTATTATTCTAGGATCGGGAGTGGTTCGCCGACGATGTCCCTGAAAGCAGAGAGTATTAGTGGTTGAGAGGAAGCGGAACTGAATACATCTCTGCGTGGCGCCTGTGGAATTTCCGAAATCGGAGTCGGAGCAGGAGCAGGAGCAGGAGCAGGAGCCAACGGAAGGTTTGTTTGTTGTTGGGTTACGGTAGACCAGAGGTTGGATTCACTTGAGAACGGAATGAGCGTTGGGAATCCGCCGGAAGACGCCATAGTTGTGGTCTGTCCTCCAACACGGGCGTCTCCTGAATTGGACGGCGGCAAACTCCAGGATGCGTCGCCATTACTGTTTGCAGTTTGAAAGGAAAACGAGGGGACTGGAGGAGATTCGTCTGGTTTTTCGACTGTTTCGGGCATATCTGAATTCGAATTCGAATCTAGAGAAATGAGTAGGTTAAAGACATTCAGACAACATAACACTGTTTCGAACTGACCGGGAGACGAGGCACCGTGACCTAGATTTGCATTTCCGTCACGAGCTGCCGAGATCGGCTTTCGGGCGCCATCCGTGGAGAATACTGTAAAGACAAACCAGCGTTGAGGATAAATGGATATTTTAGAAGCTTACAATTGTGAATGAACTCCGATCCGCATTGAACAGTAGCACACTGCTCGGGACACTGATCGCGAATCCTTGAAGTACAGCAGAAAGAAGTCGGTATTCGATGACAGGACAGCTGAGAACGGACGGTGCCGACTAGCAAGAGCAGCAGAAAAATGGGACGCCTTCCCCGCATTTGTCGTCTAGAAACAGAAGAGGAAAAATGATAAGAGGAACGAAGAGGAGGCAAGATTTAAAAGGAGAAGAAGTACCTTTGGACAGCCCATTGTTCTCCCCCCATGCTGTAATAATGGGCCGAGAAGGTGAGTCACATTCGAGAAATTATTATTATTCGATGAACAGGTATTGTGTTGGAACGAAACGAGACGAGAAGAGAAGGGCATTTCGTTTCAAAGGACAAATTACAGCACAAGCTGATGACGTGGCAAGGGAAGCTATGACCAAACAGTTTAAGAGGTGGGCTAGGCTAACAAGGCTAGAAAAAAGAGAGAAGAAAGTGAAGAAAAAGAATGTTTCGGAGAAATGAATGAATGAAGTGCATGGAGACAAACATTCTCATATCTAGTAAGGGCGGGTTGTTACAAAAAGACCGAGACGAGACGGTTGTTTACCCAAAGAAGGATTTGTATTTTTTTCAAATTTCACTGTAAAGTATTTAACTTCCAATGCTCTGGGATGGATAAAGTAAGACCAAGTTTTACTTGAAATGATCAACTTTGATAGCCAGCCAAAATTTCAAACAAACTGAACAACTGGAATGTCTGTGTGTCCTTCTTCACTGGCTTCGCTTTTCGAAAAAAAAATCTAGAAATTTCGCACGGTTTGTGTGTCCTCAAACTCATTCAAACGATCACTAATTAATATCTGCCACTTTCTCTCTCGCCAAAAAAGTGCGAATCTCGTGCCTCTGCGCTTCTCGCTCTTTCTCAATCTTTCACTGTTTTTTTCGATCAAGCGACGGCTTCTTCCTCTTCTTGTTGCGTCGAAATTAGATGGAAAAAGAGATAATAATCTCGACACTGTGTTATGCCATTTCGCGATTCTGAGTGTTTCATAGAAAGGTGAATGTGAATGACCTGGTAAATGTGAACGTTCAGCTTCGGTAACCAATGAACAGAAAGTCCTCGAGACAGCACTTTCAGAAGCGCGCTTTTACGCAAATATTATAGGGGCACCGCACAGAAATGGCGCTCTGTTGAGAAACTCTTTTTGCAGTGCAAATTGAGCGACCTCGGGGCCGAGTTTGAAAAGTTAGGCCACGTTTTCAGTGGGAAATTACTTCGCGGCCTAGAAATTCGGCCAGATTGCGAACAGCGCGCCTTTTCTGTCCGTGAATGCAACTAAAATGACGTGACCGTACGGTTTGGGGAAACGCTTATGACTCACATCCAATTCATGAATTCTGGTTAGCGGGAAACGAATAAAGAAAAACAAAAGAATGAGAAGAAGCGGGAGAGAAAGTAAGGGTTTACGAACCGTAAAATAGCGCCAAAACTGCGGGGGTCTTCATGTCAATTTTACAACGAGGCGGATTCGTTGCCAAACGCAAAAATATCTCGACGAAGTGGAACACACTGGACGGAAAAGAAGGAGACGACGAAGGGATCGGAAGGAGGAGGACCGGTCAGCTAATCCCGATTGTGGCAGGCATAACAGAACAAGCGCGAAAGGTTTGGAACGGTGCCAGAAAGTGAGAGCGGATAGGCTTGTAATCGGATATTGGCGGCATAAATGAGATTTGAACTTATTAGGGATTCAGGAGAAACTGGTTACTCCAGCTAGGTTATCTCATCAATTGAATGCATAGAAGGCAAGTTCGGAGTCCTCCATCAGAATCTGCAGATGTCTTATTTGTCTGATATCATCACGACCTTCGTTTCGCTTTCCCTTCGCTTCTGAAACCAGTATTCAGAAAACTTCCGAGGCGCAGACAGCGCGGTGACATTTCCGCTGGCTTCTTCTCGGAAAATGAATGAGGTGTGAGGAATAAATGGTATTGGTAGAATGGGAGGAAAAGAAAGGAATAATGAGACATGCATGGCTTACGGGACGGTACGCCCTCGCAATTATTATTAGTGCCTTTTGAATCTGAACCGAAGATTCAACATTCTCAATAAAGTTGACAAGGGAAATATATAAAGCGTTGACGAAGGATTCATAGCTTATTATGGTAAATTAATGAAAAGGAAGGTGAGGACAGGAATGGGTTAAGTGTGTGACTAGCAGGAAGGCATCACAACTATACAAATATACGTGTCAGCATAAAAATTTGGCGAAATAGTTGATACACGGGAAGGAAGAGACAGGGATCGCTTAGATGGCTTTGTATACAATGTAGAGGAACATGAAGGATAGCAGGAAAGTTACAACGAGAAGAAGAAGACGATTCTGAATGGCACGACGGATCATCGAGCCCAATGTCTTGTTGGCTCTTCCGAGATCCGCGTTCGACTGACGAAGACGATCACGTGATCTTCCGATGGTCTCACGTTGGCTGGCCAAGTTGGAGAGCATCTCAGTGCCAATCTGAAAAATTGAGAGTGTACAACCTGTTCTGAAACAAGTTTCTGATACCTGCTCTGTTTCTACGACGATGCGGTGTGCGTCTTGGATCTTTCGTGTGCTTCTCTCGAGACGCTGTGTGCTAGCGATCAGCTGATCTTCTTGTCGGTGCCCATCGAGCTGATCGTCGAACGCCAGAAGTTCATCCCGATCCGCCTCTTCTCGAACTCTCTTGATGGCCTTATCCAATTCGGTGTCTAGTTGTTTCTTGTCGCTTTGATAGCTGCGAACACGGAGTTCGTACTTTGTGCGCTCAGTTCTAAATGTTCAAAGAAAAAGTTGTGTTTCTAAAAAGCTGGAACACACGTATTCGATTCTAACTCTCGGACAACGAGTTCCATCTGATCCAGAAGATCGGTGACCTCTTCCAGACTCTTTCGAATGTCCTGCACCGCGGATGCACGCTCAGAAGCAGGAAGCGTGTGAACGCGGCCAATTTTTGAAGTTATCTACAAAAAACTAACAGTATTTGTTCAATTACAAACAAAAAGGTTTATTTCTACGTTAACTTTTGCGAAAAGGGGCACAAATTTATATTTCTGCCTGAATAGTATGCAATACACAAAAAATGAGGGAAGGCCACGTGGAATTTCGTGAAATGAACTCACCTCTGCAGTCTGTAACGAGTACTGCTTCTCGAAGCCGCTGAGCTGCTCAACTGTGGCTGATTGACTGGCAGCCATAATTAGTCTGAATTGAAAATGAGAAATGAAATAAGCATGAAAAAACAATAAAAGGTTAGCCTTTTCAGAAACAATTTTAATTTAACAATGTGCAAGTATTAAGCGGTTCATTCAAACAACAACAAAAAGGAGACAAATAAGGGAAATCTATGCTACTTAATAATGTCTACAAACATAATTAGGCACGATAGTGGGCGTAGGCGCGATTCGCTTCGCACGTCTTGTGCAGCTCTTGTTTTGCCTGAATCGTGGCTCCTTCGTTTTGACTGGCGGCGAGAAGCTCAGTTGCTAGAATGTCCCTGGAAACACGTGCTTTATGGAATGAATCAAGGAAGCAATTGCATGCCCAATTTTGAATTATTTTTAGATGTAAGATAAATCACTCACTTGAAGTGTGTCTCCCCCTTTTTTGCTCGTTGCCTACAAATGTCTCGCATCATTTTCATAGCACGGAATTCGGCTTCGGGCTCTTCAATTGGAAATGGCACTTGATAGGTGGTTCCTCCACGCGTCACTCCTAGCAGTTTCATTAGAGGATGGCAATTTTTAATGCCTTTTCTGGCAACCGCGAACGGATCCAGCTCGATTTTCTTCTTCTCTTCATCTGTCGCCTTTGCCCACGCTTTGTATTGTCGTCTTTTGATGGTTTCGAGAGCGCTCAGCACATTCTTGCGAGAAGTTTCTTTTTGGCCATCTTTTATGCATACACGAATCAGTTTATCGATCTGAAAATTAAAAGTTCATGAACTGCAGTTAAAAACTTGCGAGAACTGATGACCAACCACTTGATCTCTGTAAAAAACCGGCGTTGCGTCGCTCTTCATAGCTTTGACAAATAAGAAGTTACGCTCATCGTCGGCATCAAGCGGTTTACGAAGCTGAAACGTGACACTTTCAAAACTTTTAACAGGAAGACTTGAAAAACTCACCTCCTGAATGTCAGAAACTGGTTCCCTGAATACTCGCGAGTCGTACATGCTTGAAGTGGATGTGGTCGACGAAATCCATCGTTTTTGAGCAAATTGAAAGATCTTTGCTGTCATTTCAGCGATAGAATCGATGAATTTGTGGACTTTGCGCCGAAAATGCCAGTTTGTTCTGTGTGAAGCACAGATGGATTCCTGCGTCTCTGTTTTCTACTGTCTCTCGTCGCTCTCGCCGCGCTAAAAAGGGCGACGCCGTAATAGTGGAGTGTCGTAAAATGTTTTTGAGTGCTTCGATAATTCGCGTTTCGTGCGTCGTCGTATTCTTTTGTTTCAGGAAGAGATGTTTTATCATCATTTATTGACCTTTTCTCTTTTTCTTTTTCACTTTTCATGCACAGGTTCCATACACTGGAAGAAAAAAAAAAAGGTTAATAAATGATGATACAACATCTCTTCCTGAAAAAAAGTGTCGTAAAAATCATTGTTGCTTGAAAAATTTTGAATCAACTTCTGCTCTTTTCCGCTTTTAAGCATGTTTTTCAGCTTTCATTTTTTCTTTGACTTTTTTTTTAGCTCGAGCACATTACTGGAGAACAGAACTGTACGTACGATGTGTCTCTTAACAGGCTCTCTCAATGTAATAACTCAATTAGGTTTCTTTAACCGTTTCTCTTGTTCCAGATGAAACCGAAAGTTCATGTTTCGAAAGATGAATCTGAATTAACCGCTAATGTGCAGCAATATCTGGCGGAAAGAATAAGCTATCTCTCGGAGCAGAATGGAACTATTGGAATAGGCGTCTCCGGCGGGTCCATGATCACAATTTTCTCGAACGCTATTCTGTCGATCAAAAATCTCAACTGGAAGAAGATTCGCATTTTTATGGTTGACGAGCGGAATGTGGCTACCGGCGATCCCGAGAGCAACCACGGAGAGTACATTCGGAAGTTCCCGGAGAACCTTCGTGATGTCATAGTTCCGGTTCCAATATATGAGAATGTCCAAATGACTGCTGAGTTCTACGAGATGAACCTCCGGAAGTACTTGCTTCCAGATCAGTTTAACTCTTGTGCCCGCTTCGATATTCTGCTTCTCGGTGTTGGTCCCGATGGTCATACCGCCAGTATCTTCCCTGGAGATCGTCTGGAGAAATGCACCGATTTGAACTGGGTCGCTGCCGTCTTTGACTCTCCGAAGCCACCGCCAACCCGTGTCACCCTCACCATGAACATCATCAATCACGCCAAAAACGTGGCTTTCATCATCACGGGAAAACAGAAAGCGGAGATTGTGCGCGGAATACTGGAACAGAATAGCGATTATCCGGCTGCTCATGTCCGCCCCGTCAACGACAAGCTCGACATGTTTTTGGATGAGGAAGCGGCCACTGGAATTCCGCTGCACGAATCTCCTTCTACTTCATCTCCGGAACCCGACTCGCCACCAGCCAATTACGAAGGATAATCTTCTCTCGAAATTTCCTCTCGTTTCCATCGTCTCTGGTATTATTTATCTGTTCAATAACTTTATTTATTCCTTTTTATATTGCATGTTTCTCCGCCGCTTCTCGTATATTCTTATTCTTGTGATGTCTAAATCGATAAAAATAAACATTTTAGGAGACAATTTCGAATGCCATTGATTGTTGTCACGGGACATCCAAGCTCCGGAAAATCTACGATAGTAGATAGGCTATCCGAAAAGTTTGAAGCAGCGGGTGGGTGATATTTGAAAAAGCTGTCATCTGTGACAAAAAATTTTTCAGGAAAAGAAGTGTTCGTTGTTCGTGACGAAAACTATGGATCATTCGACCGAGAATGCTATGATAGTTCGAACAAGGAGAAGGATTTGAGGTCGTGGATTCGATCAGAAGTTCAACAAAACTTGACGAAGAATAAAGTTGTTATCTGTGATGCTTTAAATTATATTAAAGGTTTGAATTCAATTTTATTCACGAAAAATACGCTTTTTTCCAGGTTATCGATACGAGTTGTTTCTCGCCGCCAAAATGAGCAAAACGACGTATTGCATAATTCAATGCACTCCTTCAGAAGGCACATGTCGATGGCTCAATGAGCGGAAGCCGGAGAGCTCGAAATATGCAAATGAGCAAATCGGGCAGCTTTTTATGAGATACGAGAAACCCGACACCAAGTTCCGATGGGAGAAGCCGTTGTTCGAGATTCGAGTAGGAACGTCGGAAAAGTTGTATTATCCTTATTTCAAAACAAGTGTTTTTACTTTTCAGAGCTGTGCAGTTCCAAAGTGGCGAGGATGGCCTAGATGACATGTCTATCGACCTAGAACATCCATCTCCTCGATTCACTAATATTATGGACGAAGAAATTGTTGATTGGATTTGCAATGTAAGAAAATAGACAGCAATTCATCAATTTTTGCAAAAGTTTATTTTCAGGGAACGAGTCTGACCGAAAATCAGTCTACTCAAGTGGTCCCTCTGGCGCCTACAAACTTTCTTCATGAACTCGATCGATCAACTCAAAATGTTGTAACAGTTCTTCTGAATGGCCAGCGAACGGCGGTGCGTGGCCAGAATATAGTGATTCCTGAAGCTTCGGAAGGCGCCAATACGATAAAATTTCTAAAGCCAAGGACCCTTCCTGAGTTGAATCGATTGCGACATCAATTCGTGAACATGTCAAAGAAAGACCCAACAACTGATAAAACCAAGATCATAACTATGTTTGTTGATTTCTTGAATTGTAACTTGAGGTGATAATGATTCGTTCTTTGTTTCACCAGAATTTTCACTTTGTTATCGTTATTTTATTTGTTTCAAAAATAGTTAAATTTATTCTTTGATATTTGCAAACGTTTCGATTCATTCATTGCAACGCTTGTGAGTATACCGTCAGCTGAAATAATTTAAAAAATATGGGGGTAGGGGGACGGAGAAGAAGAACAATTACCAATGCTTCTAATTCTGGAATAGCTTGAACAGCACTTAGTTTGTAAGGGTTTGCATTGCAAAAAGTGATCGAAGGGAAATTCGACTCATCCATTCCTATCTAAAAATCGTCTAATAGTGAGTTTCAGAACTTAATCTTCAAACTTACGTTCAAGTTCACAGTTTTTTGAAAAGAAAAGTATTGTTTAACAGTGATTGTGATGAGGAAGATGAACAAAACGGCACTGATGCAAAGAAGGGTGGACCAGAGGAGTATGGTGGAACAATGAAAATAGAGTTTGAAAGGATGGATGAAACTGAAGTGTTCTTACTGAAAGAGATTGAGCCATGTGAGGTATCCCATGCCACGAGCAGGACAATCCCCATTCACGTAGAGAACTTTTCGTTTTTCTGAAATATTTAAATATTTGTTCAGTAATTCAATTTTAAACAAACGCCCAGCGAGTCTCGTCCACTGGTCCGTCTTTC
Source organism: Caenorhabditis sp. 36 PRJEB53466 (assembly GCA_946814055.1). Taxonomy (NCBI): domain Eukaryota; kingdom Metazoa; phylum Nematoda; class Chromadorea; order Rhabditida; family Rhabditidae; genus Caenorhabditis; species Caenorhabditis sp. 36 PRJEB53466. The sequence goes on along the minus strand of CAMPFS010000004.1, from coordinate 8,388,106 downwards.
CAGTGATCGCTTTCGATGTCTCTGACGATCTCTTTGAATTCGTCGTCATCAGTGAAATCACTGTCGAGATCTTTCGCTACTAAACTATTCTTGCGGTTACGAAGCTCAGAAGACATTCAGTCGAAGACAAAGAAAAGTTTCTACTTTTTCACTTTTATTTTATATTCCAAACAAGAACAAAGCAGTGGATGGCCACGCATACTCCAGTGGTAGTCGGATTTCGGAAAGAAATTTGAACAAACAATGATGGGATACAAAAAAAACAGGAGGTTTCCACTCCAATATGGACATGGGGTAGAGGGGGATTTAAAATACACTCTACTTACTATCATACAAGAAATAGGGATTAGAAAGTGGGTAATTACTTTTTTGGTGGTGTGCGCTTGATAAAACGGCGGTTAGGAGAAGTTTGGGTGTTAGAAGAAGATGAGCGTGGTCCGACATTGCCCAGAGCCGAGCACATGCGATTTCCGATCTCTTGAGCCTTGATCGAATCATCGTGATGACGAGATTCTCCGTAAGTCGAAGAATTGGCCAGTCTGATACGGTTCATTAGCTCAAACATGTGCATGGCACTGAGAACGTCGTCAACTTTTCTAAAAAAAAACTATAAAATTGAGAACCATTCACAAGTCTAAACTAACGGCATGTAATTTTTGTTCAACGGGATGTTGTTTTCAATGAGACTTCTCAACATGGAACATTTTGGGTTGAAGCAATCCGACTTGGCCGAATGTATGTGATTCGGATCATTAGCCATCAACGAGTGCAGAACCATGTCATGCTGACTCCTCAGGGGCAGACGATAGCCGTAAGGCAGCAAGTCTGGAAGAAGCAGGGTGCGGATATAGATTTATTCAGTACTGTTCATGAAAGGACGAAACGATCACGAGGGGTAAATAGGGTACAAAATGAAAATACTAACTCTGGAACTGATTGTTGTAGTCTCCAGCGCCAGTTGTGTAATGCGACTGAGCAACAGCAGCACGAGGACGATAAGTTCCGTTCATGTTGGCCAGAACCATCAGCTGTTGACGCTTCAACTCATCTTGACCATCAGCCTGCAATGTTTTGGATGTTTATTTAATGTAAATGTTTTGCAGACTCACTGGAGGAATGAGCAAAGCATTGATAATGCTGGAACCAGCCTGCATCTTCTGAACAGAATTCGGATCATCGGCAGGGCATGAAATCTGCACTCTTAGAGGGCCGTTGTCTCCAGAAGTGCTTCCTTCGGGCGTCGCCGCTCCGTCTTTTTTGTTGCGACCGAGAATGGTAACCTTGCATCCAGTGGAAGCCTCCAATTGCTTGGCGGTGGTTCCGCGTGGTCCCAGGATACGACCGACAAAGTTGTACTGAAATTGATACGAATTTATTTACAGGTCTCATATCGGATCAAACATACGGTCGGATACAAGTCCACAGGCACCGGAATTATTTGGGTGAGAATGCCCAAAGCGTCCTTGACGATAGTTTTCTCATCTCCATCGGCAGCAACTCTCTTGATCTCCTTGTCGATGAGAGTGAAGACGTGGTTGAAGCCGTCGGCGTACTGAGTCAAATGCTCACGTTCCTCCTTCAACGATTCGATGTAAGCAGTTTTATCGTCACCGGCGGACTGCTTGGTTTCATTTTCCGAGTGGTTCGACGTGGATTTTTGCGAGGAAGGGGGCGCCTTCTCCTCACTCGGCGGCGGAGTCATCAACACAGAGGACGAAGTCTTGTCGACGAGACGAAGATGTTGAATGCCGTCGGCGAGAATTTCTGGCGCAGCAGAATCGGAAGTGTTCATCACGATGTTCTGAATAGTATGCAATTATTCAATTGGCGGGACGAAAGAGTGAAACTCACGTTTCGATGGATCGAGCCTTCGAGAGACAGAAACTGAATTGGAACTGAGTGAGGTCAGCGGGTTGCCCTGAATGCATGGCGGGCGGTCTCATGACGTGGCAGGTGAGTGCTGCCAGAGGACACGTCGGCGAGTTCTCATTTGCTGCGTGACTCACGTGGGAACCGGAATAAAAAATACTCGTCCGACGGCACGCATCTAAAGTTTTGACGCACAGAAGAAGGCTTGAACAGCGTGCCGCCGTCCGCCTCCCGCGCGCTTCTTGGCTGTTCTGAGACTTCAGATGCGTGCCGTCGGATGAATACTGATTCATTCAACTTGATTTTTTGGGAACGTGTTCATTATGATGAAAACTAACAAAAAGCTGTTCTTCTTCTTAAATTCGATCCTTGCTGCGCGAGCGGCGAGTCGAGCTTCCTCATCCACCTGGAAAATGCGTTGTTCTCAAAGGTACAAAAAAAAAAGAGGAGCCGCCCAACCTTCTTCTTCAGAGCGTCTCTCTCGCAGCTCCCGACGCGGCGCTCCTTCTCCTGCAAAAATCCGTTGTTCTTGGCCAAAAAAAGAGCTGAAATATTTGGAAAATAAATGCAAACCACGAAAAGCAGGGAGCTAATGGGTTGATCCCGGTGGTGAAACAAAAAGAGCAGGCAGTGTTGTCCCGGGAACAAATTTCGATTCGGCACTGAATTTTGTTCCCGAGTCACATTTTCGAAGTCGGCGGCGTCAAGGACATAATGATGTGTGTCTACACCCTCGAATGACTCTATCAAATCTCCGAGATGGGCGATTCCGCGTGTGACATGATCGCCGACTCGCCGAGAGCCATCCAACAGCTCGTCTCAATGGCCACCCTCGAAGCCGTCTCTTTCGTACCCGCTGGTCTCGCCGGCATGAAAGTCGTCGAGTATCAGCTGCAGTACGCCCCTCAGCAAATGCAGAAAGCCCCGCATCCTGTACAGTACTTCCAGCAGCAGCGAGTTCCGCAGCATCTTCAACACGACTGCTCACGCAAACCCAATAGCCCGCCGTTCCGCCGCCAATGACTGCCCGACAGGTCATTCAGAACAACCTGGCACTGCAGCAGGTGCAACGAAAGCAGTAATTTGTGACACTCGCATCCAAAAATTAACCCCGCATGCCGAGCGGTGCAAGTGCGCTCCATTGAGAGCGTTGCGTGCCGCGTCGCAGCCCACTTTTCGAAATTATTTTGCTCAGTTTTTGAACAGTTTCGGTGTCTTTCCGCTGTTTTCAGGTGAGTTTTGCGAATTCTTTGTAGGAAAATGATAAAAATGTGCTAGAACAATTGTCCTCACTAGTTTATTACACAAATTTCACGTCAGATTGTCTGACAATTAAGTTTTTCCTATTTTCTCGTTTGAAAGATTTAGTCGGACAGTTGTTTTTTCCGCCATTTCCCTCGCTTCGAATGCCTCTGTCAATTTTTTACACATTTTCTTTGAAGGATGACATCAGTCGGTGTTCCAATCAAGATTCTCCACGAGGCTGAAGGCCATACCGTCACTCTTGAGACCGTGACAGGTAAGTCGCCATTTTCCAGGCTAAAGTTCCACAATTTTCCTATTTTTCAGGCGAGGTGTACAGAGGAAAGCTGGTCGAGGCCGAGGACAACATGAACTGCCAGTTGGCCGAGACGATCGTCACTTTTCGCGACGGAAGAAGCCATCAGCTGGAGAATGTGTTCATTCGCGGAAACAAGGTACCCAAATTCATGATTCCCACTGAAATTAATCGAAAACTTGTTCAGATCCGCTTCATGATCCTTCCGGACATGCTGAAGAACGCGCCAATGTTCAAAAACATTGGAAGAGCGCAAAAAGGGGCCATCGGCATGGGTCTCGGCGGACTGGACCAGCGCGGAAGAGGACGCGGAACGGCTTTCCGCAGACCGACCGGACGCGGAGGACCGCGTGGAGTGCCACGTCCCGGAGGCGCTCCACCATTCCGCGGATAGTTTATTTCCCGTTCTCTCCATATGTGTTTTTGTGTGCAGACCGTTGAATTCATTTCATCGTGATCTCGTTCCAATTTTTCTTGTTACTCTGCACCCTCCATCTTTCTCTTATTCACATTTTGTTTTTCGGCCCAATTTCATATAAATTATTCCCTTTCTATAATGACCAGTTCGTCCGGACGTTTTTCCTCGGGAATTGCCTACGTTCCCCCACTCTTCCCCATTTCCACCCCATGGATCACTCCCCCATCGGATTATTTCTATGGCGGTCCAACATAATAGAACTGGGCAGAATAGAACCGTGAAATAATAGAACTGCGACATGATAGAACTGTTTTTCGATGAAGCGCGTTTGAAAGCGGCAGTCGAAAATTATCCTCTGCTTCCGAATAAACCGCTCGTCGACATTGGCTTTCTCAACTTTTTCGTGATGGCCAAAAAGCACCGATAATACGACCATAGGAAGAATGTATTGATTGTAATAAAATCGAATTATTATTAATATCCAGCCGGTGCATTCTGAGAAGCTCTTCTATAATCGGCGGCAGCAGTGTAGTGATCTCCGTCTCGGGTGATTGGGTAGACGATCGCCAGATTCTCATCGACTCTCTCCATTTCTTGGTCATACTCCTTCTCCAATTGCTTATAGATATTCTGAGAAAAAAACAGTCTCGAGGAACTAAAAATAAAGAATAATGTACCCCAGAGAAGTCTTCCTCTACTTCTGTCACATAGGGTGTTAGTTGATTGTGTACTCTTGGCATTTCAACTGAAAAGTATTGAACATTAATATCAAAATAGTCCTTACAATAAATAGTCCCTACCAATCTCGGCGGCAGTCTGACCCATTAACAGTGCTCTAACAAGTGTCTGAGCAGTGGCCGAGATGATTTTGGAGCCGCCCGTCGCGCCGGTGACCATCCGAACATCTCCGTTCTTGGCGTCGAATACAATTGTGGGGCTCATGCTGCTCATCGGACGTCTTCCCGGTTTGATGTAGTTGGCCGCGGTCGGCTCGAATCCCCAATGGTTTCTGAAGCCAGGCGTCGAGAAGTCGTCCATTTGATTGTTGTAGATGAATCCGTATTTGGAAAGCATTTTGGAGCCAAAACTGTGCGAAAAGAAGATACATTTGAATGCTGCTGATGAAGGTATCAAAACGCTGTTAACTGATGAATTGCTCAAAAAGACATTGCACACACTTTATCAGTCGACAACTTTTTGATCATCTCTATTGACAGCTGAGATACATTGTTTAGCACGGAACCCCAGCCTTCCAATAAAAAATTCCCTTGGCGCAATTCAGGTGCGCTAAACAAGGCGCGTAACGCGTAATTTCGGAGCGTCGTTGTAGAGTTTCTCATTTCAATTTTCCCTTTTTTTGCATTATTCCCATCTTTTCAGAACCAATCAGTGTCAAAACTTATGATAATGATTAGAAATGAATAAAAAATAAAATTTTAACTGCTTCGTCATCAATTTCGAAACGGTTTATGTGAAAATTCCGAGCCGACGGTGGATGAAAGCGCGCCCCATTGACAACTTGCTTGCGCATTGGAATGCTGGGGTTCCGTGTTTAGGAATAGTGCCGTTTTCCACAAAACTTACGCAGTATTGATAGAAGATGTGAGCGAGACGGCGTTTCCATCATCGTCAATCACACTTGTTTGCGCGGTTCCCGCGTCCACAACAGCTGGGGCTAAACTTTGAAAATATTGTAAAATTCTACAACTTGCAGAGCAATACCGGCATTCAGATAATACTCCAAATCCTGCGACTTGTTCTTGATTCGCTTGCTCATCAGTTTCAGCACATTTCTTAGCAAAGTTTGCAAAAAAGTTAACCAAAGTACATAAGTAGTGATACCTGTCCGTAAGATTCTTGGCAATATCGAAAGATTCCTGCGAGAAAAGGTAGTCGCCAAGTTTGCCTCGTTGTCCGTATGCCAATTTCTGTGCTTCGATGAGTTTGTGGTAGAATTCCGCGTCGTTGAAAATCTTTTTGTTGTAGTATTGTTCTGCAATCATATATATCAGTTGCTACGACGTGGCAGGCGTGTCTGATACCTTCTAGAATTCTGGGAATTGCTTGAGTGATGACCCAAGAGGACGGCGGCGGTGGTCCGCACATTCGATAGTGTCCAATGTCCGAATAAAGGGCTTCTAGAAGCAGAAAATGTTTGGCAATCAATCAACAGCAAAACATTTTGAATTAAAGGACCAGGGAACCCAAAATTTTTTTTATTTTTTTTATATATGCGCTTCTCGGCCATTTTATTTTTTACGCTTTTTTACCGGTTTTTTTTTCCAAAAATTCACGGTTTCTCCCATTCTTCAGTTGATTGACATTTGTTCGGCACTTACTTACTTTTTCACTGCAAAAAAAAATTTTTTCATTCAGTCGATATGAAGTGCCAAAATGGGAGAAACCGTGCATTTTTGGAAAAAAAACCGGTAAAAAAGCGGAAAAAATAAAATGGCCGAGAAGCGCATATATTTTTATATATTTTTCGGCCATTGGCGCTAGGCCACGGCCACAACTTCAACTGCATGCCGTTTCGTTCATTGGCATTTTTGAGAGGCAGCATTTCATCAGTGTATGAGGCAATAAGAGACAATTCAAACAGTCACAAAAACATTTCACAAAAAAATAAAAAAATTTTTGGGTTCCCTGGTCCTTTAAAAAACCTGTCACATGAGTTTCGTAGTTTCTCAAGTCATCCAACGTGATAACTCCTCCATTGGCCTCCATCTCGCGGACGATTCCATCGGCGATAGAACCTTCAATTGAAGGCTATCAGTAATCCCACACCAACCTATTCTTACCATTATAGAAAAGTTGGACCGGATCCGAAGCCTGAGCGATCACCTTCAATAGCTTTGCCAACGGATAATTGGCAACAATTTCACCAAGTTTGTAGAACTCGCCGGTGATCTTTGACGTGTACAAGTTCCTTAACACATTTCAAAGCCTTTTTCCAAAAGAAAATGGTACCAACTTCAACGGCTCTATCTCTGCTCTGCCCGCATATTTGGTGATGCGATCGAAATAATTGTGGATTGCCTTGTGCATTGGGAAGCCTTTTGCCAACTTGGCGGACGGCATCACCAGATCCGCCCACGCAATCACTTTTGAGCCGTAACTCTTATAGGCGGTCCAAAGCCCGTGAAGTTCGCCGGGGATTCCAATGGATTTGTAGCCGAATTGAGCGGAATCCTTGTCCTCAGCGTACATTTTCTCCGTCGCAGACGTTGGAGCAGTTTCCCGAGAGTTGAGGAACACACACTTCTTCTCTTCTCTGTGTCATACAGATATGAATTGGCAAAATATTCAATATGAAGTTACGCGCACTTTAAGTAGATCACCATGAAATCTCCTCCGCCAATTCCGGTGGCATACGGTAGAACGACTCCGTTGCAGAACGTGGCGGCTATCGCGGCGTCGACGGCGTTGCCGCCTTGGATTACAACGTTTCTGGAATCATCTTCGACATTTCACAACCATTTCGCAACTAGTACCTCGCAATTTCCGCACAGAATCCCGAGTCGGCAACGGCTGCGGAGTACTTGAAAGTGGCCGACTTGGAGCGCGGCTCGACGATAACGTGCTCGGTGTGTTTGGAGCCGGTGAAGTTGTAGGCGGTGGCAATGATCGCCCATAACAAAAGGATCACTCCGGCGATGGACAGAAAAAGAACGCCCAGGTGGTATTTTCTAAACGTTTGAAACCTATAAAATGATCGTAGAAAGGTACCAACTTGAGTTTGGCCATGAGGATCCGCTCGTGAGCCATGTCGGCCCGTGAATCTATCACCACCACCATGATTGTCAAAAGTGTGTGGAAAGAAGTGAAAACGGTGGTGTTTCCGAGTCATGGTTAACACTGTTTTTGTATGCAAATCCTCAAATGTTCAGTGTATTTCGGTGTTATGTGAATTGGACAATTTTCAGTCGCACTATCGGTTTTCGATTCTGGAATATACAGTATAAGGGACGTTGAGTAGTCTTTCTGAACCCATTTATTGCCTTTTCACACGGGTGGGGGTGTTTTTGATTTCGTTTCTCTCTGGTGAGAATCCAATAAACGGGCCCATAAAGACTACTCATCTATAACACATCACAAATAGAAAGCACAAGGAAAAAGAAGTCGTTGACATTATCGAAAAAAGAGGATGTTTTGAATCTAGGCAAAAAACACGATACTACAATATAGTTGTGTTATGATCAATGACAAAAACATATTGGGCTGGGATAATTGTAGGTCATTCATCCGGTTGTTTGTTCATTTTCCGATTCTTATACAATAAAACGAGAGATCAGTACGCTCCCAACATTTCAAAATTCGTTCCGATTTCCATTCTCTGTCTTTTTCAGATGTTTTGCGATCACTCCCAAAAATGCGTTTTGTCGGGCTACCTTTCTGATCAGAATCTTCTCGAATCCTATCAATCATTTTCAAATTACACAACCTTTTCTATCCTGTTTTTTCTTTCATCCCGGAACTTATCCGCTCCCGATCTTTCTCGAGCGTTCCCGTCCGTTTTTTGTGTCCTTTTCCTGCTATAAGAGACTTTCGGAAGAATATTGTGTCCAACATCAACATTTCATGTTCACCGCATTGCCAATGTCGCTTTTCGAAACATTACATTCACTTTTGCCTGTCTCTTTTCATTTTTCTTTTTTTTTTACATACAACTTCAATTTCAGAGCACCACAATCATGTTTAAACGGGTTCTATAAAGGGTGTAATCACAAAAAAGTCTGATTCTACAGTATTCATTTAAAGTTGAGCATTTCTCGCCTCCGCATCTTCGAAATTACTTTTCCACGTGAAACCCCACAAACTTCTTATCGGAATTGTGCCGTTAGCCTCCTATTTCATGTGGATTCGATTCACGTGGATGCTGATTAACAAAAAATTGACTTGTCGGACTCCGTTGCTTCCCAAACCAGCAGTCAGCGTCATCCGAAGAATCCGTAAGCTTTTGCTCTTCTTGTTTCCCCTGTGTTGTTCTCGTTTATCGTCATAGAAGTGTCGTCACTTTGTTTCTCAACACTTTTGCACTTTAAGGACTCTCTGGCATGGCTTCTGGCTCTTCCGTCACCAATTTTCTCATTTTTCTTCTGCTGCTCATCGCCATCTCCAACTACTTTACTTTCAGCAAAATTGGTAAGCGCTTTGAGTAGTTTGTTTTGATTTGATATTTAAAGTTGAATTTCAGAGCGACGAATGGAAGTTGAAGAACAGGAAAAGGAGCTTGAAACGGTTCAGTATTCTCCTGAATCATCACCGCCTGCACTCCAAGTTCCTGTCTACAGTCGCCAATCGAAAGAATTGCGGAAGAAGGCGTTGCTGAGTTCGGAGCAAGATCGGCTGGAGTTGCTCCGATCTTCCAAGTCGTTTGATAACAAGGCGTTTTACGGAAAAGTAAAGCCTGAAGCATTTTGTGCAAAGATGGAAAGGATTGGAGAGAAGGGAGATGGCGGAAAGTATGTGTGCAATCCGGTGGCGGTTAGAAAAGGAAACGAGTGCACGTGAGTGTCTGATATCTTTAGACATTGACCAATTATGTACCTATTTTTCAGATTGATCTCTCTGGGTCTTAATAACCAGATCGATTACGACACGCACATTCAACAAGTGACCGGAGGACATTGCAAGATTCTGGGAGCCGACAAGGATGCGCAAAATGAAAAGACGCAGAAGGCGTACGCCGAGATGAATGGTCAACTTTTTGTGGGAACGATTCCGAACCAACTGACAATTCCGAGCATGCTGGAGAAAGCGGGAAGGAACGAGGTAGAGCTGCTCAAGATCGACATCGAAGGGGGAGAGTTCGCGGGATTGGAACCACTCATCAAGGACTTCTTTGTCTGTCAGGTACGGTCCTTTTTTTTCCTTTTCCGAATCGTTTCAAAGTTCCACTTTCCAACTAACTAACTTCAGATCTTCATAGAAGTGCACGGACCGTCGGCGAGGCATCTGAAAATGCTTCAGGTCATGGCCAAGTAAGCTGAAAAGATCCAGACTTGCCAAATCCCGGGCCGGCCCGGCCAGCAAATCGTCGGCCCGGAAGTTAGACCTCAAAAAAAATATGCAAAAAAATATGAAGGAAGAGGAAAGCGCGTGCGGCAAAATTGCTAAAATGGCGTGCCAGAGTTGCAATCAATCGCTCCGCCCACTCTTGAGAAAATTTTCGTAATTTTTGTGAAAATTTTGCGACTTTAAACAGCAATTTCTATTTTTTTTCGAAGTTCTAGTTCGCTTTGAATTTTTAGGTGCATCCTCCCGGGCCAGGCCGAAAAATTTCCAATTTTGGCCCGGCCCGGCCCGTTGCAAGTCTCAAAAGATCTTTAGGTTCAAATTTGCAACTTTTGTTCAGGTACGGATTCCGAATCTTCAACGTCGACCCGAATCCGTTGTGCCCCAGCTGCTGCGAGTACAGCTTGATCAACGAGCTGTGCATGCTTCAATTCGGAGCCGTTCCCCTCGGCATCACCATTCCGCAGCCAGAATCGTCTCAATAGTTTCGAGGTTTCCCCCTCAACGATTTTGATCTCTTTTTTGTTTGTCTCTGTTTTCTGTTTTCTTTTGTATCGGTATATTTCTAATAAACGGTATCTTTCTTGGTCACATGTGTTTTGAGTTCAATCATCAAAGCGCACAATTCTCTAACAATGCTATAGTATTTGTTTTTGCTTTTCCCCAATTCGTTTCGAAAGATCAGTGGCCACTAAAACAGTGTGTTCCGCTGTTGTATTTGCAGCAAATCCAATGCTCATGGCGCACTTTTCATTATTTTCGAGCTCTCTGAGCACTTTTGTCATCATTATCATCTTGATTTTCACAATAGCCAACTATTATCAACTTGTGAGTACGTTAAAAGATTTGGGTGAGTTTTGGTGAGGCCATGAAGTCGAAGAAAGTCGGTTTACAGACAAAAGGCTAGTTGAAACGGATGTTTTTGGAGCCAACAGAGCTCCTCAGCTCTACCCTCTTTTTGAGCAATTTCCGATTCGAGAACTTCGACGAAACGCTCTTCTGATGGCTGAAAGTGTGCGAGCGGAAGTACTAAAACACGCAGTCGGCAAGGATAACAGAAACTTTTACACCAAACTGAAGCCGGAAGCGTTTTGTGAGAAGACGGAGAGGATCGGCGAGAAGGGCGACGGCGGGAAGGTGGTTTGCAATCCAAGCGTCGTTCGCGACGATTGCACGTGAGTCGACGGTGTTCGGGAGCTGGCCAAATGCAATAAAAGTTACAGGTTGATGTCATTGGGGTTGAATAATCAAGTAGGATTCGACCAGGCCATCTACAAAATCACCGGCGAAAAGTGTAAACTTATAGGAGCTGATAAGGTTTTGTACATATGGAAAAAGTCTAGCAATTCTTCCCAAATTCAGGATCCACAAAACATGAACACCGCCCGTGCGTACTCCGCGATGGGCGGCCGCCTGTTCTCCGGAAAGATCCCAGATGAGATCACAATTCCCGAGATGCTCGTTCAGGCGCATCGAAAACAGATTGAGGTTCTGAAGATTGATATTGAAGGCGACGAGCGTACAGGTTTGGAACCACTGCTCAAGGACACCTATGTTTGTCAGGTCACATTTTGTACTTTACAACTCCAATTACGTACATTTGTCTGATTCAGATCCTGATCGAAATCCACGGCTGGCCGCCGGAGCACCTGGAAATGCTGCAAAAGATCGCGAGATACGGCTTCCGACTCTACAACATCGAGGAGAACTATTTGTGCTCCAGATGCTGCGAGTACAGTTTCATCAACGAACTCTGCATGTTGCAGTTCGGAGTGGTCCCGCTCGCAATAACAATTCCGCACAATATCACGAATGGATAGTAGTAGCCGGGTTGTTGTGTTTGCTCATTGAGCCCGGGGCAGTTGAGCCAATAGATTGATCGTTTTCAAACGTTTGAATGTTTCCTTTTTCGAACTACTAATATCATATGAATAAAATGGTGTTCACCAGAAAACGAAAAGATCTCAACACTACCGTATTCTGCACTTTTGTCTTTTTCTGCCAATGTTTGATTATTATGGTGTTGTACAAGCGCACCAAAGTGGTTCAAAGTCTGTTCTCTCTTCATGTACTATTATAATGCCAATTGCTATTTCAGGAGGGTCTGACCTAGATCTGGAGCACTCGGATCTTAAGAAAATGCGTCAAGAAGCGTTGAATCATTGTGATGTGTCGAGGAAAAAGTTGCAGGCTTTGTCTCTCCAGAATACGAGCCATTTATTCTATGAGGCGCTCAAAGAGGAAGCGTTTTGTCCTGTCAAAGTTCGAGTCGGCGGCGTCGGCGACAGCGGCAAAGTGAGTTGCGATCCGAGAATGGCGAGGAACGGGTGCACGTGAGTTAGGCCACGGCCTGGGCGTGGAAAAAGTTCGTCCACCTCTCACAGCATGTTTGCAGAATGATGTCGTTGGGGCTGAATGATCAAATTCAATACGACGAAGAGATTCAGTCGATGACCTCGAATCGGTGTAAAATTGTTGGAGCCGATATGGCGAAGCAGAACGATACGACGCAGAAAAAGTACAAAACGATGAGGGGCCAACTTTTTGTGGGAAGAGTTCCGGACACTCTCAAGCTTTGTAAGATCTGCTGACTTGCTGACACAGTGACCTATTTTCAGTCCGAATGATGATCGACTCCGACTCGAAAGAAATCGAAATTCTCAAAATCGACATAGAGAGTTCGGAACACGAAGCGCTGGAGCCGTTCCTCAAAAACTATTTCGTCTGTCAAATCCTCATCGAAATTCACGGATATCCGGCAAAACAGTTGGAGATGTTGCAGAAGATTTCCAGGTTTCCACGACGCCAGGGCTGGGCAAATGGCCAATGAAAAGCCGTGGACGGGCTAGTTGCAAGCGCGCTCCACTGAAAAAAAAGCCTTGGCTGGCCAATCGTACGGTAAGCAATTCGGTTCACTGAGCGGTGTTTGCACACAAAGCATTTTAAATAAAGAAAAAACGTTTTTTCACTTCATGATCAAATATTTTCACAGAAAAATGCTCAATTCGATGAATTCGATTCATAACGTTGTTCCCATCCATTTTTTTCGTTCGTTTCGTTCTCATGAATCTCGTTTTCATTAATTCTGTCGTTCTCTTATTTTTCTCTTCACTTCTGCTAATTTTCGAAATTTGTCAGCTTTCATTTCATCGAAATTTAACTCATTTAATTTCTTTTCACCTTTTTTCTACTTTCAAGCCTGTCTTCTTCTCCTTTCAAAATAATTTCTTCGATTTTGTCGTCATTTAATTTTATTTGCGTGCAAACACCGCGCAGTGAACCGAATTGCTTACCGTACCATTGGCCGGCCAAGGCCGGCCAATGTTTTGCCTAGCCCTGCACGACGCAAAAAAAAAGAACAAAGTGAACTTGAAGAGTTTCAGACAAGGCTTCCGAATGTTCAATTTCGAGCCGAACCCGGCGTGTCGAGTGTGTTGCGAGTACAGTTTCATCAACGAAATGTGCATGCATCGGTATCAGGTGACGCCGCTGGCGATCACAATTCCAACCTGAACAATGAATTCGTTTCGTTTGAAGTTTTTGAGTTGCAATCTAGCCCACACCGCCTGTCAAAACACATCGTTTTCTACGCGCATGCGCACAATTCCGTCATAGTTCAAAAAGTAGTGGCTCTTCTCGTGTTTTCTGCTCCGAAAGCATTCCGTGGGGGAGGTCCCGTCGGTCGGTCGCTCGTTTTGCGCGCTCAAATCAAATCTGTCGGCGATTTCGTCAAGAAGAAGTCACCCTCCTCGCGCCACTTCATTCGCAAAACTCTTCTTTTTTGTCCGGTCCTCTCACTCTATTCATAACTTTTCCAACTTTGTTTCCATCTACTCGATGACTTATCTGTGATCTACATTCATGCCATTCTCATGATCTACAGTATACAGGTGAGTAATGATGAGCTTCTTGTAAACCGAAAAATTTTCGAAACGCTTTTCTCGTTTTGCTCTTTGATCATTCAACTTTTGCTTTTGGCAATTGAATTTCAGGCGCTATTCATCGAAACGATTTTCATGTCAGCTAGGATACATGGTAACTGAACTTTTACGGAAATCTAAAATCAAAACCAAAACAATATTCATTCAGATGTGACATTTCAACATATCGATGATTTCACATGTGACGACATGAGTGGGTCATCGTCTTCTGGCGCCAAAGCAACCGACCTGGCACGGATTCTGATGACCAACTATTCGAGGAACGCACTTCCGGAGCCGGCTCCAGTACGCGTGGAGGTCGAGATCACAATTCAGGACATTTCTGACATTTCTGCTATAACTGGCACTTTTGTGATCGACTACTGGATCAGTGCAATCTGGAATGATAAACGGTAGGTCTGGACTTTATGACGTTATGCAGCCAGTCCGATTTCCAGGCTGGCCTTCTCTCATTTGGACCCGTGTCGCAAGAACCTCTCTCTCGACCACGACATGGAGCCGAAACTGTGGTCGCCAAACGTGTGCATCGTCAACTCGAAAGCGACCAAAGTGCACGACTCGCCAAAGCCCAACATTCTGCTCATGATCTTCCCGAACGGAACCATCTGGCTCAACTACCGTATCCGCTCGGAGGCGCCGTGCCAGATGAACTTGCGCAACTTCCCGCTCGACAGCATCCGTTGCACACTGGTCTTTGAGAGTTACTCGTACAATGCGGCCGACGTGGCACTGCAATGGCTCGAATGGTCGCCGGTTTCGACGGTTCGCAATGACTACAACCTTCCGGATTTCAAGATGACCAATATTACCTATGGAAATATTACAGAGGTGGGCTAGGAAACGGGGCATTGCCTCAAAGTAGATATTATAGGTCTACACTGCTGGCATCTGGCATCGTCTGTCCGTTTCGATTCATTTCGAGCGGCTCTACGGCTTCTACATCCTTCAAATGTACCTGCCCACCTACATATCCGTCTTCATATCCTGGATCGCCTTCTGGATGGACACCAAGGCGTTGCCGGCCCGCATCACCCTTTCCGTATCCTCTTTGATGGCGCTAACGTTTCAATTCGGAAATATTGTCAAGTCACTGCCTAAGGTGTGTTCTAGGCTTACAAAAATTTGACCAATGAAGAGTTTCAGGCGTCGTACGTGAAGGCGATCGACATTTGGATGTTCAGCTGTGTCGGATTCATCTTTTTCTCGTTGATTGAGCTGGCGATCGTGGCGTACAATGACAAAATGCACGACCAGAGACTTCGGGAGGCGCGGTGTTCGACTGGGAACGATGTGCAGTCGAATGGGTACAATCCGAGTGCAAGGAGGCTAGGAACCTACTTACTCACCCGGTCCCTTAAAGTTGATCCATTTCAGAAGCTTCGTAGAGCTGAGTGCTCGGCGAGCCAAAGGAAGCGAGCTCGGAGCATCAATCGACCGAGTTGCCAGCATGCTTTTTCCAACTGTAAGCTCCGCCAATGTTTTCCTAATATTATCATCTCGTTGCAGATGTTCGCGTTGTTCAACCTCGTCTACTGGTCCTACTACCTGACGACAAGCATGAATCCGGTCTACACTTGATTATTGATACGGTTTTTTGTTTGGAAAAACGTTTTTCATCGAAAAAAAAAGTATGAGGAGACATAAAGTGAATGTTTGGCATGCGAGAGAATCTGGTTGCCGAGATCCAGACGTTTGAGACCCAACAGAGAGAGAGAGAGAGAGAGAGAGAAGAAATGGGGAAAAGTTGATTGATTTGGAGAGAAAACGGGGAAAAGTGTGCGATTTGCAACAGAAAACAACGAAACGATATGAGAAATCACACAAATTGTACAAAAAAAAAACGAAAAGGATGGCAATTTTTTTAAACGAAAGCCTTGTTAGTCTTCACTGTCCAGCGAGATAAAAGCGGCATTGTCGTTCTCCCGGTGGTCCCGTAGAGTGGTTCTAGAGTTGGCGGATGGCGCCGAGCGACGGCCTTTTGAGAAGATTACACGGTCTTGCAGCTGAAAAATGAGTATTTTAGAACTTTTATGTAAAACTATCGTATAACTAGAAGAACATCCTGATACAGTTCATTCAAAACTATTCATCTCCACAAGCAGCTAAGATAAAACGTCTTGAATAAATGGTATTGGTGTACCTCACGGTAATCCAACAACTTCATAGTCTAGTGGAGATGTACAAACTTCAGAATCGACTAGTTGAACCCACTCACCTCATCATCATCCTCGTCCTCATCCAAACCGCATGTCTCGACGGCCGGAAGTTCTCCGGTGTGCGACTCGATCAGCCGCGTATACTTGTACTCCAATCGTCGATTCCTTCGACAAATGAACACGAATCCGATCGTCAAAACGATCATGGACAGCACGAGAATGGACAAAATGGTCCTTTGGAAGGCGGTGAACGCGCTGCACGTCACCTCTTTCGTTTGTGAAGCAACTCCTGTGATCACGCAGTGTCTGGAAGCGATAGTTTAGATAAATATATGTATTGCGGAATTACAAACTTTTTGGGAATGCTATGAATGGTCTGTTTTCCGTTGACACACTCTCCGTTGATCGTCTCGTAGTCGTTGGCCTCACAGACCGGACAAGCTTGCGCCGTTTCCATGATCATCACGAAGAGGCAACCGTCACAAGTTCCATCGGGGCAGTTATGCGGCAATCTCATCTCGATCTGTTTTTTGGTCGGTTGACAACGAGCCACCACCACAAGCTGATTTCCGTTTGGACAAGCGGGGGAGATGGTTGGAATCGAGTCAAACCAAAAGAAGACGTCCAACGGCAGCGACGTGTTGTCATGGGAGTCTGAAAGAAGGGGAAAAGTGGAAAAGGGGTCTAGTTCTCGTGATAAACTAACTTACCGTACTCCAACACTTGATCCGTCAAGCTCACATTTCCATGAGTTTTGTTCAGAGAGATAGAATTCAATCTTCCGGCCAGTAGAAGCGGTGTCACGTAGGCGGTCTTTGAGCGGTTCGAGCTGGCAGTCGGAAGAGCCGTCAACCGACACGCGAGCCCGTCCACATTTTCTCTCGTCTCATCCAAAAGTCCGATCATGTCAAAGTTGTCGAACTGCTCCTGACACTTGATCGTCGGCGGGAATAGGGCGACGTTGAACGAGTGGTAGTAGGCGGAACCCTCTCGAGAGAACACCCGGACCCCGGAGACGTTCCACGACCTGCCGACGAACGCGGAAAAGTCATAGGTGTACGCGACGTCCGTTTCCTTCTCGGACGTCAGCTGAACCTTTCCGATTGCAGTGCAAGTGACTCCGTCCTTGGAAACGAGCCCCTGCCCGCACGGAATACAACTCTCGATGCTGACGCGATCCGACGTCACGTTGACGATTGTGTTGGTCGGGCAGCGAACACACAACTTTGTCGTCTCGTGCATGTAATTTCCGGCCGGACACGGCACACAAGTCTCTCCGCCGGCGGTATGTGGGCAAGTCAGACACTGAGATGCTCCGCCGCCCTGACCGCCTCGATGTCCGACGTTGGTCACGTTGATCGAGTAGATTCGCGCTTCGTCGGTGATGCGATCCTCTCCGCTGGACACTCCCGAACGGAGGAATGCGATCATGAACCGGGCGGGCGTGTTTTTGGTGACTGTGTGACTCCAGACCCGCTTCGAATTGGTGCCATTGAACGCTGCCAAGAAGTGATAGAAGGATTCTTTGGCTGAGGGACCTTGCCCAGCAGTCACGTCTTCTATAAAGTACAGGGCACAGGAGGCGTCCGCGCACGAGGTTTCAAAGACGATCGTCACTTGTGCCACCGGAACTTTCATGGTTTTTGACGGTTTCGGGGCCAGCGGGTTCCAGAAGCCTTCGTCGATGGAGAGAATGAGTTCGAAGGCGATTCCGAGTTCCAGTGATGGAGCGGAGATGAGCGAGTCGCCCGAGGCAATCCACGCGTCGCCAATGTTGCACGAATTGGCCACGTCTAAATGAATTGAGAACGATGCTACTAGATGTTCTTTGCTTTTTGAAACTCACCTTCCGAAATGTATTCGCATCGAGTCGTCAACTTCGGAGGAATCACTTGCCACTGCTGGTACTGTAGCCCGTAATTTGGCACCGTATCCACTGGGCAGCGAGCACAAGCTGCAAAGTTTTTGACATGAACAATTTAAAATGAGCCCAGGTTAACTCACAATTGCCATCGGAAAAGTAATCCTTTTTGCAGAACTCACACACGCCCATCTTGTTCTTCTCCATGCCCGGATTGCACTTTGGACACGTTTTCCAAGGTGTGGGCGGTGGAAGCTTCGTGGCGCTCGGCAGGTCATCTCGACAAACAGTCGGCAGTACTTTCTTGTAGACGGCACGACTCGAGCCGTTCGTGCACGGCTCACGAACCGGATAATAGTCGGAGAGTCGGCACGCCGGACGGTCCAGACACTTTTCGGATTTGTAGCCGGAATATTGCGATTCGGGACACTTGCCACATTTGGCCGAGCCTTTGGAGGAGAAAAACCCGGGCTCGCATGGCAGGCATTCCCCGGATCCGGCGATGGAAGAGGTGCCAGGCGGACACGCGGTGCATTGGCGGGTGAACGCGAGGCCGAGAACGTCGATGCGATCGAGATGGATCGGCTGGTTGGAGGCTTGATAGCCGAGATTGTTCGAGATAATCCACGAGATTACGTTCGCGCCGCTCTTCAACTCAATCCGTCGTTTCCGCCACTCTCCGTTCCTCTCCTCTTCGTCCTTCTCCTTCTTTGTATACTTCAAAAACATGGATTTCGCCACATCATTGTAGCTTTGACACTGCTCGTTTCGAATGTCCACTTGCATTGAGAGCGCTCGGTTGTTACGGGGCATTCTGAGAGGTGGCAGAAGTTGACTTTTTCTCTGTGAAGCCGGCCTACCTGTAGGTAAACTCCACTGATCCCGGTCGGACGAGATTTGCCGAAAAGGAGAGCCTTGAAACGCACGGCGTCGGAACATAGATCAACTCGCCGTCCTTCACAACCCAACCGGATCTTGAGAAAGAGAAAGGTGTTGTTTTTTTTGGATTCCACACATCTTACTCTTTCGGACACTCAATCTGCTGACTTGCAGAAGAGTACGGAGCACTTGAATCGAGGCTCGAGTCGAAGTTGTCCACCGAAAAACCCGATGGCAACGTCACAAATTCCTCGTAGCGAATGCCACCGCCCAGACTGAAGTAGCCCGCGTTACACGGCCGACAATGCTGGCTGTCCAGGTCCAAATAGTGACCGGGTTCGCAAGAGAACGCTGAAAAACGTTGCGATTACGCGTTGACAAAAAAAAGAAGCGCAAACTCGCTCACAGCAATTAAGTCCTTTTTGCGGTTTGGGCAGGTTGGAGCACTGGACGCCGCCACGTGGCACCGCTACTCGCCATCGTTCGCCATTCTCGTCGCAATTGGTGTAGGTGAACTCGTATTCCTGATCGGAGCATTGTTGGGCGAGGACCGAAGAAGTGGCGAAGAGCAGTTGAAGACACCTGGAGACGCAAAATATGGGGAAATGTATAGTCGGTTTTCAGAAATTCACGTCAAATCGCTAGGTCAAACAGAAAGAAGTTGAGCAAGCCTCAATCAAACAGAATTAACTCATTAGAAATTGCAGATTTCTCGGCTAGGGAAGTCTCATTTTTCAGTTTTCCAAACGGCCAAACATTCATCCCACCAACTAATCAAGTCCGTCTCTCTTTCTCTCTCCTTCACTCTCTTCTTGTGTCAACACACGCTCCAGAACGAAAAATGGGAAAAAGGAACCGAAAAGCCGAAAAAGTGCAAAAAACTTACCAAAGCATTGGCGGCTTATCGCTGGCTTTGTCCGAAAAGCTCGAGTAAATGAGCTTAGCGGCGGATCAGATGATAATGAGGAGGAAATAAATTGGAAAATGGCAAGCTTCTTCCTCTTCGTTTTTCCTTTAAATGATAGTACGACTCCTCCACATTCTTCAGTGAAAGTTCGGGAATTTTAATTATTCCTGGTGTGCTCCAGAATGAGTGAAAGCCAGAAAGAATGGGTGGAAACGAAAGAGAGAGAGAGCTTTGAGCGGTAGAAGTAGGACGTGAGTGCTCGGGCGCAGACAGCCAGACGACGAAGCCTTCTGCGCGCTCGTCGCTGTGTCTCTGACGTCTCCGCCGAAATATTGATGTTTTTGTCAGTCAGTCGGGGACGGAGAGCCCAGCCGCATGCAAATGCATTTCGAATCGTTGTCGCGCGGCCGGAAAGGAAAGGAAGACAGAGCAGATGGGCGGTGTCCCTCTTCGTTCGCAAAATGAAATGAGTATACTAAAACCAACCAGAAATTGGCTTCATTAACTGCGCTCATCTAATGTCCATCCCTAGCTCACACTAAAACATTATCTGTCTCCATTTGGTGCCGGAAACCGGCTATTGGGGGGCAGAATTAGGCAATTTACATGTGACTGACATTGACATACTGGGGGGCCAAAAAAGTCCACATTTGTTTTACATATAGATTCACAAGTTTATTAGGATGAGTGTTGCACTTCAATTTGTTTGCAGAATACAGAATACACAATGAAGAATGTCATAAGATGGCAAGATGAGAATTCTTGAATCTCGAACTTCAAGTTTAGTTAACCGGGCACTCGGGTCCCTTCTCGCCTTCCTTGCACTTGCAGTCCACGTCCTTCATGCGTCTCTCGGTGATGTCACGGCCTTCTGGAGTCTTTCCGACGACGCAAAGACATCCTTTCGGGCGCGGAAAGCATCCTTCCTTGAGCCCCTTGAACTTGTTCTTGAGCTCATCGACGACCGCCGCGTAGTTGGCCTGGGCGCGCTCTCTTAACGATCAAAGATCAGGATCAACTTTTTATAAAAACAAGATAGAAGGATCTTACCTAACCGGATCCCGGACATCGTAGTTCGGCTCTGCCTGCTTCACATCCTTGACGTTGGCTCTCGCCACGTTGGACGGCTGTCTCTGAACGGTGGCTCCGACGTCTCTCTTGGCTCGCGCGACCTTGCACTGCTCCGGATTGTTGTAGGCGGTCACCACCTCGTTTCCATTCGCGTCCTTCTCGTTGCACTTGCATCCGCCCGACGGTTTCGGGAAGCAGTTCTCCTTGAACGATCCGAACTTCTCCTTGATCTCCGCGTTCAGCTCCTTCTTGTTGTCGGCGGTCACTTGCTCCACCGACTTTTTGCAGTCGGCGTCCGAGGTGAACTCGGCGACAGTCTCGCCTTGTCCCAAGTCCACGTTGCACTTGCATCCTCCGGACGGCTTCGGGAAGCAGTTCTCCTTGAAATCGCCGTACTTCTCCTTGATCTCCGCATTCACCGCCTTCTTGTTCTCGGCGGTTTGGAGCTCCACCGACTTTTTGCACTGGTCGACGCTCTCGTACTCACGGATCACCACCTCGTCGTTTCCTTCTTTCACGTCACACGAGCAGCCACCGGACGGGATGATCTTGCAATTGTCACGGAGGACCAAAGTGGGTCCGGATGCGTCACGACGCACTGCCGCCTGGAAATTAAGAACACTGTAGGTGATGTAACGAAGTACTCGATTTTAGTGGCATTGACACTAACTTTGATGCACCTACGTATCAAAAAAGTTTAAATTAAGACTACAAGACCATTTTCCACTGAAGTCTCAAGACAAAATGTCCGATTTCAACCCAACAAACGCTCGAAACTGCTAAAAAAAAAGATGCTCGCCGAGCACACTAATCTCTAACCTAAACAATAGAGATTCTTCGTTTCCCCCAGTTATTTTCACATTCACTTTCGATCGCTCGGTGGTTTTTTAATCGAAAACACCAACTGTCAGCCTATCCACTTATTGTGAGAAGATGAGAAGAAGAGGAAGATACACACACACACGTTTTACACAAAACAAATTATTGACGTTGGGGTCTTTCATCAACTATGAAGAAGAAAAAGAAGAAGAAGAAGAAGAAGAAGATAGGTGAGAGATGAACATCTCGATGATTTTTGAGGGGTACGTGCCAAACTTCAAGTCAATTCGATCCACAGATCTAGTGGGTGACATGTAACTTTTAGGTTTTTCAATTATATCTAGGCATAGTCCCCCGGAAGCTAGTCTCAAGGTGTCAGTTGCCATGTCAGCAACCATTTTGGTACTTAAAAGTTCAGTTGTCCTAGTGGGTCTACGTTTGAACAAGCCGCAAAAAGTGTTTGTAAACATTGTATTTACCTGCGAGAGTACAAGAATAGAAGACACGAAAATCAGAAAAGAACACCTCATTTTGTGTTGATCTTTTCTCTTCTCAACCCGACAGCTATTGTCGTTTTCGTCGTCGTCGAGAGTGTGTTGGGCCCGCCGCCCGAGAGCGCTTTTATACTTTGCGCCTCTTTTTCTCTGCTCACCCTCTTACTTTACGGGGGGCGGCGCCTGTGAGATTTTGTCTTTTTGATTTCGGTTCCCGAATGAGTTTGTTATTGTGACATCGGATCGTTTGTTTATGTGGAAAAGTGGCGAGAGCTAATGGGTCAAGTGATGAATGAGTCAGCGGAAGGGAAGGGGAAGAAGGAGTGACTCATTTGTGTCACGGACATGGAGAAGGTCAAAAAGTTATCATTTTCGCAGGAATTTTCGGGCGTTTGGAAAAAATCCAGAAATCTCCGACCGACTCTGCTGCTCTGGCGATTGCGTTTCGCAAGTTACAACGAGTGGCACGCGAATCTCAACGAACGGTTCGTTGTAACTTTCGCACTTTCGAGAACATGCGAAACGAAATTGCCAAAGCACTTTTGTTTTCAACGATACTCCGTTTTAACGCGGCGCACGGTCTCCCACGGCGCGAACGATTTCTATGGGGCGCACTTGCAACAGGCAGGCTGTGTCGATTTACGCGGCGGCGGCCGATTAATTAATTTTCAACGGGAGTTCGCATTCTTTCCATGTTTTCTGTACAATACACCTATTTTTTTGTACGCCTGGAACCTGGATTCGAATAATTAGAGCACTAGCTTCGTTTTGGTAACAGAAATCTCGCATATCGTTGAGAATTAGCCGAGTTATTTCGATTTGAAGGTTTTTGCCTGGATTTTGATGTTTTTCGAATAGTTTTCGAAAACTGCTCAAGAAAACTAACCGCCGGAACCTGATTTTTGTGAAGAAAGATTCAGCGAACATTTTTATCGTTCGTTGGGCTCATGAAATGCAAAATGAGCTGAAATATAAAGGTTTGAAGTTTTGACGAAATGCGAAAAAGACGCTAAAACATGAAAACTCTAAATTCTGTAAAGAACGGTTTCCAATCAGTAAAATATTGTTTTCTAGACGTTTTTCAAGTCAAAAAGATAGAAATAAAAGTCGTAAACTCGAATTGAACTGCATTTTTAGACCTGCAAATTTTCAAAAGTTACAACGACACTCCGCAATTTACGAGCGCACTGTGTTTAGCATTAGCGCCCTGGGAGACCGTGATGAGTGCTAATTCCGAAGAAATATCAGCAATGGAAGTATCAGAAGAAGCGGATTTATCACAATTTGACAATCGATTCGAATTTAATGGAAATTCCTGAATGGACGAGGGAGGCAGAGGTAAGAAGAAAAAAAAACGGAATTGAAGTAATCTCATTGACTTCCAGATACAATTAGGAGAAAACGGGAAAATTCAAGAAAAACGGGTCGGCTGAGTTGCAGACAATTCTCTTCGGAATGCGCGGACTCATGAAATTGGTATCCAAAATGTTAAGCAAATTAAATGTAGCTCGCTTCAGATAAAACTGGAACACGATCGCAAAATAAAGAGAAAACCGGACATCATTTTTTATAATCATTTTTTATTTCAGATCAAATTGAACACGGTGTTCGAACCATTCCTCTCTGCAGATCCCGCCCGTTTTCCATTTTCAGTTGCCATTCCCCGCCGTTGCAGACGTCAGCACTCTTGCGTTGTTTACGTAAGTATCCGGATTCGGAATTCCAGCACATCTGTTTCCAATTTTTCAATTTCCCTCTCAACTCTTTTAGTTTTCAGTGCGGAAATACGCAGTTCCGTGTTTTGTCTCGCACATGTCGGCCATAAGGATTCCATGAAAAAGGGGAAAGCTCAGCAAAAAAAAAAACGAAAAAACGAAAACGCCATAAAATTTCGGAATCCCCGGGAGCCGGACGGAGTTTCTTAGCGATGCTCGGTCGCCAACAGCTACGGGGACGTGGATTCGGAGCGATGCGCCGAGCGGAGCCACTTTCATTTCACTTCTTCTTCCTCTGCATTTTAGTCGATTCGTTCAGCTCGTAGAACTTCTACCTCGAAAAACTGCTGAAGGATGAACTACGACGCGGCGGATGATCGGTGGGCGAATCCACCGCAACCAGTGGCCGCCGAACAACCGGCCGCCGCTCCGATGTTCGATCATTCGATGGTCAGCGAGGAGTACGAGCACGATCGGAAGAAGAATCCGCCGCCGAAACAGGGCATCTCGTTCTCGCAAGCACTCATGGCTTCCGGGCATGAGAAGTCGGACGGAAAGATCAAGTTAACCGCCAGCTCGTTCATGGAGGTCGGATCGTACGCCGTGTTCTTGATTGTGCTCGTTTATGGTGAGTTTTTTCTTCTTCTTCTTCTTCTTCCTACCCCTTAGTGCTTCCCATTTCAGTGGCTTTTGCCCAGAACAGCATCCAATCGTACTACTACACAAAGGTGATGACGGACCTGTTCGTGTCGAGCACCGGCGCCAGTGGAGCTCCGGCTTTCGGCTCTTGCACTTCGATGGACAATATTTGGGATGTTAGTCTCATCCAGCACCCTTTTTTGCCAAAGTACCGTTTTTTTCAGTGGTTCTCGCAGGTGCTCATCCCCGGAATCTATTGGACGGAGAATTCGAATTCGACAGACAACGAGAACATGATTTACTATGAGAATCGTTTGCTCGGCGAGCCCAGGATACGAATGTTAAAGGTCCGAATCAGAACGGAAATATCGTGGCCTAGTTTTAGTTTTCTAGGTCACCAACGATTCGTGTACGGTTATGAAGAGTTTCCAAAGAGAAATCAAAGAATGTTTCGCGAACTACAAGAAAAAGTACGAGGACAAGACGATCGTTTCCGACGGGAGTGTGGATGCGTAAGCGGATTTTCGAGGGGAGAATTTGATAGTATCAGCAACAAGTTTAGGTTCGTTTACCGTACCGCGAAAGAGCTAGAAAACGAGGATACGGACGGGAATATTGCCACGTACGGGGGCGGCGGTTTTGTGCAAAAACTTCCTGTTTCGGGCTCAACGGAGGCTCAATCGGCGATTGCCACGTTGAAAGCGAACCGATGGATCGACCGCGGAACTCGAGCGATCATTGTCGACTTTGCCGTGTACAACGCGAATATCAACCTGTTCTGTGTTGTGAAGTTACTCTTCGAGCTGCCAGCCTCTGGCGGAGTGCTCACCATACCCAAACTGATGACGTACAACCTGATTACGTATCAAGGATCCACCGGCACCCGGATGATAGTGTTCGAGGGCATCTTCTGCGGATTCGTGCTCTTCTTTATCTTCGAGGAGCTTTTCGCTATAGCCCGTCAACGTCTTCGATATCTCGGAGCCTTCTGGAACCTTGTCGACGTCTGTCTGCTCGGCTTCTCCGTCGCCACCATCATCCTCTCCATTCATCGAACAAAGATCGCCACAAATCGAGTGAACTCGGTGATGGAGAACGGGCTCACGAATGCTCCGTTCGATGACGTCACGTCTGCCGAGAACGCCTTCCTCAACATCAAATCGTGCGTGGTTTTCATCGCCTGGGTCAAAGTGTTCAAGTTCATTTCGGTGAACAAGACCATGTCGCAACTGTCCTCGACACTCACCCGATCCGCGAAGGACATCGGAGGATTCGCGGTTATGTTCGCCGTGTTCTTCTTTGCGTTCGCTCAATTCGGATACCTCTGCTTCGGAACTCAGATCGCCGACTACTCGAACCTGTACAACTCGGTGTTCGCCTTACTCCGTCTGATTCTCGGCGACTTCAACTTCTCGGCTCTCGAGGACTGCAACCGCTTCTTCGGTCCCGCCTTCTTCATCGCCTACGTCTTCTTCGTCTTCTTTATTCTTCTCAACATGTTCCTGGCCATCATCAATGACTCGTACGTTGAAGTGAAAGCGGAGTTGGCTCGCAAGAAAGATGGAGAGGGCATTTTGGATTGGTTTATGAACGTAAGCTTTCCAGTGCTCTAACTGAACACTTTTCAATTTCAATTCAGAAAGTCCGCGGTTTGACAAGGCGCGGAAAGCGTCCGGATGCTCCGAGCTCCGAGGATGCCACGTACGAGGACTACAAGATTATGCTCTACCGTGCCGGATACGCCGAGAAGGACATCAACGAGGCGTTCACGCGGTTCAATGTGACCGAACTGCGAGAGCACATTCCGGAAAAGATGGCCGAGGATATTGCCGACGAGGTGGCCAGACAGACGCAGCAGAAGAGGAGCTACATGGAGAACCACAGAGATTATGCGAAGTCGATTTTCAGCTGGATCCTTCTAGATAATATAACATTTTTAGCCTGAATCGTCGTGTTGATCAGATGCAAGAGTCGGTGTTCTCTATTGTCGATCGGATTGAAAGTGTCAACATGACCCTCCAGAGCATTGAGAAGCAGCGCGTTGCGATGCAAGACGGAGGAAACCTCATGGATCTCAGTGTATAAAGGTCATGGTTTGAAAAACCACTGTGAAATCTGTTCCAGGCCCTGCTGACGAGCGAAGTTCGAAACCGTGAGAAGACCGCCAGACGTCCGACGATCACTTCGATCGGCGAGAAGAAGGATGATTAGTTGACCAACGATCAAGCTGGTTGGCCATTTTGACAAGAGTAAGTTAGTACTCATAAAACTGTCCATCACCATTCAATTTGATACTGTGTTCTTCTTGTCCTTATGACCTAAATAAAGCTGATTATCTGTTGCTCTTATCACTTTAATAGGCTTTGCTTTGCCACATCGTCGATAAGGAGGAAGAGTTCAATCTATTCCGCTCACATTCCGAGAGAAATGCTCTGGAAAACAGTTGCTCTTCGCGCTGAGCCTCTCCAACGTCTTCCGACTACAGATGAGAAGTATATCAATGCTTTTCAAGATTTTGTATTGAAGTTTGATAGAAAATATCAATCAGAACAATTTGACTTCGTCCCAATTGTGAAATTGGCTCTAAAACGTGGACGAAATTCCGAGATTTCAGTCGTTTTTTGCAGAGAAGAAGTCATTTGTGGGAGCGAATGATGGAGAGTCTGAACAGAAAGAGATCGTCGTCGTCGATGTCGCCCAGCTGTTCGCTCATGGATCGAAAACGATCGCGGAATCTCTCGTTGGAGGCGCCGCAATCTGTCGCTACAACGGAGTTCTCAAGCAGATCGGATCGATGGAATCCTCTTGGCACGGTGCCATGACGTTTCGAAATCCCAATCGTACTTTCCGATCAGAGCTCTTTGTCGACGTCCTTATCACTAATCTCCCCCCGGTAATCAAGACCGCACGTGTGGGAATTTCATTTCAGCTTCAAGCGGAATTGTGGCAAATTTCAAAGCAACGGACTTAATTTCCGGGGGGGAGATTAGTGATAAGGACGCCGACAAAGGACTCTGATGGGAAAGAACGATTGGGATTTCGAAACGTCATGGCATCGTGCCAAGAGGATTCGGAAAAAGAGTGATAAGGAATTGAAGGATTTCCGATTTCCGATTTCGAATGAAAGCATTCAACACATTCAAATCAGTTTGAAACGCGGAGCATCACTCATTTTCTTGTAAGTGAAACTCTAATGTTGTTCCGTACCCATTTCCCAAACCGTTTGTTCATAGAGAATATCCTTCAGGCTGTCAGTCTATTCGTGCAGAAACGGAGACTCGAGAATCACTCACACGCGGAGGAATGACGTTCGGAGTGAGATTTCTCAGAATATTCAAATTTAGGAAGTGTTCTGGAAAGAAATGCATCTTCTGAGGATTCGGAAGGAGCCAGGATTTTCGAACTTTCAGCAAAATTTCGGTCTTTCGGCTTCTTATTCACACAACTGCAGAGTAAATCATCCGATCAGTCTGAAACTTTGGCGCCAACAGGCTTCAATTCAAATCACAGAAGCCTCGTCGAAAAAGGTCTTTTCATCTTTTCATTATATATGCTCAATTTCTCCGTTTGTTCCAAATCTGTTTAGGTTGAGAGGCGGAAATAGCAGGTTTAACAATCAATTATTATTATTATTTCAGTTTCTCGTGATCAAAAGCCGGAACTTTCATCATCTGGCTTTGAATGACAACGAGCCTTGTCTGTTCGGCTTTTTAGTTCGGAAACATCTTTGTGATAATCGGAAAACGTCGCGTCGAATTCTGCAAACACATGTTTTCTTGTCTTGCTTTGTAGTCGCTGATTACCCGCTTTATTGATCAATCTCAGTTTCACTAAAAGCTCTTTTCAAAGTGGGCCACTCGATTGCGCGGTTTCGAGGAGAACATGCTGTAGAAGCCCTCACGGTAGACCGATATTATCATGATGACAGCGAATGGGTCCAGGACGGGGTACATGGAGACAAGGATCGAGGTCAGCGAGATCGACGCGTCGTTTTTGACGTGGAAGATCGGAAGGATGAGGACGCAGATGATGGGCAGGTAGATGAGGATCATTGGGATCACCATCTGAGACATCAGGGCGCGGAATAGTTGTTTCTGGAGAGCTTCGTAGACTTTCGAATACGAGACGCGTTGCATTCTGTTGTTGATAAAGTACACGCACAGTACTATCACTGCCATCGAGACGCCCTGAAAAGCAGAATTAGTGGTAAGTCGCTAGGTCACTTGAACACTGTCATTTTCTAAATGCTTACCAAAAGAAACGCGAAATTGATGACCATCAATATCACGGCCAAGTTCAACGATTTTCCGCCATCCGTCTCATAGCTGGCTGCCACGTAATACACGTCGGACATGTTCAAATTGAAAGTTGAGAGCATCACCGGCCTTAACGAGTATTGGAAAGTTGGGCAACGGGTTTCTCTACACACTTACCGAAGTATTCGATCGATTTCGCGGGTGTCTTTGGCAATGAAAAAGATGCAAAGGCCCCAATCGAGGCCGCACGTCGCAACGAGTATGTACCAGACGGCGAGCCATTTCCCTTTGAAATAGTGCAAATATTTTCGTCTCGATATCGAAAAACATCTGTAGACGAACTGAACGGCGATGAAGACGAGCGTCTGGCTGTAGGACGTGCCGTAGATGGCTGAAATTCAGAATGAATGGCCAGTTGAACATTTAGGTACATACCCAAAAGTCCTCGCATGAACGTTCTCGGTAGCTCCAGGTAATTGGTGGAAGTGAACACAAACACGACATACTTCTCCGTTGAGATTATCTGTTTTCGTTCAATTATACACAGTTTGAGGAGACAAGGAACTGAATTGTTGTTATTCTTTTGTGAAATCTAACGAACTTTCGAAGAGCCACAGCAATTATACAGTGCGGTGCAAGTTTATAAGGCCACCCCCGTTTGGCACTGCCACGTGGCGCTCGAAAATTTTTACGATCCGGCGACTTCAAAATCGGATTCAGGGCACAAAGTTACGTGTGTTTGGTGATTTTCGTGATGATACCTTGAAAACTGTCCGAACTATCTTGAAAAAACTGAAAATTTGCCTTTTGCAACCGTTCCACCCCAGGAAATGAGGCTTTTAGCCAGTCTGGTCGAGACCTGTCAGCACAAAATGTTCCATGCGCCTTTAAAAAAACTGTAGGAAGCCTTATTTTCTTTTGCTACTTGTTTTATCTATTCTGAGCCATGTCACGCGGGTAAAACGTCTTTCGTAAAGATGAACTCACCGGCTGAATGAACGCATGAATTGCCGCGAAAATGAGGCTGTTGATTGCGAATGACATCATCAAATACACATAATTTCCGAAATGTTTCGGCGACTCGGTTTTGATGAGATTCAGAAGGATTCCGTTGATAGTCATGGCTAGGAAAAAGGTGACGAGGTCAAAGCAGACGGCAACTTGGAGCCAAGCGGCCACACGGGCGCTGTGCTCGGTTCCTTCTTGAACCACATCGACGCTGGCTTCAGAAGACGCCATGTTCGAGAGAAATAATGAAAAAAGAAGTGACGAGACTATCAATATTAGTATAGTCGTGAAATGAGCGGAATGGAATAACAGACGGCCGGATACGGTCTTCTGGGAATTCCCAGCCAATTAGAAAACATGTCTGGAAACGTGCGCAGACAGATCGAGAAGAACTTTGGTCTTTCAAGCTCTACAACCTTTCCAAAATCCTCTTCAACTTACCCATTCAAATCAACGACGAGTGATGAAGTTGACGCCAGAATACTCGAGTCGCACGCATTATTCATCAGATCATCCCGACTTCATCAACAACCTGATGATCTCTGCCAGTCCTTTTTTTTTCTTCAAATTCATCTTCTACTCCATCTCCGTCAACTTTGTCGCAAAAGATGACTTCTGCCGTCGGGCCGACCGTCACGACGAAGACGACGATACCAATGCCGAATCCGGTGAGTGTGTTTTTCAATTATGATGATCAATTAGGACCCGTTTTCAAATGTTGAAATGGCAAAACAGTGTTCACTACAGAAACCACGTCTCTCGGCGATGACGGTCAACTACAATCAGGAGGTGTCCTCTGTCAATTCGTTCACTTTTGTGAAGCTGTTAATGAGGTCGTCGACCTCGTTTTTAGTAGTTTTCCTCCTAAATGAAAGTGATATTTTCAGATGGCGTGGCTCTATTTTGAAGTCGGTCCGATGGGAATTGAGTATGTGGTGTGTGGCGTTCGCGGCCGTGCAAGCTGTGTACCGCTGCTTCATGACTTCCGAGCAGCAAAGGTTTGTGGAGGGGGGGTTGAGACTGAGCACATTCTAACTAGGGAATGAAAAGTTGGTCTTTTGAGAGACCATCAGTACTCATTCCATTTTAGATTCTTCGAGCACGCAGCGATCCACCTGAACATCCGTCTCGTCCACATCCCGCTCACCTTCATGCTCGGATTCTTTGTAACAATTGTGGTGGATAGGTGGAGATCAGTTTTC
Organism: Caenorhabditis sp. 36 PRJEB53466; assembly: GCA_946814055.1. Taxonomy (NCBI): domain Eukaryota; kingdom Metazoa; phylum Nematoda; class Chromadorea; order Rhabditida; family Rhabditidae; genus Caenorhabditis; species Caenorhabditis sp. 36 PRJEB53466. Next base: position 8,357,295 of record CAMPFS010000004.1, on the reverse strand, counting down.
ACAAATATTGGATTTATTGAAAAGTATGTGTACATCATACTTTACAATTCCAATTACAATTTGAGCGCGGCGCTCTCCATCGGAACCCTTGTTCACGGCAGAGATCAAGCGGCAAAAGTGCTCCGACGCACAATAATCCGTTATTTGGTGCTATCACAAGTGCTCGTGCTCCGCGACATCTCGATACGCGTCCGTCGCCGATTTCCGTCGATGGAATCGCTCGTCACCGCCGGCTTTGTCTACAAAGACGAATTGGAGAAGATGTACGAGTGCGAGACGGTCTACAACAAGTACTGGCTGCCCGTACACTGGGCCAATCAGCTCGTCTACAAGGGTTTTTCGGAGATGAAAAATGTGGATTCTGTGCAGAGTATGAACGCGATTCTATGCGTGAGTTTGTCAAGCTCGCTCTAAAAAGTCAGCTGCCCGTTTAGAATATCAAAGAGTTCCGTCAATCCATGGAAATGCTGTGTAAATATGACTGGGTACCAATTCCGATCGCCTATCCTCAGGTACCACGCTTTTTTTCCCTTCAAATTTCACCGCTTTTACGTACTTTCCAGGTTGTGTTCTTGGCGGTCCGAGTGTACTTTTTGATTTGTCTCATCTCCAGACAATATCTGCTGACCGCGCCGGCTTCTGAAGCGCCATCAATCTTTCCGATCATGACTATTCTGCAGTTTATCTTCTTCGTCGGATGGATGAAGGTACGGAGGGTGGCACGAAAAAGTCGGCAAGTCTTCTGTGTTACAGGTAGCCGAAGCCCTGCTCAACCCACTTGGCGAAGACGACGACGACTTTGAGTGCAACTTTTTGATTGACAAGAACATGTCAACCGGAATGGAAATTGTCGACACGTGCCACGACTCTTGCCCTATTCTGAAGCTTGACGAACCCGACGATAGGACCATGTTCTGGTGCAGGTACTGTGATTACTGTAATAGGTTAGCTGCCAATAGAGATATCAAAAAGTTGTCAACTGATGAATTGCTCAAAAAGACATTTTACACATTTTATCAGTTGATAACTTTTTGATATACACGGAACCCCAGCCCCTTCCAATAAAAAATTCCCTTGGCGCAATTCACGTGCGCTAAACAAGGCGCGTAACGCGTAATTCCGGAGCGTCGTTGTAGAGTTTCTCATTTCAATTTTCCCTTTTTTTGCATTATCCCCATCTTTTCAGAACCAATCAGTGTCAAAACTTATGATAATGATTAGAAATAAAAAAAAATGAAATGTTAACTGCTTCGTCATCAATTTCGAAACGCTTTATGTGAAAACTACAGAATTTTTTCCTTTTGGAATCGAAAATTTGCCTCAATTATCTCAATTCTGTATATTTTTCGACGGTTGAGCGCTTAAAAGATGCGCAATAAACTCCTTGTTGACTGGACGGTTCGAATGCCAGTGTCCGAACTCGATTCGGCAAATAATCGTGAAAACTCCGTTTTTTTTCAGTAGTTTTCGACAAAATCCCTCAATTTGGTCAATTCTGAACGAATCTGCTCAGTTTCGCGCTTGAATCGATGCTTTTAACTCAGACAATCGCCCTACGGTTCGCAAAGAACAAAATTTGAGTGTTTATTAAGAGAAAAATGAACGAATTCTGGTTTTCAATTGAAAAAAGAAACGTCGAGTCGACAGTGGATGCAAGCGCGCCCCATTGACAACTCGCTTGCGCATTGGAATGTTGGGGTTCCGTGTGATATCTTGTTTGAATGGACGATAGTTCAACATTCTACAATCTTAATACAACACAAATAATTTTCAGTCGGAAAACACGCGCCACACCGTCGGCGATCACCTCTTCGGCCAGGGACAAATTCCACAAAGTGCTCAACATGGTGCATCCATCGTCACCACACTCGCCGTCCACAAAATCCTTCGGCTTGTCTGCCTCGTTGGAGGAGGATCGGAAATAATCTTCGAAAACGAACTAAAAATAATTAAAAAATCTCATTGTCCCTCGTTTTTCTCCATTTCGACATGAATTTTTAGTGGGTTTTCGCGTTTTCCGCTCCACGATTTGTGGAAAAGCTTCGAACAAACATGTGCCACGTCATTGGAGATATTCGAGAGCATTCGGATGAGCTCAAGCAAGAGAGGTGGGGCAGTCACGTGTCTTTGTGGTGTTTCTAGTTTTGCATATAGGCCAGAGGCTAACTTTGTTTCAGAAAAAGTTATAATTACAAGTTCTAAATCACTTTTTGACACTTGAAACCTTTGGCCCTTTCATATTGCCACGTCACGGACCACTAGGTTATTCATAGAATTTGAAAGTCTATTTCGGCGTGGAAGGAGCCGGTTCCAATGATCTCCAACGCTTTTTTTCAGGCGGAGGGCAAGGAAGAGGGTATATACTTGGTTGAAACTCGTGAGATACCAATTCAAATACAGTATGATTGTGACGTGTCAATGCTCAAACTCCAAGTGCTCTTCTAGGCCCTTTTTTCCGTTGAACAAGTTCCGTAGGTTTCGTTTCCACTTGCGGAAGCCGTCGATTATTCGTGGTGTCGGGGGGCGACGCCTCCTTTTTCTTCTTCTTCTTGGGCTCCTAGGCGCCCGCCACGCTTTTCATTTCATCGTTTCTTCCTTCTTTGCGCGCGCGGGGGGGGTCATGATATAATGACGAAAACGCGCAGCAAAAAAACACTTTGGTAACCCGGGGAGACCGGGAAGAAACACGGGACGGAAACAAGGCCAAAGGGCATGTACATTTCCAATTCCTTTTCCACTTTTGCGGAAGCTTTCGGGTCCGTGTGCAGCTCGTTTTGAGCCGCCTTTTTTGCGGATTGAATTTCAGGGCGGCGAAGCGGGGTGCATAGAATTTCAGTGCTCCGCCACCACAACTCGAGTGACTTTTTGTCGAGAGAGCTAGGTGTGGCCTAGTTTTCTCTAGACGATAGTTCTTCCATTCGATGTGTCTCCTCGAGGTTGATAGCCTAGGCTCCAAGGATACGTCTCTCTTCCTACAATTGACCTAACTTTCTGCCCTGACAAGCTCTCGAAGCGGCTCAGGTTCATCATTTTAAAAGTTCGTCCAACTTTTCGCGTAGAGTCAAATTCTGTCGTACCCCACCCCTGCCGCAAAGTTCTCGCTTCCCCCGAACTTTCTAGAATTGATTCAAGAGTCTTTTTCTTGCTCAAACTCTCCGTGGCCTAGGTTGCAACACTTCAAAAAGTTCTTCCATTTAAATGTTCAGAAGTTCGCACTCTTCCAGCCTCCGACTTTTTTAGGTCCCCCTGTCACAACCCTCAAACCGCTTCTCCCCTTTTGATCGATCCTATCCGCTATTGCTCCATCAAAAATGTATGGTTGTCCCGTTTTTCGTCGTCGGGCGGCTCACAGCAGCAGTTTTGCACATTAAAAACATCATTTTCGGGCTTGTGTATGTGTGTGCATATGAATACACATTAGGGCACATGCCAAATGAGTTATGGCTGCCGGCGACCGCCTGTTTTTCCATTGTTTTTGAGCGGATCACCGCCCCGCGACCCACAATGACGCAGACGATGTGGAACGGAAAAGTTCCAAGTTGTCTAGATGGCACAACACTACCGTAATCCTAGTTGCTCACCCAGGTCTCCTTCGTCATTAAGTACGTACATTTGTTAATCTAGAAAATGACAAGCTAAATATCATCTCTCCGAGCTCGTTTCTTCGCCGTTTCAGCCATCCGGAAGCTAATTCTCCGGCTCGCCTTCCTCATTTTTTTCTGTGTCCCTCATATTTCATTGCTTTTCCTGCTTTCCTCGAAAATGTGTGTATGTCAAATGATTTCTGGCCAAAGGCAGGTGAAATGTGGCTGTTTTCCCCGAAAATTGATAGACTTTCAGGCTTTTCAGAGCAGCTTTTCAGTAGAAAAAGAGCTGATGTGTGGTGTTGGAATTCCAATTTGTCTCCGACCGCATAACTCAAGAACAAAACAGTTTGAAACAAAATGATCAACTAAAAAGGTGTTGAGCATAAATTTTGCAACAATTTTTTAGCTGACGACTTTTCGAAAACATTATTGGTTCTCGAGATACACCCTTCAAACATTGCATACTTTTTAAAGTGGCAAGCAGTCCAATCGGTCCAAAAAATCTTGTCAATTCGATGTAAAGCACTAAGAGCTCAAAAAAAAAAAATATGTTTTATGTATTTTTTCATTCCCCGCCGACTTTTGTCTGGCTCCGCCCCTTTCGGCATCTCGGCTCCACGGCTCCATCCAAAATGGCCTATAAAACGGCAGATTTCACGGAAATTCGCTCATTTTCATTCGGCTCTCCAAATTTCTGTGTTGTTCGTGTACTTTGAGTGCTCGTAAAGGCTGCCGAAAACTCGAAAAGCGATCTGCTTGCCTCATGAATAATTCACCAACTTTTTGAGACGGATAACCGGAAAAAGACCCGGAAGAGTTCCCCCACAAGTTCGTTGAGCAAAAGTTTAGTTTGTTGTTGGCCGGTAAGCAACCGTATCCGCATAAGGTACAAAGGTCTCTTTTTTGGTTACTCAAATATATATATATATATACGTGTATCAGATTTCGTAAGCCGCTCCTCTCTTGCGCACAATAACATTGTTCACCTGTTGTGGTGTTTCCATTTCTACTCATTTCCATATTTTCGGGTCAAAAATAGAAACCTGACGACTCATGAGAGCCCCTAGATTCTAGGCCTTTCCTACTTGAGGAAATCCGAGACTTTCTTCTTCTTCCATGGTCATTTGTCACACATACACACCAGAGTTGAGCGGAAGAACACGGAAGAATTTTTATCTTTTTTAGAAAATTTTTTCATGAAATGTCATCAACTGACGAAATGTAGAGAAAAGTGAACTCTGCTCATAGAAAAATAATTGTAAATTTAACATTTCATACAAAAAAGTTAGGGCTAACGGAAGACGGAAGGACATTTTCACGGAACAACTCGAATAACTTTTTTGTATGAAAAGCTAAATTTACAATTATTTTTTTATGAGCAGAATTCACTTTGCTATACATTTCATCAGTTGATCACATTCCATGAAAAAATTTTCTAAAAAATATAAAAATTCTTCCGTGTTCTTCCGTTGAGTTCTTCCGCTCAACTCTGATACACACACACACACACACACACACACACACAGAACAAGATCAGGTGAGTATTTACGGTTTGTATGATTTTCTGTACATTCTTTACTTTTTTCAGTGCCTATCTATGGTTTTGAACCAACTCAGCGCATTTATTTCGTCTTGTTTGGTTGGCACAACTAGAATATTTGTAGCAACTCCTGGAACGCTTGGCCTCTTGAAATTTCCCCAGTACAGCACAAACAAACACGTGTTCTTTGTGAATTTTCAGCGCCTATGCAGTTGGAATCTGCTCGGATGCAGAAGTTGAGAAGTTTCTGGAACCGCTGTCGCACTTTTTGTGTGTGTGTCCGGGCGTTTTGCAAATTCCCTTTTTCCACTTTTCCTCTTAAACTTTCCCGTGGAAAGTGAAGAGCTATTAGTCAATGAGCTCTTCCTTTTTTTAGTCCCGTTTTCTCACGAAACCACCTCGTGAACTAATTGTGAACAAGACCCCGGAGAGAATCTAATTTGTGTGTGTGTGTGTGGAAGCTGTGAGCTCTGAAAACCCGCCTTTTCAGCATTTTGTTATTGTTTTCATTTCGTTTCGTTTCTCGAACGTGAAAAGGGCTTCAGAGCGTAACCCATCCATAATTGATACACGTTTTAAGGCAAAAAGGCGGCCCACCCACCCTACCCAAAAACATCCCATAGAAAGAGAAAAAGCCATCACCGAGCCACATCATCACAGCCGAAAAGTAAGATCATGCACTCAGAAATGCATAACGTTCTCCTTCTCCTTCTCCTTCTCCCCGTTTTCATCTTCCGACTTTTGCTCTATTGTTTCACGTCTTTCACAATTTCGCTGTTTGCAGCACAAAAGTCTCGTGATCATTGCGAAACAACAACAACGCGTTAAAGATGAATATGGTTCGGATTCGGCATATAATGGAGATGCGGAGGGCGTGTAAAGCGCCGCCACTGCTGCCGCCCAAACTGAGAAAGTGAGTTGAGGATTCATCAACAAAAACATTGGCATGTTCAGACCAGACTTGCCAAATCCCGGGCCGGCCCGGTTTTGGCCCGGCCCGGCCCGGTCGGCCCGGAAGTTAGACCTCAAAAAAAATATGCAAAAAAAAATATGAAGGAAGAGGAAAACGCGTGCGGCAAAATTGCTAAAATGGCGTGCCAGAGTTGCAATCAATCGCTCCGCCCACTCTTGAGAAAATTTTCGTAATTTTTGTGAAAATTTTGCGACTTTAAACAGCAATTTCTATTTTTTTTCGAAGTTCTAGTTCGCTTTGAATTTTTAGCTGCATCCTCCCGGGCCGACCGGGCCGGGCCGGGCCGGAAAATTTCCAATTTTGGCCCGGCCCGTTGCAAGTCTGGTTCAGACTGATAGTGGAACTTTTGTTAGAACTCTAGTACACACATAAGTGCACTAGTCTCTAGTCTTCTAACTTCTGATCATTTGCAGAGAAGGCTCGGAAGCGTCGGATCGTCGCGGCGTGAAAGACGTCATCGACCTGAGCTTCCGCGTGTCAACACGCGCTCCGGAACGCCTCGCTTCGAACGCCTTCTACGTGCACCTCTACGAAAGTCAGGACTCGTTGGAGGGCCCGTGGAGCCTGGTGAGATATTTTAGTTTTCTGGGAACAAAAGAGAGAAGAAAAGTGCGTAGAAGTGTGTGTGTGTGTGTGTCATGCATATTCTAGCGCCTTTCCCGGAATTGACAAGTTCAACAACAGATCACTGAAAGCGACCGTCTGAACGTGAATGACGTGGCCGTGCTTGACGATCTTTTCGCCATCGAATTCTGTTTTGAACGTCTTCAATGGCTCCGTTTAGAGATGTAAATGAATTCTTCCGGGTCATCATCAACTACAAATTCATCGGTTTCAGATCTGAATCCACGGAAAATGGAGGAAAAGTGGTAAGAGCGGCGGATGTGTTCAATACGGCTCAAGTCTGTTTAGGACAAGTGACACTACAGCTAGTGTAAGTTTGTAAGATCCAATTGGAAACCAAGTAACAATAACTTTTCAGTGACCAATCCGGCTACCGTCTGAGCGAAGTGGAGATCTGGAGCCAAGTCCGCGAGCGCTCTCAACCAATCATTCTTCAACTTGAAGCCAAAAACATCTCAACCAAATTCGCATCCTCTAACTCAAATGTAACGCATAATCCGAATACTTACAGGCTATCAAATACGGCTCCTCTGTTCTTTCCAGCTCTTTCTTGAAATCTACAAAATGGACGATCAGAAAAAGATGTTGTGGCGAAGTGAGGTGACGAAACAGCCGAAATTGACATGGAAACCGTTCACAGTACAATCCGACGACTTTTATGGAGGCGATGGGGAGGGGTACGTGCATTTTTGTCGAGGGCAAGTGGAGGGAGGAGATTGATTAGTTTCAGTGGTCAAATCGAGATTTGTTTGGTGAGCGATGACGATCGTGAGGGTGTCATCGGGCACGCAGTTGTGAGCACAGAGGTCGTCAAGTCGATGGAACCGATTTCGGTGAGTTTTAGTCAAGTTTCAACCAAGTCCCATCACTCTAAAGTTGATAATAACATTGGCTGTCTCATCTCAAAAAAAGTTCTTCACAAAAACGACTTCCAGCTCTTCAACGAAACCTACAAACAAGGCCGCAAACCGATCGGAGAGCTGCGTGCGACGCGTTGCCAGCACCTGCGCATCTGCTCCTTCCTCGACTACATCCGCTCGGGCACTTCCCTCCGATTTGCAGTCGCCATTGACTTCTCGGCGCGTGAACCTCAGAACTTATCCCACGAGGATCATCTCCAGTACTCCAACGACATCGAGTTCGTCGTGCGATGCCTCGGCGAGACTCTGGAGCCCTTCAACCCGACCAACTCGTTTCTGTCCTACGGATTCGGCGCCAAGATCCCACCGCAATACCGAGACTCCAACAACTTTTGCCTGTCGCTGGACGTCGAAGCCACGTGTCAAGGAGTGAACGGAGTGCTGAATGCGTTCGCAAAGTGCTATCAGAGGGTTCAGCCGTTGCCATCCGCAAAGTTCGCTCAAATCATCTATCATCTGGCCAAACAGGCGCAGAACACTTTCAACCGAGAGCCGGACAACGCCAATTACTATGTGCTTTTTGTCGTCACACGTGGAAGCATTGACGATCTGAAGGAGACTGTGCAGGCGGCGATTTTCGCGTCGAAAGCCCCGATTTCAATCGTTTTTATCGGGGTCGGTTGTGAAGGATTGGACGAGATCGAACGGATGGGCAATGCGGGAAAACGATTGGAGTTCCAGGGAAGGAAGAGCGAACGGGACAACCTGCAGGTATTTGAGAAGCGAAAAACTTTTAAGTTAGTACATATTTCCAGTTTGTGAACGCCACAAAGACCCGGTTGGAGTGCGATAATTACACCGACATGGCATCAATGTTTTTGGAAAGATCGCTTCAGCAGGTACCGTGAATATTGTAATAGAAGAGCGCACCGACACAGTCTATTTGAGATGGGGGTATCTAATTTACTGCTAAACATATAAAAAAGTTGTCAACTGACAAAATGGACACAAAGTTTTGATGAACAATGTTTTAGTTGACAACTTTTTGATATCTCCACCGGCAGCTGACAGTTGTTCAGATTCCGTGGCAATGCTCCACATTCTTCATGCAAAACCATGTGCTACCAGGGACCGGCTCCAGTGGCCAAGGCTTGATGGTCCCGAGTAGCAGCAGCCGAAGACCCAGCGCGACGGTCGGAGAAGAAGAAGAAGAAGAGAGTAGGATGAGGACGAGTAGCAGTGGGGAACAGCCGACAAGAAGGTAACCGAGAGGTCGCAGGTCCGAGTAGATCAAAATTCTTATTCTTATTACAGTCGCCGCACGCGTCTCTCGACTGAAATGCGCTCGCTCACACTCGACGACTCCCGATGATAATTGAAAATGATGATTGATAATAATGATTCTTGTTTGTACATGTTTCTCCCACACACACACACACACACACATTGCGTACATATTGTCAGTGCCTTCCGTTCTTATATGTATGTGCGCTCTCTTCTTTGATCCGCTTCTTTTTGTACTCCTCGTATTGGATAAAACTTGGTTTGAAAAAAAATAGGGAGGAAAAGAGTGGAGTATGATCAAATTGTGTGAAAGTGGGAGAAGAATCGGACGGACGGACTGTGTTATCAGTCTCTTTGCCCCATCACAGATTATATCGTCGGCACTCTTCCCGAAACCAGTCTCTCTCTCTCTGCGTCTCTGCGCTCTCTCTCACTTCATCTAATACTTTCTGTCAACCGCCACCAGGTGGAAACTTTATTGATCATCACAGAATTATTGATACTGAACATCAACTTTTTCAATGTTTCGATGATCCACAATTGTGATACTCTTACCCACTCACCCTTTTGAATAATTAAAAGCAATACTACTGTCTGTTCACATGACTTTAAGGTCGTCGTCTTGTTCGTTTTTTGGAATACTTTCCGTCGGGTATAGAAGGGTGGGGTTCAGTGATGCAAAAGTTTGTGATAGAGCCGAATTCGGATTCTCATGTCTCATCTCCGCTCGGGCCGTCACAAAAAATGTGTAAATGTTTTTAATTTTTAAACATTTTACGCGCGCGTTCAAGTTTCAACGACACTCCGGAAATACGCCTTCTCTCCTTGTTTAGCGAATATTTCTGTTCCGTTTTTTTCCACGATTTTTCCGGAGTTTTCGATGAAAGAAGCGCGAGGAGACGTTTTCGAGTGATAAAGATGGCTTCGCGAACAGTTTCAAACTCGAAAATGGATAGAAAGCTCGTCGAACTGCTGAAGAAAAAGGACGACAGTGTGATGCTGGTGAGTGACCAGAATTATTGTCATTTGTGAAGACTTTTTTCCAGGGCGATTCGTTTCGCAGGGAACAGTGAAAAATTGTCATTTTCAAAGAGCGAGTCGCTTTTGAATTTGAAGACACCGGACGAGTGGTGTGCGCCCAGTGTTACACGTGTCTGACGGCAGCCGACGGGATCCATTTGCGACGATATGTCGAAGAAAGATGCAAAATGCGGATAAAACGTGCTCATTCGAGTGAGGAAGATGGAGCTGAAAATGAAAAGAAGACGTCGGTTGCGTCGCATGGACGGTACCGTTTTCATAAAAGTTTCTGAGAGTTAACTTCCGAAATTTAGATTATAACATCAAAAAATTCCGGCATGACGCCCGGCCCGGCCCGTTGCAAGTCTGATGACTTCTATTTTCGCACATCTATCTCCGATCGTTGAACTTTTCGAACTTCCAACTTTGATCGACTAACCGGCCTTGATATCTGTTTATCTTAAGAAATTTGCGATTTTTGGGTCATTTGCAGGATCTTTGTATAGTCAAATAGATAGTTTGAGTGTTTTTGTGACTCTAGTTGACGAGATTTTTTGTACAATGCTTTCTGTAGTTTGTGAAAACTGAATGGTCATGTAAACTTTTGTACTATTTCCTACACCTTCTAGATCTAACGGTACTCCAGAACTTTTGTCACGTCATTTTTCATCTAAAGGGTTTCAACATCGAAAAATCCTCTGGTTCTATCAACTTTGAGGGATCTCAGAGATCAGAAACATTACCCAACTGACAGAACGACGCTATTAAACAACAGTATGGTCAAAAGAGAAAATCATCCTCTTCTCACTTTTTCCCACCATCAAATAGTTCCCTATCAACAGCGACAGTGTGTTGAGACTTGATTTTCCAGTTTTTTAATGAAACAATTCCATTCACTCTGTGTCTAGGGAAGTAGAACACATGATCTCGCAACATTCTGCTCTCTACTTCTCATTCGGTTTCAAAACAATAAATCTCAGCTGTCAGTGGAGATATGGCAAAATTGTCAACTAACATCATGTTCATCAACACATTTGTACGTTTTGTCAGTTGGTCACTTTTTCATATCTCTACATTCAGCTGACATACATCAACTTTTCTTCTTCCTGTTCCCATCGAATTTCCTCCCAAAACAACTTCTTTGGCCCACTAATTGAAGGGGTACTCTGATCCCATCTATCATCGTTTTCTTCTTCTTCTTTTTCTTCTCTTTTCTCTTGCAACGTGACTTTGAGAGATTTCTGATAAAACGAATAGAATCAAAGATAAAAAATGTAGACCGATAATATTGTTGATGTACAATACTTGTGCTAGATCCTTCTGGACTTTGTACTATTTTTTTAAAGTTGGAGGGTATCCAACCTTGCCTTCTTCTTCTTCTTCTTCTTCTTCTTCTTCTTCTTCTTCTCCGATCCCATCAATCTCCTCATTTCGAAATCGGAAGAATCACGGCGTCAAGTTCAAAGACAGTTTGTCTCTCTCTCTTTTCCGTCTCGAGCGCTTGCAAACTGTATACAGGCTAGCCGGAGAAAGAGAAAGAGAAAGAGTGCGTGGGCGAGAGAAAAAGAGTAGTAGTAGCCCCCATCATGATCGTTTCGGTTAAAACGGGAGGAAGAGAGAGAGAGAGAGAGAGAGAGAGAGAGAGAGAGAGGCGCATGACCGTACTTGACAAAAACGACTTGTTTGCGAGGTTCTTCTCACTATCTATTCCATCACTGCTGCCGCCTTTTTTTGCGAATTTCAGAAGAGACTTTCACTTTTTTGTTACAATCAGAATCCCATTGAACTCTTGTTACATTGTACCTGAATAACCTCTAAACTGTCCTAAGTTCTGGTTCTGGCGAAAAAGTACAACATATTCATTCTTTCTCTTCAAAATTTCGGCTTCTCTTTTCTTCTCTTTTATTGCTAAAACCGTCATCATTCCAGATTTCAAACTCCATATCACACAATTTCCGTTAAAGTCTTTCACAAATGGACGCGGCTCGAAATGTGATCACGATAAACGGTAATTTGTATGGCTCGCCACAACTTGCCCGGCTCAAAGCATTGCGTTTCCAGATTCGGATGATGAGCCCGAGGAGGCGAATCCGTCCGCAAACGGCATTGGGACAGGGAGCGGGAGTTCGAGCACGTCTTCGTTGATTCTGTGCAGGGTAGGTCCAGTTTTGTGGTGACACGTGGACAATGCATTCATGAAATTGTAATCCGATTTGGGTCAGTTCCAACGAATCACAAACTCGAGTGTTTGTGTTGTGACCGTGTTCTGTAGAATGTCAAAAATCAAAAAGCAAGTTTAATGTGCAAATTCGCTCTACTGAAGTATGGTCTACAGGCCTAATTCATAGTCGACTCCCCGTGATTATGGTCTAGAAGCTTCTGAATAGTTGCCTGCAGCTCTAAATTATAATCTGAAATCCTAAATTGCAGGTGTGTGGAGCCGAAAAAGCGGCTCACCACTACGGAGCCCTCAGCTGTGTCGGATGCAAAGGATTCTTCCGGCGAGCGCTACTGAAAGCGGATCAGTTGGAGTGTGCTTCCCATGGAGAGTGTACAGTTAGTGTTTTGCGTGAGTTCTACAATAGATACACTAACTGCGTTGAGCGCAAACACAGTTGAACACGTTTTCAGAAAAGATCCAGTGTAGGAGTTGTCGGTTCAACAAGTGTTTGAAGGAGGGAATGAACCCGGCTTGTGAGTTTTTTAATTAGCTGCTTTGTCATCATGTCCGAATTCAATTCAAAATTCCAGTCGTGCGCCCAAACCGTGACGCGCCGCCAAAGCCAAGAAAACCGGCGCCAGTGGTGAATTGTGATCTGACGGACAAAGGACGAACCACAAAGACCCGTGAGGAGTGGATGAAAAAGATGACGGTGGAGATGAGAACGACGCTGATGACACTGCTGAACATCGAGACGAAGGTGCTGAAGGGAGACACGCAGCAGCACGCGTCCAAGTTGTATCCGCTGGACGGCATCGACAAACTGAGGGACATCATCGAAAACCCGACGTATCTGAAGGGGAAGCGGACCGAAATGCGGTATGAACCGTATCGGATGGCTGCCAACGATGAGCTGTGTGCCATTGCCTATCGTCGATTGATTGCGGCCATCGATTGGGTCGAGAGTTTGTCACCTTTGCTCGGACATTTAACGGTCGAGGATAAGGTACCCTTAAATATTCTTATAACCACGAATATTGTACAATTTTCAGATCGCCCTCATCAAATCCTCATTCGCTCCCCTCATGGTCTTCAATTTCTGCGCACGCACGGCAGAAGCTTGCCAAGATCCGAACGTGCTGTGCCTCTGCAACTTTGCCTATGTGCCCAGAAACATTTCAAAGTTGTACGAGGATACTTAGTGAATCATCAATTAGGTAAAAATAGTACAAACACATTTTCAGTCACCTCGGAAATGGTCTCGTGGAAAGAGCGCTGAACGAGTTGGTGGCTGTGTACAGAGAATACGGGATGAGAGAGGAGGAAATCGTTTGTGTCAATGCCATGATCTGTCTGAATCCGTGTAAGTTTTCGTGTTAGGTAGGTTTTTGCTCTGACCCATTCATTTTGCAGTGGCCAAAGACGTCTCCGACAGTCTCTTTGAAAAGATCGTAGATCTTCGCAATCGAATCGCCGACTGTCTCTTTTCGATTGTCAAGGAAGTTCGTCTGAGCCCGACTCCGAATGTCTGTTTCGGCCACATCCTTCTCTCCCTGGCTACCGTATCCGAGCTGGCAAACGCGATGAGCGAGAACCTCCAATTCGCGCAGACCTTCTCGAATCAGGGCGAGATTCCGCTGCTGACCGATCTGTTCGGATGCTTCACCGTCGAGCCATTCTTCAAGGAAGTCGACGAGTTGGCGGCGATGAATTTGGAAAAGGCGGCCGAGAAGAAGGAGATGTCCACGCAGACGGATCGGGTTCCTCCGCCCAGGGCGCTTTTGGTAAGAGTTGTTAGTTCAAGATAATTTTTTTTTGGAAACTGAAAGAGCTAGAGACAATCCTTAAGAGACGAATGTATTCAAAAAGCTCTATCACAATATCTTCTTTCTTTTGCAGAAAAGAGCGGCGACTATGGACGAAAGCGAAGAGCCGGCCCGTCAAAACTTCCGTCTCCTCCAACCTCCCGAGAACTTTTACATCACGGAAATGCTTGATGATTTAAGGGTGAGCATTTGTTTTGTGACGGTTTTTTTCTAGTTCACTATTGCATGTCTCTTTCCCTTTGTCAGCATAGTCGAATAGTTCCAGGCGCCAGAGTCCGTTTCCTTATCCTCCCCCGACGAGTATTATCACCCCAGCACCACTGTTCCCACCCACTGTTCACCCATGGTACCTAGGCAACTTGTTAGTGAGAACTTGCGAAATTTCAGAACAATCACGCCGAGAATCATCTGACGGGCCTGAATTATGATGCTTCGACTATTGTGGCTCCACCGGTTTCGACTTCACAGCAATCTCAACAATGCTCCAGCTCGACACTGAGCTCCGACACTTCCAGCCGCAACTTCCAAGCACCTAATATACCGCCGACGCGTCGACCGTACCCCTCGTGCTCCAGTTACTCCCAACAACCGCCCGGAACCTCGTACGACTTCCCGCCACCTCCCGGATATCCTCCGCTCAACGCCGGCTACACCCCGAACGTGAACTATCCGCAGTTGTACCAACAGCCCCAGTATCCGCCACTACAGTACCCCCAGACGCAGTCTCAAGAGGAGTACGGTCAGAATGTGCAGTACCAGGAGTACGGTACCTATCCCGAGTACATGTACCCCGCCCACGCGGCGCCCAACTTTCAGAACCAGTACGCGTCTTGAACTTTTGCCCCGGTCTTCCCAAGCGCATAATGAAGTGCGCTCTATACAGATTTCGAATGTTTTTTGGTCACACAATACTCGTGCTACGTGTAACTGTTCTCTTGCTTCTTCTTCATTTTCTTCCATCTTGTCGTCATGAAAACATGTTCTAACTGATGAATTTTTTGAGGAATAATAAAAATAGTTCAACAATATAAGTTAGGGATATCAAAAAAGTTAGTCTGAAGCCTTGTTATCGCAAAAAACGACGACACATCCGGTGAACCACTTGCCGAGCCACTCGCCGCAGTCTGTCGGCTCCGCGCTGAAAACTATGGCTCTAGAGCAATTCGCCTCTCGGACATCGGATCCGCAGGAGATTGAGGAGAACTCGGCGCCGCTCCACAGCTTCTGAAAGACTGCACTGTTGCAACACTTAGGAAAGACCTTCAAAGAAAACTCAGCGCAGAAAACTATATCGAATAGAATACGTCATGCATCGATTTCGTGCAAAACTACACAAAAACTTTCTAGTTTCTCACCTGAACCCTTTTCTCGAGTTCCTTTACGAACGCATCCCTTTCCGATACATCGAACGCAGATCGGAGCAACCTGCACTCGATATCCGTAATCAGGTGCTGAACCTCATTGTACGGAAAACTGTCTTCGATGTGCATATCGAGCGGAAGCGGGTTGTGATCGTCGGCTTGTTCGGTCGGCAACTGAAATTCTCAATGGAGCGCGTTTGATTCTTAGCCAAGTTACCTCATCATTCTGAATAGCGAATCGCTTTTCCATAAATGTCAAATATCTCGATTCCAGTTCTCTTCTCTCATAAATCGCGAGAATCTCTTGAGATGGCCGGAAAAGTTCCTCTTTTTTGTACTGCTTCAAGTAGAAATAACGATTTCTTCTCATCAACGGATTATCATCAAACAACAGATAGTTGGCAACAGCTTGAGATGCTTCGGCGCCACGTTGCACTGAAATGGATGGCCTCGAAGTCGTTCAGCAGAAGTTCGACCGACAACTTACTTTTAAAGTGGCAATAGTGGAGATACTCGAAATGGGCGGCCAAAAGGTGTCCGACATAATGCCCGTTAATATTGGCCAGTCTGTAGAGACAGTTGTGTTCGCATCTGACCACTGAAGCCCGGATACTCGCGAGAAGGATATCAATCTCCGGATTTCCGTCCACCACACTCCAATCGATTTTATCGTGGCACAAAATGCGACACTTCTCGTCTTGTTTCATCGCTTTTTCCAGAGACGCTTCGAATTCGTGCACGCAACGCGACCAATCTTGCTGATCGTACGCATCCACGCCGTTTATAAACTTGATCTGAGAGGGGAAAAGGTGTACACATGCGCTCCAAAAGTTCAAAGTGCAATATCTCGTAAACTAGGAAAGTTACAGAAATCGTTCAAGAAACAAGAGTTTGTTCAGTTTTGGAGCGTAAAAGTGGAAACTCGAAATACCTCATAATCCCTGCGTTCCATATCAATCAACATGTTTTCCGAGTACTCGGGTTGCTTCATGTACCACTCCAAACTGGCCAAAATGTCCTTATCCTGCGGATTGGCCACCAAAAACGTGTACGCCGACTGAACGGCCATCGCGAACTCGCCCTGTCGATGATAACAAATGTGCAGATATTGATAGGGTTTGCGTTCGGCCAAATCAAAGTACGTGCTCATTTTTCGTACCGTTTCATGGTCTAAAAATTCGCTCATTCGCTCTATTGTGACAAGTTTGAATTACCGCCAAACGTGTCTTTTCGGCAGCGAAGAAGGCAGAGCGCAATTTCGCTCGTCTCATGATAACTTGAAATTTTGTGAAACATTGCCGCTGGTTTCACAATTCTATCGCATTTTCTCCGACATGAAGCTGTGTCGTCTTGGTATTGTCTGAAAAATAAAAAATGTTTCTCTACTGTGCTGCGTTGCTAACATACTTAAAATCGTCGACGGCTCTTCGCATAAAAGCGACGCAATCGGGCCAATTTCTCTCCGTGTACTCATTTTTGCCAAACTGATAATAGTCCTCGAATGTGACACGCTTTTCCGGCTGTTCGGCAGAAGCCACGTGGCAAAATAGGAGAAAAATCGATAGTAACAGTGGAATCATAGTGGGTGCTTTGCAGAAAAAGAACAACGAGTGACCCATCGGAGCATCTGGCGTTGTGCTGGCGACGAGAAAATGTTAAGATCGCGGAGGGCTCAGACATTTTACACAAAACATTCGCAAGTATCTGGTGTGCGGGTGGAAAGGGCATTCCAACATAATAGAACTGGGCAGAATAGAACCGCGACATAATAGAACTTTTCTCTGCCCAGTCCTATTATGTTGGACCGCCGTGGAAAGGTTAAAATAAATAAAACAAAGCGGAAAAATTGAGCAAATTTATAGTGAAAACCATCTGGAAGCAACCGGAAAGTGTGACTAGTGAGGCTTCGGCACGTGTCCGTCGACGTAGAAGTTGCGCGTCATTGTCGGTAGTGTTACGGTCATTCCGTCGAGCTCTTTCGTCAGGATTATTTGGCAGCCGAGCCGGGAGTTGTCGCGTAGGGCGGGCGCCTGAAATTCATCAACTTTCAGACAGATTATCAGTGTGGCCAACTTGCCATGTCGAGCATATCGTCCTCCTCTTCCAGTGGTTCGGGCAGTTTGTCATAGTGCGTCTGATCGACGTATACGTGGCACGTTGAACACGCCAGAGAGCCTTCGCACGCGCCCTCCATTTCGATGTCGTATCTGGAAAAGGAAATGCGTTCGGATTCTAGCCTACCAGCTTTTGATGCATTACGGTAGCTGGACTAGAGAGTAGATGTTTGTTGTTTAAAATTTTTTGAAATTGAACGATTTTGAACAAAAATTCCACCTGTGCGCCAAGAACATGACATTGTCGCCGACTTTGCCGCGAATCTTCTTCTCTGTTCCGTCTCGCAACACATATGTGATGTTCACCACCTCGTCCTCGCTCTTCGGGTCCTAAACTTGCTTTTTACTCAAAGACTTTGTTTTTTCGCTCACCTCATACTCGAAATCGCCGGTTTTCCGAACCGCCGTCATTGTAAAGTGTCGAACTTGCGGGAAGATGGTGCGTTTTTGTGTCTCCGCCACGAATCGACTGATTTTCGGCGCGTTCATCGCCAATCGTAGCAGGGCGGACATGATGTGAACTGAAAATGAACCGTGTAGCATGGATAGTGATAAGAAAAAGTGCGTAGACAGATCATGTGATAATTTGAAGTGAAAAATACAAAAAATAGATAAATTTGCAGGCAAATGTAAAGCAGAGAAACTAGACGAGGTTTTTAACACATTTGCTAACCTACAAAATACATTTTGAGCACAATTTTAGCACGAAATTGCGTCGAAAAAAGCAGAAATCTGAGAATCGCGTCCCGCGGACTAGTTTCCGCAGTCGCTGGCCTAGAAATTTGGGCGACTTCGGTCATGTCCAAATTTGTTTCGATCGAATTTTCCGTCAATTTTATCTCATTTGCGATCAGTTTTTGTGTACTTTCCGCGTTTTTCAGCTAAAATGACTAAGAAGAAGGTCTCAAAAGCGCCGAAAAAGCCATCGACGACGGCTGGCGCGGCACCAGAGCCGGCGAAAAAAGCGGATGAGCTCGACATGTTGGAGGACATCAAAAGAGATGAGGATTTGTACATTTCGGAAAGCGATATAGCAAATTTGTCCAAGTAAGCTGATTCCTATTGAATTCTGAAATTTTTCGCAAAATACAATTTGATAATTTTTGTCAAGTTCTCCCGGAAAATGCCAATATTTCAGTTTTATACGCACCACAAACAAATCGTTTAACTCCCTCGGCAATACAATCGTCGAAAAATTCACGGGACGTTGCTCGCTGGCCATTCTGCACGCCCTGCTCTCCGTCTTCGACCCGGATTCGGACGAGCGCGACGACGTGATCAGAAGACTGAATATCATCTACATCGTGTGGAGGTTGCCCGAGATCGAGCCCGAACTTCGAACGAAGCCGCAGAAAAACATGAACGACGTCTATTCGCACCCATTCTCGACGTTCCTTTTCTACGCCGAGCAGTTGGAGCGGGAGGCCGAGTCGATGATCGCGCGAATCATTGTCACGAACAACGTGGGCGTCATCGAGAAGCTAACGGCGCCGGATTTCCTTGGCAAGTTCCAGACTTTCAAAGGATTCGAGGTGGATCGCGAGGCGTTTGAGAAGTGGGAGGAGGAGAACACGGAGCACTGGCCCGAGATGAGCGAGGAATTTGTGCCGATTTCAAAGGCGATGAAGGAGATCGGGTGCGATCGGAAAGAGTACGAGGCTGGAATGGCCGAGGCGTTCTACCCGCTTGTTCACAATCCACCCACGCTTCTCCCGCCGAGAATGCAGCCTCTCGAAGCGGAGGTACGCGTAACGCAAAAATATTTTCATTTTCAGAAAAATTATGCTTTTTTGCAGGGGAAAGCATTGCACGCGTACCGTTCGATCAGAATGACACAGCCCGAGCACAAGGCAAAGATGACGAGCGTGCTCTATTCGGAAACCGCCGGCGACGACATTCAGGACGATCTGCGCGTGGCGTTCCAGGACCTGGGACAGAGTATTTTCAAAAGTGAACTTTGAATGTGACAATTTTTCATTTTCAGCCGTCGACGAGTATCAGGGAGAAGTTTTGTCCGCTATGACTCCAGCCGAACGTCCGTTTTCCACCCAATTCCTCATCGAAGCAACGTAAATTCCTCATTTTCAGAAGCAGAGGCTCAGCGGGAAATAGCGCTGAAGGAAGAGTGGTCGGAGTCGGAAATCTCCGACGTCGAGACGGAAAGTGACGAGGAATCGGACGACGAACGACTCGCAAAGGCGGAGTTCGAAGCGATGAACGCCGTCGCGTCGCTCGATTTCAACGAGAAGACCATCGAGGGATGCGTCGATCGCATTCTCGCCGGCACTTCGTTAACGTGAGTTGGGAATTCTGGAGTATGTTTAAAGACTCTGGAAGATAAAAAAAACCTCCCTAAACAACTATTTTCCAGCACTTCCAAGACGGAAATGATGACGTTGTTCGTGCGCAACTGCCAACTCTCCCATCCACAATATCAACGCCTCCTCAACGAGTCCTCGCACGACGACTTCATCATGCTCTTCGCGAAAACCAACGGAAAATTGGCGCAACCGTTCCTGGTACGCAACGCGTTGGCGGAGACGAACGGCACGTGCGAACTGTTCAAACGATACATTCGGCTCGCCGAGAAGATGCCCTCGTACGTGCAGGCACTCGAAACCGTCCTCAAGTTGGCGAAAGAGTTCACCGAGCACAAACGGATCACGAAGGACCACCAGGACGCGATCCTTCGCTACGTTCGGTTCACGATCAAGACGTGCGACGAGAGCGAGAATCAGCGGACGATCCGGCTGGGAGCGATGTTGGTGAAGAAGCTGCTCCGGGAGAATCTCATTACTGTTGAGGTAAAAGCTTATGCTTTTTCAATTTTGAACCGTTGTATTTCTTCAGGAAATCGCCACCGACGCGAAGCCGTTCGCTCTGAAACACACAGAGAACCGTGAATGCACGGCGCTCTACAAACTGATCAAGGACATCGAGAACGGAAAGCCGCTTGCCGAGCCGCCACAAGCGCCCGCCCATCGCACCACGTCCGTCACCACGAACGCCACATCAACGACGACGACGACGACGGTCGTCAACCGGTGCGGATCGGCAGTGATCAAGCAGACGTCGCGCAAAGTGGTGCTCTCGACCGCCTCCTACAAATCGATGAAGAAAAACACGAACGCGCTGATCCAGGCGACGCGGAAGATCACCTCAGCCAGTTCGAGCCCGGGCACGAAGCCGACGTCCTCCTCGTCGCCAATTGTCACCATGGAAGGCCTTTTCACCGCTGTTTCCGCTCCGAGTACGGCGTCGGCGACTCCGCAAAAGAAGGAAGTCAAGCAAGAGGAATAATTTTTTCGCATTTCCCATTCTCTATTTTGTTTTATTGGTCTTCATCACAATTTCTCTGTCTATTCCTATTCTTACTCCACAATGGGGAAAAGGGGCCACATTAGTGGCTATTGTGATTATACGCGATACCTATTTTATTGTTTAAAGAAGTGTCCTTCCTTTGCTAGAAGCCGCCCGGGTTCAGGCGATTTTTTTTCCGTTCTCCTTCCGCCACGTCATCTCAGGCTTCAGCCTAAGTCCCCCTCCTCGTTTTGTGTGTGAAATGTTTTATATTCATTGGTTTTTATACAAGGCAGCTATTTATGTACGGCTCAATATAGTAAACGATGTTTTGTCACGCATTTTTCAAACTATGCCTTTATGTTAGCTCAATAGTTGTTGGACCCGAAATTCTGTCTATTACCTCACTTTTTCCAAGTTTTCTTTCATGTTCCTTTTCAGATGGCTTCCACGTCTTCCGCCGCGGACAGCTCGGCCGGCTCGTGTCTCTTTCTGGATTTTCTCATTACCGTCGCACGCGAAGACCGTCAGCGGATGCTCCAGAAGCCGTCGTGCTGTGAGAATTGCGTATTTGCTTCTAAGAAACCTCGAAAATTTGCAGGTTTCTTCATCTATCGCATGCTGCCGCCGATCGCCCAACAAATCACAATTCAGCTGATTTGGAAGGGAAATTTCCCGTAATTAAAATTCTGCAAACGCGCTACACCGAACTTGTAATTTCAGAAAAGCCGATGACGTGGAGCTGACCCGTTCGATTGAGAGCCAGGTGAAATTGCTCGAGGACCTGGGACTTGTCCACCGTGATGCACAGGATAAACTTGATATTGATGTACTGCTCTAAAAATTTCTTTAAAAAAGTTCGGAGTTTTCAGCCGGATTACAAGCGCTCGTACATGTACGCAGCGATGCTCGGCTCCGCCCAAATTTCCAGTTTGGTGCTCGAGACGAACGAGGAGAAACGGCGGGGACGGGACGTGAATTCGAAAGCCTCCGAACGATGGGATTGTATTCTTAGGTCAGGAAAGTGCTCTAAAATCTTTAGAAAGCTTAAATTTCAGATATCTGGCCCTTCCGTCCGAGGAGAACACGCAGGCCGTCTCGGAAACCACACGGAATCTGTTCAAAAAGGCGAACTTCACAAGCGGAGAGTCCCGCATCGAAATCACCACCACCGGCTTCCAGTTCCTCCTGCTCAGCCCCGTAAAGCAAATGTGGACGTATGTGATCGAGTATCTGAAGCTGGAGATTGGCCAAAAACAGGATATCGTCGAGGTGATCGAGCCGCTCATCCAAATCGTGCTGCTCGCGAATCGAGGTAAACCTGAAGCGCAGCGAACACCCGCTCACCCCCGTCAGTCCAAGTTACAGGATTCAAAGCCGAAAAGGAGTGCTACCAGATCGACGCGAACTGGTCGCAGTGTCAGCAAGAGCTGCTCAACCATCTGCGCGAGCTCGGCGTCATTTTCATTCGCAAACGCAAAGACGGCGTCTTCTTTTTGACGAAGCTTCTGACGCATCTGGCGACGAACGAAACTGTCGACGACTCGTCTGTTGAGAAGGTGTCGAACGGAAAAATAATTGTGGAGACCAACTTCCGCGTGTACGCCTACACCTCGTCACTTCTTCAGCTGGCCATTATTGCCCTGTTCACTGAAATGACTTATAGGTTCTCTTTGGAATGTCTGGTTTTGTAATTTTCACATAATCCGTTCAGATTTCAAGACATGTGCGTCGGCATGATCACCCGCGAATCGGTGCGCGGCGCTCTTCAGCACGGCATCACCGCCGCCCAGATCATCTCTTTCCTACGCGCAAACGCCCACGAGCAGTGCATTTCGACGTCGGGAACAGTCAACTGTCTTCCAATTACGGTATTCAACCGCAATCACTTGTAGCACAACTTTTTACGTTTTTCATCACAGGTGGCCGATCAGATCCGTCTGTGGGAGGACGAACGTCGGCGAATGGACCTGAAAGACTCGTACATGTACTCGCATTTCGAGTCCGAAGAAGAGTATTTCGGCGTTCGTGACTTTGCCCAAGAGAAGAAGATCCTTTTGTGGGCGGATAATCGGCAGAAGCTGGTGGTCGTGAACGAGGAGGGACACGAGCAAGTACGGCAGTGGTACAAGGAAACAAAGGGAGGCGGAACCGCCGGTGGAGCTTCTTCGTCCCAGTGATCCCGTCGTTTTGATGTATTATTGATTCATTTTGCTGTTTTATATGTTTTTTATGTTCAAATTATTATTTAGATTGTCGTGTGGTGCCCTCAAATCGGCCGATCTGGCTGAAATTTTTGTTAAAAGCTTCTGGAAAATTTAAAACGCTTTCCATCTAATTTCGACTCGATCGGGCGCTGATCAACGTTTTGCTGCAAGATTGTTTGCATAAAACCTCGTTCTGCCAAAACTGCCATGTCACGTTTGTGTTCGAAAATGACACGCGATCCACATCGACCCCTCAATGCAGGTAGCGGGAACCAGAAGCAGAAATAGAGGAAAAGGGACGAGAGGGGGGCGTACACAATTTTCGCAATGAATAAATTAGAGGTCCCCCCTACCCCTCTACACGACCCTCAATACCGACTTTTTCCAGCCACCAAAACCCATGGTTCTTACGAAAAACTCACCTCGAAAGAGCTGTGTAATGGAGCATGAACATTTTCGAGCCGAGATTGTGTGTTTGTCAACTTTCACACAAGTTTGGGCGCCAGCTCTGACGCATTTTCGAGCGTTCGTCGGCTTCATCGAGTGGTCCCCAGGGGGGAACGTTCGGAGCTTAACTTCAGTCGGATATTCAATTTTATAGACGCTTTTCCACTTCTTCTTGCTTTTCTCTTTTTTCGCTGTAATGATGACGTGGCAAACTTTAGGGGGGCTTCTGCTCTCTCAAGCTATTATACCGCCACTCGGTCGACTGCTCTCTCTCCCCCCTCCCTACTCCAAATTAAACTTTTTCGACATTTCACCCCGCGTCGCTCATTTCCTCATTCTTTCTCGGAAAGGAGCAGAGCACACCAATTTTATTATAGAGAAGAAATGTGGGCCCACTTTGTTCGTACCTGCTCACCCATGCACAAATCCACACGCTTTTAACCTATAGACTCTCGGGTTGTAAGTGCGTTTCTTTCCCGATTCGGCCTAGTTTTGCTGTAGGCTGAATTCTAGGCCATAGCCGAGCTCGGTTTTTCGACTAGACACCAAAAAGTTGGTCCAAATTAGTTAGGCCTGATCACTAAACGCCAGCAGTGTTGAGCGGAATTCCGTCTGCCGTCTTCCGTCTTCCGTCTTCCGTGGTTTTTTTTGTTCCGTCTTCCGTCTGCCATCTTCCGTGAGAAAAGTTTTCTTCCGTCTTCCGTCTGCCGTCTTCCGTAAAAGAATGTTTCTTCCGTCTGCCGTCTGCCGTCTTCCGGGATTTTTTTTTTCTTACCGTAAAAGAGTATTAGCTTTTCAAGAGCCATTTACTAGTCCCGAAGAACGCGAATTTCCACGGGCAGTACCCAGATCCAAAAGTTTTTGTTGCATTAGTTATTTTTTTCAAAAAAACCGGAAAAAAAGGCTCTGAATTGACGATTTTTTGTTCCGTATTCCGTCTGCCGTCTTCCGGGAAAAAAGTTTTCTTCCGTCTTCCGTCTGCCATCTTCCGTGAGAAAAATTTTCTTCCGTCTTCCGTTTTCCGTGTTCCGTAAGAAAAATTTTCTTCCGTCTGCCGTCTGCCGTCTTCCGTATTTCAAAATTCCACTTCCGCTCAACTCTGAACGCCAGGTCGTTTATTATAAGTCGTTGTCCTGGAAATCGTGGCCTAGTTTTTCTAAATTTTGGAAGAATTGATGATCCCATCTTGCTGGCCTAGAATTTCCAGTTTTGTTCGCAAATTCTAGGCCATCTTAGCCTGTTGGTGAAAGTTCGAATAGTGGCCTAAAGGCCCATGTTTGGAAACCAACAGATTTGTCGAAAAATACTATAGATCCTATTTTGAGAAAGTCGTTTCCTTTTTTTAATTCCGGAAATGTACATACGTCTCCACCTCTCTTGCTCCATTTCACTTCCAAAAAAAAAACAAGAAGTAGATGTTTGACGTCTCCGTTCCGCTTCCAATTCCAGATGTTTGTGTGTGTGTGTGCTCTCCTGCAACACTTTCCCTTTTTTTTTTTGCTTTTTGAGACCACACCCTCTTTCTACTAACAAGAGCAGGTCCCTGAAGATATTCGTCAGTT
This sequence comes from Caenorhabditis sp. 36 PRJEB53466, assembly GCA_946814055.1. Classification (NCBI taxonomy): domain Eukaryota; kingdom Metazoa; phylum Nematoda; class Chromadorea; order Rhabditida; family Rhabditidae; genus Caenorhabditis; species Caenorhabditis sp. 36 PRJEB53466. Next base: position 8,332,429 of record CAMPFS010000004.1, on the reverse strand, counting down.
TGACGGTGTCTAGAAGGGAGTTTCAGTGATCAAAAGTGAGCGAAACTCACAGAGAACTAAATATTGCAGAATTAACGTTGTAATGAAGTTAGAAGTGCTCTGGACGCACACCAGGAAAACAAAAGTTCCCGGAGAGAGCGTCTGAAGTGTCTCCGCCAAACAAGACAATTAAAGTTTTGCAGAACGTATTCATAGTCTTTTGTTAGTTTTTGCTCACTCGAATATTATAGTTCCGCATTCCGAACTTCTTCACACTTTCACATTCGCTCATGGATGGGCAAAAGATCGGTGCGGGCTTTTGAGACCTGAACTTTTGACCCGCTTGTAGACTTTGATTGAAATAATTTTTAAAAAACCGGAAAATTTTTTGGGTCCGAAGCCATTTGCCCCTGCATTTGCTTCAAGTTTCCGCAATGCCACAGCATCCTTTTCAACTTCATACTACCCTTTTAGTTCTCCAACAAGGGGGAGCACGAAAAGAGCAACAAACGCATCCATCCCTACTCAATTTCCGTTGCTCCCACTTCCATTATCCCCCCATTCCGAGCTCATTAGGTCATCTCGTTACCCGCCTCTCCTTCAACCACTCCAAAACTTTCGCCCTCCCCAACCTTGTGCTCTCCCCTTTTCACGCCTCAATGTTCATGTCTATCTGCTGCACGACGAATAATTGAACATTGCGCTCCCACTGATCCCCGATTATTTTTCGGTGTTTGAACGAAAAGAACAGAATGTGCAAGAGGCCGGAGGAACGATGGAAGTGTGCGAATATGGTGTTGAGGATGACAATGATGATGATGATGATGATGATGATGGTCGGAACGAGTACAGCAGCTAGTGAGTTTGAAACTTTCCCGAACAAATTGTGTAGAAAATTATTAGAGCCAACATTGTTTAGTGATGATTACTGTTTCTAGAACAGTTTGTAGCTTTATGGGGTTTTTCAGGCTGTGAAAAAAATGATTTTTTTCCGTTTTTTTCGTTTTTTTACGTCAAAAAACCCAATTCAGCGATGTAAAAAAACAAACATACGCTGAATAGCCCCATTAGAAAATGGTGAACTTTATCTCACTTAAAATAGAGCTCGGTGTTGTAATGTTGATTTTTCAGTTTCTTGCACATACCTCACCAAGACTAGCATTTTCGTAGACTTTTTGAAGCCTAAACGAACATAATTAATTCCCTAGTTGAAATCTCAAATAATGCCCATTCTCTAAACCAGACAAGCGCAAAGATCAGACCTTTTTAAATCTAATTGCTCATTCTATGTTTTCTGCCGATGCAGTCACAACCCGAATGACGAGATTTTCGCGAAATCGGATTTGAAATTTAGAATTCATTGGGTCGCCGCTTCCATCAATAAATAAATATCCAATGAGAAAGTGAGGGTGGTTTTTTGTTTCCAGGAGAAGCATTGATGGATGATTACGGCGAGTTTCTGCCGCACATTCGACTCGCCAAAGACCTGATGGACCCGAGAAGGTTCGGCAAACAGTAAAGACGCGGAAGTTGAAACAATGCAATTTAGGTACGACAGTCGAGTGCGGCCGGTGATGAATCACTCGAAACCGACGACCGTCTCGTTCTCGATGAGTTTGTACCAGATTTTGTCTATTGTGAGCGAGCTAGTTTTTCGATTTTTCTCAAAAAGAGAGAGAGAGTTCAGAATGAAAAGCAGCAAAATGTGGATTTGAACGTGTGGGCGATTCAAAAGTGGAACGACGATTTTCTCGGCTGGAACCCCTATCTTTACGGAATGATCAACACGACAATACTTCCGTTCGACGCGATTTGGCTGCCCGACACTTATCTATACAATAGGTTCGCTCGCCGCATTATTATTTTTTCGATGGCGCCCCGACTGCAATTATCGCCTTTTTCTAGCGTCGTGATGAATCGCGAGGAGACGGAACGTTATATCAATGTGGTCGTGACGACCAACTATTGGAAGGGTGAGAAGGGCGCCGAGGTGAAATTCATGTATCCGGCGTTGTATCGGACGAGCTGTTTGTTGGACATCAGGTTGGTTTTGAAACATTTTTGCAAGATTTACCTACTGGAAATATGTAGAAGGGCACCTCAGTACCGACTATATTCAAAAAGGTGTTTTTCAGCGCCACGGTCTCCAGAGCTTACAATGGGCGCAAGTGCGCCCCGCCCAATAGAGCGATACATTGGCGCGAAATTCACATTTTAACAGCAAAATTTGTGTTTTTTGCCAGATTAGCCACGAAAAACCGATAATTTCTCATTTATCTCTCGATAGACCGATTGTATAGGCTATTACGAATTTTTTAAGCGCAAGAGCGTTAAATTTGGTCAAGTCGCAAATCACATTTATCCGTTTGAAGGTTTTTCGCTAAAACTGCGTGAATTTCAGTTGCTTTTCGGTTGTTTTCGCGGTTCGAGCGCTCAAAATGCTTGTATTTACGTGATTTATCATTCTCAAAACCAATTCTGTCGGAAAACGGTCAAGAAAGCGCAAAATGAGAAGTGCGGTTTTAAGGCGGCGATCGGCGGCGAAGGCGAAAAAGCAAAGTCCGCGAATAATGCGCCAAAACATCATTAATTGTGAGAATTAGTGTGTTTTCATGTCGAACATGCATTTTTCATCGCCTTTGACCACAAAAATCAGAGGAAACCTGCTCAATTCATGAAAACGCCATTTGGCCGCCGAGGCCACGCCCATATTGTCAGCTCTGGAGACCGTGGCTCGGTTAAAAGGTAGTCAACTAATGCATTGCTTAAGAAGACATTCCGCATAATTTACCAATTGGCAACTTTCTGATATCTCTATTGCCAGCTGAGATACATCGTTTTGAATGGGTGATACACAGATTTTACACATATAAAACACAGATTCTTTCCGTACGACCAACAAGCGTGCAAACTGACCATCTCCTCGTGGACCTCATCGAAATCCGACATAAACTACGAGCCCGAGTACGAATCCGTCAATATGGACAACTTTTTGCCGAACGAAGAGTGGGTCGTCGTCAGTTTCAACATTAAACGCATCGAGGAGAAGTTTGTGTGCTGTCCGGAGCCGTGGGTTCTTCTCGAAGCGGTGCTCGTGGTGCGGAGGAAGCCGTTGTATTATATTGTGAATCTGGTCATTCCCACTTCTGTGATCACCCTCGTCGCCGTCACCGGCTTCTTCACAGCCGCTTCGACCAGTTCGGAAAGGTACGGTTGTGGGTCTCGCCACGAAAAACGATTTTGTTCAGGCGAGAAAAGCTCTCGCTGGGCATCGACTCCCTGCTCGCCATGTCGATTCTGATGATGATGGTGTCGGAACAAATGCCGACGTCGTCCGATTTCGTGCCGCTCTTCGGAATCTTCTACCTCTCCATCATATTTATCATCTTCATAGGAACCCTCTTCACCGCCTTCATCCTCAACGTACACCTCCAGAAGATGTACTCGAAACCCGTTTCGCCCATCATCTCGTACATTTTCTTCGGAAGGGTTTGTAGTGCAGTGCGAACATTATAAATCTCAACATTGCACTTTTGAAGATTGCCCACTGGCTGCGAATGCGTCCGCCGACAATGTTGCTGGAATTGTGGAATGAAACGGGTGTAACTTTCGGAAAAGCCATCAAGAAACCGAAACGAACAGATCAGAAGATCAAAAGTCTTCCGAAAGTGACATCCTCCTCCTCGGGCTTGAATCTTTTAAGGTCTTCCGGAAGTGGAATGGCTCCACTGGCGGCTCCAATTAGTGCCAGGTCTTACATGTAAGTCTCGGAAAAGTACAAGACCCGAATCGAATGCTGACTTCAGAAGCATGGACGATATGAAACGAGAAGCGGCGAGACGGAATTGGCGAAGGCTCGTGCGGAAGATCAACGCGAATAAGGCGAATCAGAACGGAGGATGCAACGCTAAAAGTATTAGATTGCCCGTTTTTTCCAGAGACGTCCGCTACTTTCAGATCCAGGCGGAGGGGAACGCGGACAGTTGCGGCAAGCGGCGCGGAAGAAGAATGCGCCCGCGGCGATTTCGGTTCCGCACGGAGAGCCAGGGCCTCTGATGCTCAGCGCGTCGGCCATCTCAGCGTTCTCAGTCACCGGCGACTCGACCATTTTGGAGAGCAAGTTGAAGAGGAGGTGGGAAGGCCCTAGCAACTTTTAGGTCAAGGTTACAACCGATCTTTCACTCTCTTGTACCCTTGCAGACTTTGCCGATTTGAGAGGCCTGAGACCAACTTTCCGGGCGTTCAAAACCCCAGACCACTTCCACCTATTTGCAGATACGCTCTGGAATGGGAGTACCTGGCGTCGGTGCTGGACCGTGTCCTTCTCATCGTCTTCTCGCTCGTCGTCTTCTTCGTCACCTCGATCATGATCCTGGTAGGAGAAGCTATGCATTTGTCCTACGAGCTTGCCGCTAAGGAGTTATAGCTCACAGTGATCACAAAAACTTTTTTGTCGCGTGTCGCCGTTATTGTCCGCTTCTACCATTTTGTTCATTTTCCCCCCTTCTCCTTTTACCACATGTTCTCTCTAACCACTCCATAATCGCTTCGATGATTTCCATTTCTGCCGCTTCTTCTCCCAGTAATGCTTGTTTTTTTGAGCCCCCTCCCCCAAAAAAGATTTACCTGTCATGTCTATTCGAATAAATCGTGTTTGAAAATGTTTGGTGATTGTCGGGTGATTTTCGCTTGTCATAATCCTAAGTTTTTAGGCCGAGCCTTTGCCGACTAGTTCTTGTTGGTCTCTTGAGTTATGTCAACTTTAAGAAGCTGTAACTTGACGGAAAATCGACTGATTGAGTTCAAATTTGGACAATGGATACTTTAGATTTTCTAGCAACTTGAAAATTGGAACTTTACAATATCGCATTCTTTTTGTGACATTCTAATTGTATGTAAGCTGTAGTTGAACATGTTTTGAGTTCCAATGATTTGCTCAAAACGATATATGATCATTTTTGTGAAAAAAGAAACGAATCGTACCCAATCTCAAGCACTTCAAGTCCATGTCCATGCGCATTTCCCTTTGAAACCAGTCACACACACATCATTCTCTTTCTGTCCACCGCCCGTCGTCTTGTTTGTTGACCACCTGATGGGCGGCTGACCAGGAGAAGACAAAAACAAGCCAAAGCCTACGCACTCTCGCTTTATATGATTTGCAAGGGGTTCTAGAACAACAACAACAACAAATGATTTGCAGGACTTCAAACTGATCGGACTCATTGTGTACGGAATCACCGCCGAGGACAATGATGGGAGGAGGAACAAGTGATCAAATGTTTAGCATCGACTTTTTCACTAATTGAATGGGTATTGTTGATTGCTTCTCAATTCATTTGCACACCGTTAATGAGGCAATTAGTGCGCAGCGGCGTACATTACGAGGGAAGCAAATGGGACCATTAATGAAGATTTGGAAATGAAACGCTAAGGTTTGGTTGAAATACAACTTTTCAAAGTCTGGCGCGCCAAACTTAACAGTTTCGCTATTTTCACATTCAGACCGAACCAATCTGTAAACGCTATCATAGTTGTTCACTTTCGAGTTCCAGGCTGTTTGGAACTATTCAATGTACTCCCCAGAGAATTTTTATCTTTTTTAGAAAATTTTTTCATGGAATGTGATCAACTGACGAAATGTATAGCAAAGTGAACTGTGCTCATAGAAAAATAATTGTAAATTTAACTTTTCATACAAAAAAGCTATTCGAGTTGTTCCGTGAAAAAAGGGGGCGAACGGAAGACGGAAGGAATAACTTTTTTGTATGAAGTGTTAAATTTACAAATATTTTTCTATGAGCAGACTTCACTTTGCTCTACATTTCGTCAGTTGATCAAATTTTATGCAAAAATTTTCTAAAAAAGATAAAAATTCTTCCGTGTTCTTCCATTGAGTTCTTCCGCTCAACTCTGGTACTCCCCAATTATCGCAACTTTTCATACGGTAACTTTGTTTTCTGTAAACTTGTGAGCTGACATCATGTTTCCCATAGAAACTAATACCGTAATGCACGTTCTCGGTTAGTTTTTGTGAGCACCATTTCAAGTGTCCATTTTCGCCTATAAAAATCAGTATCAAACATCGCGTCCAAACCGTGTGTTGTTCCAGTCTTCAGGTTACGTGGCGCCAGTCTGTTTGTCTGATATTTACGACTATTATAAAGGTCAAAGAACTTGAGTTTCAGACTCCAGAACTCTTCACAACTCCCCCGGAGCCCAATGCACTTCAAAGTGTTCCGATCTTTTCCGGACTTTCCAGATCAGTCCGTGATACCGATTCGATTCTATCATATGAATTTCACAAAATTCCCATTCAATTTGCACGCTTGCCCGGTCCGTCGGTCCCTAGCCTTTCGATTCCATCCCTCCATTTCGTATTCGCAAATTGGGCGGTCATATCTACTGTAGGCGGCGAGGAGGACGGCCGATGGAAACGGGGCTGCCTGCTTCTTCTCTCTCTCTCTCTCTCTTCTCGTCTTGAGATCCGAGACACAGATGAGCCGACGGCGAGAGAGCACGTGAAATGGAGAGTGTGTCAGAGAGAGGGCAGTGGAGAGAGCGGGCAGTTCAGAGAGAGAGAGACGCCGGCAAAAGGCGTGGAACGAGAAGGATTGGAGAGAGGAAACAAAGTGAGGAGGAAGGCTCTCTCTCTCTCTCTCTCTCTCTCTCTCCCTCTCGTTTGCCTCCGTCCGGGCCGCGGCCTCGAAAAGAAAATAAGGCAAAGAGAGAAACAGAGAGAGAGAGAGAGAGAGAGAGAAACAGAGTTTTTTGCCGCATAGATGTGTTTGAGTGAGCGTTTTGTGAGTGAGCGTGAGCGCGAAAATCGCCACGACTCACAAGGACCGATGATATTGTAGAGGAATGGAAAAGTGACAAGGGTCTGGAAGGTCTCTACTGTCGGTTGAGTTCTGGAGCTGGAGCTGAAGTTGAAAGTATGAACGCTTGTCATTCAGATATTGCTCCACGACGTTTCGTAACCCACGCGAGCTTTAACAGTCCAATTAAACGCTAAGTAGTTCACGGCGAGTCGTTGTGGATGTCCTGGAATCCTACAATATAGCTAAAGAGCTGTCCTCTAACTGCGTCATCTTTACACAGGCCAATGGAAATCTTGGAGTAAAGTGCCTATGCACTTTCAAAACTTGAAAACCCGTAATTACGCTATGACAACTTCTTCCCCCCTTCGCTTTTTTTCGATTCATTTTTGAGAACGGGTCAAAATCGCACGCATTAGGATTGTTGACAAACCGAGATCATTGAGATCAAAGCCAACTGGGAGTGACCAGACGAAGGAGAGAGTTTAAAATTAATGCTCGCAAATTATAAATCAAAACAATCGTTTATGATGCGAGTTTGGGAGCTGAAGCTTTGATTAGTTCGTGTTTTTGGGGTATCCAATGAAACGTTTCAGCAATTGGCTTTTTTTGTAAATCATCAGTCTGGAATCAAGTGAAACTATGTAAACTTTTGACAACACGTTTCCACTCAGGGCAGTCTACTGTATCAACCTGCTTTTCTTAGGAAATCATCCTAACCAATTACAAAAGTGCTTGCCTAGTCAGGATGTCTTAACTTTCTCGGAAGTTGAAGAACGGCTGTCACTAACAATAAGACAACTTTACTACAAAACTAGCCATTATGGCCTAGTTTCTGTTCGGAAGAATCTAGAATAGCGGTCTTATGAAGATTTCTGAAAGTTCCAGGTTTCTGCAATATCTGCTTCACAAGTACTAGACATTACTAATCAGAATTGATCCTTTGCTAATGCTAACTGAGTCATTGATCACTGAAACAACAAGAGAGTTTTAGAAACTTGTCTGGTCCGAAAGTTCTAGGTGAACATGAAGATCCTCGATTTAGCTGGACTATCGGAACTTTTCCAATTATAATAATCGCCTGCCTCTCATCTCATTTCTCCCATACCCTTGTTTAGCTACTCCATCTCGTTCCCAATGTCCTGTCTCGTAAACAACCACACAAATATATCGAATCCGCCCTCCTCTCTGCCTCCTCTTTCGTCTTCATGTCATTGGGCCCGAACAAATTGGAGGGTTTCGTCAGGAAACGTTCCGAACTGCTAATCGCAATCGCATCCATCTGACCGGCTTAATGTGGTCTGAAAACTGGACTTTGTGTAAAAGAAATGAGCGAATTGCATTTGGGTTCTTCTTTGGAGTGTTCAACTATGGAGTATGGCCCTGACAGCAACTGATATAAACTATTGAAAACCAGTAAGGGTGTGTACACAGACATTGTAATGATATTGGGAAAAGTTAGAGCTGAACTCAGTGCGTGATTCTTTTTCAGGTTGGGGGCCGAGTACATTTTCAAGTCAAAGTTATGCCCACATTTCTGGAATCTTCCCCCTTCCAGCTAACCGGTACTTGATACTTGTTTTGTATTTTAAAACATCACGAGTATGTTGTGATAGATACACTACAAGTTTTCAGATACATCTGATAGTTGACAACAAGTACGTAGTGACTCATATTTTTCAAAATAGTTCGACACTTAATCATTTGTTCACTTCAGAACATTTCCTTGACTAGATGAGTGTTCATAAGTTTTCAGATGACTAAAGGTACCGTACCCCTTGCTCTAAGCTGTTCACGACCCGATGTTTTGTACATGCGTCTAGAAATCGAACATTATAGCTCCATTGTATTCCGCTCTTCAAAATATGCCAGAAACTGTAAGGTTTCTGTGAGAAGTTGCAGCTTCACGAATTCCAATCCCTCGTAGACTTCACTCAACTTTTGATTCATTTTTCAACTCTCGATAACTTATGTGTCAATTTGTTATCATCACATTCCGTCTTCCCCCTTCTTCTTTCGTTATCAATCTCTAGAACTGACTGATGCCTTGCCAATCCAATCGGTTCCTTATTTCCAATTGTCTTTGTTCCTCTTTTGTATAGAAGAAGAAGAAGAAGAAGAAGAAGAAGAAGAAGAAGAAGAAGGGGAAGACGAAGAAGAAGAAGAAGAAGAAGTACATAAAGAATGGTGGCTCTCTCTCTCTCTCTCTGGCCGAATGACTCATTTCTCTCTTTTTGCTGCTCTCGGAAAGTTGCCGCCGGGAGGCCTCCCCCACTGGCGTGTGCGTGCCTCTCTTTCTCTGTTTGTTCTGTGGTGTTGATGGTGGCGATGATGACGAACATTTGAGGGAAAAGTGAGCGAGAAAGAGAGAAAGGAAGAAGGAGGACTACATGTGCACAGTTGTAATCAAATCGAAATTACTTTCAGGATGCTCACGATTTTACAGACGGTCAACACAAAAAGGGCACTGGAAGCTGTGAAGCTGTACACCATTTTCAGATGTTACAGACGTCTCCTGCACCAAACCTTGTTGCTTAGGTTCAAAAACTTTTGCTGTGATGAGCGACGCAAACATTTCACATTTGCCAGCATTTTTTGTTGTGCCTCGAATAGACAAAACTGTTTTTTTTTAAACAATGTTCTTTCACAGCCTCACAAGTGTCAAGCTCAATAAAACGACGAATAAAAAGTTAAGTTAGGGATTTTAAAGGTTTATTTTCTCTTACGCTGTCAGTTATATTATTTTTTCCCCCCATTTTTTTTGCAATGAATTTGGTCATCCGCTCCGAGCAAAAAACTCCACTCTTTGCTTGAATAAATAAATTAATACACAATTATGCATGAACACGTTACACTTTGCATACTCGTGTCGGAACACTATTTTTTTTTGGTCGAACAAATCGGTTTGTTGTAAAATGTCACTTTTTGTACGCGTCGTTGTACTCCGCGCGGCAAATCTAAAATATCGAAAACCCAAAACGTATTCGTATTTTTGTTGTTCTTCTCGCTCACTTCTTCTTCTCCTCCTCCATCACCACTCTTTTCCAGCACATTTTCTTTTCCCATCATTTCTTTCAAACCTTTATCAACTCGTTTCACACTCTAATGACATCCCCCCGGGCAACCGGCTGCCCGAAAGCCGACAAGTAATAATTGATTGTTTTGGCGTCGTGGAAAGCTGAAAGTCGCATCCAGTGCACATTCGCCCTGACGAGAATCCGAGCGAATCTCGCTCGAGCCAGTCCGATAATGTTCGATCTTCCGCGGATCCTGGTGCCAGCTGGGTCTCGCCGCGATTTGTTATTTATCCGAAAACTTTGTAATATCAATACAGATGTCGTTTAGCTCTTTTCAATCGATACTCTCCAAATGTTGTTTTCTTTGTCTGATCTTCGACATTTTGTCAAAAAGACTTTTCCCACACTCGAAAAGCATTGTTCGCGTGCCGATCGACTCCTAAAATCTCACTTTTACCATCTTTTTCGCTGTCGCCATTCCAGAAAACGTGAATGTTTCGAGCGTTTCCGATTTTCAGTGGCCGATTTCGCAATAATTTCAGAGTTACAGCGCTCCGTTGGAAATTGCCGGAAATCTGTCTGGAAAACAAAAAAGTTCCGCTGAAAATTGTATTATTTTCAACTTTTCTTCGACACATTTTGCGGAAATTTCCGAATCAGTTCGATCAAGCTGGACTTTTAATCTGCACTAGTTCGCATCGAAATCCCATTAATCATGCACGCCGCCACCTCGAGAGATCTGCACGCTTTTTCTTTGCCGCCCTGAGCTCTCCTAATAATTCCATTCACATCCACCCACTTTTGACACTTGTTTTCACCACATGTTTTCGGACACTTTTCCAATAATTTTATTGTTTCAGGTGATTCGAATTCGAGATGAGTTGGCAGAAACCGAAAAGCACTCCGACCGTCGCCGGCACCCTTTCGCTGCGCAATCGCACTGTTTCGACGTCTGTTTTTTGGGTAATTATCGATTTTCTCTTCAATTTTCGGAGATTTATCACGTGGTAAACTGAGAAATTCAACAGAAAACGTGAACAGAAGCTGCAAAATTGTAAAATTTCCATTTTTGATCTCCAGCGCCACGGCGGTCTCAAGCTTAATTTCAGAAATTTTGGCTTGAGCGGAAAAACTAAGGGGCAACAGAGATGAATTGAGTTTAGCTGGAAAATGATCCGAAAACAATAGTTTGAAGTAAATTTGTGCTGTTTTAGGCATTGTTGTTCACCAAGCCCGTGCTTTCTGCTTTGTGCTTGGAGATTTGCCGCGAAGTTTCGGAAATTGCCCCTAAATTTTGAATATTGCGAAAAGCGTTCGCGCAGGCTCCTGTAAAGTAAAATCGTCGTCGTTGTGTTCGTCAGCAGAATCGTAAAACTGCAAGCGCAATCGCATTGGAAACAATTTTTGCGTCTTCCTTTTTCCAACAATAAAAAGCGGGACGCACACTGACAAAGATAGAAGAAAGAGCGAAAGTGACAGCCGGCTGGCGGAGAACAACTGTACTGTTTGCTTTTTTCGCGGGGCCACCCTGTCGGTGGTTCTGAAGTTCGCCGGCGAAGGCAGTAAGCAGTTGATTTGGCTTGGTGTCTAGCTCTAGATTCATTATTGCAACGGGCCGGGCACATGGGTTCTGACCGAATTTTTTTTCGAACGTGCACATTTGCCGATTCCTGACCCAGAAAAGCTCAAATCTGATAGATAAGTAATGTGACTTTTTGTGAGTATTCCAAAGCATTTTCCAAAAATTCCGGATTTTGATTTCACCAACTATGTCTAGAATGGAAGTCAGATCACCTTGAAAAAGTGAAGAGATGTCAATACGCATCTCTCTTTCTCTCCTCGAATTCTCTTTCGTTCGATGACGGGTTAGCCTGGTCACGCGTGCATAAATATGTAATTATCAAAGAAGCGAGAGAACAAGAGAAGAACACGGGCGGAACAGAATTCCCTTTTTGAAGAGAGAGAGAGAGACGAAGAATCGCTCAAACTTTTTGGCATTTTCTTCTTTTCCGGAAACGAGAATTTGAGCGAGAATGGCGAAGTGAATTGGAATCGGAAAAGCAAACAATTCTGTAATTTCCTCTGTGATTCACGCTGCTCCGCTTTCCGCCATTTTTGTTCAGAAAGTTTACCTAAAAAGTGTAATTTCTAAAATTAGTAATTCTCTGCTCTTCCGGCTCTTCCGACGCTTCCGAAGCTCCCGACGCCTTTAACATCTTTAACGACCATCCATCATTCCTAAAAACCATTTGCGCGCATTCCCGCGCTCGTCCGCTGTCATTTGCCCGCCGTGTGCGCCCATCCAATAGGCGAAAAGCGGCCAACCCCTCAAAAATCGATAGCGGGCGGGAGGCGGGGACGCGGCGAGTACGGTAGACGGCCGCTTGTGTCCATCCTCTCTCGCCGCCCGCACCGTCCGTCTCTCGCGTCTCTCGCCATCACGTGCTCTCTCGCCCGACGCCTCGTCGATCCGTGCGCTGCCTCGCGGGCCACCGACCTCTCTGCTCCGCACTGTCTTGTTCGTCTGCGTCATTCCGCCCGTCCTCCCCCCTCCACTCACACGTCCCCTCGTCGCCCGCTCGCTCGCCCCCCAGGCCACCTAATTCCTATCGGCCGTTTTCTCGAAAAGTTCCCACGCCCCATTGTTCATCGCTATACAAAAATCGGACTGAAACCAGTGCCACCCGACGATTCGTCACGGAATTCCCAAACTAACGGTATAACTTTAAAGCCGAAATTCGACAGTCTTGTTTTCGGTCTGAAAATCTGAAACTACTCGAATTTTCTGAAAATTTATGTTGCAAGGGCCTAGAGGAGAGCCTCAAGAAGCCCCATACAAAGTTCGAAGCTAAAATCTCGATTCTGAGCAGAGTTATGACGTGTTTCAGTTAACGTACTTCAGAATCAAAAGTTCTTAAAAAACAGCTGAAATTCCACCTGTAAACACTTTTAGCCGGGTTCCTCCGTCATTGCAACATGTTTAGAGCACGAAAATCTGAAAAACTGGAAAGATTTCGAGAAGCATCTCAATTTTGTCAGCCTCAAAAGTTTGTCACTGAAAATTTCAGCCAATTAGAGCTCGTTCGCAGTGAAACTTGTAAATCAACACTCTTGGCACACATGCCGAACATTTATCACGAAACTTCAAAATGCTGACCTCATCTTATAAAATATTGATTAGTTTGCACTTTCTCCAATTTTGACGTTTTTAAGTCTCAACTTGGAAAACTCGAAATCTCAGCCATCTTTCGATGAATTGGGCTGAAACTTTCAGAAGATAGTCTAAGAGTCCCTGGCTAACTCATAATATGCATAACTTTTGAATATTGATATTAGATTTTCTGATATTACAGCCTGGAAAATGTAACATTTGGTGCAATTTCGCGAAACACTGTTTCTCAGTGGTCAGTTGATGGACAGAGCTGAAATTTTCTGAAAACAATCTTCAAGACTTTTAGTGACCACTGTCACAGCCAGTTTTCTAAAATTTCATGTCGGGCTGAAATTACAGCTCTACCAAAAACTACTTATTAAAAGCAAAGTTTGCCGAGCTATTTTTCTGTTATTTGGACACATTTCAAGCTATAATTTTCAGAAGACTCTCCGAGAGTGTCTTTGTCATCTGCCACGGCAATAGTTCCTTCAATTTTGAGCTGAAATTTCTGTGCAGAGTTACACAATATTTATCAGTACGAGCAAAACTTCAATGAGATGTTTTTCGGCAGCCATTTGTACATTTCATCTGAAATTTTATGGTTAGATGTGTTGACAATACAAGACTATTTTATGAACGTTCCGTACAAATTTTTTTACAACACTACTTGAGGTTGACCTTCTCAAGTTTTTGTACCTGCTAAAATTGAGGGCTTCGCTTGTTCCAGCACACTTTTTAGTAATCGTCGGACTGAAAAGGGAACGGTTCGAAACGACTTGTTCGGACAGGGTTCCCCAAGTTCATATTCTCATCCAGTCGATGTCGTTAATCGCTAAACCTTTCCGTGTGTGAGAAGGGAAGATCAAACGCATTTCGCCGCAAACGTCGACGTCGGCATCGATAAAACCTTCTCAGTCGTCGTCGTCCAAAATTGAAAGTTCGCACTTATTGTCGTCTGTTCGCAGTCTCTTTCTTTTTCTCTCTCTCTCTTCCCATTGAGCACCCCAGGTTCGCGTCATTTGATGTGTCTGACAGCTATGTAACGGATTGTCCCCAGGTGTGAAATTAAGTGGACGACAGACAATTAGGTTCGGAGAGAGCAACTAGTACATTTGTTTCTTTATTGTACGTTCCTCTTATCATTTTCTCGTGTCTTCTTCCTGATAAGATTGTAGAAGAAGAAGAAGAAGAAGAAGAAGAAAAAGAAGGAGAAGACAGCTCCTCCGTTTCTCCAAGTCGCATGATAGTTGGTTTCTTTTTTGTCGGGTTGTCGGAGCTCTTTTCTTAAATTGTTTGCAGCCAAATGTGTGTTTGGGACTCTGATTAAACTTGTTGCCCTGCCCGCAAAGTGTCAACACGTTTGAATTGAATATTTTCTCTCTCGCTGAGTTTCAGTTTAACCGCTAGAGCCGACTGATAATCCGCTGATCACCGGGGAACGCCACTTGCACGTCATCAGAACGGAGTGAGAAGACGTCAGGCTCTTTTTTGCTCATTTGCCATATTTGAATAGTCAAATTAGCACCTGGGGACTTAATCCACACTAATTACTAGGAAAATTGCTCTCTTTGGCAGATGTGCCGGTGCGTAACATGAAACAATCTGATCCCCAAATCCTTTTTTGAAATTTTTAATTAGAAATTGGCGCGGCGCTCTCGGCAAAGCTCTGTAACTTTCGGGAAAAATTTAAGGTTGTCTGCAACTTTTGCGCTACCTTTATGCACATTTGCCGAGATCTTCTAGAAGCTTCAGTTTAGAACCGGAGGATTTCACCTTTTCTTGACTCAATGTGTGATATTATTAGAAACAAGTTCACAAGCATCATGTTATCACCTAGCAATAGGGCCCGCCCATTTTTCTTCGATTTGTAATCCCGCCCTTAATTGGCGTTGCGGGTAACCGGGGCGGTGAAGAGACATGAGTCATTAGTGTGCGGACGGACCTTCGGGGTATGTGCACTCTTGTCCAGTTACACACACCCACCTCCCCCGGGTCAACGTGTGCCGCGCTCCTCTCGTTTTCGTCTCGTTCCTTCATTTTTTTTTGCCTTCATCTTCTTCTTCTTCTTCTTCATCCATCCATCCATCCATCCTTCTCTCGCTCTCCGCCGCTGCCGCTTCCGTTCGCTTTTTTTTTCATTCCGCGGCGCCCCTCTCTCTCTCTCTGTCCCTCTCTCTTGTGTACATACAAAAAGGACAATCCTCTAGCCGTCTGGCGCGCGCGCGCGCGTACCACGCGTCGTCATCATCATGGACGACACTTTCGCAACACAATAATATCAGAAAAGGTGCAGAGTGTTGAAAGTGTGAAAGTGATATGAACGGAAACGCAGACGTGCACAGACCCGCTCGCCCGAACGGTTTTTGAATTTCCCGCCACTGGCGGTGGGTGTTGGGTCATCCTCTTCCACTCTCGGCAAGATGGCGCAATCGAGGCCACGTAATAACATTTTGAGTCATGCGATCGATATCTAGAACAAGGTTGTGACAGATTTAGACATCGTCCTTGAAGTTTTTCGAAAGTTTTAGTCTTAGTCTTATCAAGCGGTTCTCTGGGCACTTCACGCCTCTATTGCCCACTTTTCCTCATCTGTTTTCACGTTTGCCACGTCATAACATCATAACCTCACTCAAAATCCAAACCACAAACACGTTGTTTTCCAGGGAGCACGCCCTCAACAAGACAATCGGAAAAGTCGAAAGATGGCATCAGTGCAGCGATTGTCGGGTGAGATGCGTCGATTGTCGGGTGACGAGTCGGACCACCC
Organism: Caenorhabditis sp. 36 PRJEB53466; assembly: GCA_946814055.1. Taxonomy (NCBI): domain Eukaryota; kingdom Metazoa; phylum Nematoda; class Chromadorea; order Rhabditida; family Rhabditidae; genus Caenorhabditis; species Caenorhabditis sp. 36 PRJEB53466. The sequence goes on along the minus strand of CAMPFS010000004.1, from coordinate 8,316,694 downwards.
GAGTGACGACGAGCCGTACACGACGGAACTTGCGGGCCCGCTAGCGATGGCGCTGCTAACAGTCCGGCGCAATCCGTCGGCGGCCAAAAGGCGGCGCCATCCGCCCGCCTCCTCGTCCAGCGCCTCGACGTCCTCGGCGTCGTCGTCTACGAGCACTTCGGCAGTGCAGTCTTCTGGTGGAGAAGCGAATCAAGTCGATTACATCATAATCGATGACGAATCGCCTTACCGAAAGCCAACTCCGCCGCCGAGAAGGATCATTGGCGACGTCATCTACTTGTCGTCGGATGAAGAGGAGGAAACGGAGAAGCTCGTGGAATCAAGGAGTGAGGCTCAAGTGACAGTGGAAGTAGATGCAGAGCCGGTGGTTGAGAAGAAGTCGGAGTTGGAGCCAGAGCCAGCGAACGAACCGGAGCCAGCAAAGAAGCCGGAGCCAGCAGAGGAGCCGGAGCCAGCAGAGGAGCCGGAGCCAACGAAGGAGCCGGAGCCAGTGAATGAGCCGGAGCCAGCAAAAGAGCCGGAGCCAGCGAATGAGCCAGAGCCAGCGAAGGACCTAGAGCCAGCGAAGGAGCCGGAGCCAGCGAAGGAGCCGGAGCCAGCGAAGGACCTAGAGCCAGCGAAGGAGCCGGAGCCAGCGAAGGACCCAGAGCCAGCGAAGGACTCAGAAAATGAACTAGAGAAGGAGCCAACGAGGGAGTTAGAACCGGAGCAAGCGACGGAGCCAGAACAGGAACAGGTGCCGGAATCAGAGCCGACAACTTCATTGACACCAGCTCCATCTCCAGTAGAACAGTGTCAGCTCGAGCCGAGCACTTTCACTCTCACACCCACTCCTGAACCAGCCAAAGAAGCCGAAGTTGAGCCGGATCCCTCGCCTCCATTCGAATTCGCCGAAAAAACGCCAGAGCAAGAAGAAGAAGAAGAGGGCAAGGAGAAGCCGCCGGCACAGGAAAATGAGGAGCCGAAGCAAGCGACGCGCGGCCAAAAACGGTCGAAGAAAGTGCAAGGACCAGCGGTGCGAAAGAGTAGGCGGATCAACCGCGACGGCTACCAGGCGGTCGATGACGAGCTCATCGCCAACTTTCACAATGGACTGGGAGTCTTGAGTGAGTTTGCTGTAGGGGCTTGAGGGTTACTGTAGCGGCATCAGGAATACTGTAGATGCTTTCGAACTATTTTAGAGACTTCTGGATTACTGTAGCCTTAATCTAGAATCATATCTTTTCAGACCGCGGAACACAAGTGCCGAAAGGTCTGAAGCGCTCTGCGTTCCAATTCAAAGAGCAGGCTCAGGACAGAGTCAAAGACTCCCTCAAGATCGACATGAAGCCAGTGTTCGCCAAAGCCGGTCCCCTCTCCCAAGGATTTCCCGTCGAAGAGCCTTCCACCTCCGCCTCCTCCTCCTCCTCCAAAAAACCAACTCGACGACAAACATCGGAACCGACGGAAGAAGACGACGAGGATAAGCAGGAGGAGTCGTTCCTCAAATCCAGTAATGGATCCGTCAAAATTGGCCTGAATTCGCAGGCGGACATTTCCGAGTATCCGTTGAGAAAGCCGGCGAAGGATGACGATCGAGACGAGCTGATGTGGGAGCAGCCGAAGGAGCGGTCACTCGAAATCGATGAATATCGACGAGCTGTCTTCCAGCAATTCGAGGGTCACATTCCGATGGAGACGATCCTTCAGCATCTGATGCAGTGTAACTACGATCAGCTCGAAGCCTTAGAAACGATTGATCAGAAGCTGAAGGAGCTGCCGCAGGCGCTCAAGCCGATCTGTATGGCGCAGTTTAAGGCTCTCAATAAGGCGGCCGATTCGGGAAAGAACTCCCGACGATATTTGCAGGAGAATGCGGTTAGTTTTAACAGAAAACACTCTGTCAAATTAATGTAAACTTGCACATTTTCAGCTCCGCAACTATCATCTCGGAGAAGTGCAGCAGATTTTGTACCAATTCCGACGATTCACAAAGTACATTGACCGATACGGAGGCGGCTGCAATTGCGACGACTTTCTGTACAGGCGAATGTACTTCGAGCCGCGATGGGCGTGCGGTAACTGCACACGAAACATCCGTCCGGCCGCCGATCCGGAGAAGCGTTGCCTGATTTGTGAGACCTACCGAGACATCAGCGAAAAAGATCGACCAGCCGAGAATCCGGTGTTCAGCGATGATGAAATGCAGAAAATTGACGAGTGGAAGGCGATGGAGCAGGAAGCGGAGAAGACGATCGAGCGGGAGGAGTACGAGAAGATGTCGAGCGAGAAGAAGACGGAGAGATGGCTCCAGAACATCACGACGCTCGAGGAGAATGCGATGCTCAACGAGAAGGATCTGAAGATCTCGAACCGCCGCCACAAGGGCTCGCTGACCGAGGCGGAGCTCGAGAAGCGTGGCCAACGTGTCGCCGAGCAACTCCAGCCGCACATCTTCCCGCACATTGTCTTCTGCCGATGCGCAGAGTCCTCGTTCGAACAGCACGGCGCCGAAGAGGCCGAGGAAGTAACTTTCACGGAGGATGAAGTCAAAAGTTACGCCAAAGCGGTGAAGGATGCGAAAGGGGATCTGGAGACGGCCTCCCGAAAATTGAGAGTCAAATTACGGATGGTCGAACAGTTTGTGAGAATGTGCAATTCGCAAGAGTTTGCTCATTTGGACCTGGCATCGGTGAGTGTATACTTTGTCGTCGGGTTACTGTAGTACTATTGCTCTCTAAACTTACAGTTGTCATGACTCGATTTTGCAGGCGTTCCCCGACGGAAAGATCCCGAAGATCGTGCGGAGCGGGCGTGAAGCTCGCGTCATTCTCCCGTACACCCTCGACAGTTCGCGTGACGGTTCCCCGTACATGCTGCCCGCCGAGCAAAGAGCACTTGAGTCGAGGCAGAAGCGGAAGAGGCAGCAGAAAGCGGCGTGCAGGCGGAAAACGAAAAAAACGGAAGGAGGAGAGCCGAACGCGAAACGCTCAAAATCCTAATCACTTTTGCTCTATCTTTCTTTCAACATTGTAATCTTTAAAATCCTGGTACTTGTTTATTTGTTCCTGTTAATTTGCATAGTCTTTCCCCCAGTTTTGTCTAGTTTATCACCTCCCCATTATACCTCGGGTTCATTTCCCCTCCCCCAGTTTTATTGGTATCTTTGCCCCGAAACCCCTTTGCTTTATTCACTCTTAGCTCGCACACAAAAATTGAGACTTTATACACATTTTCGAACCAAAAAAAAACAACAAAAAAGAGCACAATAGTTGTGTGTCCGCACTTCATCCGATCACTTGAAGCATTCCGCAATAGCTCGAGAGACCGCTGCAAAGAAATTTTGAAATTTCACCTCATTGCTTCCAAGCTCAATTGTATGAAACCCATTCATTTTTCATGTTAACCAACAATAACAATAATAATAATATCCGCAAAAACCCACTTGATTCCGGCGGCGCTTGAGCAATGGCAGAACGTCTCCATCTCTTTCTTCCACTGAACCGATCGCGAACACTGACGGATTGCAACTCGCGCGTTTTTGTCGACGATTTGCGGTTCGCAACTGGAAACGGTACTTATGCACAAGCTAATGAGACTACAGCTTGTGCTAAAAAAATTGGGAAGTGTACAGAGTTCAGATTGCCGGGATACTTTGTTGCCACGTCATAAGGCTGTGGGAATACCGTGGCAGTTGGTTGGGCTACTAAACCACGTCATTCGACTGCTGTAGTTGTCAATAATCTTTGAAAACACTAGCAGTTACCAAAAGTTATCGTATAAAAGTGTCGGAAGCGAGACTAATCGTCTTGTCACTCACCCAATGCGATTAAAACAGAATCCGTCTTTATTCTTCTCGAGAAAACACGTTTTGACACACTGCGCAATGGCGGTTCCGGCATTGACAACAGCCTGAAAACGAAACGAGCGTGGAGGCACCCCGAAAATGCGGCGCGCGCCAACCTTGACGTTATCGTTTCCGATGGACTGGAGGAACGAGTTGACCTGCGCGTTGACCGCATCCTCAACCCGCTTTATCATATCCCGATAGTCGTATTCTTTGACGCGAACTCCCGGTTCTCCGTTCTCAGTGCACCTATGATGATACTGTAAACTTCGCAAATCAGTAATGAATACTTACGCCTTGACTTTCTCCTGGAAACAATTGATCACTTGATCCACAAACGGTCTTTTCGCATCGAAGCATGCTTTCAATGACTCTGGGTTGTCGGTGAGTTTGAACTGAAACGGAACATGTTCGAATATAGTTCGTGGATGTACAATACCCGTTGAATTTCGGTCTTCCAACAAACTTCGAAACAATCGAGTGCCTGATGTTTCGAGCTGTCGTAACAATCCTTCATCTCATCGCAAGTACACTGTCGCACCTCGCCCTCCCGCTGAGATCCGTGCAGCACTGAGATGGCTTGCTTTGAGACCTGAAATGTGCGGAAATTGATATTGTAGTCTGCCAAAACGTTTGGCGAACATTGACTCACCGACAAATTGTGACTTGACAGAAAGAAAACAAACACACACACACACACACACACAACTACAACTTTTGCAGTAAATGTTCAACAGAGTTGAGCGGAAGAACACGAAATAATTTTTATCTTTTTTAGAAAATTTTTTTATGGAATGTGATCAACTGACGAAATGTATAACAAAGTGAACTGTGCTCATAGAAAAATAATTGTAAATTTAACTTTTCATACAAAAAAGTTATTCGAGTTGTTCCGTGAAAATGTCCTTCCGTCTTCCGTTAGCCCTAACTTTTTTGTATAAAAAGCTAAATTTACAATTATTTTTTTATGAGCAGAGTTCACTTTGCTATACATTTCGTCAGTTGCTCACATTCCATAAAAAAATTTTCTAAAAAAGATAAAAATTATTTCGTGTTCTTCCGCTCAACTCTGATGTTTAATATAGAAAATCGAATGATTTTCAACTTTTAACACGTTCAATATTGAAATTGAAATACTATTTGGACCTGATCTACAATCAAGTCACTAACTACAAAGCTATAAAATAGCACTTGCACTTTGATCACTCTACCTGTTAAGTTTGGGTTTTTGGAGGCCATTTTGGAGCGGGAAAGTCAAAAAAATACAAAGCTGTAGTCCCAGACGCCACAAAATCGGTGGGTGAACATACCGTATCCAAGAACTTGGCCGCCTCTCCGCCGACCACCAACATCGTCAGGAGCACTGCGGAAGCCATCGAAGATGACGTCGTTCTACTCGAACTTCTACTGCCACCAACGGTCATTGTCGCCTCAAAAAGTGACGACGAACACATGCAGCGAGGGCAGAAACGAGAGGAAGGGAACGGGTTTTTTTGGAGTGGGTGACAGTGAAATTCGAAAAAGTTGAAAAGAAGTAGATTGTTTTGTCAGTTAACCACAAGGCCACCTCCTCCTCCTCCACCTCCTCCTCCGTCCCGCCTGATTTCTGAATCGAACCATCTGTCAGTGACAGTTGATATTTTGGTAGTAGGTAAACAAGTTTCGTTTAGAGACATACTTTGATGATTCAAAGTCTTCTGCGAAGATTTCGTTTCAAACTTAAACTAACACGGCCTAAACGTGTTTCGTTCGTTCATTTCTCAATTTTCAGTACGTCAATAATAAACGGACTTTACTTTACGACATACAAAACACATAACATGTTCTTGGCACTTTTAGATATCATCATCATCTCGAGACGAACCACATCACTTTGGCAACTACTTCGAGCGATTGCGAGAGAGAGAGAGAGAGGGAAAGATTGGAAATTGAGGGAGACAACCTAGATGGATTGTATTCGGATGTATGTAGTTTGGTTTTCAAAGTGACTCAAGGGTTTCGCAGCTCTTCATCAAGACTTTGAAAAATGAACACACGAGGAGTGAACCTTGAGTGGAACTTTCTAGAAAATTAGCAGGTTCCAGCGGCTCGCTTAGCATCTTGCTTCAAAAATTTGTGAAAAGTACTCCTTGTCTGACCCATTTCCAGCCAGCCAAGACATCAAAAACCATTGCATGAATCATGCTCTCTCACATCCATCTAAAACTTTACGATATTACCAATTTGCATATTTAAACGCGTGTCGCCCCCCTCCTCCCACTCATCCCTCTGCTCCGATTTCGTCCCAGGAAACGCCATCTTGTCGCATTTTCAAAAGCGCATTTTCCTAATTTTCTAACAATGTCTGACACTTCAAAGAGTTCTGGTAAGCACCGTCCGCGCACGTATCTCCCCGAAGGTTTCCTCAGAATCTCGAAGCAAACATCGTGGAAGTCGGGGTAATGGAGGAGGCGGCTGGAATCCGTTCCGCCGAATGATTTCGATTGTGACCGGACGCCAAGAGAACACTTCTTCGACGAGCACCAGCCATTCGGACGGCGATGCGGTCATTTTCAGGTGCGGTGGAAGGTGAAGGTGAAAGTGCGCTCCACGGATAATCTGTTGCAGATGGACGGCCGCTTGTCTCAACACGACCTGTCCGATCTTCTCGAGAAATCCGCAATTCAACATGATCTACAGCCCCGCGCCGTCGCTTCTGATGTTCGTCGTCGTGACGTTGTCGTCGGAGAACTCGATGACGAAGACATTACAACGACTTTTTGAGCTCACCGACGACGATATTGACGGTTTTATTATTTTTTTTGCAAACTTTCCTTCTTCATTCCTTCATTTAATTTCTCGACTTTGTCTTTTAGACATTCGTGAAATGAGCAAGAAGCTCCAAGAGCTCCGTGCTCAGGGCGTCTTCTACTATTTCGTCCGTTTTCTCGTCGACGAAGAGCGCACGACGACTGTGAGCAAGGAGCTGATGAGCAAAAGCACGGACGTCTCCGGCCAGCAAGTGTTCGCCTCGATTCGTCCGTCCCGAGTCGTCAAGTACCTGAACACGCTCACTTTTTCACCGGTCACTTTGAGCCGTCCGCCCTTGCTCACCACAAATGGCTACGCGTCGACGGGCCTCAACGCCAAATGGATCGGAAACACGCGGAAAGCGGGCCTCCATCGGTTCGCGTGCAGTTATCACAAGAAGAAGATGGAGCCGTTCTTCGAGATTCGCACCGGATTCCGGAGAATCACGATGGAACAGTTTGAGGTAAGTGAGGGGACGAAAAACGTTGGGAATTGAACCCGGAGGACATGGGAGCGTGTCAGGAGACATGTTAAAAGTGGCCGTATTCTCTGTTTTGCAGGCCATCGAAGTGCCGTTCCAAACCGACCGTTGCACTCATTTCGGGAGCCTCCTCGTGCTGCGGCCCCACTTCCTGGGTCATCTGCCCTACGCGAACCGTCAACTGACCACCGAGACGCTCACAAAAATGGTTGCGGATATTCAGGCGTCGCCGTGGATTCAGGGACGTCTTCTGCTGCCGCAATTCAGCGCATCCTGTACGCACGATCTGTGGAAGAATCTGATGAGACACGGAGTGCAGCCGGACCTCGGACAGAGTCAGAAGGCACCGCCCATGGCCTCTCTCTGGCATTGGGCCAGTATGACGGTCGGAAGTGAAGGGATCAGTGGGCTGCAAGCGGCCAAGGCAGGAGGAAAGACAACGGCTTCGCAGAAAGTGAGTCGGGGACTAACTTTTGCATGAGAAGAATGCTAGGCCAAGTTGTATGTTGTACTATTCAAAGTTGAAGCGCCATTTCTTTGATTTCCAGGCTCTGGAACAAGTGTGTCATGGCCGGATCTCTGGAGAATCGCTCTATGAAAAACACAAAATGTATGCGGCGCGCATCGACTCGCCGTTCACCTACCTGGTCGTCGTTCAGGGCATTCCCATCTTCACCGGCTCCTACTTTGGAAATCCGCCGCCGAAATCGGCGGAACTCTTCGTCAATGCTCCGGAAAGGTGACTTCTAGACCTTCCCAATCGTCAACATCATCTGACTTTTCAGAATCCGTCATCGTCGTCAGGCGGCCAACCGAAAACGCAAGGAAAAGGAGACTCGGAAGCAGAAACTGTTGCGGAAAGTTCGCAAATCGGAAGAGCGGGAGAAGGAGAAGGATCGGAAGCGGGCGGAGAAGGAGAAGAGGAACAAGAGAAGGAGCGTCTCGCCGCCGACGTCTTCCACCACTTCTGTGTCAACCACGACGACGACTTCTCATGAAGAGTCTCCGAAGTGCTCGCCGATTCCAGAAGCCGAAGAGCAAACGGAGAATAGATTAGAAGCCGAAGGAAGGAAGGACGAGCAAAAGACGGAAAAGAGCAAATCGAGTGGGTGGAGACGGTTTGCGAACAAGATTTTCCGTCGAAAGTGAACATTGCCTAACTGACTGATAATTGACAATATAGTTGGATTTGATCGGGAAATTCAGTGTCGGATAATATTAATTGTGTCCCTGTGTCTGCTTCCCGCCTTTTCTGCACCCGATGAAGACGGAAAAAAACGCCTGCAGCCGAGTGGGATTCAACCCGAAAATAGAGGAAAAATGACGTGGGAAGCGGTTATTTTCGGCGTGGATGTCATCATAATTGGGTTGGAAGAGAAGCTCCGCCCACTTCTTTTTTTTTGGGAAGAACTGAAATTGTCTGGGCTCATTTTCAGCACACATGAAAAATGTGAAATCTTGACATTTTTTTGTTGTGAAATCTTGTCATCGTTCACTTCATTTTCGCAGTAGCCCCGCACATGTTGGGACAACTTCCAAGAGCCACAGTGATCTTCGGAATGCTCGTTGCCAAAAGTGAGTGATCTCCTACAAAAGTGCAGTACTAGAGGTCAAGATTTCACACGAAACGTTTCAGAACAATATAGCATGTCTCGAGGCGTTGAAATGTCCACGCAAAGTTGGAATTCAATCTATTTCCGTGCCAAATTGTCGCCAAAATTAGATGCTCCAAAAAGAGACGAAAGTGCACTCACACAAAATCCAATTTCGGGCACTGACTAATAATTCCCAGAATGAAGTCCTTTGAAGGATTATCTCTAATCACCACAATTGCTCCGGCAAAAGAACATCTAAATTTGGTCGGATCACAAAATGAGCTCTCAAATTTTGAAAGACCAAAATAGACTCGAATTTTCTTATCACTTCCCCACCCTCCCTCCTAATAATCTTCCATCTAACTGATGTTGGCCAAAAAAAAAAGCGTGACCCGTCATTTTTTCTCTGTTTCTGAATCACATCATCTCGTTTTTTTTTCCGTTTTATTTATTTTTGCGTCGAACGACTTGCGTCACTTTAATTGCTGTTTCCGCGGCGGAGCTCATGATGGCATATTATTGTGATGGGATCAAATCGTTTCGTTTTTGCACATTTCGCGATTTTTTCTCTTGTTCTAGACCGGTGGTTCACGTGCGGAACATGTGCTCACCAGAGATGTTGGGAATTCCGTGTTCCGTGTTCCGTGTTCCGCGTTTTTTTGCAATATTTTTTCCGTGTTCCGTGTTCCGTAAAAAAAAAAAATTTCCGTGTTCCGTGTTCCGTGTTCCGTAAAAAAAAATTTCCGTGTTCCATGTTCCGTGTTCCGTAGAAATAAGTTTTTTCCGTTTTCCGTGTTCCGTGTTCCGTAAAAAAAAAAATTTCCGTTTTCCGTGTTCCGTGTTCCGTAGAGTAAAATTTTTATTCCCAACATCTCTGGTGCTCACGAGATTCAATGAGTCTCGACAGATTTCGAGGGTGCATTTAACCGCGCGCGCTTGGACATTTCGCAACCAAACAATTTTCAGTCGCAAACCATGTCCCCAAAGTAGAAAACCCCGAAAAAAAGAGCCGAAAATAGTGGAGAGAACGGAGCTTGAGGGATTATGAAACGAAAAGGAAATCAGTGTGCAATTCATCTTAAAGTAGAGCACTAATCTGTGCTCATCCAGATCAGATTCATCGGGTACTCTTTCTCTCTCTCTCTCTCTCTCTCTCTCTCTCTCTCTCTCTCTCTCTCTCTCTCTCTTTCTCTCTCTCATTTCTTTAATTGAATCTCCTTCTTTTCCTCAATTTCCTTTTCAGAAGCGTCGCCCGTTCTGTGGTCCCACACAATATAACTCAATTATGTTGTGTTGTTTGGTCTTTTTCGGGCCGGCGGGGGCGGATTTCCGGAAGAGACTATAGTCGATTCGAAAATTTGTAGCGCTTAGTCTAAGGACTTTAGAGCATGATAAACGAAACAACTACTTTCTCGTTTTCAAACTGAATTCAACTTTTTCACCCATTTTTCTCGTCGGGATCCCTTCTCGTGCGAAACGACGAGCGACGGCAATTAAAAACGAGCTGCGTTGCTGTTTCCTCATTGAAAATAATAAAAAATATGGCGAGATAATGGACTTTTCGATTGCCAATGACTCATAAAAACGTTTCTTTCGCGAGAAGCTTTTTTTGAAAAAATTTCCAACTGCCACACGCTTATCACTGCCCTTAGCCGCCGCGCCACGCAATACCGGATGGAGTGTCGGTTAACTCTTTTGGCTGCCAGAACTTCGGCGCGGGTTCGATCCCCGTGCGACTCAAAACATTTTTGCCGTTTCCTTGTTGCCACAACACAAGTTCAAAGTGCATTTCATGAAACTTCTAGGAGGCGCTCTCGAATTTCGCATTTCGCAATTCAATCCCTTTTTTGCGCATTCGTCCATTTCGGGTCACAACCCGCTCACTGATCTACTCTCCCCCCACTGCAACCCTCTTTCGAAAGAGAGAGAAAGAGAGAGAGAGAGGCGTAAAACACTAACGAAAAAAGGAATAGGATGGGCAAAAAAGCGAAAAGAGAGAGAAAGAGAGAGAGATGAAGGGATGTCTGAACGATGAATCACACATTTTGGGCCTAGGTTTGGCGCCGAAAACGAAAAAACGCGGTTCTCTTTTGATGTGAATCGAAGTACACAATTTCTATTATTTTGTATTCCTCACACATTCTCTTTTCCCTGTTTTCGGTATCGGTACAGCCCCCACCCATTTTTTTTTCCCGGAATCCCCATTCGCTTTCTGTTTTTCTTCGCTTCGGTCCTGGTCCCCGACTCATATGATCTCGTTGACTCACACAATCTTATTATCGAAATTGAACTTCTAAATCCTAAAATTGCCGTGTTGTTGTGTTGGTAGTCAGATTACACGAGACCGCCCTAAGCTCCTAGGCAATTCGAATCGCCATTTTTGTAGGCGGGTCCAAATCATGTGACCACAACTGGTTCTGACCTAGAAACAACCAGTTGGGTAATTGGAATTGGCGAGCAGAGATCGGCTGCGGGTTTGAGCCCAGAATCGAGCTAGAATCGCTTGGTGGCCTAGAATTGGAATTCTAGGCCATCCCACAGTTGGTCTAAGAATCCCAGGGTTGAATTGCTAGGCGGTTATCTAGAATTATAGCCGACATTTGACATTTTGCGGAAAATACAAGTCTGAAAGTTACTATCAGGCCCGGTTGAGTTAAAGACCAGGATCCAGTGGGTTGGGGGATCATTGGTTATGATCCAGACGCGCCCCTTCCACGTCATGAACCTTATAAATGTGCAATGAGCTCTTTCTGGTGCCGGACACCCGAAATGCTGCTCAACAACCAATCTCGAGCGCAGTTTACTCGCTCACTTTTTCCGATTTCGAAATCGCTCTTCTTTTCGCCGTTTCCGGAGCTCGGAGCCCAAAAGTTGAGCTCTTTTTGGTGCGTCAAAGCGTTAAATCCGCGCGTTTTTCGACACCGTTTCGAAATAAGATAATATTGTCCATTTCTGCCGATCGGCCTGATGTTTTGATCTCATTTTCTTGATGATGTTCCATTAGATTGAAACCTTTGGACCAATTTACTTTACTTCAATATATCTCAGTTAATTCTCAATATTTTTGTACACGCTAAAAAACGAATTGAAAGACCCAGTTCTGCTCTACAACATTGTAGTTGATCACTTTTTCCGATTCTGCACGCACGCACCTGATATTGTCGTTTAACTAAAAAGCGGGTAAAAAGAAGGCGGTCAACTTGGCGCCACCGTATCTCGGTGAGTTTTAGACATTTTTAAAGAGTTAAAAAAGGAAATGGAAGCTCTAGACATGCTCTACAAGTTCACCGTTAAACGGCTCTCACAAAAATGTGCTTCAAGTAGTGAAAATGTGAGTTGAAGTGAACCTACTCAGGTCTAGTGTTGATACAGTTCATTTTCGATACCAACTTTTTTGCTACTGGTCTTTTCTTCTCAATCAATGTTCGCCAAAACCCTCGCTTCGAATGGTGCTTGATGTTACTTGTCTCTCAAGAAATTCCATCGGAAAAGTGAGAGAAAGAGTGGGTAGAGAGAGAGAAACTGATAAAAACGAGTGATATGGTCAGCAGTCTCTCGTGTGTGTGTGTGTGTGTGATTTGTTGATTTGATTCGATTAAATCACTCATTTATCTGTCTTCTTCTTCTTCTTCACTTTTTTCCCCAATGTTTCTTCTTTCGTCCTAATAGGTCTCACTTGAAACGATTAGTCATAGAAGAGAAAAACACAAGACACAGACCGAAAAATGATCAGATCATAAATGAGAAGTGTGTTTTGATGTTGTTGCGAAAGGAGAGAAGAAGAGAAAAAAGAACGAGACTTTTTATGGGTCTCCTCGACCCGTGATCTCTTCTTTTATTTAGTATTCAACACTTTTTTGACCAACTATTATCGGTCTCACGATTTTCATTGTTACTTCCTTTCGGCTTCTCTTGGATCTTTGCCAAGAATCAAACCGTGCTATCTTAATTTTGGTGCAAGATCATCAAAATCACAACTTACGGAAGCGTTAAAGTGTATAAAAAGAGCGCTCATTTGCCGTTTTGACCATGCAAAAATGTTTTGAATTGACAGAGATATGGTGCGTCGGCTAATACCTTGAAATGTTAAAATTTTAGCGGTTCAAGTGATTGCTCGAAAAAAGTGTACAACTACAAACTTTGAGCGCATGTTTCGAGCTTTCATTTTCGTGTTTAACTTTTGAAAAATCGTCAAAACTGACTAAAACGCGTTTGGTCAAAGTTGCGCCTGAAATATTTTTCCCAGCAAACCTCATCGCTTCTCCCAAGAATCTGTATAGTCAGAGGAAACTCCAAAACGACGGTGCTGTCGTTGTTGCTCAATTTTTTGCCACGTCACCAAGATTGATGCGATCGCATTCGTTTTATTTGATACTACAATCCATCTTGCCACGTCATCTACCGCCTACCCACTCTCTTTTTCGGCCAACACACAAAAAAGGGCAGGGTGTCTGGAGGCGATTTCGAAATTATATTGTAGCTTCCAATATGAATCGCATTTGTCTGGAAATCAGTCGAACTCGAAGCGCGATAAGAACCGGGACTGACGCAGTTCCAATTGGTTTGACGCACACGCCAAGAAACTTGTTCCCCCCCCGATAACATTAATCATCTTCCGTACCGTCATTTCTGGGTGGAAAAAGTAAAGTGTTCTGGTCATTGGTCCGCCAACTGATTGACCGTACTCGTACAGTTGCCACGTCGAAGTGCCAACTCGAAAACCTCGTCTACAATCGGATATATATTGTGCTTCTTCTTCTTCTTCTTTCGCTTCTTCCTCGCCGACGAGCCCGCCCACATTTTGCTCTCGCCCGCCGCATATGAGCCCGTCCAGAGATTGCCTAGGAGTCTAGGCGCCGCCCAGTTTTGGCTCTCGGCCTCATTATCTTCCAGTTGCCCTCGTTTCTTTCCTTCCGCTTGTCGCCACCTTCACCACAACCCGCGGACATTTGATATTATTCATCCAACTATTTCTTCTTCTTCTTCTACCGACTGATATGAACCTCCCGCCCGGATTCCCGCCGCCTCCGAAGCAACAACGGAGCAGGAGGTATGTACGCTCTCTCTCTCTCTCTCTATTTGAGGCAACACAATTTCCGTTTCTTATCTTTCCTATATTGTACACTTATCAAAAGTGTGCCGCCACGTACACTGACTGACCTCTCATTCTCGCCCTGAATTGAACTGCTGAACTCGAACAAAAACCAGACATCAATTCATCATTTTCACCTGTTTTTAATTGATTCCTCCAATTTTTCATTTCATTCTCATCACCTGCTGCTGCTTCTTCCAACACTTTTGCCGATGATGAACTATGACTAACAAGCAGTGTTGAGAAATGAGAAAAAGAGAGCCAGTGTGTGCTTGATATATATGCTTGAATCAGAGATGATTAGTCAGGTTCCGATCGGGTTGAGTCCGAGTGTCTGGCCGGCCAGTCTGGTACAAGTCAAGCGGAAAGAGAAAGAGAGAGAGAGAGCCAAAAATTGGAGTTGTGGTGGCTACAAACTCTAGGCTGATCAGCAGTTTGCACCACCGAGGAAGGCAGGATTACGAGGAGGACTTGGGGGGGGGGATTTAGGAAAGATCATCGTGGACCACGAATTCAGCTATTATAGGGGCACCGAACAGAAAGGGCGCTCTATTGAGAAACTTTTTTGCAGTGCAAATTGAGTGAGCTAGCTCGGGGCCGAATTTGAAAAGTTAGGCCACGTTTTCAGTGGAAAATTACTTCGCGGACTAGAAATTCGGCCAGATTGCGAACAGAGCGCCCTTTCTATTCGGTGCCCCTATAATATGACCGTATGACCCTGTAAATGAACCTGACTATGAACTCAACTTGAGCACAAACTCCACAATGATCTGACAACAACAGGATGTTGTCATGTAGGTCACCGGAAATTGGCATAACAACAATACTTGTGGCTCCAATCTACCGTAATCCGTGAAAGTAGGCGGTGACGGCTTCAGTTCCTACTCCTCTAGTACCAAAGATCCATGAGACTAACTGGAGCCAAATGCTAAGAACGTAAGCCTATCTAAGCCCCCCTCAGTTCTTACAATCGAAACTTTCAACACTATCGTCTTCCCGGGAAAATCCAAGTCATGTTAGTCTGATGACGTGACAAATCACATTCTGCCAGAAGAAAACTTGCGACGCTACGATTCCGCCGCTTCCGCCATCCGTTTTGTACCTACAATATAAGTTTGGCCGCCGCCGCCGACAATAACAACACACGAGCAGAAGACTTCGCGCGCGCGATTTTGATTTGGAGCGGGGGTTCCAACTTTCTGGGGATCCGAGTAATCCGATGTTTGTCCAGTTTGTTCCTGGCGGCGCTTGGCTCTGATTACGCAAATTTTAATGGGTATAAAATGAATTCGAGACTATACATAGATCAAAGATTTCAATGATGGCGTGGATTCCTATCTGGAACTTGGGCTTCTTTTTTTTTTTGCTCGGTGCTCTCGGTCTCTGATTCGTTAGTGAAGAAGCCCCGTTTTTGAGACACACACAGTGAATTAGGATTCAGAATTGACGTGCTGTCTTGATGATCCATAGAGTACTGTAGTAGGTCAAAGGAACATCTCTGTTCCACCCATCACGTCACTTATTTTCACCGGGGGGGCACAGCAAAAAAAGAGCGCGCGGGAAAACAATTCGCCAATTGGCAATTGGCAATTCGAAAGGAGGCGCCAATTCGTCAAATTCAAATTGGATGCTGCACGTCTTCTTCTTCTTCTTCTTCTTCTTCTTCTTCCTCTTCTTCCCCGTCTTCGTTTCACTTCTTCATTTTTTCAATCACATCACTCACCCCACCGCCGCCGCTTCCTCAGCTTTTATAATTGCGTTTTTGATGGATCTGGGCCACGTCATATTGACGGAAAAGCGTTTGTCAAATCGGCTAGAGCTGCTGAAATGAAAAATGCGAAAGGCATCTATCTAGACTGTGTAGCGGTGCCACGTCAAACTTCTTTGACTCGAACGTCAGCGGCAGAGCAGCAGCAGCAGCTCAATTCCTAATCCGAGACGAAGTTTCTTCTAGCTCGACGTCACAACCGCCGCAGCAGCAGCAGCAGCAGCAAGCGCATATAGAATCACGGCAGTGGAGAAAAGTGCGGTTCGTGGACGACAAGCTGCAGCAGCAGGATCACGAGACCAACTACATTTTGCGGCGAACTTTAGTTAGGTTAGTACAGGACATGTAGGTAAATTGCTCTTCAGTTTTGACCTACTTTTCACTTTTGTTCGTTGCTTCAAATTGCTCTCATTTCAATATTTAGACTCACTGGATACTCTGATCTACTAGATATTGTGTCAAGTTGGTTGACCTACATTTTCCAAAGGTCACGCGTTTTATTGATTTGATTCTCTGCTCGGTCCTCTCGCTCTGCCGCCACCTAAAAGTTTTGAGGCTAGGGGGGCGTTGACCTACTTTGTCCTGCTTGCACTTTTTCACTCATTTCAAGAACCTATCTCTCTCTCTCTCATCGTGTTTTGCTCCTCTTAATCCACTTTTGTGCTGCTCATCCCTCCTATTCCACAAAGCCTCTCAGCTTTTCCGCGTCTCTTTTGAGCCAAAACACAAGACGCGTCTTCCTGCTCCGCCTCCTGCTCTAGAACGATTGAAGAGAGCACAAGCACAACAGCTCAATCCATCGCGAGCGCCGCCGAGACCCCCATTCCATTTTCCCATTTTTCTCTCTCTCTCTCGGGCCGCTTTTTGTGTGCATGTCAATGTGTTTTCTGCCTCCCTCTCGCTCCCTCGTGAGAGAAAGAGAGAGAGAGAGAGAGAGAGAGAGAGAGAGAGAAAATGGGTGGAGGAGACGGAGAAGAAGAAGAAGAAGAAGAAGAAGAAGCAGAAGCGAAAGGAGAAGAAGAAAAAAGAAGATGGCAAAAAAAGAGAAAGAGAAAGCGGCTCGGAAAAATTTCTGGACTCACTCGTCGAGCACAACCCTTCGGCGGTCCCCAACACCACGCTCGAGACCAACTCGATTTCGAGTCATCGCGACGCTTTTTCGAGGGGGGTTTCTAGGCCATTCGGGCGCCGAAAGTTCGGCCGCCAAGAGTGTGTCGGTGACTAGGCGATGTTTGAGAAAGTTAGGCCACGGCCATCCTCATTTACCGTAACTCTACGCTTCTTTTGTGTGTTTTGTGGCGGCGTTGGGTTCCTAGGCCACTCTTGCAAAAAGTTCGGCCACACCCATTTTCCACCTGCTCTTCTTCCTCATACACATTTTTTTTCAAAACTTTGAAAAAAGAGTTCCCGGAAACACATTTCCTGGTGTGTGTGTGTGTGTGCCTCGCTTCTCAAACTTTTGCCATTCCTCCTATGATGACGGAGTGAGTGGCGAAGCCATATATATATTGTTCTTTTTCTCATAATTGTGTCATTCTCGGTATTGGTTGATGCCAAATTGAATTAGGCTCATTGACATTCTGGCGCGCGAAAAAGAGCATGTCCGGGGATTCACGTGCACCTTTGTATTTTCCGGGGAAAAACCAAAGGGCTATAAGCCTATTAAAGGCGGGTTTTCCGTATTTGTGTGTGTGTGTGTGTGTGGGGACTAATCAAATCAAAAAAGCGCGATTAGTGTGTGGTGCGCACGACGACGCTCCTATTTGAGCTTCTCAGAAGTGAATGAGGTGGTGTGCTCATGATCGTATGATTCGATAAAGTGCGTTACATGCGCGGTGGTCTCCTGCAAGCTTCTGACGTCGGAAATTTGATTGGGGTTACTGTAGCTAGGCTTGTGTGCAAGTTTTCGTCACGGTGCATACACCGAAAGCTTCGAGGCCTTACTGTTGCTGCTAACCCCCGGCCCCACGTCCTCCTCCTCCTCCATAAAATGCCCTTCTCGTGTCACTTGTCAATCTGTCAACCCTCGCTCGTTTTTCTTGAAATTCGTGTCGCTTTTCCGGCCGTACCTTCATCTCTCTCTCTCTCTCTCTCTCTCTCTCTCTCTCACTCTTCCGGCTAGAGTTTTCGTCTGAATGTTTGATTATTTGCATGCATGTCGACGTCGTCTTGACGTCTTCAGACATGCGCCCACACCCGTTTTCATCATCACCATCAACCGTGTTGTTCTTCCAGCAAACTGTCGTCGTCGGAGGCGGATTCGGCGCGGGTCGGCGCGCGTCAACGCAACCGTTCGCTCAAAAAGTCGCCGGCGGTGCAGGATGACGATCCGACCACTCATCATCAGCACCATCAACACCATCTACAACAACACCAGCACCAGCACCATCAGATCACCTCGACGCATCCGCATCCGCTTCAGGTGCATCCGTTCCACAACACCTCGCTCCAGCATCATTTGGCGCCGCCCACCACGAGCTCCGCGGCCCCCGAGCCACGTAGAGCCGCCAGTTTTGACGTGGCAGCCGTTTCGGCCGTGCCCAAATTGTCTCCAGGTGAGAGATTTGAATGTTTCACAACCAGACGCTACGTGTGCCCCGGTTGCAAAGTGTCAGCTTCGCTTCAAGTTCTGAAGCGGAAGGAGTTTAGAAGCAAACGTTTCGCAACCACTTTATCTAGCTGTTCGAATGTCGGTTGCCAAGTGTTCGCTTCAAGTTCCGGGGACGTTTTGCAACTAATCACATTTTTGAACTGGCGCTTGGTTGCCGGCAGTTTAGAACATGAACGTTTTGCAACAACTGGGGTTCCAAAGTGTCGTTGCAAAACGTCCTTTAACCACTAACCATATTTGTGCTCAGCGCCGTTCCGTCCGGGCTCGTTCGACGCCGGCCGTTCGGCGTTCTCTCCGGTTGAAGTGCCCCGTCTTCTCGTCCAATCTCCCCTGTCACCCCTTCAGGTACTAAGCCTAAGCCTCCGCCTCCCACTTTCCACACTAACTTTTGCCCCCCATTTTGAAGCTCGAACCACCGCCCGCCGCCACCGACAATCGATTGCTGACTGTGCCGTCGCCGTCGGATTTCCGCAAAAGTCCCGTCGTCGATAACCATCGGTCCTTTTCGTGTACGTCCTCTTCCACTTTTTCAGTTTTATTTTGGTTTGCATTGGAAAAATCTATTGGATTAATTAATTTCGTTTGAAGATTGAAGACTAACAAGCAAACTAATAATTTGCGAGAATTTGCGAGAATTTGCGAGAATTTGCGAGAAAACCTTGAGAATTTGCAGGCGAATCCCCGAAAGGCGCGGCCAACTCGACCGATTTTCTGACCCAGCTCACTTTGAGCCCGAACCTCATTAGTCAGTTGTCGGCCGCAATAAACCGCCCAATCGGCATCGCTTCTCCGCTCCTGGACGACCTCAAAATGAACATTGGACAGTTGCCGAAAGTTGAGGTTCGATAATCATTCAAAACTATGTATCTCGGCTGCTGATAGAGGTTTCAAAATACTGTCAACTAATAAAATATGCACAATGTCTTTCTGAGAAAAGTATCAGTTGGCAGTTTTTTGATATCTCTACCGACAGCTGAGATATATTATTCTAAAAAAAAAGGTGTTACTGGTGGTACTTACCACTTTTGATTTATAGCAAATGGACTGCTCGACGGGCGGCTCATTCGAGACGATGGCTTCTGGAAGCTTTGAAATAATGACAAGTGCTCAATCTTCCTTCGATCAGGTTTGTATGCCAAGTTTCCAGGAAACGGATAGTATTACAGGGCACGCATACGATCAGCCAGGCGACTGCGGAGCTGCTCGCTCAAATGCCGCCCAAATCGATCATTCAGGACGATATTCGCGCCGGAAACGGCCGGTTCGCACTTGTCCGAAAGCGCGGACGATCCGAAGTTTGGAACTTGTTTGGACAGGTACGGAAGGAGGTGACAAATTAAAAAGCAGCAGCCAAAAAGGGGGGTGTGGCGTCGAGTTTTTTCAAGTGCGAATTTGATCATTTGTTTGGTTGAAAATCACACATTTCAAAGCACTCCACTTGTAGCTGAGCTCCAATTTGGCACGATGCTCCAGCGTGCTCAGAAGCTTGCTCACCAGAGTTGAGCGGAAGAACACAACGAAAGAACACAGAAGAATTTTTATCTTTTTTAGAAAATTTTTTCATGGAATGTGATCAACTGACGAAATGTGTAGAAAAGTGAACTCTGCTCATAGAAAAATAATTGTAAATTTAACTTTTCATACAAAAAAGTTATTCGAGTTGTTGTCCTTCCGTCTTCCGTTTGCCCTTTCTTCACGGAACAACTTGAATAACTGTTTTGTATGAAAAGCTAAATTTACAATTATTTTTTTATGAGCAGAGTTCATGTTGCTCTACATTTTGTCAGTTGATCACATTCCATGAAAAAAATTTCTAAAAAAGATAAAAATTCTTCCGTGTTCTTCCGCTCAACACTGTTGCTCACCATCAGACACTCTAATAACCGCCCTTTTTCTCTTTCAGGTAATGGACAACGTGACACAAGTGCGTCTGCCCTACGTCGCCTGTTACGCGTGCAAAGTGCTCTACACGGACACGGGCGGCGGCACCGGCAACATGACACGTCATCGGTGTCCGATCGGAGCCAGCTACCGCTCGAGCACGCACGCCTCCTCGACGGAGACGGTCGAGCCGGGCGGCGGCTCGTTCGACTCGACACCTTCGGCACGGGCGGCCGGCGAAGCGCTCTCTCGCTCGGCGCTCTCGATCAACATGGCTGAAGGCGTCGGCGGCGCCTCCTCGGGCGGCTCCGCATCCGGCTCCGGTGGCTCCGCGTCGCTTCCGCTCCTCACGCAGCACTCTGGAGAGGTACGTTCGAGCCCGTTTCAGTTTGTCAATGCGCTCTCGCGACGGTTCTAGATGTTCCAGAACACTATCGGCGACGTGGATCGCGAGGTGTTGACGGACGCGATCGTCAAGTGTTGCGCCCTCGATCTCATCGATCCGATCGTGTTCAGCGGCAAAGGATTTCGTGGGCTGCTCAAACAGCTGAGCCACGTGTCGAAGCGAGTGTCCGAGGCGCCCGTCGAAGGTTTTCCCGACATTCAAACTGTGCGGAACGCGATGCAAACGCACCTCCGCTTCTGTCAGGACGATCTAAAAAACGAGCTGTCACGGACGACACAGGGATGTCGATTGGCGATCGAGACGATGACCTACTCGGGCAGAGACTATCGTGTCATTCATGGATCTCGGATCAGTCCGGATTGGAAGTGGCGGAGCAATATTTTGGGGTAAGAGCCAGCCAAGAGTCAGCCAAGTCATTCAAACATTTGCCACATTTCAGAGTGTTCAAAGGCAAAGAAACGGAATCGCTGAAAGAGATGGTAAACTTGGTGATCCACAACTACGAACTCAACAAATCGCTGCTCCGCATAACCGTACCCAACAAGACCAACGACCTCGACGAGTCGGTCAAATACTTCCTCGACATTAAGGCGAAACTGAAAGACATTCTCTTCACGATCCTCTCCGCCTGCACGCTCGAAGTGACGAAGATGCTCGAAGGAATCGATCGACTCACAAAAGTGCTTGTGGAAATGGACGTGCGTCTTCCATTCGCCACAGAGCCACGCGAGGACATTTTCGACGTGCATCACCTTTTGGCCGAGTGGAATGATCAGTGGGGACAGATGGAGCAGATCATCGCGTCGAAGACTCCGAATCTGCTCGACGACTTCAAGAAGATGAATCCGCAGCACATGCGCGACCTCGAGATGTTCATTCTTCCGTTCCGCGAGACCATCGAGAGCCTCACCTCCGAGCATCCGAACTTTCACAAAGTGCTTCCCGAATGGCTCGCGCTTCAGCACGAGTGTCAGGTGCAGAACGACGAGCCGAACGTCTTGCTCCGAGAGCTCAAGGAGATCGCCACCCGGGTTCTGCTAGCGGAAAAAGACAATATTCTGAGCGATGAGCACCGAATCGCGGCGATCCTCAACCCGCGACTCCTTCGCAAGTTGGGCATGATACTGACGGAGGCGGAAAAGATCACGGCGTGCGAGAAAATCCGCTCAATCTGCAACTTTCGCAATCCGAAACAGCCGCTGAGCCGCGGAAGCTCGTGCGATGGAGAGCCGCACAGGTGGGAAATGTTTGTGCTCGCAAACTGTTGGCGATATTTTATGAGTGCCGGTGTGGTTTTTTCAGAAAGCGACGCATGTTCTTGTCGTCGTTGGAGGACGATCAGGCGGTCGACGAGCTGGAGTGCTATCTGAGATCACAGTACGGTCCACATCAGACCAAGTGAGTTTTTGAGCATCACGGCGAACTTTGAAAAACATTGTACTTTGTTGCTATGGAAGATTTTGTCGGATAGAGAGCAATCAGAACTCTTTTCAGAGACGTCATCACATTCTGGTCGGTCACCGGTCACACCCAGTTCCCAACGCTCAGCGCCCTGGCTCGTCGGACCCTCTGCACGCCGGCCATCGCGCCGAAAACGCATTTCGACGCGAGATGTGCGTCCGTGAGCCCCGATCAACTGCACACTTTTCTCATGCTCCGCTCGATGTTCGACTCGGAGAAAGACGAGGAGACCGCCTAGATATTGTATTGTTTTTTGCGTCGTTACGGGTACCCCCAAACCCCCCCATGTCTCACACCGATGCCCACGTTTCGATTCTTTCACTATAGATATTGTACTTTTTCTCAAAAACCAGCTTGCTCACTACATAGTCAGGCATTATTATATTTTTCCTTTGAATTTCTCTCTCTCTCTCTCTCTCTCTCTCTCTCTCTCTCTCTCCGTTCCGTTACCGGTTTCTTTGTGTGAATTCTTCTCTGGAAGATCTCACATATCACACGTCGCCCTATTCATCTGCGAATTTGTCCAGTACATATTTTTGTTGTTAATAATATTTATGGCCATAACAAATATTGTGCCTCCCCTTCTTTTTCAAAAAAAAAATGGCTATTATTGTTCGTTTCACTTCTTTTTGTCAATATCAACATTAATTTTTTCAGGGCTCTCTCAGGCCTTATCAGATAAGATAATCCTTTTCAGGACAACCTTCCGGGCCTTTTTCAGGGCTCTCTCAGGCCTTATCAGATAAGAGAATCCTTTTCAGGACAACCTTCCGGGCCTTTTTCAGGGCTCTCTCAGGCCTTATCAGATAAGATAATCCTTTTCAGGACAACCTTCCGGGCCTTTTTCAGGGCTGTCTCAGGCCTTATCAGATAAGATAATCCTTTTCAGGACAACCTTCCGGGCCTTTTTCAGAGCTCTCCCAAGACCGTACGAGACGGTGCAAATGTCATGTTTCGACGACCTTATATACCTTCGCGGAAAGCCACGCCAGGGCAGATCCGACCTTGTGGGCGTGGCCAACCGTTTGGGATTACCGTCAGGGCGGGGCGTCGTAAAATTTTATTTTTACGGATCCGAAAAAAACCCAAATTTACGGTTTCAAGAAGACGTAAAATCCGTAAATTCCGTAAGATTTGTAAGATCTGATCGTTATTGCAATGCAAAAAGTCGATCACCTTAAAGCTTAAAAGTGCTTGGAGTGGAGGCGGAGACGCGACTTCTGGAGAACGAGAACGTTATCCTGGACGCGCCGGGGAACGCGTTCGTCGAAGATGAGAACTCCGGACAGTTTCTGGTGATTTCGACGTCTTCCGACGAGAAAGCAGTCACCGGATACTCCGATTATGACGATCGATCGATCGGGCGCGAAATCCCGAAGAAAATTGCGCCATTTGTTGGTCGGATCGCCCGCTATGATGAATTTTATGCAAAATCTGCATCGATTTGGGCAGCTGTGTCTGCACTATTCCTTTTCCAGACGGCAAACATTTTGGAGCACGAAGCGAAACTGAATCTCGCGGACGGCATCGTCACGGATCCGAAAATGCTCCCCCAAAAATGCTCTCATCGCATCATTTCCTCAATATCCTAGCCTCTTTCTCTCTCTCTCTCTCTCTCTTCCGGTCTTGCATATTTTGACCCCCTAATCTAGTCGAAATAGAGCTGAGCAACTTGACTCGGGAAGCTCAAAGCCAAAAGCCATCTTTGATCAGTGGAAAAATGATGCACTCATCATCAATTCCTATGTTGCTCCACACTTTTTCGATCTTTTCTTCTTTCCCTTTCCCTTTTCCTTTTTTTGTTTCTCATCAAGTCACTCACTGTCTTCTGCGTTTTTAATTGAATTCCGAGTGAAATCACAGGGGAAAATGCGGTCAGAATTTGTGACGAGCGGGGAGCAAAAAAAGAGAAGGAGCAAAGTGTGAAAGAGACGTTTGAGAGTTCGCACATCAAAGTTCTGCTCCTGCTGGTCCCCCGATAGATGGCATCGAGATCATGGGGTCACTATCACAAATGTGTCGGCTGGAGCACACAATTCATTCTTGTTTTGCAAAAACCTAGAACCCTAAACTCACCGGTGTGGAACTAAAACTTTAGGTAGATTCTGTGTACATTTGCATTGGTTTCAGGTTCTCAAACTTGTGGCCTAGAATCATCTCAACTTATAGCCTAGAATCTCCCAAAAAATGACATGAATGTCGCTTGCCAATGTCCTTTTCGGCTTCACAGACTAATTGTCCATACCAGAGATGTTGGGAATTCCGTGTTCCGTGTTCCGCGTTTTTTTGCAATATTTTTTCCGTGTTCCGTGTTCCGTAGAGTAAAATTTGTATTCCCAACATCTCTGGTCCATACACATATTCTGGGCCTTTTTGTTTTTATATCTTCTCCTCCATGTTCGTGTTCCTTCTCGTTTCCCGCTCAAAACTGATGGATACCTGCTGTGTTTCGTGCTCTTCTCCGCACGGACGCCTCTCTTTTTTCATTTTTTTTTGTTTGTTTCTTGTTGTGCTCGCCATGCTCCCTTGAGATTAGTCTTGGTTCAGATTTCGGAATCAGAAGCCGCGAATCTCTTTGCACTTTCATTTCCTTGTTCCTTTCTTCTTGCTCATCATCAAAATGAATGGTGGTAGCAAATAAATAAAATAAAATTGCATTTTCTCTGGATTTGCACGTCTCCTCGCCAGGATTAGTTCGTTTCTAATGAGCGAGATCAGAAAATAAATTAGGTTTTTTTTTTCTGCGGCGCTTTCTCATTTGATTAGTAAGGGAGTTAAGAGTGAAGCAGTGAGCAGTATAAAAAGGGCAGACGCTTTTCGAGTGCCCTAGCGCTTTTCTAGTGTTTCAGCTAGTGTCACTTTTCTGACGCCTTGACATATTTCTACTTGCAAAAGCCTGACACTAAGATCCACATTCCGCTTGGCGTCTTCTCAGTGCCTTGACGCACTTTTCGTGCCGTGATGGATTACGCGCAAAGCGCGTTTACAAATGATTCGGTTTTTGACCTTCTATTGAACATGATGAATCACTTCTCTCTTTCCGTTTCTTTTTTCTGAGCTGTGCTAGTTGAAAGTTTGGTACATCTTTTACTGCGCTCATTCACAGTAGCCGAACGTTCATTCAAGACAATATATCTCAGCTGCTTGTAGAGATATCAAAAAGTTGTCAACTAAAACATTGTTCACTGTAACATTTTGTACATTTCATCAGTTGACAACTTTTATATATCTCTACCAGGAGCTGAGATAAATTGTGTTGAAAGAACGGCATCAACAATTTTCCTGTAGAAAGTAGACAGGAAGACCAAGCAGTTCTTGCCCTTATTTTCATAACTCTTGACCATTGTTCTTTGCCTTCTTCTTCTTCTTCTTCTTCTTCTCCTTCTTCTCCTCATTCTGAGACATCCGTCCCTTATAAATATGCATCCAAGTGGATATAATTCGATTTTGCTCCTTCTCCTTCTCCTCCTGTCCCTTCTTTTTCTTCTTCTTCTTCTCCTTCCTTCACACTGCTTTTTTTCTGAAGATCCATCACTTTTTCCTAGGATAATGTTCTCCAGAAGGATTTATTGTGAATTCCGTCACCCTCAATGTTTTCACAATATATGTACGCTCCAGAAAATAACGACTTTTCCGAATCGCCCTCCAGAATAGGTTTTCATGTCCACCACACACACACACACACACACAAACATCCCGAATGCTGGAAAAAGACTGAAAGACACACTTCCCGGAGCCGCCAAACCAGTTGTTTTTATCTGATATTTGTGCGGCCACACACACACACATTTTTTTTTGGCTTTCCCTCTTCTATCCCTCTTACCTTGGGCTTATGTAAGTTCGCTCTAATGAACTCGCCAAGTTGGTCAGGTGAAGCCGGGTTGAAATGCGCTCGTTATATGAAATTGAGAGAGAAAGAGAAACATCATGGAATCCAGAAATAAACGTTTATAGCATGGGAGTTGTTTCACCTGTCTTTCGGCTTTCTCTTATTCTACTCACTCCTTCCATTTACACACCTTCGGCGTATGTTTTTAAGATTACGGTAGTTGCAATATGTCCAGGCCTCTGGCATTTCGTTATTAATTCTACGGCGGTCCAATAAGATTGATATGACACCTAATTAGATTAATAAATCGTCTAGCTAGATTAATAAATCTTCTAGCTAGATTAATAAATCTTCTAACTAGATTAATAAATCTTCTAACTAGATTAATAAATTGTCTAGCTAGATTAATAAATTGTCAAATCTCGATTGCGCCAAAAAAAAAACAGTCGAATCTAATTAGGTCGCGTTTAGATCAGTAACTTTCTAATTAGATTAATATCGAATTGCCAGAGGCAAAAGGCCGGCCCAGGCGTTTCGAAGGCCAAACCACAAAGAATAGGGTCCAGGCCTCAAAAAGTCTTCTTCTATTGCCTACCTCTAACTTTTCTCTATTCTACATTTACCCCCCCTTCTTTCTTGACATTTCATCACTTTCACATCCGTCCAAAAGACAGCCTTCATCTTGTCAACCGTGATCCTTCATCGAACATTTTTTCGTCTTCTAGACGATTCACGTCACTCCCTCCGAAGTTGCAATAACAAATTTGCAGCCATTTTCCGGCGCGGAAGCTCCTGAAACCTTGAAGAAGCTCAAAAACCACCCGGAAAAGTGTGTATATGTACACTCTTCAATTCCAATCAATTCTGCTAAATTTCATATATGTATATAGTTGCTCTATTCATCTGCTCACTTGCTCGAGATGCTTATTAGCCAGCATAATTAATAGCCACGTCAGTCGACAAGTTTTATTTTTGATGAAGCCCCCCTCCTACTCATTTCCGGTAGTTGCATAGCATTCAAACTTGTCCGTTTTCATTTTTATTTCTATTTTTCAGAGAAAATGTGTGTGTGTGTGTGTAGAGAAAAAGAGCGGGAAAATAGAGCCAATCGAGAAGTGACAAGGTTTGTTGAGACAAACTTGAATGACCTTCGGCTCTTCGTTTTCTGTTTTCGAAGCTTTTCGGGACATCTGAATGGGATTTGCTTTTTGTCGTCTTCTATTATTCTAATTAGAATTGCCTCAAAACTTGTCTCTGTAAACTATTTCGAACCAAACAAAAGTGCCGAACACTGAGAGAACGTCACTCGCTTCTTCTTCTTCTTCTTCTTCTTCGTCTTCGTCTTCGTCTTCCGTCCGACGTCCGTCACATATTCCGTCCTTTGTGGACCACTGCCCAATGTGCTCATTGAGCAAACCAACACAACTTTTCCTTCAACTTTTCCCATCTCAAAGCCGATCAACTTCTGTTTTTGTCGACGATTTTGATTTGAGTTTTGAGTCATCATCATGCGATGGAAATGAATTCTGAGCGAGTCATGCAAACTTGGAATATTCATGCGAGCAACCGAATCCTCTTTCCACTTTTCGAGAGCACTAAAGAGATTTATGAGCTCCCTTTCGATTGCACACCAACCTTTGCTCTCGAGCATCGGCTAGCAGAGCTCAAAAGTTGAATTAGTGTGTGGCGTGTTAACTCGATATTATTCATTTAGCAAACATGTTGCCAAATCGAATGCGCCAAACGTTTCAGATGTTTTTGGGCGTGAAGGTTTGAAAAGTGATGGCAGAACAGGTGCTTTTGATTCTGGAAAAGTGACGGGAAAAGTTGTTAATTTTCGAGAACCCTGCTTCGAATTTCACTTGCCTTGTGCCACGACGCGGCTTTTGCGACGTTCACCAAACGTTTAATCCTCAGTCTGTGCATTTTGGCACTCCGGTGTTGCGCTGCGTACAGTGCATTTTATGTTACGCGCAAAGTTCTTTTTTTTTCGTTTTTGATGAATTTTCTTCAAATATTCATCTCCTTAAAGCGTTTTTCTCTACTTTCTACCTCAATTAGACCTTTTTACAGATTTCAGAAAATATACGATTTCTCGATTAGACGATCTAGGGACGTTTTTCGAGAAATCGTATATTTTCTGAATAAAACATTACTTCCATTTACTTACGCGTTTCTCTTCATCGCATCGACTTTTCTTCGCGTATTACTTCATCTGGAATTAGTAAAAAGGTCTAATTGATGTAGAAAGCAGAGAAAAACGCTTTAAAGAGATGAATATTTGGAGAAAATTCATCAAAAACTAAAAAAATGAACTTTGCGCGTAACATAAAATGCACTGTACGCAGAGCAACACCGGCATGCCAAAATGCACAGACTGAGGATCAAACGTTTGGTTAACGTCGCAAAAGCCGCGCCGTGATAAGTTGTTAATTTAGAAGTTGTTAATAAAACCCCTTGTCTTACGTCTTAGCAACAGTTTTGTCAAAGAAGTTTATAACAGTAGCCACTTTAACCTATTCTTTTCGCAAGTTCTGTGCACGATCCGTTCAAAGAGCATTTCCCAAGATCCACCATTCCTTGTGATCCTTTTTCCTGAAAATCTGTGATCATCATCATCATCATCATCATCATTTCCTTGCCCTTGCAAAAGCCGCTCCTCCCTCTCTCTCTCTCTCTCTCTTTTGGCCGGATGTTTATGTGCGTCCTTCTCCGCAGAAAACTCATTTCAATAGTTGGCGAATAGGCGGCTGAAAGTCTCAAAGCAATTAGTTATTGATGCTTTCGCACACAAAACTGGAAATGCAGAAATTCAATGGTCAAAAAACTTCAGAAACTCGACAGAATTGTATCAGTGCACAATGCGAATTTCCACGAACTGGAAAACATTGGCTTTAGCGCATCACGGACCCACAATACAGCAAAAACCTGGTCCGTGTACTCAAAACGATATATCTCGGCTGCTTGTGGAGATATCGAAAAGTTGTCAACTGATACATTATTCCTTAAGATATTGTACATATTTTATCAGTTGACAACTTTTTAATATCTTTACCACAAGCTGAGATAAATCGTTTTGAATAGACGGTACTGGGGGAAAAGAGGTCCCAAAGTCCACACCAAAAATTCTTCATGTTCTGTGCGTTCCTCTCCAAACCGAACGAGAGCCAGCTATAATTAAATTGTGTTCCTTTTTTTCGCCTTTTCATTTTTCGTCTCTCTATCCAAAGCACTCGTCCAAACGTTCATAGTCCGTGCCAGACGCCATATCCATAATTAGAACTTCACCCCCCATTATTTTAATTATTTCTCATTTCCAATGTTTTTGTTTTCCCCCCATTCGACCTTTGAATCTTTTCCATTTCTCCTGAGATCAGAGTCCATGAGCGAGTCGAACAAAAACAGGTACGGTACATAATTATACGGCATGTTGTTGTTGTTTCTCGGTTTTTTGGGGTGTGGCGTGTGACGTTGTAGTAGGCCAATGTCCGATTTGTCTGAAACTTGGGCGACACATAACTAACTTCCAGCAGAACCTTACGCGTTTCCCGGAAATCTATCTCTAACCGAGTTTCACTTGAATTTGTTATATTATGCGCGGTAAACGAACGTGTAATTCCCAGAATGGTTGGTGGTAGTAACTCGGTTATTCCGGCTTCCTCCCTTCGTTTCTCGAGCGCTTTGTGCGGTTTCAGGTACCTACTGAAATGTTGAAAAACGAGGGGAACCACTGCTCCACGCTCTAAATTGCCCTTTTCCCGTTTCTGGGGGTGTTTGTGAGTGTTTGTGTGTGGAGATCATCGAGCAGAGGAGGAAGTTGGCACTTTCGGAGCGGCTCTTCGCTTCTTATATTTACACCCCCATATAAAAGTTTCAATAGAAAATGTTTCGATGACGATTAGCAAGGCGTCGAAATCGAATCAGACTTCGGAAGAGATTAAAAAGAGAGAGAGAGATGACACATTTTGGCTTCTTCTCTCAATGAATAAGGCCTCCCCCTCCGAGAGATATAATGATAGATGTGCACGAGAACACTTGCTACGAGCCCGAGAGTCGGAAATGTCCTCAAGGGGCAGCACTCTGGACATTTCCGACTGTACCCGCGACATCTTGTCTTGTTCTAGACAAAATAAGTTCTCCCCTGAATGTGCTGACGTCGATTCTTCCCGATTGTTGCCAAGGGATCGTATCGGCGCTTTCTAGAGTCCTTCTCAGTGCCTCGCCACTTTTTTCTGCTCTTTGTGCTTGCCAATCCTGACTTGAGCTCGAAACGCTCTCCTTCTAATCGACACAAGTCCAATTTCCTCAGTGAATAATTCATTCGGCGCCTCTCTCCTTCCTCCTCTTCTTTTTTCTTATTCTGCCCGCCCAAAATATCCAAACTATTTCCGTCTTGTGATCTCAACTCACTTTTCTTGTTTTCCCACACACTCCACTCCATTTCTAAACTAATTCCGTTCGTTCGTTCCACGTCATCAATCTCGTGCACTTTTCCACTTTTGTTTTTCTTGTTTTTTTTTCGTCGAAAAACGCGCTTTTTATGGGCGGCGCCTGAAGGATACTTTGTTAGAAAAAGAGAGGGGAAAAAGTTTCCGCTTCAGAAGTTAAATTAGTGGAAAACAAAAGAAAAGAGCAAGCATTTTCGAGGAGAAAGATGTTTCCAGAGTTTGTTATTTCTAGAACTTTAAGAGATTCTCTTCTTGATCTTTTCGCATGACTCAAATCAGCTTTTGAGCTTTATGTGCTCATTTTTGAATATCTTTAAACTTTCCCTCGCTTCAATAACATTCTAAACCTGTTTATGATTTCACTACTTCCGTCTTTCCCTTCAACTTTACGTCTGTCCCTTTCTAGATGCTTCTGCTTCCCAACTCTACGACCCTCTCTCCGTCTACAGTGTCCGGAGCGGATTTTACGGATATTTACGAACTGGACGATCCCGGAAAACCGCCGGAACCCATCATTTCCGACTATGTAGAGATGTTCACGCTCGTCCTCAACTTTATCGTTGGAGCGCCGTTGAATCTGGCTGCTTATACACAGGTACGTGAGATGAGATTACTGTGTGATTGGGTTACTGTAAAAGAGTACTGTAGTAAGATGTTGTACTATCAAAATGTGGTTCTGAGAAGTTGGCCGTTTATTCAACACGATATAGTTCGGCTGTCGGTGGAGATATCAAAAAGTTGTCAACTGAAAAAGCGTTCATAATTGCATTGCGTACATTTTACTAAACGACAACTTTTTGACGTCTCTACCAGCAGCTGAGATATGTCGTTTTTATGCCGTTTAATATTGTAGACTAACTAATGCCGCGTCCAATGTCTCGGAAAAACCGTAAAAACCCAAGGTTTTTCTGTCCAAAGTCGGCCGAAATTTGCGTGAAAAACGGGGGTGCGCACAGCTTAATGAATGTAACCGTATCCCTATTATAGGGGCACAGAATAGGAAGGGCGCTCTGTTCGCAATCTGGCCGAATTTCTAGTCCGCGAAGTAATTTTCCACTGAAAACGTGGCCTAACTTTTCAAACTCGGCCCCGAGCTCACTCAATTTGCAGTGCAAAAAAGTTTCTCAATAGAGCGCCCTTTCGGTGCCCCTATAATAAATCTACGGTATTTTTTGAAAATTTGCGCAAGAAATTTGAATATTTTTAAATATCCTCAAGAAATTAACAAATTTTCAAAAAATACCTTGCGCAAGAAACTTGAATATTTTTAAATATCCTCAAGAAATTAACAAATTTTCAAAAAATACCGTAGTTTTAGAGGTACGGTTACATTCATTCAGCTGTGCGCACCCCCGTTTTTCACGCAAATTTCGGCCGACTTTCGACAGAAAAATCTGCGGTTTTTACGGTTTTTCCGAAACATTGGACGCGGCATAAGGAAACTGTGCTCCTTCGTATTCTAATAATTTTGGCATTTCAGCTGAGCGAACGTCCGACATCGACGCGTCTGGACCTGCTGAAACGTTCGCTCAACTACTCGGACCTGCTCGTTCTCTTCATCTACGTTCCCTCGCGCGCCTGCTGGCTTCTGACCTACGACTGGAGAGGCGGCGACGCGTTGTGCAAGATTGTCAAAATGTTGCACACATTCGCTTTTCAGGTAAGGAGAACAAAGGAAAATGAGCATTGAGCAGTGAAAAGGTGACATTCTGGCGCTCAAAGATCGGATTTAAAAGGAGAACAAGATGAAGGGAGAGAGGAAAATCTTAAGCTAAGATTATCGAGATTCAAAACATTTATGACAACTGTTCTTAAGGAGAAGTACTTGGCTAGACGAACCGAAACAAGAGCAATGAGCGAGCAAAGGGATTTTCAAAGAGCTTAACTTGAGAATGAGGCATTTCGTAGCACAATATTTTGGGCATCTTTTTGAAACAGTCAATGGTTCTTAAAGGACCAGGGAACCCAAAATTTTTTGATTTCTTTGTGAAATTTTTTTGTGACCGTTTGAATTGTCTTCTATTGCCTCATACACTGGTGAAATGCTGCCTCTCAAAAATGCCAATGAACGAAACGGCATGCAGTTGAAGTTGTGGCCGTGGCCTAGCGCCAATGGCCGAAAAATATATAAAAATATATGCGCTTCTCGGCAATTTTATTTTTTCCGCTTTTTTACCGGTTTTTTCCAAAAATTCACGGTTTCTCCCATTTTGGCTTTTCATATCGACTGAATGAAAACAATTTTTTAGCAGTGAAAAAATAAGTAAGTGCCGAACAAATGTCAATCAACTGAAAAATGGGAGAAACCGTTAATTTTTGGAAAAAAACCTGTAAAAAAGCGGAAAAAATAAAATGGCCGAGAAGCGCATATATTTTTATATATTTTTCGGCCATTGGCGCTAGGCCACGGCCACAACTTCAACTGCATGCCATAAGAGAGGCAATAAGAGACAATTCAAACAGTCACAAAAACATTTCACAAAAAAATCAAAACATTTTTGGGTTCCCTGGTCCTTTAAGATATAAGTTTTATAAGATACGGAAAATTGTTGAATGAGATGTTTTGTTCGAAAAACAACTCTTTACGCACTTTCCAACTGCGCCCTGCATTCCAGTCCTCCTCGAACGTGATCGTGTGCATCGCCGTGGATCGTCTCCTCTCCGTCCTCTCGCCATCGCATCACAGCCCGAACAAAGCGCTCAAACGCACCAAGATGATGTTGATCGTCGCGTGGATCGTGGCGCTCGTCATCAGCTGCCCTCAGCTCTTCATCTGGAGGGCCTATCTGGCGCTTCCCGAATACAACTGGAGTCAGTGTTTGCAAATCTGGGAGATTGCGCGGATCGAGAATCAAAGCGCGCAGCACTACGGAAAAGTGCCGACACCGTCCGACTTCAACGCCGAATTCTGGTACAGTATTCTGCACATTAGTCTCGTTTTCTGGATACCCTGTATCATTATCATGGTGACTCGAATATGCCGTACTTCCAAGTAACGTCCGTTTTGTTTTCAGCTCAGCTACATCATCGTCATCTCGTGGGTTTGGATCAACTCGCGTCCGTCGATGCGTCAGGCGTCCAATTCGTTCTCGTTTCACACCGGCTGCGATACGGTAGACACTGTGCTCACGCGCGCCTCCGAATGGAATCCTTTGAAGACGTTCTCACGCCACGTCAACATCAAGGAACCCGAGAAGGCGATGAGTGAGCCGACATCATCAGCTGACTGATTTTTGACGATGATCATCCGATTTCAGCGACGCCGCGCATTGTGGTCTCCGACGAGACAGAGGTTCCGTTGACGCAGAGGCCATCCATCTCGCCGTCCGAGGCGTCGGCTGTGATGAGGAATGGCGTGCACACGAGCACATCGTACAATGCCAATTTGAACAGGTTAGACGAAAAAAAGCCGGCCCAGCTTTTCCGTCTCAACACAGCGTGTTTGCAGAAGTCGTGCGCTGCGGGTCTCGTTCCTTCTGGTCGTTGCCTACATCGTCTGCTGGCTGCCCTACAACCTCATAAGCCTCATCCAATTTCTCGACCGCGACTTCTTCTCCTCCTACCTTAAACACGTAGGGTCCCGCCACTAAATGAGCAAAACTACCGTATCCTTGCGTTCAGGTCCATTTCTGTCAGCAACTAATCATCTTCAACTCGGTCGTCAACCCGTACCTCTACGGTTTCTTCGGTCCGCACCGCCCGGGCACGCGTGTCATCCACAACTGATCTCTCGCCCATTTCGGCCGAGAATTCGCCATATCATCGTGCCATTCCATTTCCATTCCGCCCCGATCGGAACATATCCATTTGTTCTCTGACAATTCGGTGACAACTTAATTTTAAAATTCGAAACAATAAACTTCATTCCACAGAGCGAGCAAGTGAGAAAGTGCAAATAAAATACATCGAACGAATAATAAGAAGAAGTCTTGGTTAATGGGGGGCGGTACCGGTATTTCGAGAAGAATCGGACGGGAAATTTTTGCATAAATTGGGGGGAATTGAGCACACAAAAAAGTGAAAGAATTGCAAAGGGGGGATTTGAAAGACTATAAACATATATTTATACCCAACTATCATCTACGCCGCCACGTGGCGACGGTTGCTTGTGAACGGCCGCGTAGACGGGCTCGCGCGGCACTTGATCGTACCGCCGCTGAATAGTTTGTGACGTGGCGGAGGGCGGGCGGTGCGCCGAACCGGCTCGACCGTCGGACATCATCGTTCCGTAGCCGCCGCCGCTAGAAAGCGTCTCGTCCAGGTTGTGCATAGACGGGCGTTCGCGGCCTTGCGAAGAGATCGGACGCGCCAGGGTCGAGGAGTCGCCTCTGGAAATTAGATGGGTTTGAACGAAAATGTGCAATTTATCAAGGGTTCTGCTCCTTTCAAACTACATTTTCTGTGAAAACCGTAAACAAATTGCTTCCCGACGTTTTGCAACCGAACGTTACGATACCGCGCCGTCTCGCGTGCTCACGTAAACTTTTATCGATAAGTTCAGTTGTTCACGTTAGCTGCGAAACGTCGTGGTTTCGAAATGTCGGGTTCCGAAACGTCGGGGTCTTAGATTTGCTGATTTTTCACAAACCTGCGGGCAGTTCCCGAGTAGAAGTCGGCCTCTTTGAGCCCGCTTCTCTTAAATCCATCGTGCAGTTCTTTGTGCTGCCACATCACGTAGAGCACCTGACTTGCGTACTTGCACACCCGATGCGAGTACGTCGGATACGAACGAGACAGTGCGCGCAGCTTGTCGGTGCCTGAAGTCAAAAAGAGATTTGCAAAAATGATTGAAACACGCAGTACCTTTGAGCTCGTGCACGTCTTTTGTGTAGGCGGCACTGCTGCGAACAATCTCGAAAAGAATGCCGAGCACGGCGCCGATGGTCTGATCGGAGACGGCCGCACGGCGAGCACTTCCCGCTTCCGGGAGCTTCTCGAGCAAGTCGCGGAGCGCGTATTTTCCTGAAGCTTTGCGAAAAATCGTAGAGAACAATTGTAAATCTTTTTTTTTTACCGATAAGCTCTCGATTCCTGGGATCAATCGACAGATTTCGGAGAGCGGTGGAGACCGCACACACGACAAAGTCCTCTGGCAATCGGATGAGCTCCACGAGCACTGGAAGACCTTTTTCAACGCGGACGGCCGCACGCACTTCCGCAGAGGGCGGGAATTGACATGCGGCGAGGTTCTGAATGGCGCCCGCCGACGCTTCGAGCGTCTCGATGTTCGAGCTGTCCTGGAGTAGCTTCAGATACAGTTTGACGACGTTCGGCTGCCAGAGAAGTGCCGCTCCGGAGACAATGTTCTTCGGGTTCTTCTGATCCTTCTTCTTCTCCTTTTCCTTCTTCTTCGGCTTCGGCGACGGCGCATGCTTCACATTCTTCGCATTCAGATGAGCGGACGCCGGGTCGTAGTTCGGATCGACCACTTCCTGAATCCTATAACTCAAATTCCTGAGCAGACACACCGCGTTTTCGACAGTCGGCGTGTCCACCTGACTCTTTTGAATCGCGTGCGTCAGGAAGTAAACGAGGCCTTCGATGAGATTGGGAACATCGCGAAGACGTCGTCGCGCCTGTTGAGAAGCCGCGGAGACGTTGCGAAGGATTCCGGTAGAATTCTTGAAAAGAGTGGAGGCAAAGTGTCGGGAGGGATCAACGGAAGATCCGTTCGAAGTTCCACCGTTCGATGCGCTATGGTAGATCGGCGCGATGACCTGCTGACTCAGAATCTCCGTGGCCGCATCGAGGATCACCGGCTTCAGCGGATCCGCCGAGCTCAGGTTCCAGAGAGCCGCCGTCGCCTCTTCCTTGACCGAAGCGTCGTGGGTGGTTCGGAGCACTTCGGCCAAATGTCGCACTCCGTCCGCCTCCATCACCGCCATCTTGTTCGCGTCGTTCGTTTTTCCGAAGCACACGTTCTTGATGCACGCGCATGCGTTTTTCTGAATCCGCGGCACGTCGCTTTTCAGCAGGGCAATCAGTCGGGGGATTCCTCCGTGCTCCCGGACCTCTTCTTTGAGGCTATTGTCCGTGTACATCAGATGTTGGAGGTATCCGCTCGCGTTGAGTTGCTTGTCCTTGTCGGCCGACGACAGGTACTCGACCACTTCTTTCAGCGACGGATCTCGCCATTGGACTGAAAATAGAGAGATTCATGTTTTTTTTTTTAAAACAGATAAAATCGAAATTTTCCCATTGCTGGGAACTTCTGGCCTAGAAATTCGGCAAAGACGAAATTGCACCATCACTTGTGCGGTAGAGCGCCACATGACTCACTATTGCTATTGGCTCTACGAAGCGGCGGCGGCGAATCGTCCCTCTCGGGCAGCGGCGGCGACTCTCGGACCATCTCCTCCTGGAGCAACGGCACAGCTCCGAATCGTTCGGCTTCAACGTACTTGACCACGTCGTGATGACCCAAGTGTGGCGATTCCAGCGAGGAGAGGCGGTCTGGAAGAAGAAGTGATAAGGGAAATGACTCATCGATGACTCTTTTTCTTACTGCTGCTCGGCTCGATGTGCACAAATTGCGAGGGCGGCGATGGTTGCGAGCATCCGGAGGCATTGTGCGCGAGCACTCGGAATTGGTAGTCGTGCTCGAGAATCAGATCGCCGACCGTCATTTTGCACGCAAACACCGGCTGATCGTTCACCTTGTACCACCGATCGTCTTGTTGCAAATCGCGGAATTCCACATCATAGCCCTGAAAAGGAAGTGGTGGCGGTGGCCGTGCGATTTCTAGTCCGCGCCTACCGTAACCGGAAGTGTACTATGCGCCGGCAGCCAACAAATGGTGATTTTGTCGCCGTCAATGTCGAGAAACTCGGGCGCGTCGGCCATTTCGGGAACGACTCGCAACGAAGAAGCTCGTCCCATCGGCCGCAAATGGATGATATCAGAAGTGTCGGAGGGGTGCGACGAGACGCCGTCGACGATCGAAATCACGCAGAATTCGTAGGTCGAGTTGCGGCGGAGGCCTTCCACTGCAAGAAAATGATTGGATTGTGGGCAAACAAGTACTGTTCGGTTATTGAACTCGTATTTCGGTTGTCGGATTCCAGCAATTTATCACATTTTCTAGGATTGCGCACCTTTTTTGGGAAGTTTCTTGTTTCTTCCGACCGTGACCTAGAAAAACGTGCTCACCTTGTATTCCATTCTGCACGATCGGATCGTAGTTGGCCGTGTGCCACGTGGGATCGCCGACCTCCCGGTACTCGACCACATATCCGGCGTTTTCGGCGGCCGGCGCCCACTCGAGCTTCACCCAATCATCGCCCGCCTCGACCATCTGGGGCTGTCCGGCCGGCGAGACACTCTCCGAAACCCTTCGGTTCGGCAGGGACCGCTGCGGAGCGGCGGGTCGGATGGCGACCGCTCCCGACGAGAGACTAGGCCGCCCGAAGCCGTCCTGATTCTTTCCGCGCACCTGGAACTCGTAGACGCCGTTCGGCCGCAGGTTTTCGACCGTGAACATGGTGTCATGGACGAGCAGCTCGTTGGCGATCAGCCAGTCACGGCTGCCGTACACCCGGTACTCGACCTGGTATCCTTGTGGGGGCGAGGCGGTCACGTCGGCCACCGGCGCCGTCCATTCGAGAAGCACGCCCTGGCCGTCGACGGCAATGACCGACGGTCTGCCGGGAGCGAGAGGCCCTTCGGCAGCTGCAAATATTAATAGGTTATCCGCCTTTTAGCTTTGTTAGCTGGCAGTTAAGTTTAAAGGCGCCAGCTAACAACACTGCCAAATTGCAGGCAATAAATCAATCGAATTGTGGCCCCCAACACCCTATTATTATAAAGGTGGCCTAGAATCCGGAACTTACACGTGGCAAGATCCTCCTCACTGATCGGAATTTTGACGGGTAACGACGGATTCGACGACGGTCCAAATCCGGTTCTTCCGTAGGCGGACACTCGGAATTGCACTTCGTGCGATGTTAGATTCGTAACTGCAATGAAGGAAGCTCAAATTATTGATAGATGTTTTGTTTTTTTCTTAGCAATAAAGCGAATATGCCCCCAAACTCGAACCTTCTTCATCAACTTCTGCGAAACTCTGATGGTCTTCCACAGTTTTCGAGAATTTTATAATCATTTTAGCAGAAATTTGGTGTGCGAAACGTAGGAATATGTTGAAAGGAAGGAAAGAGGTCGGAAGGTACCGCCACGAGATGGTTATCGCGAGCCCCGGAGGTTTCGCGCACTTTCGATGCATTCTGGATGTGTTATGTTATAAACAAGATGGCGTCGGAAAGATTATCGCTGAAAGGTCGACAGGGAAATGGTGTTGCAACGAGAAAACTGAAGGAAATCGCGTTGAAAGAGCGGGAAAACGCTCTGAGTTTACAAATTCGCGCCGAACAGGTCACTGTAGATTTAAAGGTACAGCACTTATTTTTAACAAGTTATTTCTTGGAACTTATGGCAAAACAACTGAAAAACAGCAATTGTGGCATAGAATTTAACTAGATCGCTAGAAAATTCAGCTCAAAAATCTGTTAATCTTTTGAAAATTTAGTAAAATAAACCCGTTAAGATTTCTGTAACTTTAAAGGTACATGACACACTTCGAAGTTAATTTTGCAGCGTGATTGGCTGAAAGTAGGTGGAAATCAAAGTAAAAAAGTGGAAATTGGGCGGTGAAAAGATACAAATCTTTCATTACCAGTACGCTGAACACTAGAAGGACGTCTTCAGGGGGCATGTTCTTTTCGATGCCTTCACAGCGGGAAAGAGGTGCCGACGAAGGTCAATCGGAAGGGAATCATCGCCAACGAACAAAAACGAAAGGGTTCCAGACGAATGTTATACTCGGAGGTGTTTCAGGAGCCGAGAAAACGTAACGGGAAGAAGTTGATGAAGAAGTGAGTCAGAATTCGACAAAACATAGTAGCAAAACAGAAAGTGAGTCAGAATCTGGGCAAATATTGTCTGTATCTTTCACCTCGACAAGAAGTATCCTTAATCAGTTGATCGACGCCCATATCCTCCCATTCTCCGTCCGGAAGTTCCCTCATTTGGAGTTGGTATCCGCGGATGCCTCCGTCGCCATTTCGCGCCAACGGAGCACTCCACGCGACCGTCACCTCGCCGATTCCCGTGTCGATGATATCCGGAACTCCTGGCGCCGACGGGATTCCGCTGTCTGGAAGAGAAAGAGTTTTCTAGGCCACAAGAAAGGATATTTGTTTAAATTCAGCGCGGAGCGCACTTACCCTCATGGGCGAATCGGTTTGGCGGTGCAGGCGGCGGCGCGGCGCGGTCCTCCGCGTCGTGTCCACCCAATCTGGCCATCATTTCGATGCTCGAGTCGCGTTCGATGACGGGCGACGGCGTCGGAAGGCCCGATGAGTCGAAGTCGATGTTGGAGTAGGGTGACTGGACGGGAATCTGACGGACCGAGCGGGTCGTCGTCACTTTTGTCACTCGTGTCACCTGAATGATATTGTATGTTTGTGTGTGTGTGTGTGTGTGTAGGGAGCGATTGTTTTGAGAAGAAAAATGGAAAGAGAATGAAAACACACAGCGAAAGGATTGATTGACCCTTTTTCGTGTTGATATGATAGAAAAAGAGAAAGAGAGCGACATCA
Organism: Caenorhabditis sp. 36 PRJEB53466; assembly: GCA_946814055.1. Classification (NCBI taxonomy): domain Eukaryota; kingdom Metazoa; phylum Nematoda; class Chromadorea; order Rhabditida; family Rhabditidae; genus Caenorhabditis; species Caenorhabditis sp. 36 PRJEB53466. The sequence continues at coordinate 8,276,909 of CAMPFS010000004.1, read as the reverse complement.
GGGTCATCCTCTATTATCATTTTCTTCGATTTTCTTTTCCGTTTTCCCTTTGATAACGGATTAGCCCCACCCCCCCGCCCCTTTGAGGCCGGTGGAAGAGAAAAAGCTAGGTCACCACTCACTTTTTGCATTTGATGCACTCCGTCCTCGTTCGTAAAATGCTCATACTCCTCTTCCGGCGGATTGTCGTAGTGTGATTCGTACGAGTAGGAATACGAAGACCCCCTCGCACTTGTGGGCCCCGCCAGCGATTCGGTCAGGTACGAAGTGGCCATTCTGCAACATAAATATTGGATTGATTTTTTATTTTCGTGGCGAGACCCTATTTGCTGACAAAAACAAGAAATGCGACTCTGTGTCTTGTTTTTGGAAGCCCCGCGGCAGGGCGCAGCTGGGCACCGAACATCTGGTTTCGGGTCAATCGCATTTCGACAAATCTTTGCGGCTAACTATATACACTTCAATATTAGCTTCGAAAAAGCTCGACGTTTGCAAAAAACACAAAGTTTGCTTCTAAAATTTTGAATTTTTCTCCAAAATACCAATTTCCGAGGAGCTCAAAGGTTAAATTTTTGCGAGCGGCTTCAAGAAAATCGAAATTGCAGGTTCGCTCCGATACCTGAGTCAAAAATCGGGGAAAACACGGTTGCGAAACGTCCAATCGATAAACAATCGCATTTTTTGTCGGGAAATGAAGAAATGTGCGCAATTGTTCTCAAAAATTTCAAAAAACTCACTCTGGATCGACGACCTGATTCTCGACGAGCCACTCTTGCGGAACCGCCTCTTTGGGAACTGTGCTGCAAACAATAAATTCATTTCTAGACGAGATTCTCAGAAAATCTAGTTAGTTCCGGACCACAAACATTTTCAATAGAGTACTTGGGTCACATCAAAGGTGAAAGGGGAAAAGTGTCTCGGTGGGGGTTGGGGACACGGACGACACATGTTTGCTATTGGCGTCTTATCAGAAATGAAATGTACGTGAATCATTGAGATCTATGAAAAGGCCGGAATTATTGTGTAATAGCGAAAGAGAGAGAGAGAGAGATGAGCCGCACTGCGGAACAAGTGCTTTCTCCGGAAATTCGCGCTCGCCGATGAGAAAAAAGAGTGGAAAGGGGTCAAGTTGTGCTCGCGGCGAGCATGTGCAATGATGGGAAACTAAACTTTTTTCTATTTTTTTGGGCGGAAACGAATTGCATTAGCGAGACACTGTGATCTTTGAGGCCGCGGCGGCGGCGAGCTAACCAACTTTCAGTCGAATTATTTTAGAAAACGCGTTCGCATCGACTTTTACATAATTCACCTATTTATCACTCTTCCTTTGTAAAAAGTCATTTGACGGGTTGTCAAGTGTTCCTCAAAGGGACACTCCTCACACTTTCACCATGATTCGTGTTCTTCCGACCTGTCCGCGCGGACCGATCGAAAAGTGGTGGGAGTGGAGCGAAAAGTGCGGATTTCGACGAATGGTCAAGAGAGAACCTGACCGCCAACACTTGTTGGAGCTTGGGGAATGGGAAATTGGACGGTTTTGATTCGAATTCCGAAATTTCGAAATTCGCAAGTGGACAAGAGAATGTCCTAGGTGTAAATACTTGGAATGTTTGCTTTCGAGTCTATCTGGAGGGTGAGCCCAAACTGGAAAACGAATGATGGCCAAACTTTGGCTTTTTTGAATTATCTAGGCCACTAGCTCTGAGATGGAAGCAAAAAATGAAAAGGGAATGGGCGAAATGGAATCGAAAGGTAAGCAAACATGAACAATGGAGAAAGAGAGAAAGAAGAAGGAGAAGAACCGCTGCGAAACGAACGAAACGAACGAGTAGGCGAAAGAGGAGGAGGAAGAGGACATTTAATTTGATTTCACACATTCTCTCTCTCTCTTCCTTCACACCAACTAGTCATTATTCTTCTTCTTCTTCTTTTTTGCGCAGTTTCGGACCGTTGGACACTTTGGCAAGGTGCCAAAAAGAAACGAGTGATTCATTGTGCACAAGCGAGCAAACAACACATAAAACAATGTGTGTGCATTGGCATTGGCATTTTCTTCTCTCTCTCTCTCTTTCTCTCTCTCTCTCTTCTGTACACAGTCTCAATCATACATTTTATGGTGGTTCCGTCGAATGGAAGAGCTCCGATTTGATAGTGACCCCAAAGAAATGTTTACTTTCTCTCTCTCTTTCTCTCTCTTTTCGCTTTTCCTAACGGAACGGGTCAAACATGTGTGTGATCTGATCGGACACTGGTGGCTGTTGGGACCTACTAAAATATCCCATGACCTAGAAACCCAACAAATGGAAAATTTTAGGCCACACTGCTCTAGCACAACCTTTCTTGTGTCGAAAGGGTGAAAACCTTTGATACTATGAAAATGAATGTGACGTAGGAAACCCGATCAAAAAGTTAGTAGACCCGGTTCAAAACTGGCGATGGCCTAGCATTTTCACTAAAGTTTTCTAGGTCATAAACTGTATGAGTTAGACCACCAACACCTAGACCGAAATATTATCGGCTAACCCGAAATTGAACTGTGCGTTTCCGTTCGTCGGCTTTGCACCATTTGCGTGGACGGATTAGCTTACGCCCGTATTGGCATCCCGCCCGTGTCCGATTGTCTGCGTCTACGTGGCATCCCACTCTTTCTCCTTGTTTATCGTTCTCATTAATGCAAGCAACCTTGCGGGCACATAACACAACGGTTTCGGCGGCTATGTAATGGTAATTCGGAAATAATAATAATAACAAGTGAAGCGAGGAGCGCTGGCCTTACTTTTTCTAGGCCGCGGATCGTGAGGACTGTCCTAAAGAACGCTTTCACAGTTTCAATATCACATGGCCTAGAAAATTGCTAGGCCACCAAGCACAAACCTGACGAGAGTGTTGATCTGTTCGGAGGTGTAGATCTCCTTCTTCCGCATGGTCCGCCGCGCGGTGCCCGATTCCGAGGTGGCGCCCCACTCGGACCCATCCGCCTCGGTCCCTTCTTCGGGAATCGGCTCCATCTCTTGCATCCACCCCGACGACATCATCTGTAAATATTAAAGTGTGAAGTGGTGGAAGAGATGGAAGAGGTTTTTTCTAGGTCACGGTCGAGAAGCACGGCAGTCGGTAAAAATTAAAGACAGAGCATTTCAAGATGATCCGCTCTTCATAGAAGTTGGTAAGAGAAAAGTGATGGCCGCGGCGATCGCAAAAAGATCACAAAGTGTGCATAACGAGGCGTTAGGAAGACAAAAAACGACGGACACACACACACACATTTTTGATTTGAGCAAGATGAATTGTGCTTTCTCTTCCTCTCTTGCTCTCCGAAAGTGTAAGGAAGAGGATTTAGTGGAAACGATGATCAATGACTTTTTTTGGGTTAGGAGGGCACTCGTGTATGGTAAATTATAATGAAAATGGGAGATTCATTGGTGCGAAGTGTACACACATCCGAAATCATCGACAGATGTGACAATTCGAATCAAAATTTGTGGTGGCGGATGAAAAATGAGCGAGAAGAGGCGAGGCAAAGCGAACTCCGAAACGGAGAGAGATAGAAAGAGAAAGAGCGAGCGGGTGTGTGGAACATTTTTTTTTCGGGGCAAAAATATTGCGAGGGCGGAAAGGGGGGACACCTGCAGGTGTGTGTGTGTTGCAATGGAATCTGGGAAAGCGGGGAAAAAAAACGGGAAAAAACGGCTATGGGAATGGGGAACGAGAGAAGCATGCATGGAAACTGATTGGGTGAAAAAGTAAGGCCAGAAGTTTGAAGAATTTCAAGTGATTCGGCCTACACGGTCTCCAGAGCTTACAATGGGCGCAAGTGCGCCCCGCGTAATAGAGCGATACATTAGCGCGAAATTCAAATTTTATCAGCAAAATTTGTGTTTTTCGCCAAATTAGCCACGAAAAACCGATAATTTCTCATTTGTCTCTCGCTAGACCGATTGTATAGGCTATTACAAATTTTTTAAGCGCAAGAGCGTTAAATTTGGTCAAGTCGCAAATCACATTTATCCGTTTGAAGGTTTTTCGCTAAAACTGCGTGAATTTCAGTTGCTTTTCGGTAGTTTTCGCGGTTCGAGCGCTCAGAATGCTTGTATTTACGTGATTTGTCATTCTCAAAACCAATTCTGTCGGAAAACGGTCAAGAAAGCGCAAAATGAGAAGTGCGGTTTTTAAGCGGCGATCGGCGGCGAAGGCGAAAAAGCAAAGTCCGCGAAAAATGCGCCAAAACGTCATTAATTCTGAGAATTAGTGTGTTTTCATGTCGAACAATCATTTTTCATCGTCGTTGACCACAAAAATACGAGAAAACCTGCTCAATTCATGAAAACGCCATTTCGCCGAGGCCACGCCTATATTGTCAGCTCTGGAGACCGTGGCGCCTATAAAAAGCACCTAGGCCGAAGCATTAAAGATAAAGTGAAAACCTAGAGGAGAAGGCTTAGAGGAATGTTAGGCCACGGCCAAATGAGGTAAAAAGTTAGACTATCACAAGACCACAGAGTGTACACGAGTTTGAGAGGTTCGAGTAGTAGGGGCCTAGGAAAAGTTAGTTCACAGTTAAAATACAATAAGAATAAGGAAAGTTGACGATCGAGGAAGTGGCCCAACTTCCCAATATTTGAAAAACCTAGACCTCGCCCACTTTACACTACTATATAGTTCAACGAGAGAAAAACGACTGCTGGCGCCTGAGTCCTCCCGGATCGGAAATCAGATTTCGAATGGTCGCCCTGCTTCTCCCTCGCCTCCTCAACATATTTCTTTCGGCTGTTCTCTGTCGAGAGTGCTCTCGAATCACAGGCGGCATAAATTCAATAAAAGCGCCGGGCGTCGGTGTGACCGGAGAGGAGCCCTGAGGCGCAAAAGAGAAGCCCTCTCTGACGGCTCGTAAAATAATTTGTGAAAAGGAAGAGGAAGCAATAAAATTGGGAAAGTGGGTGGCCTAGAAACTAGGGGAAAGTTAGGCCACGGGGAGAGAAATGGAATAAGTAAAGTTTAGAAAAACCTTTAGAAAGAGTTGCAGAAGTGGTTTCATAAGAGGAAGGCCGAGAAATCAAACTTACATGACATACCAAGAAGAACGATTCCAGAAAACCTAGGCGACTGCATTCACAAAAAAAACCGCATATCCAAGCTTCTGAACAGGTGGTCAAGTCCCTGTGGGGGTGTCTAGGCGGTGTATAGTAATTGAAGAGTACGAGAGAGAGAGTGAGTGAGAGAAAGAGCTTTAGGCTTCAGTCGAAAATGTGGATGGAAGATGTGAAACATGAGACGAACCCTGACGTTTTCCGCATTTTTAGGGCGGATGGATTAATTTGGGGGTTTCTATATTATTAGCTTTTCAAAAGAAGAAGCGGTACACTTTTTCCGAAATTTCGTTGGCGAGTCGAGGACAAACTAATCCAACCAGCGGGCCGGCCGATGCACCACCAGCACCACCCATCTTCGAAATGAAAAAAACGAAAAAAAGTTATTTGTGGTGGGGGGGAGGGGGTCTTGTTGGATGATGGTGGCAAAGAGCAAAGGCACATGGCTTCTCAAGTACATGTATACATGCTTAGAGCACTGCATTTTCCCCTTCTTCTTCTTCGTGTTTGTGTGTGTATGTGTGTGTGTGTGTGTGTCACACATAGCAAATTTTAATTAAACAAACAATTTCGGAAGAGTAGCATTGGGCGGAAGCCCAAGGGCATCCCCCGAAGGACGAAAGAGTACGGCAACAGATTATTTGTCGAGATTTTCGGGAAATGACACGAGGAGTTTAAAGGCGCATAACAGCTGCAGATGCGCTACGTTTCCGTCGCTAAAAATCACTTTAAAAAACAGACTTTCTAGGCCACTGTCATCAAAAAAACGGAAAAAGACGAAACGGATGCAAAAGGTGTCATTAATGAGACAATTAACTGTTCCGGGCTACAAAAATTTGTATTTCTAGGCCACGGCCTTTACAAAAAAGGCAATTAACGTGTGCCAATCCAATTGGAGCATCAGATTCGAACACGTTTGAAGCGGCGACGAACGGGCGCGCATTTGTGATGAGCACGGCCACATGCTCTTTTCCAGTTCATTGACAAATTAATGATATAAATGGGTTGGGGGGAGAGGGGGGTGTCTAGGAGTCTGGGGGGTAAAAGTGAACAACCAGGAGTTGAGGGTGGAAAAGTGTGTAATTGTAATTGAGGTTGCCATTTCAAGTGCATGTCAGAATAGATTATGAGAGCTCGTTCGGTCCACACATCTGGCTAATCTGTCATTATTAGGCAATGTGGAAGAGAGAAAGAGAGAGAGAAAGAGAGAGAGAAAGAGAGAGAGAAAGAGTGCTAAGTAGTTGGTAAATGATGTGGTGTTCCCGCTTTGCGCAATGGCGAACGAATGAGAGATTAGCGCGGATGAAGTGGAGTGCTTGACTTATTCGCGAAAAGTGGGGCCACCTAGGCGCGAAACTAGTCCCCCAAGAGTCTTCTAATAAAGATAATTGTTTTGTTGTTACAAAGATCATATCAGTTAACGTTGGCCCTTACGTGAATTAGAGATAAGTTGATAAGCTGATTGCATTCGCCTATAAAAGTTCAAAGTTTCGACATTAGTCCCTCAACGGACAATCTTTTTCGGAACAACTACAGTACTCTTCGAATAAGAGCAACTATGAGCGCCTCGAAACGTCTCGTTTGGACTCTCAGCCTCCTCGTGCTTATCTCGGCGACCACGGCTTATTACAATGACAACAACGAGCAATGGAATAATTTGACCGATGAACAGAAAGGAATGGCCGTCTGGCTCATCATCCTCATCGTCCTCGTCCCTTTGTGCATTTCGGGATCCATCGCCGCCGCCGGAGCCTTCTACTTTATGCGGAAACGGAACAGTGGCGGAGATCAAGTGATGGTCGTACGGTAGAAGAATCGGACGATCGGATCGAGCGTGGGATCAACAAGGCTATATTCGTTTTGAATAAATATTTTTGGTGTTTTGTTGTCAGCTCTTGTTGGAAATAGAAATTGAATTCGCACGTGTGCCTGAAAACTGACCACACATTGTCGAAAAGTCGTGACAAGAGATGGAAGGAACGGACAATATACGACGGGCCGTTTTTTGGATAATCTGGAGCGACAACGGATACGGGGACTGAATGGAATGAAGCTTTTGGCCTAGAAATCTACAAATTCTAGTCCATTCTATCATGTAAATCACAAAATCACGCCGAAATTCAAAAAAGTTAGTTTTCCTCCGTGAAGATGACCTCTCTCGATAAGCGTCATGTCTATAAAAAGACCCAAAAGTCGAGTTGAGCTCAGTTTAAGAGGTTTTTCGAACAACTACAGTACTCTTCAAATCGGAGCGACTATGAGCAAGGCGCTTCTCTTCATTCTTCTCATCGCCGCCGCACTTCTTCCCCTTGGCTCCGCCGACTACAACGATCTATCGCCGGAGCAGCAGAGAGGAGTCATCGCCGTCTGGATCATCGTCGTCATTATCATCGGAGCGCTGTGCGTGTCGGGAATGGCCGCCGCCGGATTCTTCTATTTCATGCGGAAACGGAACAGTGGCGGAGACCAGGTGATGGTCATTCGGTAGAAGAATCCGAGGACACAAATTGACATTTTTTTTTTTTGAATAAATTTCGACATTTGCCCGTTTCTGTCTACCTAGAGCTGGAAAACCTGAAGATGACCTCTGGCGCGCTTGGAAACAAAAATGAAAAGGTGCAGAGTGCAGTGTAGCGCGTTTACTTAGAGACAAGCCGGTTGGAAACTGTAAGGCCCGTCTACGTGGCCTTCTAGCGCATGCGTGGGCGAACTCTATTCCATATTTCTTTCAAAAAAGAATGCAACGCCGTCTGACAAGCGAGGAGCAGAAAATCGTCTACTACATTCTGATTGTGCTGGTATCGATCGCAGTGGATGGTCTCGTGCTCGCCGGCGTCTTTCTTTACTGTCTGTTGCGTAGGAGGACGAGTCAAGAGAGTTTGGACTGCATGAGTCGTTAATGGATCGGATCGAATCGGAAGAAACGAATGAAAACTAAACTCGCTGCCAATAAATGATTCAAACAAAAAGTGGGCGCGAGTTGACCTTTTCTTAATCTAACTTGATTCCGACTAACTCATTTCCAAAAATGACTCAAAAGCTGACGCCAGAGCAACGCGAAATTGCCCTGATCATCCTTACCATGTTAACTATCGTCGCGTTTTATTGCTTCATCGGATCCTGTGTCTACCTCTACTTTTCGGTGCGTAGGCGGAGAAGTCAGGAAAATTTGGAGTTGACTCGTTAGTGACAAGTTCGAATTTGAACCAAGTGAAATGTGACCAATAAAGATGACGCTTTTCCATCCTTTCGACTTCACTTTTCACTTTCAATCTAAAAACCAACTTTTCAAACACCTACAATACTCTTCGCGAAAGATGCTGTGGCTGCTCATTTTCCTCTTCACTATCATCGTTCCAAAAGTGACAATAAGCCGCGTCCGGATGCGCCGCCACCGGATTCTTCTACTTTATGCGCAAACGGAACAGCGGACACAAGGCAACAATCTGATGGTCGTTCGATAGAAACGGAACGAATGACGAGAAAACGATGGGCAAATGACAAAAATTACTTTTTATCGTGAAATACTTGCGCTTCTTGGAGTCGATTGAATTTCGCGGAAATTTGGCGGAAAATCCGAAATATTCCGCATTATTAACAGAAAATGCGATGGAGTGCATTTGCACCAGAACTTTCACTAGCGACAAGAAAAATGACGATTTTTTGCTGCCTTTTTGCTGAAAAACGTAAGAAAATAGTAGAACGACGAAAATGTTGAGCAAACAAGTGCGGTAGAGCGCGTTTTCACAAAAATATTGAGGAAACGAACTTTTCGCAAATTTTCGCTGAACATTCCGGAAATCATGAGTTTTTCACGTGAAACTGATAAGAATCTGTTTCGAAAAAGCAAATTTGTCGGACGAAAAAGTTCTTGCCGAATAATTTTTCCAATAAATGAGTTGGCTGGACGGCGCGTTGGACACAATGGGATTGGACGATAGCAACAAGAACAACGACGGACAGTTCCACATCTGGATTATCGTGCTCATCGTCATCGGCGCACTTTTCGTCGTCGCCTGGATCGTCATCGCCTTCTCGTACTGTTGCGGCAAGCGGAACGGCACGTCGGAGAATTCGGAGCAGAGCCGCAGAAAAAAATGAAAGAAAACGACGACGGAGAAGAAGGAGAATTGTATAGAACTTTGGAAATAAAATCCTGAATAAACGGTCCGATCCGTCAGTGTTTCTTTTACTCTTTTTTCTGTGATTTCCGCATGTAAATCGAGAAATCGGGATGGAGAAACACGAAAAGTGAGTGGAAGAACAAAGGACGAAAAGAGAAGAGAGAAGCCGCCTAATTTGATTATTCATGGTCGACTGCTCTTCACCCGAAAAAGTGCACATTTTTTGGAGCAGAGAGAGGAGCCTAATTTGCAATTCTATCTGTTCGTTTTTTGGGGAAACACGGAAAAAGAGGAACCGAAAAGTTAGCGACAAACAGAACAAAGCTCAACAATTTCATTGAGATTTTCAGACATTCATAATAGAAAAAAGAGAGAAAAAGAGGATTAAGCAGGCAGAGAAAACTGATAAATGTATGCAAATGCTCGGAAATTTTAGGCAAAGGACCAAAGCTCGGGGGCCACTTCCTTTTAGAGGAGAAAGAAAAGGGGGACAACATGAAATGAACATGAATAAGTTTGAAAGCTCCTCTCGACGCGGACGGACGGCCGAGCATTTGGAGCACACACTTTGGCACACACACATGCTCACACATGGGCAGAAGCTCCACGCGAGAAGAGGGGCGGAGGGATCGATAAGTAGGGCACACGGCGGCGGCGGAAAACGCGAAGACGACGGCCGAGGAGGAAGAGGAATAGATGGAGAAATTGGGGAAAAATAATTTTTTTCGAGCGGAAAAGGTGGAAAAACCAACGTTTTTTTAGTGCAAACGAAACTCAAAATTTAATTGAAGATGGTCTGTAACAAGATCAAGATACTTTGCAATCAAACAAAAAATTTCACTTAACAGCTCCAGCAACGCGACCTGACACGCCTTGACTAGTCGAAAAACAGTATTGGTTGCAAAGTGTCCCTAGCGGAAGTTCAAAGCACTGTCTCTTTTTGGTTGGTTTTATCGAGATTTCCAGAGAATTAAAAAAGAAACGGCTCTTCAAATGTTCGGAATATTCGGTGAGAAAATTCGCGGCCTGCCAAAAAGCGCAGAAGTTTGCAAAACAAAGCTGAGCGACACTGTCCTCTTTCCGACGAAAAGTGATCTTCCCGCGCGCGCGCAACAACGACGCTCCGATATTGCGGCGCACCAATTGACGAGAACTTTCAAGAAAAAAGCGGAATTTCGGACAGAACGATGCGCAAACCATCTGGCCCGACCTAAATCCAAAAGAAGCCTTCTCGTGTTCCTTGGTTTGAAGTGGAGGACAAGTGCCCGCACAGACCAATGTACTGGCCGAAAAGAAGGCACCGACAGGCCAAGAAGTACTCGAAAAGACGGGGAAGGGAGTAGAACAAAGGGAGTAGAATATAAGGAAGAGGAAAAGGACAATAGATAAATCAAAAAGACAACAAGAATCTTGATATTATGCAAAAAGTGTCCCCGGGGGAACACTTGTTGCTCTTTCTCTTTTCGACGCACCCAAAATCTCAGAGAATTCGTATAGCTCCAAGAAGTGCGTCCAAGTCTATTGCAACTTTTCTTCTTTTCTCAATGAAGAAGGAGAAAAAGAAGAAGTATTTGGGCGGGCGCGACCAATTTCCTTTCCGGACCTCTCTTTTGGAGGAGGAAATTGGAAGGAAAATGAGGGATTAGAGGAATTTCGGGCGGGACGCGCGCTAATTAGGGAAATGAGCATGAAGAGCAAGCCCGATGTGGGATTATTTACTTATTTGATTGGAGGGCCGGAGGAAAGTGCGCTCTATTTAGATTTTGCGCTTTTCGCTGTTTTTGCAAGCATTTTCGGAAATTTTGCACTTTCTCGATGATAATCAGCAATTATTGCGAATTGTACTGTTCTTAAGCCAATATCAGGGATCTTAGCACGATTTTCACTTATTTTTGATATGCCTTAATTCAAAAAGCCTAACCTTTGCGTTCCATTGATTTTTGACAATTATCTGACCGGAATAGTCCAATAACCAGCAGCTTCACTCATTTTTCTTCGGATTTCCTGTAAATTTTGCATACTTCAAAAATATGATGGGAAAATTTATCAGAAAATGCGCGGTTTGCATCAGGTTTGCAGAAAATTGGACATTTATAGATTTCTCAGCAATTTTCCATAGTGATCATTACTTTATTCCTGGAAAAAAAGCGATAAAACAATAAAAACAAATCATTTCATCTCCGCATTGTTAATTTTTTTGATCAGATCCAAGTACACGAGGCGTTTGATGGTCTCGTCGCGGTCCTCCTCGTCCAGGTCGGAATCCTCGATCTCCGACGTCACCTCCTTCTCCTTCTTCTTCTTCTTCCGATCGCCGTCATCGTCGTCCGAATCGCTGTTCGAATCGTCGTCGTCCCATTGGCCCTCCAGCCGGTTCCGCTCTTTTTGCAACGCCAAAAATCGGCCGACATCCAGCTCGATTGGCTCGGTTTTCAGCAATTTCAACGTTTCTTCCGCCTCCTGTCGGCAGTAAAGTTCGTGAAATTCGAGCTCCTCTTTCGGAAGGAAATGGCGAATATCGTACTTGCATCTGCAACAAAGTGTCATGAGATTTGGCGCCGGGTACACAATCGGGTTTTCAGTTTAAATTTCCTAATTTTTCCCGATTTTCGGGTCGGGCTCGGGCCGGTTGCAAGTATGGTTCGCACAGTTTCACAACTGCCGTGTACCTTTTGAGTTCGAGGGCGTGCGGATAAAACGACATGCGTTCGAAACGGCACTGCCAGACGTGCTCGTTGAAATTTTGAAGTGGGACCTGGAAAAAATGGCCTAAAAATTATTTTTTCTTTCCCGATTTTCTACCTGGTGCTCTGTATTGTACGGACACTGGACGGTTTTCAATAGCACCGAACTTCTGAAATGCTAAAATGACGCAATTTTCTTTTCAAAATGCCACCACCTTTTCTCCTGCTCAACAACTTTTTCGGACTCTATCGGATGCTCTTGGCTTGCTGACGGCGATGATTCCATCTATTTTTCGCAAATTTTATTGGCAAATCACAAAAATCCATGATAAATATAGTATTCACAAGGATATCCTGCTAAATACAACGAAAAAGCGCAGAATAATCGGTATTCATTCGAGAGGAGTAAATGGAAAAGCGGGAATTGTGATGGGTTGTTACAGACAAAATACCGATCAGATAGAATGATTGAGTTCGAAAGTAAGCGGTTTCTCATGGAAATTATGGAAAATCATTATTTTGTTTAGTAATGGGATGAAGAAGGTAAGTTGTTCAGAAAAAATTATAAAAAATCGCCGATAAGTCACTTCTTTCTCTTGATTCCACGCTGCTGCTGCTTCTTCTGCTTCTCCTCGGTTCTCAGTCGTTCCTGCTCGTCGCCGAGTTCCTTGCACGCCGTACAGCAGAACCAGCGTCCGGCGGGCGCCCGAGTGATGCCTATGCACGAGAAGTGGAACCAGGCGAGCGGGCAGACGTCGTTGTCGCAGCACACCATGTCTTCGCCATCTTTGTTCTGTAACTCCTGCTTTCTTTAGAGAAGCGCTTGAGAAATAAGAGGAAAACATTTTTTGAGCAAACATTGAGAAAAATGTGAGAACTCTTCAAAGATGCTCAACATCTTCCATTCGCTTACCATTTTGCACCAGCACCACCGTCGGCCGTCGTCATCTGCCGCCGCCGCTTCCTCTCCTCCTTCTTCCTCTTTCTCTTCTCCGTCGTCATCTTCCTCCTCCTCCTTTTCCTTTACCACTTCGTTCTTTCTCTTTCTTCCCCGCTTCACCTTCTTCTTCTCCTCCGGCGCTTCCACTTCCTCCTCCTTCTCCGCGATCTTCGACTTTCTTCCGCTTTTCGCCGTCTTCGGAGGGTCCTTCGGCTCCACAGGCTTCTCCGGCACTGGCTCTTCTTCCTCTACCTCCCAGTTCTCGATAAAGTTCTTGTCGGTCTCGTCGTACGTCTTCAGAACATCGCACATTCGTTTGCGGATTCCGGCGGCGATTTGCAACTTTTTGTCGCCAATTTTCACTAATTTTGCCATTGCATCCTGGAAAATTCTGGATTTTTACAAAAATTTTTCATTTTTCTCACCTGGATATACTGAAATCCGCCTTCAAGTTGCTCGGGCGTCAGGTCCTTATGCCGTTTCATATAATAAATTCTTCGTTTATGCAATTCCTCAGTTTTTTCTTTTGTTTCCTGGTCGAGCTTCTCAATTTCGGCCAGGCCTTCGGCCGTTCGGCCCGGCAGCTCTTGGTTGAGTTCGTTGAACAGTTCGATCATCGCTTTCACCGCTTTCTCGTTACGGTCGGTCATTTTTGGACTAAAAGTATTGCATTTTGAGGATGGGAACGATTGGAAATCGATAAGTGTCAGAGTGCCAATATTTCGAAATTCGCAAAGAAGACGTTGCTTTTCATAAGAAGCAGAAAAATTACAGAGAAACGGCAAGAAATCGCTAGAAAATTGAAATATCAAAATTTTCAGCGTATGACGAAAGTAACGGAACATTTTTTACTTTGAAGTTTAAAATGTCTTTCTCGACGAATTTTCTCATGGAAAACGCTGAAAATAGATCAAGTTTCATCGAAAAATAAACAAAAACAGCATGAATTTGGAAATCGAGCTTGAAAAACCACGAGGTACTCAGACAACGGTTTGCGATGTATCGGTGGTAACAAATGCGATGCATGCGAGATATCTCGCGAGATGCAATGGCGACGCCGAGCCTACGGGCGGAGCGTCGTTGCGCGCACTGTTTAGCAACCCTTATTTCCACTGACTTTCCGGCGGTCCAACATAATAGAACTGGGCAGAATAGAACCGCGACATAATAGAACTGCGACATAATAGAACCGGGTAGAATAGAACTGCGAAGAATAGAACCGCGCGACACAATAGAACCGCGACATAATATAACTGTTTTTGTGTATTTATATGAGCATTTTGTCCGTTTCTTTCAATTAACTTTCGCAAAATTTTTCGTCTCTCGAACAATTAAGCAGAAGACCACAGTTTATACTTAGAAAATTGGTTTTCTTTCGTTTTTGATAGTGCAATAAAATTATTTTCTGTGTTGGCAGAAACGGACACACACAAAAACAGTCATTCCATGGAAGTATTCCATGGAATAGTTGTATTCATTTTTTAGTCGCCATTGCACTGCCGATGCATCGCATTTGAACCGCTGATGATGCATCGGAACGCGTTGTCTTATTTAAGAAGCGTAAGTAAACGCGTGCGGCAGAATTGCAAGTGGTAAACTCCGCCCATAAAACCGTGCGGCACACAAAATCGAAAAAATTCAAGTCACATTTGCAACCAGTTTTCAACCTTAGATTCAATATTTTTCAAGTGGAAAAAAAATTTTACATTTCAGAAAAGTTGAACAGACATTTGGAGTTTTGATTTTTCACGTTCTCGTTTCAAAATAACGCTGAAAATAGAGTGTTTTCGGTAGCATTTCAAAAAGTCACTTCAATTTTTAGGATTTAAAAATGGAATTCTCGGAAGTGATTGAGATATTAGACCGCGGCAGTTCGATCGATGTGCAATCCGACTGCACTTTCGAGTCGCTCATGATCGGCAAAAAGACGTTGGAGCGACTGAGAAACGCGAATTTCGAAAGGCCGTCGCCTGTTCAGGCTAAAGCCATTCCGATCGGACTTCTGGGTAGAGGTTAGAGCATTTCATAATGGAAATGTGCAATTATTAATAATTTTACAGATATGCTAGTGCAGGCGAAGTCGGGAACCGGTAAAACTCTAGTTTTTTCGGTGCTGGCCGTCGAAAATCTGGACGTTCGCGCCTCGTACATTCAGAAAGTGATAGTGACGCCCACGCGAGAGATAGCCGTTCAAATCCGTGAAACTGTGCGGAAAGTCTCGCCGACAGGCTCCAGAACTGCGTGAGTTCTTTTTATTTTTGTTCTTTAAAATTTTATACTTTTCAGCGTCTTTGTCGGCGGTTGTCCACACAAACAGAACGTCTACGATTTGCAGACCACTCGTAAGTCAAACTTCCGCTGAAATTTTTGCAAGAATCTGGAAAATTAACAGATCCGCAGATTGTAATCGGTACAACCGGTCGAATTTGTCAATTGCTCAAAATGGGCGCCATGGACATTTCGCGCGTCGATTTTTTCGTGCTCGACGAGGCCGATAAGCTGATGGACGACATTTTCAAGGATGATATCAAGTTGGAATCCAGCCTTTACTCCGAAATTCGCAATTTTTGCAGTTATCTAATAAACGCGCTGCCGCCGGTTCGTCAAGTGGCCGTGTTTTCGGCCACATATCCCCGGAACTTGGACCAATTGTTGTCGACGTTCCTGCGAGACGCGGCACTTGTCCGATTCAACGCAGGTGCGCTTTTTTTCCTTTGTTTTCCTCGATTTTCAAACTTCAACTTTTCCGTTCAGATGACGTTCAACTCGTCGGAATCAAGCAGTACGTCATCACAAAGTGCACGCCAATGCTCGAAAAGTTGACCAGCGTTCTCAAATCGATTCGCTACGTTCAGGCGCTCGTTTTTTGCGATCAAATTGCAAAGTAACCGGGTTTTTTTGTAAAGAAAAAGCAACATTTTTAATTTTTTCAGATGCGAACCGATCGCGGCTCATCTAAAGTCCGAAGGTCTCGACGTGACGTTCGTCTCGAGCGCCATGTCACAGAAGGATCGTCAATTGGCTGTGGATCAATTGCGGATGAAACGTGTGAAAATTCTGGTGTCTTCCGATTTGACCGCTCGCGGAATCGACGCCGAAAACGTGAATCTGGTGGTGAACATCGACGCGGCGGCGAACGAAGAGACCTATTTCCATCGGATTGGACGGGCGGCTCGCTTCGGAGCCCACGGAGCAGCCATCACTCTTTTGGAAGACGAGAAGGCGATGAGATGTTTTACAGCGCTGGCCTATCGCGGAAAAGTGACGACGAAACGGGCACGGCTCGAGGAGTTGCCTCAGGATTTGCCGAAAAACACTGATTTTTGGGACCAACTGCCGTTTTTCATCGATGTAAGTGGCGATCTTCCCCGGTTTTTATCGAAATTTCTCGCTTTCAGTTCGATAAATCTGTCAAAAGGGAGGCTACCAACGATTTGGAAAAGGTTCCGGATCGGAAAACGGCTATAGAATCGCTGCAGAAGGCACGTGCCGCTTCTGGGAACGGAGACGTGGTGACCTTCAAATATGACAGAAACTCGATGATGGCGATGAAAGCGACGTCGTCAGAAGCTTCAGAAGCTTTAGAAACGTCAAAAGTGACGTCTCCAAGTGGAAGCGACAAAGAGAACGGAGAGAACGGAGAGAACGGAGCTGGGGATCAAGAAGAAGAAAAGGAGGAAGTGGTGGTGGAGAAGAAGACGTTCAAAGAACGATTGGCAGAGTTGAAGGCGAATATTGAGGCGAAAAAGGTGGAAAACGCACAGAAAAAGGGAGTTAAGAATGAGGAGAAGAAGGCGGAGAAGCCCGTCAAATTTAAGTGAGTTTTTGCGTTTTTGTTCAATGTTCAATAAAATGCACTAATTTTAGGTTCGTTCCGACACGAACAATAGCCAAAAAGAAATATTATATGCGTGGAGAGCTGCAGCACATTCGTGACGCCTTTACCGACGCACAATGGCGAAACTATGCCGAATCAAAGTTCGATTTGAGCCAAGAACCGTTCAAAGACGCGTTCCCGAAGGAACCAGTGGCTCAGGAGCCCGAAAAACTGGAAACCCCAGTGGAGGCGACGAGATTGTCGAAAAAATCCGCGAAAAATAGGAATAACAAAGAGAAGACGAGAGTGATTCGTTATTCGCGCTTTAAAATGATCGAAGTGCAGATGAAGCACTCGCGGGAAACGTGGCTCGAGTACGTGAAGGGCAAGTGGGACACCTCCGAAGAGCCGTGGGTGTTGGATCCGAGCATGCGGTGCTCGGTCAGCGAGCAACTGCGGCGACAGCGACGAAAAGAGAAGGAGGATCGGAAGAAAGTGGTGGAGGAGCGGAAGGCGAAGCGGGAGGCCGAACGGGTGGAGCTGGTGGCAAGCGGGAGGACGACGGCGCGGGTGGAGATTCGGGAGACTAGCTGGGAGGAGTACAAGCAGAGGGTCAGACGGCAGTTCGAGGAAAAGCGCAGCGAGCAGAAGGACGGAGAGACGAGAAGGATCGGGCCAGTGGTCAGCTTTGTGCTAAGATTTTTTTTAAAGGCTTTTGAGCTTTAACAATCACATTTTCGAGCTCAGAACCAGTGGATTTCTCCGAAAATTCATACCCTTATTTAACATTTCAGGTTCCCCAACGAGATCCTCCACAAGTGTACAAGAATCGTGTGGAGATGTACAAGCGCCGACTGGCGGAGCAGAATGCGTGGCTAAATCATCAGATTCGGATCGAGGATTCGAAGATTGGCGAGATTGAGACGCAAACGGAAAATGGAGACGACGAAAAAGTGATTGTGGATGCGGAGAGTCAGACGGAAAAGGTGGAAAATCAGGAAGAAGTAGAGGATGAAGAATATTGGGATGAAGAAGAAGTAGAATGGTACGAAGAGGAAGAAGAAGAAGAAAAAGCGGCTCCGGAAAGACTCCAGCAGCAAATGGCACAATTGGGAGCCAATTACGTGCGAAATATCAATTTCCAGGCGGCCGCCCAATCTTATATCGACTTGATGACTTCCGCGTTCCATCGACCCAGTTTGTAGTGAAATTTGTTGATAATTAGCTTGTTTTTCCTTAAAATAGCTAGCTTTGCCATTTTTCGTCGATCGCCGTGACAATTGTGTGTTCAGTGTAGTTTTGCTGATTTTTTCTGTAAAACGTTCAGATTCCGCTCATATTTGCCCCCTCCGGTAGCTTTTTCTGTGTTCTCCATCCATTTCCCCGGGTTAACTCTTCTTTCTGTTCTATTGCATGATCACTTTTCCGTTTCTGCTCCTTTTTGCGCTAAATCTGAAATAAGTTTTGAAATTTCCCACTTTCTGCCCAATCTCTTCGATTATTTCTGGTCGTTCGACACCGTTTGCCATATTTTCTGTGATTTTTCTGGAAATTTCCAGAAATTAACCCAATTTTGTAGAATCTCATCCGAAAATGCCACCAGCGCACGCTAAGAAAACCGGAAAGAAGGGCGGACCCTCGAAGGCTGGTAAGCTTTGAAAAATATTGATATTTTGAAATTCCACTGAAAATTGTAAATTTTTGACAGTGAAGCGCATTCGTTACCGCCCGATAAGTTTCAAACATACTCGTTTCATGAAACACGCGCATTTCAATTATCGAGGTTTTTTGTTTTCTTAATTTCTTTTCTGAATTGTTTTCAAATCAATTCCACGTAGGTTCATTCCGGAAACTCCGTTTTTCAGCTGCTCCCGATGAGGATTTCGATGCGATTCTCGCTGAATTGAACATGGCCGACGCGAAGGCGGCCGCCAAGGAGGTTACGAAAAAGAAGACCGCTCAGGGCAAAAAAGGTATAAAACTGAGGCGAAGGGGGTGAACAATGGACAGGGTGGTCGACTGAAAAAAAGGAACAATTTAAACAATCTCGCAACCCTCCGCCTCCAATTGGAGGCGGAGGTTCACGAGTACGATTCAGCAGAGCAATGATGATTTGAAGAAGCTCTGAAAAGTTTCATTTCACTTACTATTTCTCTCAAATGGAACTCAAATGGTTACAATTTGAACGAGACTGAGCTCTGAATCGCTTTTTAAAAGGGAAATAGTGAAAACTTCGCCTTTTCAAATTCCAAGTGCAATTCTGCAGGCGCCGGCTCTTCGGAGTCGGATTCGCCGGCCGCCGTCGCGCCAGCAGCCGCCAAGCAAGCGTGGCAGGCGGAAATCGCGGCGATGACTCCGATCGACGAGCAGTTTGCCGACGGAAAGTTCCCGCACAGCAAGGACGAGACGCCGTACTACCTGAAGGGAAAGGACGGACGCGTGGCGACGGACCGTGAGAGCAACGAGGAAAAAAAGGCGTTGGACGCGAGCTACGAAGAGACGTGGCAGGATTACCGCCGTTCCGCCGAGGCGCATCGGCAGGTCAGACAGTACGTCAAGTCGTGGATCAAGCCGGGCATGAGCATGATCGATATCTGGTTCGTTTTCAACATTTTCTAGTAGAAAAAGTGGGATATTCGGAAAACCGCATAGTTTGAGTGTTTATATCTGAACACACTTAAATTATGTTCCTAACTGGCAAAAACCATCCCTTCGATCCCTTAAAATCTTTAATCAACCGTTTCCAACAAATTATGTTAGTTTTCTTATCAGAATAACCTTTTTACAGCGAACGTCTCGAAACGACTTCTCGCCGTCTCATCAAAGAGAACGGACTCGAGGCGGGACTCGCCTTCCCGACCGGATGCTCTCTGAATCACTGCGCCGCCCATTATACCCCGAACGCCGGAGACACCACTGTTTTGCAGTACGGAGACGTCTGCAAGGTAGGAACTTGGGGGGAAATGAGGAAAAAAGCGATATTTTCAATTTTCGTCTTTTCGCCTTCTCGCGCACCTATTTGTTGCTCTTGTTGCAAAAAAACGGGTTTCTTGAGCAAATTCTGTTGCAAAACGTCCCCAACTTAATTTTTCTACCAATTATTATTCAGATCGACTACGGAATCCACGTGCGTGGGCGTCTCATCGACTCGGCGTTCACCGTTCACTTCGACCCGAAGTTCGATCCGCTCGTGGAGGCGGTGCGCGAGGCGACGAACGCCGGAATCCGCGAGTCGGGCATCGACGTGCGTCTCTGCGACGTCGGCGAAGTCGTCGAGGAGGTGATGACGTCGCACGAGGTCGAGTTGGAGGGAAAGACGTACGTGGTGAAGCCGATCCGCAACCTGAACGGCCACTCAATCGCCCAGTACCGCATCCACGCCGGCAAGACGGTGCCGATTGTGAAGGGCGGTGAGCAGACGAAGATGGAGGAGAACGAAATCTACGCGATCGAGACGTTCGGCTCCACTGGAAAGGGATTGGTGCACGACGACATGGAGTGCTCGCATTACATGAAGAACTTCGAGTTGGCCGACGAGAAGATCCCGCTCCGACTGCAAAAGTCGAAGGGACTGCTCAATCTCATCGACAAGAACTTCAGCACGCTCGCATTCTGTCGCCGTTGGATCGACCGTCTCGGAGAGACGAAATATCTCATGGCGCTCAAGGATCTTTGCGACAAGGTGAGGGAAAATTATTATTATTATTATTTATTACGCACCTTCTGTGCGCGAAAAGAAAATAGGAATCATCAAATTTACCTCTTTACGTTGAAGTTCCTATAATATGTCAATATTTTGCAGGGAATCGTGGACGCGTATCCGCCGTTGTGCGACGTGAAAGGCTGCTACACGGCGCAATGGGAGCACACCATTCTGATGCGTCCGACTGTGAAGGAGGTCGTCTCCCGTGGAGATGACTATTAAATCATGACACCCGCACTCGAAATACTCTCTTTTTTTTCTCTCCTTTTCACTTGTTATCCGCCCGTTTTGTCTGTTAGTTTTGTCGTTTTCTTTATTGTACCCCCATCCTCCCCCGTGCATATTTTTTTGCTAGTTGAACTTGAACTTTGCTGAAAAATACAAGACACTTGTGCGAGAGAAATTTGCAATTTATTAGGAAGAACAACAAAAAAAAGTCATTAGCGCCTAGACCCGTTTAGAAAATCCCCTTGTTGTCTATTTATTATTTTAGGATTGATCCGGCCCGTCGAACAAGTGACGACATCTGGAGGAATCGACGAAAACGTCGTCGACTCCACAAGCTCCGCGATCCGGACCATCGTTCAGGCACTCGAAGGAGAGCTGCAAATTTACCTATTTTTAAATTTTTCAGAATGCTTTCTAGGGTTGCAGAACAGGCGCCTGAAATCGCCTGTTTTGAAAAACCGCCACATTGAACATGCGAAACAGGCGATTTCGAACGCCTGTTCTTCTGCAACCCAAATTTTTCCCCTTACTGTTTGCGTATTCGCAGGACACGTCACCGTCTTCTGGAGCCACATCCGATGGCCCCGATAGACGCCCGGCTCCGTCTCCATCGGACACCAACGATCGCAGCAGACGCGCAGACGCATTCCGCGTGTGCCCTCGAACAAACGGAGACGGATCCGCGTGGAGGTTCCCGAGAGGATCAGCGGAACCGAGAGGATGCCCGCCTGCTGCGGCTCGAGGAACACCGCCGAGAAGTGACGGTTCGACGAGGAGAAGGAGGCTGCAAATTCATTTATCGAATTGAGCTGCAAATGTTGTCAACGAAACTCTGATTTTTACAGTTTTTTTACAGAAAAGTTTCGAGTCGAATCACTCACGTCCGATATCGATCTGCTTTTGACGATCCGCCCGCCGTCCGGCCCAGATGCTCCACGCGCGGAACGTGTACGGCAGCAGGTCGTCGGCGATCGAGGACTGCTCCGCGAGCAAATCGTCGCCGAGCACCGTCGAGCGCCGGTCCCTTTTCCGCAATTTCTGAAGGCGTCGGCGAGTGGTCTCGTCGTGCGAAGACTCGAAATTGCACAGATCCGCTGCAAATTCGTGTTGGAAGTCAGAAAAGGCTTCAAAAAACAGAAAAAGGAAAACCTTTCTCAAAATCGCATTGAACTTGCCGGCAAACTTGTTCCTCTTGCTCTTCCGGTCTGTAAATTGCCAAATGTTTTTGCTTTTCACGTTTTTGGCCCAAAAAGTGTTAGAAATTCCGCCCCAGTTAGTCGGGATTAGAAATTGTTCAAAAAATGACCTGATTCTGGAGTACCGGATTTCTTTTTGTGACGCCCGACTGCAGTATTAATATTTACGGATTACGGTAGGCGACAGTAGTCTGGAGCCCCGAAGACTTACAGTTTGACAATATCCTCGTGGAGCATGTCGATGAGCTCATGGACCGTTTCGCTTTCAGTCACTTCCACGTCGGTCGGCGGTCGGAAAAAAGGCGGAGCCAACGGGGTTTGAGCAGTTAGATGATGGGCGGCTCGCGCTTTTTGGGCTGAAATTGGAGACGTTTCGCAACTGATACTAATAGTGAATGTTGGTTGCGAAGTGTCTGTCACCCTTCAGGGTGAAAAAGAACCGTTTCAAATTAATCTAACATATTAGTCATTTATTCATACGCCAGTTCTATTATTAATCTAACATATTAGTTATGATTCACGGGCACTGACTGACACCTATTATATACAACCACTATATATACCGCTACCTTGTATGCATTATTCGTCTTATTTCTTATTCAAGTAATTCTACTACAGTTAATAAATATTCTAAGTGAAAAGTACAAGTTCTACTTTTTTCTTATATGGTGACCCACATTTTGCAATGACTTTGAGTCAAAAACTCACCAAAATTGAAACTCAACGGAGACATGGTGGGCGGAGCCAACGGAAGCGGCCGCCGATGTACCATCACAACCGGTTGCCGACCGAATTGGTCGTTTTGCGCCTGAAGAACCGGCTCGACAATCTCGGCGGTCTCCTGCAAATGTCCCGTCTTTTTGTGCGGACTCATCATCGGCTCCGCGAGCAACGCCTTCTTCTTGTTGCTCTTCCGACTCTTCTGGGACCATCCTTTGGTCGGGTTGGGAACCGTCGAGCTGACGGAGCCGAGCACTTGCTTGACCGCAGAAGAGAGCTCGGAAATGTCGTTGGCGGCCGAGAAAGAGCTCGGCGTCACCGGCGGCAGATTCGTCTTTTGAAGCATGTCCAGGGCCTGATTCTCCATCTTCTCCACAATTTTCTTCTGCTCTTTCAGCAAATCGAACAGAAGAGCACGCGATTCGGCCAGCGAGAGCAGGATCTCCACTTTGGCAATCAGTTTTCGCTTCTCCTCTAGCTCCACTTCGAGTCGTGAAATCTGAACATTTGTAGGTCGTGAAGCTTCACCAATTCACAAAAGAAACCTCAATCTCCTCAATGTTTCTGCTCAAATCCGAGGCCTTCTGAAGAACGGCGGCGACGTCGGAAAGGCCGAGAGATGAGGACATTTTCTGGATTTGTGGAAGGCTCTGCAATCGGAAAGAGTAGATTGTTCAAGAAGCATTACTGTAGTTACCAGAGTGTGGGCGTACACTTTTGAACACCTCTGTCCGCTTTTTGATCTTCCGTCGTCGTTCATCTGGGAGATCTTCGCGATCTCCTCGTCGATCATTCGCACATCGCGGATTTGCTGCTCGAACTCTTTCTGGTACTCCCGACGCGCCTTGTTCATAATTCCGCGGTCTCTGAAAGTTGAAGGGTTGAATAACGTCTGTGGGCCTGAGACTGAACGCCAGATTAGTCCCAGCCACCAACACTAACTTCGTGGTGCCCCACGCCGGCAACTCCATATTGACACTGGTGATCCGTTCCGGTTCGGCGAGCCCATGGGGACCGATGGGCGGCACCGTTGTCCTCTGGACGAACGGATTCTTCGGCGGCGCCATCTGAATCGCCAACGAGCTCATCGGCGACGGAAACATGGGCGGTTTGTAGGCGCGCCCGTTGATCGCCGCCAGCTTTGTGTCAAAGATTCCGATCGGTGCGAGATTCTTATATGACTTCGGAGGAGCTCTTGGTGCGTCGTCCAGGATCTCTAAATGTTGATCCACTTCCAAATTGGCCAGCACTTTCGGAGTAACTCCCATTTCGGCCGAGCCGAATGAGCCGAGAGCACTGGTGTCCTCATTGAAAACGTTTTCGACTTGATCGACGAGAGTTGGGAACAGAGCACTTCTCGGAGCGTTCTTGGTGCCAAACGCAGATCCTGGTGGAGCTCTACCGATGCCAGAAGATGCGAAAGTTGAGGTTGAGGGCTCTGAAGGGCTTGAAGGCTCGGAGCCAGTCGGAGGGGTTCCAAAGCTTTCAAAGGAGCTGGATTCCGGAGGTGTTGGAGCAGTTTTCGCTCCTTTACGACTTCCGAAGCCTCCAGGACCTTCTGAAGGACCTCCGAAAAAGTCTTCTAACGCTTTTCCAATTCCAAATGCCCCTGAAGTGTCGAAAGTTGGCTCGGAAAGTGCTTTTGGAGCATCAGATCGAAAACCTGGAGGGCTTCCGAAGGATCCAAAATCTTCTGGAGCTTTTCCGATTCCAAAAGAAGCGGGAACTTGTTCTGTCCCCGGCGGTTTGACATCCTGACCCGGAACAAAAGTCTGAAGCCCAGAATTGGTCTCCCGACTGAACGTCTCCTCCACGTAGTCCTCGTTCTTCTCGATCGGTATTACTGTAGTTGTGGTGGCTGATAATGCTAGAGCTGTCGGCGTGGAGACATCGTAGTCCACTTCAGATTCAGAATCTTCATTCTCATCCATCGGAACTTCAACTTCTTCCTCTTCTTCTGCTTCTTCCACCTCTTCAGTTCTTGGCGGTTCCGGCGTCGTCGGTCTCACAACCCTTCGAGCAGAGGCTTCAGGTTTTGGCATCGACGTTCCATAGAACGGAATTTGTACTTGAGACGGGTATCGGAAGAGGTTCGTAGCCGGGAGGGCGTCGGGATTGGAGCCCAGAGAGTGGAATGTTGATTGAGGAAGGACGTGAAGGGGTAGAGTGGTGGTAGTGGAAGTTGGGGCAGAAGTTGTGGTACTTGTGGTTGAAGGAATCGTAGTGGTCTCTGGAGTTGAAGCACTGGTTGGTGTCTCGAAAGGATCTTCTTGGTCCTGATCCTCCTCCTCTTCTTGTTCCTCCGACGCCGTCAACTTCCTCCGCCACTCTGTCGCCACTCTGGTCCTGACCGATGGCCTCCTCGGCTTGACTCCAACTTCCACTTCCACTTGCTCTTCATTTCCAAACGTCGATAATAGCGATTTTTGATTTGTCGCTGCTGGCGCCACTGGCAAAGGTGTCGTTTGTGCAAGTTGGATGTGTGTGGGCGAACCGTCCATTTGCTCCAGCGCCAAACTTCGCTTTTTAGTGGTGCCGGTGGTTGCAGCGACAATATCGGAAAGCGTCACAGAAGATTCTGGAGCGAACGCCTCCTTGATCGCCTTCTGAATCTCGTCCAATTGTGACAACGGCTTTTCCGTACTCGTCGCGGAAATATCGACGAAATCAGAGTCATCGAAGGCGGAATTTGTCTCCGAAATATCCTGGAACTTGTCGGGCGACTCGAACACGTCCACATCGATCTCTTGAACTTCCAAGGATGATGACGTCGTCGTCGTCGTCGTTGTGGTTGAAGACGTCGAACTGAAAAGAGACTATGGTTAGTCGTGTTAGTACACACGGACACTTTGCAATCGGGTTGCGAAACGTCTTCCTTTTTGTGTTTCTCACCTGGTCACACGCATCACTTCGCCCTTTTCCTCCATTATCCGCTGCCATTTCTGCTTCAAATTTCGGTACGTCCGCTGCACTTCAATCAAATCCTCCATAAACTTGTCCGTCTTCTTTCCGCCCTCTTTCCGAACTGCGTTATCTGCAAATAGGCGACGTACTTGACATTTCTCCCAGAGATTTGAAAAGTGTTATGAAGTTATGAAAGAAACATGGTCAACCGGGGAGAGAAGATGAAGTAAGAGGTCAAAAGGGACTAAGGCACTGGAATTGCGTCAATGAACTATTTTCGTATTAATACCCTGTAAGGATTCGGGGAACGGCTGCCGTAAAAAGTCATCGCAATTCAAGACGATATATTTCATGAAGATTTGAGAAAGTTACATGCGCAATTACTCGAAATTTGCAACTTGCGTGCTTGAAGCGATGTCCTGAGGCGTTAAATGATGTCTAGTAGCGGCCCGATGACGTTAACGCAGAAAACTACGTCGACACTGAAGACTAAAAGCTTCTCGGAACGGCAGAATTGCGTTGACGCAGAAAATTGCGGCAACGCAAAACAAATTGGTCGCTGATCTATGGTGTCCTAGGCGCCTTAAATACTGTTATATAAAGCAGAAAGCTTGAGCCCCAGACGGTCAAAATTTCCTCGAAAATCCTCACCTTTCTTTGCGTTTTCCTCCAAAAACTGCTCAATCTCGTTGCCCGTCTCTTCCGGCGTCTTTGCCAAACTTTCGCCGAGAACGTACACATCTGAACCAATTTTTCAGTTAAAAAACAAAAAAAACGTGAACTTACAACAGGCTAATATAAGAAATCGGGTTAACATTTTTCCGTTCACAACATACGGAAGAAATCTGGAAAAAAAAAGTGTTACAGCACAAAATCCTGAAAAAACGAAATGGAATCGGAGGGAAAGTTTCATTCTCACACTAAAATTAAAGGATTAGACCGAATGACTTGACCCTCTTCCTGGTCGGGCACGAAGAGACGAATAATACCGCCCGTCTCGGAAAAATATCTCCCCGCCGAAACGGGGCGTGGCCTAAATTGAAAGTGGACGGAGAAAGTGACGGACTTTCACCGACCGGCGCCGCACTTTCCGAAACGATTTTTCGCCGCTTTTTTGGTCCGCAGAAATTCACGGAACACCCTTATCTGCATATGATTTATTCGCGCCTTTTCCATCCATCTCGCTATCGCCAACGCATCTTCTCCCCCGTTTTTTTGTGCTAAAATGGAAGAATTCGAGAATTCCTTTGATGATGTGATGTCATTTAGAAGTGGATTTTGGAAAGTTTGACAGGTTCCACTGGCACGCATTGTGTGTTTTGACATTTAGAGCAACAAATTAACTGATTTGAAACAGATTTAGCGAAGAATAACCCTCTCGGTCACCTTTCTATCAATTCCAGATGATCGTTATGACTTCGATCCGGCTGGAAATTCATAGAAAGGCGTGCGACTCACACGACGGGCACGTGGGGTACACAGTGAGTCATACAAACGGAACAGAAGCATTTTTAGAAGAAAAAACTCACTGAATACAGGGGAATCGATCGTTTTTCCAGAATGTTTCGTTTCGAAACTATCAACTCCATCGAGCGCGGACGGCGTGCTTCTCCAATCGATTTTCTGCAATTTCGTGAAAAGGAAAGTTTGATCTCGAAGAAAAGACGTAACGGTAAGAAACGTCGAATTGTTCAGTTTTTCGCGCGCGAAATTTCGGTGATAAACAAGCAGATATGCCACGGAAAACAATAGTAAAAATGGAGAACACACACTGACTCACGGTTTTATTGAATTCTGCGATTCTGCGAAAAATTGGATTTCTGTCGATGTTTCTTGCCAATATCACTGATGAAAAGTTGCTGAAAGAGGTAAAAATCGATAGCAAACACGGAAAATGAAATTCTGCGATCAAATTGTGTTGTCGGACAGATTTTTAAGAGAGAAAAATAGAAAAGAAACGGGGAGTTTGTCTCTTGAACAATTGAGCAGAAGACCACAGTTTAGACCTAGAAAATTGGTTTCCTTTCGTTTTTGATAGTCGGCGGAGAGAAGGTTTTCATAGGTGGGCTGCAGAGTTGAGCGGAAATGGAATTTTGAAATCCGAAAGACGGCAGACGGCAGACGGAAGAAAATGTTTTTACGGAACACGGAAAACGGAAGACGGAAGAAAATTTTTCTCCCGGAAGACGGCAGACGGAAGACGGAAGATAACTTTTTTCCCGGAAGACGGCAGACGGAAGACGGAACAAAAAAATCCACGGAAGACGGAAGACGGAACACGGCAGACGGAATTCCGCTCAACTCTGGTGGGCTGAATCTCGACGAATAAGTGTTTGTGTTGGGATAGCATATAATTTATTGAATTGCAGGTTTTGGTTGTCAATTTTACAGTGGTGATTGAGAACAAGAACTTATATTATACTTTCGAACAAATAACTGAGATCACTGTTGTGATGGTTCATGATTTTTCGATGTGACCGACTGTGGGATATGATGCTAATAGGATGAAAATGACTGGGGGGAGGGTTTTGGTTTTTCTGGAACGAATTATGAGGTAATATTGTGCGAGCTCGGAAGGATGTTTGTAATCTAACAGTCTAGGAAGGGTAGAACTGATTGTGATGCGGGGGCGGCATCATTCCGCCGTGCGACATGTCCACAAAATGAAGATTGTGGTTGTTCTGTACTTGATGAGCGTCGTGCGGATGGAAATTGTTTACGGTGTTCTTGAACGCCGGGCCCAGAAGCGTCTCGACGTCGCCGGACATCGACTCGAGGCCAGACACGGTCAGGATCGAGCTGAGGTCTTCGCTCCTGGAGGAATTTTGTAATAAACGTTTGTAGGTACTACACAAC
This sequence comes from Caenorhabditis sp. 36 PRJEB53466, assembly GCA_946814055.1. Lineage (NCBI taxonomy): Eukaryota > Metazoa > Nematoda > Chromadorea > Rhabditida > Rhabditidae > Caenorhabditis > Caenorhabditis sp. 36 PRJEB53466. Next base: position 8,248,650 of record CAMPFS010000004.1, on the reverse strand, counting down.
TAACATCTCCATCATGTGATTCTGATGAATCTCGCCGGGCGACCAGTCGAGTTTGCTCTGAATCGACAACGGAGACGGCGAGTCGGCGCCGAACATCGACGGCGCATTCGACATTCTTCGGAAGTTTCTGGAACAGCAACAAGAAGATACAAACGATTTGGGAGTTTGAAACTCACCCGCTGGTCTTGGCGACCATCACAATCTCCGATTGAATGTAACCGGTGGGACTGTCCCCGCCGCCGACGCGATGACGTTCCTCGGCGTCGAAATAGCGCAGCATTTCTTCCTTGTCAATGTTCGGGTACATGTACCGGATATCCTTCAATTGTGGACACGAGGCGATGCGATTCGCCAACGACAACTGATCCAGGTCCTTGATGGTGAAGGGAGCCAGATGGAACGGGATCTTCTGCCCGTCCTCCTCCTCGCACACGAATCCGATCGACACGGCGCCGGTCTGACTGTCCGAGAAGCGGAGCAGGAACGACGGATGCGGGCACATGATCATCGACTGCGAGGCGTCCTGCTTCGAGATGAATCCGATGCACCAGCCCTCGTCCCAGAACTTGAGCAGTTTCTGTTTGATGAGTTGCATGATCGAGAAGAACCATTCCCAGAAGGAGAAGGGCAGGTCGTCGCGCATCGCCTGCTTCGCGAACCGGTGAAAAGTGATCGGCTTCTGGTCGGCCACGTTCGGCGTCAGCATCTTTTCGCTGAGGTAGGCGAGATCAGTGTCGGAGAGAGGCCGGCGGGCGCCGGTGAACAGCGAGAATTTGTTGCGGAGCATGTGCGCCAGGTTCTCCCAGGTGACGGCGGTCACGTCCGTCGCCGTCGGGTTGCGGCTGATCGAGGCGAACGCGCGGTGCCACAGAATCGCCACTTGCGCGTCACAGTCCTGCGATCCGTGCACTGTCACCATGATCGGAAGCGAGAGGGTCCACACGTCGAACTGCTCCTCCTGAATGTTTGTGATACACAAAAAAAGTTGTCAACGGTCTCCAGAGCTGACAATATGGGCGTGGCTGAGGCCAAATGGCGTTTTCATGAAATGAGCAGGTTTTCTCTGATTTTTTTGGTCAACGGCGATGAAAAATGATTGTTCGACATGAAAACACACTAATTCTCAGAATTAATGACGTTTTGGCGCATTTTTCGCGGACTTTGCTTTTTCGCCTTCGCCGCCTCAAAACCACACTTCTCATTTTGCGCTTTCTTGATCGTTTTCAGACAGAATTGGTTTTGAGAATGATAAATCACGTAAATACAAGCATTTTGAGCGCTCGAACCGCGAAAATTACAGAAAAGCAACTGAAATTCACGCAGTTTTAGCCAAAAACCTTCAAACGGATAAATGTGATTTGCGACTTGACCAAATTTGACGCTCTTGCGCTTAAAAAATTCTTAATGACCTATAAAATCGGTCTATCGAGAGAAAAATCAGAAATTATCGGTTTTTCGTGGCTAATCTGGCAAAAAACACAAATTTTGCTGTTAAAATTTGAATTTCGCGCCAATGTATCGCTCAATTGGGCGAGGCGCACTTGCGCCCATTGTCAGCTCTGGAGACCATGATAAAAAATGTTCACTGAAACATTGTGTACAATGGACCGTATTGTGCTGCTCTTCTTTTACAGTATTTACGTCAGTTCTAGTTTTGTACCTGTTTGCAAAATGACCGGTTGCAGAACTACGATGAAACGAAACTCGCTGAGCTGTCAACAAACTTTGACCTAACGTGCACACTTTTTAATGAGCATATTTTGCAGAGACCCACTTGCTTATTACTTGCAAACTAATTTGTGCTCTCTTACCGCAGCACTCAAGCCAACGTAAACATTTTATGCATCATTCTCACATTTCCAAACGGTTTTTCGTTTTGTGTCTAATCGAAAGTCAACGGTCCAGCCAGGCCAAAAATGACAATGGAGCACGGTCACCCACCTTGCTCAAATTGCCCATTTGAAAGGGGGTAATGTAGAAGAGGAGTGCGTATTTTTGATCGGTCGCCGCCTGCATATTCGCCGCGCACTTCATGTCCGACGCGCCCTTCGGCGGCGGCTTCCGATGCGCGATCCGAGTGAGCTTCGAGTTGTTGAACTTGGCGGCGAGGTGTCCGCGCTCGTCCATCGTCAGCTTCTCGAACTCGTTCGAAATGGTGCCCACCGTCTTGTTGTTCCTTCTGTAACTGTGGAAGGGGTTAGTCCCGAGCGCCTTCAATTCCAACTTACATTTCCTTGTGCGCATCGTAATCGACGCTCATCTGTTTCGCCTCGTCCTCAGCGATAATTTTGACGGTCACGTTGGTGTTCATGAGGTGCTGACGGATGCCCAACTTGTCGCCGATCAGCAGACGAACCTCCGTGACGAACTTGTGCTGGGTCTTGAGCACCGGCTCCGGCTGCACGGAGACTATGAAGCTCTGCGAGACGAGCATGAAGAGCAGCTTGTTCAGTTGCTCGCTGATCGCCGTCAACTTGCTCTGCGTCGTCTGCGAATTGCCGTCGTTGAGCTGCGGAGCACGACGGAGCAAATCGATCATCCAGCACGTGAACATGTTGAGTTGCCAGTTCTGCTCGGCGAGAAACTCGAACTCCATCTGAATCTCGTCGAGCATTTGCTCGCGGTCGTCGAACGGCATTCCGATTTGCGCCAGCTTCTGCGCGTTTTTCCACGTGAACAGCTTCTCGGTGATGAGTTGAGCCTGCAGCATGCTCGCATAGTTGGCGCCCTCGTTGAGCTTCACCACGAGCTCGCTGCGCTTCTGCTTGAGCATCTCGTACAGGCTCGTCGCTCTCCGCTGCATCTCGGCCAGCGAGTTCTTCGCGTGCGTCAGCTGATCGGCACGGCGATCGGCCTCCAGCTGCGTGATCGCCAACTGAATGCGTTGCAGCTCGCCGAGCTCGTTCACAAAACGACCCTGCAGATCCTTGTTCTCCTCCCACAAATGGTGACACTGCTTCGAGACTTCGGTCAGCGCTTGCTGCAGGTCTTGCGACGATGAGCCCATCATTTGTACTTGCACAGTGTACTTTGCGTGCGTCTGAAAGTGTCACTATTATAAAGCTATCAAAGTTCGGACACAGGGAGAAATGGAGAAGAAGAAGAAGAAGAAGAAGAAGAAGTAGTAGTAAATATTATCGAGCTATCAACTAGTTCAGCTAGTTAGGTGCTTGATGAATTCCGAATTTTTCAGCAGAAAAGGATGAAGATATGTGGGAAGAAAGAGAGAGAGAGAGAGAGAGAAGAAGAAGAAGTAAATATAATAAATTTATCGAAAAATCCAATTGAGAAAGAGAGAAAATTCAATAATTTTGTTGCTATACTTAGGTTTCTGGAAGTTTTAAAAAGTTTTTGCTTAAGTTTCAGTCAAAAAGGATGAAGAGGGGAAAAGAGACGAAATTGATATTATAAAGTTATCAGAGTACATCAGGAACTTGCAAACGGATGAAGAGAAGAAGTAGATAGTATGGTTACCTTAAACCGTTTGTTCAAGACAATATATCTCAGCTGTCAGTAGAAATATCAAACATTGGTCAACTGATGAATTGTTCGTTGAAACCTTGTGCACATTTTATTAGTTGACCACTTTTTGATATCTGTACAGCCAAGTGAGATGCATTCTCTTGAATGGACAATATTCGGGCGCCCTTCTAATGCAGCCAGCTGAGCTGAGAAAGAAAAAAAAACGCTATTATTCTGTTAAGAATTGGAAAGTTGCGGACACGAAATTGCGAAATTTCGGTACAAAAGAATTCGATATCATAAAGTTATCAAAAGAGTCAGCTGTGCTTCCACCTGGTCTAAAATGTAGTTTACCCATACTTTTTTCAGAAAATGACAACATACGAAAAAGAGAGAGAGAGAGAGAGAGAGAGAGAGAGAGAGAGGAAGTAGAGAGCTTGGTTGCTATGGCGCCGGAAATAATGTGGTTGTTTGAACTTCTCGGAAACTTTTTTCTATAATCAAATTCCTTCTCTCCCTCGCTCTGTTTCACATCATCGAAACAAGGCTACAGAGCGAAAATGGAGAGAAGGAAAATGAAAACTAATTTCGAAAAGAAGAAGAAGAAGAAAAAGCAAGTAAGTAAGAGAGAGAAAGAGAGAGAGAGCTCAAAACTAATGAGAAGGAGAGGAAGTTGGAGTGAGAGGAAAAGAGAGAGTTTTACACACACACACACCGCTCCGCTGCGACGATAAGAAAGTGGGGTGGGGGGACACACACACAGCTCTCTGGGGTGCTTTGACGATCAAATATAAACGAGACGCAGGTGCTTCTTCTCTCTCTCTCTCTCTCTCTTTTTTTTCTCTTCGAAGCCACGCCCACTTTTTCACGTGGAAAGAAGAGGAAAGAAGAAGAAGAAGAAGAAGAAGATGTTGTTGTGTTGGTCGAGAGGAGGCTGCCTAATTTGTTATCCACTGGAAAGAAAATATGTGTGCGGGGGGGAGAGAAATAGTAATGGAATTTCAGAGAGCTCCCTCTCTCGCTTTCTCTTTCTAATATTCTCTCGGGTGAATGCGTGACTGACTACGTGAGCGACGAGAAAAAGGAAAACGGAGCGAAACGGGCTGGAAATGAAATGAGCGGATCGCCTTTGTGATCGCAACAAAAGAGAGGGAGAGAGGAAACATTGGGACGAATGGACGGCCCGAACCTTGGGTCCGACTTTCAGACCGGTCCCCCGAGATGCTAAAGTTCCGGTTTTCCGCTTAAACTGCGAACTTTTCAGCATCCGCTCAGGACTTCAGTTTTTTGTAAATGAACAGTGCAAAGTGTGCCAAAATCGTATGTAAGATCAGTCTACGTGATATATTATGAGCTTGGATGGAACCGAATCCAAATCCGACTAAATCCTCTGAGGCACCAATATAGAAAGAGGAAAATAATCTGATTTAGGCGCTGAATCTGGTAGCACGAGGGCCCAGATTTTCAGAAAGTTCGTCTAGTCTGTTCTGTCTTGAAAATTGGGATCACGTGCTTTTGATTAAACGCATAGAATGGACTAGAATAGAAAAGCATATCCCATCGGGAAAAAGGGGATTCTGAGAATAATTAGAATTGCTCGGAATGGGATTAGAATTGAGTTTCTGGGACGTTTCGCAACCGGAAAAGTTTCAGATTTGGTTGCGAAATGTCGATTCCAATAAATTTTTGAATAAACTGTGAAAAACAAAGAATTATCGTAGGAAAATCACCCCTTCGCTGACCTTTGGGGTAGCGGAAAAGTGAAAAAAGCACCCCGAATGCATTTCCGATGAGCTCAGGGGAGGCTCCTGTTTTCGTGCTTCCAACAAATTTTTCATATCTGAAAAGCAAAGGGGGCTGGCGAAAACAACGAACAAAACGAACAAGAACGGAGGAGAAAAAGTGAACTTCGAAGTTATTGTCGCTTCACAATTGTCGTCCATCCGTCATCGTCGACGACGCGCTGGCGCTGAGGTCCACGTGGCTCCGAAGGTCCTTCTCCGTCTTTTTCTTCTTCTTCGTCGTCGCCGTCTTCTTCCGGAATATCCATATCTTCGCACTCGTCGTCGGAGCTGTCCGCCGCTCCCGCCACACTTTCCCGCTTGACTTTCGCCAACTCCTCGTCCGATGGAAGTTCTGAAAAGGGAAACAGTCAATTTTTCTAAAATTCTAGAACTTACTGGCCAACAACTGCTGCAATCCGGCCTCATTGTTGTTCTTGACGTAGCCGTAGCCTTCGAGAAGAAAAAAAGCGATCTGATAGACGCTGTCGTCCTCCAGAATCAGATCGAAATCGTGGTAGAGAATGTTGGTGAGCCATTCCTCGAGATCTTCGCTCTTCAGGCCGCGCGTCGTCGCCACGTACTCGCACAACACCTCCTGGAACCACTGGAAACAAGTTTTCACAGCTTTACCGCTCAAAAATTTTTGGAAAACCTTGTCTTTCTCCTTCGTTTCATCGCCGCCACACGAGTTGTCGAGTGCCAGCTGATATCCACTCCAGGACTTGAGGGCGCGCGCGGCAAAGTTGCGCAAAACTTCATGAGCCGTCGACATTACTGAAAAAAATTTTTTTACTTGAAAAATACCAAATTTAAACAAAATGTTTGATTTTTCAGCGAAAAATGAGGCTTTCAGTGGATTTTAATATTTTCGGTGAGGTACGGTGCGCAAAATTATGCAAACACGACGACGACACATTGCGGCGAGTCAGCAGACTTTTCGTCTGTCGCTGCGAGACCCGCAGTTGGCTGCGTGCCAAGTGAACCACTGCGCGTGAGGCTCGCGTCGCGGTCAGTGTTTTCGATTTACGGCGAGGCTCGACGTTTGAATTTTTATCAGTTTCTAGCCGAATTCACACTGATTTTTTCAATTTTTTTTCGACTTTTACTGTTGATTTGAACATTTTATGGCGATTTAGCGCTTTGGAATTATTCTAGGGGCGGGTAGAACATTGGAAACTCGAATTGCACGACAGCGATCCAAAAGTAACGTTTGAAGTCTAGAAAAAAATTTCCGATCGATTTTCTGTCCGTTTCTTGTGTTAAAAATGTCAAAACGATTAATATCTGCTAAATTCACACTAGCATTCTGCAAAAATTTCAACCTAAACTTGATTTCTAATTTATTTGCCACCTTCATTTTCTTTCCGTCATTTTTTCCGCATATGTTGCTTTCTTCACTCTATTTTCACGCTCTGATTTTTTGTTACACTATTTTGAGTTACTCGCAACTAGTTTTCTATTCATTCCAACAATCCGATATTTATTTTCCGAAAATCGATTTTTGTCGCTTTAAAAAAATTCGTAATTAATTCTAGGCTTGTATTCCCTGTGTTCTATTGATGTTTCTATACATATTGAACGCATGCCTTCTCAAATATTCCTATTTGCTTGCTATTCTGCCAATTTTACTCTTAAAACTATTCCAATAATGTTTCTTTCAGGTTTTGTACACGCTTGCATGCCAGAAAGCCGTAAAAAGTAGAGAACGGAAGATGGCCGAAGGTGAGCAACCACTTCCTGCTGAAGAGGAGCTTCTCCAGCAACAACACCCGCCGCTCGTTGGATCTCTCGTCGATCAGCAGCAAGACGTTCAATTTCCAGTTGGGCAGGCTCAAATTGAACAGCAAAATGATCAAATTTTAAACGAAGAACTTGTTGAAGCAGTTCAAGGTGAGAAAATTGTGGCAAATTCTGTAAAAAAGTCGAGATCTCAGAACCAGAACAAATAGGAACCGTAGCCGAAGAGCCGCTAGTCGAGCCAGAAGTGATTCCGTTCATCGGAAGCGCGCAGCCGGCTCCAGAAGTGATTCCGTTCATCGGCCACGCGCAGCCCATCAACAATGTGCCGCTTTACGAGCAGGAGCAGCAGGACGCACAGCACTATTACGACGAGCCGGAGCACCAGATCGAGCAGCCGCTCGCCGGACAGTACTTCCAGCCGTTCAGCGACCATTCGAACAGAAACTATGAATATGTGGAGCAGCAACCGACTGCCGACGACCCAGCACGTGGCCCGAACGACGACGAAGAGCACATTGGCGACAGGGACGGCTTGTCACAACCAGATAATGCTCTGCCGCGCGACACTAATGAGAGAGGGAACACGGTGGCCGCTAATTCGGCGCACGACGCTACTGAAAAGACCATCTGGATTGATTCCGACTCGAATGACGACACGGAGGAGGTGATTCTGAAGCAGAACTTCTTTCTTTCCTACAGTGTAAGTACCCGTTTTTCTAGTGAAAATATGGAAATATATCTTTTCAGGATCATAACTACGATTGTGCGGATCCCACGGATCGTGTGACTCACCCACAGGAGGGAACATTCCCGGTCATAGGAGGGCTTGACGAAGGTACATCGAATTTATTGGAGAAAAAAGTGAAAATTTAACATTTTCAGCCGGAAATATCGTGAATCAATGGATGCCCGACACTTCCGATCTGCAGGAAGAACCAGTTCCGGAGTCTCCGACCTCGATGCAGCCGCAACAGCACCACGCACACATTTCGCAACTTCAACATCATCTGATGCCACCGCATCGTCAAGGCCACGTCGGATTGCCAACGCGTCCAGTGCAGCCGTACTCGATCGGAGGCACTCAGGTCGACTATCACAGAGTTGTGCATCCTGTTGGGTTAGTTTTGCGCGAAAATCTACCAAAAATTCATGTTTTTCATGTTACAGACGCGGAGAGCCTTCACAACAATACCGCATGGTTAACGACTACGGAAACGGTGTATTGCCACGCGCCACGATTGTCAATCCACGTCTGCCGGCTTCTGCCGTAATCCGTGGTGGAAGAGAAATACCGGGCGGCCATCAGGCGATCTACCAGTCGCCGCAGCACCCGATGGGACTCTCCCGAGTCGGAGGAGCGCTTCCGCCGCAAAGAAGAATCATGGCGTCGTCCGCACCTGGATCCTACCAGCATATTCAGCATCCGGCGCCCGGCGGCAACATTTTGCGTCGTGGGAACATGCCGCAAAGAGCTCCAGGATCACTTCTGGGCCCGAATCGTCAGGCGACGGCTCTTCGTCCGGTGCAGATCACGAGACCACTGGATATGCACGAGAGAGAGTTTGTGGAGCACCCGCATCCGCTTCAGGCTCAGCCGCCGCCCGCCGCCCCGCCAGCTCGACGCATCGCCGACGTGGCACCGCACAGAATGACGCAGGAGCAGAGACAGGAGCAGCTGCAGATGGTCCGCGGACGTCCCGCTCCGCATTTCGCGATTGCCGAGCATCAGCAGCAGCCAACTGGAGTCGCCATGCAGATTCGTGGAGGTCCGGGAGCTGGTAGAATGATCGTCAGAGGACAGCAACAGCAGCAGCCGACCGGGGCCGGAGTTCTCGTGAGAGGAAGAGCTCCGGGAGCCGAGGAACTGCTCCGGGAGCCGCAAAGACCGGTCGAACCACTAGTCGACGCGCCACAGTCGCAGACGAGAAAGTTCCAGCTCAAAGTGACAGACACGTACTCTGCTCCGATCCAGAAGGCCAGCGATCAGCTGCCGGCTCAACTCACCGAGGATCCGCCCGAGGAGCCGACCACCAGCTCGTCCAGTGAGCCGAACAGCGCCACGATTCCAACTACGGAGCCGGTGCAAGAGCAACAGCAGGTGCCTGTCAATATTGAGGAGATCTCGTCGCCAAACCGTCATGTTTCGCCGATGAAACCGCAAGGAATCGTCACGAAGCCGACGCCGCCGCATCGTCTGACGCAGGAGGAGAAGAACGCGCATTTGGCCAGAGTTATGGCTGAAAAGGTTCGGATTTCTAAGTTTTTCGACCTCAGAAACCAAACGATTTTCAGGAAAAATCTCATATTCCACTGCTCAATGCTTTGCCGGCTGCAATTCCGGTTCAATCGCTTTTGTCGGTCGATGGTCCGTCCTCGTCGGGCCAGATTCCAGTGCGTGCAGGACATCCGGATGACACGCTCGCCACGATTCAGCACGTTTTTGACAATCCATCGAAAGGCAACAATCTTCCGAACACGCCGAGAGAAAAGGAAATAATCTCGCAAATCGCGGAGAATTTGCGTTTTTCGGCTGAGAAATACGAAACGAAAAAGGTTCCAGATGGGGCGAGACGCCGAAATGACAGTGGAATGAGCGCCGGTAGTGGAGGAGGACATAATCCGTTCCAGCGATACGATCTCTCGCAACAAGGATCATCTTCGATGCACCAACAACATCCGCAACTTCAGCAGCATCAGCAGCATCCACACGTGCAGGCGCAAGTTCCGCTCCTCGGACAGAATCTCATGGATCCGCCGCATCGCCCGCGAGGACGTCCGAAGGGAAGCACTGGCCCGCAGAGAAATCGTTGGTCGTCCGGACAAGAACCTGTGGCTCCGCACCGTGTGGGCGGTGCCAGAACTCTTCCGCCGCGCCAACAAGCTGCTCCGGCCCGCAACGGAGTCGTCGAGGAGGACAATTCGGACTCGGAGAACGAGACGGTCGACGACTGGGAGATGCGATGCCATTGCGGAATGAAGCACGGCGACGGAGAGACGGTCGAGTGCGAGCAGTGCAAAAAGTGGCAGCACATCTACTGTATGGGCGAGAAGCCTGGCACGAATTTGGACGGATACAAGTGCGAACTGTGCCAGCCGAGACGTCTGCTCGTCACGAAGCACGACGCAATCCGCATTCAGAGGAAAGAGCTCGCTAGAATGAAGAAGGCGGCGTTGGAGGAGAAGAAGAAAAAGAGAAAGAGCGAGCCGGCGGAGACGCTCAAAAAGAACGCTCAACTGTCGTCGTCGGCGAGGAGATCGATGCCGCAAGCCTTTCCGCCACCGGTTCCACGCGTCGCGCAACTCAACGACTATTCCAAAGCTTGCTCCACTCTTCTCGCGACGATGGGACAGACCGCCGGAGCGGACACGCTTCTGGCAGAAGCCCGAGCGCAGCAAAAGGCTAAGCGACTCTACGTGGAGCAGAATGTGCCGGCGCTCGTCGCCATGGAAATGATACCAACTCGTTCGGTGGTTCTGGAGGTCAACGGACACGTCACGATGCACCACGAGATCAAGCGACAGGCGGGCGGCGGTGGATACATCTTCATGTACGACGGACTCATGAAAGGCACCTCCGGCGAGGACATGGGCGATGTGCAGGAGCTAGTGTGTGTGGACACGAGAAGAAAGGGAAACGACTCGAAGTACACGAGAAGGTCGTGCCAGCCAAACTGTGTGCTCAAGCACGTGCTCGGATCGAACGCGACACTCGGCATCATGATCGTGGCCACCAAGGAGATCCAGTACAACGTGGAGATTACTCTTCCGTTCGACCTCGATTGGGGCTACAGCGATGTTCCGCTCGAGTGCGCCGATCACATGCACAACATCAGGGACTGTCCGTTCGAGAAGCAAAGAGAGGCCTATTACAACTCGCGCAACAAGGAGAAACAGGCGGCTGATGAGATAAAACGAAAGAAAATGGAGGAGGAGAGAGCCGCCGCGGAGGAAAGACGTCGGATGGAGGACGAGGTGAGACGCGAGCGGGCCGAGAAGGTGCGCAAGATGGACGAGGAAGCAGAGCAGGAACGGTTGGAGGAGGAGCGAAAGGAAAAGGAAAGGAAGGCGAAGGAGCGGGAGGAGAAGAAGAAGCGCGACGCGGAGAAGAAGGCCGCTTCCGAGGAGACAAACAAGGACAAGGAGAAACAACGTTATTCGGAGGCCAGATCTTCGGCTGAACCGCAGAAATTGGTTTAAAAAAAATTTAACTCAAACATTCTAAAAATCGTCTTTTTTCAGTCTCGCGACGAGCTTAAAGTTCAACAAATCGAGAAGCGGTTTCGTCGCCAGGAGGAGGACCTAAAACGAAAGGAAGCGCAGAAAGCGAAGGCTGCGGAGCGTGCCGAACGTGAAAAGTCGGGTACACCAGGACCTTCTTCCGCTAGACGTTCCACATCGATCGAGAAGAGCCAGACGAGGAAAAGCGAATCCACGGAACGTCGTCTTCTTTCTTCCTCTTCTCGTGAACCAACCCCGCGCGGAGCCAAGAAGAAAAACAGCATTACTGCGACCGCGGAGATCAAAAAGCCACGCGCCTCGACTGTTGGCTCGAATAATGGCGCCCAGAAGAGATTGTCGACGACGCAGACTTCGACTCCGCCCGTGAAAAAGCAGCGGCCGGAGCCGGCGGAGAAGTTTTTGGTGAAAGAGATGACGGACGAGATGCACGCGAACGCGATTCTGATAAGCAATAGACCGCGCGAAGAATTCAAACTTCCCGATTTTATAAAGACGGCCGGGGAGAAGGTGTCGAAGTGGGCGAAGGCGTTGAAGGAAGAGAGCAGAAGCAAGGATGATGCGGAGATTGAAAAGAAGAGAGCCACGAGACGCACTATGAAGAGGAAACTGGACGATGTACAGAGGGAGGAAAAGGCAGAGAGCGATCGGAAAGCCGCGCAACGCTTACAGACGGTCGTTAAGAAGTCGGTTACCGAGAAAGAGAAAACCGTGGAAAAGGCCGCCGGCAGAAAGAGAAAGGAACCGGAGGTAAAGCAGGAGCCGATGGACGAAGATTCCACTGCTGCCGTTGCCTCGTCTTCGTCTTCGACTTCGAATCCAGTTCCATCTGCTCCAGAAGCGCCGATTCCAGCTCTCGAACAGGAAAAGGAAAAGGAGGAGCCAGTTGTTGCCGAACCGAAACTGAAAGCCATTAAAGTGGAGGAGCCGGAGGAGAAAGACGAGGAAGAAGAGAAGGCGGACGAGTCGGGCGACAAGAAGCCGGAACAGAAAAAGGCGCCGAAGAAGCTATCGATCGATCAGTACAAGCTGAGAAAGGCGGCCGCCGCGGCCGGAGAGCCGTCGACGAGCGGAACCACGACGCGCCAGGGATTCATTCCGAACACCGAGGGACCGAACACTGTCAACGTATCGGTAAGATTTATGCTTGAAAAAATCACTATTAAACGAATGCTTTTCAGCTCTCCGAGATCCCAATGGACGGCCAGTCGTCCTCTTCTGCCCACGCTGCTCCGATCGACATCAGCTCGATCGCTCTTCCTCCGACTGACTCGCCGAACACGCGTTCGCGCGCTCGTGAGGCCGGAAACAGCATCAGCGACGACGAGCCGCCGGCGCACAGCCAATCGCTACAAGACCGTCTCATCTCGGTCTTCGGAATCGTGCCGCCGACGGTTCCGACCCAGAGATCGGCCGAAACTATCCGCCCACCACCACCACCGGCACCGTCCGGATCGACCACCAGAAACGGACCGACTCTCGGTACTAATTCAGTTTACTTTTAATTTGTTCTTAAAATTTCTGCTCTTTTTCAGTCGATGATTCGATTGTCACTCGCCGTACGCGTCCGTCTCGCTGGCACAACTGATCTACTTCGCGCCGCCAATTCATCATCATTGCCACGTCATCTACACAAACAGGACCCATCCCTACCCGATTAAACCAAATGCAATTTAACTCGATTCGAAATTCCTTTCAAAGATTCTCATCTCCCCCTTTCCAAAAATCATTCAAATATTGTCTCATCACACAAATTCGGTCCAATTCTATCTCTTTTCAAAAGTTTCTCTTATCCACCAGTAGATGTCCCTCCCCAGGCCCTTATATGACCCAGTTGAAAAAGAAAAAGCGTAATTGAATTGTTGTTTTTTTCGCCCCACATTTTTCATCGTTTTGTCTCTAAGTCCGGAAACAGCAGAGAGAAAGTGTTCAGCGTTTTTCTCCATCTCCCAACTTTTTTATAATCTTCCCCGCCCTCTATTCCCCCCGAGTACTGTAGTTGATGAAGATCTCTGCTCTTTTTCGTCCCCCTGTCGAAAAAAAGTTTGGCCATTTACATTCACTCCTCCTCCTACATAGTTACTCTCCCCATTTTCCGATAGACACTCCAAAAAAACGCAAACCCCCCTCTCTTAACCCCCCGTCTAGCATTGCCTTTAATTTTTGTTGCAATTCCTCTATGATACATCCCCGTATCATCACCATCATCAGAAATCTCTGTTGTCGGGCGAGCCGCGCTTCTAGCTCCAAAATGTGCCCAAAAAGAAAGGGAATAAAATGCCGAATATTAAAAACCCCCCAATATCATCTTAAGAAAGACCCCCCACCAGGGGGCAGGGGGCTGTTATTGAATCGGAACAATGTACCATAATTTGGGCGGTCAGCTTTTCTAAGTGTGGGGCTGTATTTTAATGGTGGGGGACTAATATTTAATATGTCCTCTGCTGAAAAGAAGGGGGGTGGGGGCTTTTCTCTAAGAATACCTAGTTCTTAAAGAATAGCCCCCCCCCCCCTTTTTTGCATTGCCGGGGGGCGATTGTTGAACAGAAGCGTTCAAGTATGACCCCCCGCCGTCAGGACGAATAAGATGCCGAATATAATCGTGGCAACCTTTTTTCCAAGAAAAAAAAACAATTCTGGGATGATTAGAAAAGTGTGGAAGGTCAAAAATGCGAAAGTTGGCGCGCCATTTCTTGATCAACTCCGCATTTTCTCAAAATAAATTGTGCGCACAATGAATTTGGACAATAATAATAGTTATGGATGGGAGAGCAGCTTATCAATGCAGGCCAACGAGCAGATGCGGACCGCCCGGCAACGCCAGGGCGTCACTCTTTTCAGACCCGTTTTTATGAACGCCGTCGAGGTCGGCTACTCGTGAGTTTTTGCAAAATTCAGTGTTTTTAGGGGAAAAAATTGAGCGAAAAACGATGATTTTTTGCAGATACGCGCACTGCGACCGCGACAAAAAGCTGAACGTGCGCGGCGTGACGATCGCCCTGTGGCACTTTATCTGCCGCGGACACCAGGCGATCGCCCTCCTGCCCTACTGCTTCAAGAACTACGCGGAGAAATCGTCGCGCTACTCGGAGCTCATGATGCTCTACCGGCTTAATCTGATCGAGTTCACGCCGGGCTACGGCAGCGAAAAGTACGCCGAAGTCAATCGGATTATGGTGAATCGGGCGTACGAGACGGGCGGTTGTCTCGTCGCGCGCAGCCAAATGCAGGGAATCACCGACAACAAGACGCACCTGATCGACGTCGTCGAGCAGAGGTTTGTGAGGGAGATTTTTAGAAATGTTCAAAAACGATTTGAAAGAGCATTTTGTAGACCTCACGGTCTCCAGAGCGTAGAACATTGGCGCGAAATTCAAATTTTAACAGCAAAATTTGTGTTTTTTGCCAGATTAGCCACGAAAAACCGATAATTTCTCATTTTTCTCTCGATAGACCGATTGTATAGGCTATTACGAATTTTTTTAGCGCAAGAGCGTTAAATTTGGTCAAGTCGCAAATCACATTTATCCGTTTGAAGGTTTTTCGCTAAAACTGCGTGAATTTCAGTTGCTTTTCGATAGTTTTCGCGGTTCGAGCGCTCAAAATGCTTGTATTTACGTGATGTATCATTCTCAAAACCAATTCTGTCGGAAAACGGTCGAGAAATCGCAAAATGAGAAGTGCGGTTTTGAGGCGGCGATTGGCGGCGAACGCGAAAAAGCAAAGTCCGCGAAAAATGCGCCAAAACGTCATTAATTGTGAGAATTAGTGTGTTTTCATGTCGAACAATCATTTTTCATTGCCTTTGACCACAAAAATCAGAGAAAACCTGCTCAATTCATGAAAACGCCATTTGGCCGAGGCCACGCCCATATTGTCAGCTCTGGAGACCGTGGCGCCTACGAAAAGCGTGCGCCGAAATGTGCCAAGCCCTGGAAATTTGTAAAAATCTTGCAGACTGCTGATGCCGACGTTCAACGGCGACGACATAATGTTTCCGATCGACGGGCCGCTCGGCCGAAACGGACCGAGCCTGAAGCAGACTCTCGAGTGCGAGCAGGGCTCGACGGACTGGCGGGCGTGCTCGGAGCACCAGTTGCTCCTCTCGGATCAGCGGCATTGGCTCGAAAAGTTGGCGTTGTTGGTGCCGGAGAAGGTGGCGTGGACCCGGATGGTGCAGATTATTCAGGCCGGCGGCGACATGGCCTCCGCCAGCAATGAGGGACTTTATGTGAATGAGTGGGCGGAAAGAAGCGACATTTTTGCAAGTTTTTGTTTTCAGACCGCCCATGATACCGAGTCCTCCGTTGGCTCCTCTCGAGAATCCATTCAATCGGAACTCGACTGCTCCGACGTGTTCCAACTCTTCGATCGTTCCGCCGCTCGTCGACGATCCTCTTCCACCTCATTCTGCTGTTCCGATCTCCAACTCCGGCAACTTTGCACACCACCTGCCAAACCCCCATCAACAGTACCAAATTATGAATCGTCATCGTCATCTGACCACCGGATCCGGGTCCCCGTCGCGACGTTTTCATCATCACCACCCGCACCATCAGAATCAGAATGACCACCAGAATCGTGGACGACGTCATCACTCGCCGACGCGCCTCATTCTCCGCTATGGGCCCACTGGCAACGGCAACGGAAGCGCCACGTATCGATCGAAACATTCGGCGACGACCGATTCGGTCGAATCGACGGCGAGCACGCAGTCGAGCGGATCTGCCGGCATCGGAGGAGAAGCTGTGGTGAGCAAAGTTTACTCGAAGAGCTGACCGAAAAATAGTTTTTTTTTTTTTGCAGAATGTGTGCTCCGGAACAGACGTGGACGAAGACGTGGCTCGTTCGCTGAACGCGCAGCTGATTGAAGAGGCGCGGCGAGACGAGGAGAAGCGGAAGCAGGCGGAAGCGGCGCAGAAGCGGAAGGACGAGTTGCTGGCGAAGCTGTCGCAGATTTTTGGATACTCGAAGGTTGGTAACAAAAAAATTTGGGTGCCTCATGCTGCTAGAATCAAACCAGCGACCTTCTGTTGTTACTAGACAGATGAGGCGGAGTCCCGTGAGGCCCGGGAACACTTTGGCCGTGATATGGGGAATGGGAAATGTACGACTTTCCATAAAAATTGGACAGAATTGTGTAGTTTCTGTCAAAGTCTGTACTTTCAGTCGGTGCGAGTGATGGCCAAGTTCCCGAGCATTCAAACGTTTTGTCTTTTGGTGGAAAAGTGCATTCAAGAGGCGGACGTCGACGGAGACGAATACGAATTTGCGGATGTGTGGGCCGAGGATGACGCGGACGACTTGAGGACGGCGATCGAGGATACGGATATTATGGATCTACAGAATCGGATCGAGACGACGGACCTCATTGATTTTTCGGATGAGCAGCTCGTGGAGCCGGAGCACGAAGAAAAAGGAGAAGAAGAAGGGGAAAAGGACGAACCGATTGTGGACTTGATGAATTAAAACTCTTTGGTATTATAATAAGTGTTCTCGTGATAAACTTGTATTTTATGCCGCGTCCAATGTCTCGGAAAAACCGGAAAACCGCAGGTTTTTCTGTCCAAAGTCGGCCAAAATTTGCGTGAAAAACGGGGGTGCGCACAGCTGAATGAATGTAACCGTACTACGGTATTTTTGAAAATTTGCACAAGAAATTTGAATATTTTCAAATATCCTCAAGAAATTAACAAATTTTCAAAAAATACCGTAGTTTTGGGGGTACGGTTACATTCATTGAGCTCAGTGTTGAGCGGAATTCCGTCTGCCGTTTTCCGTCTTCCGTGGTTTTTTTTGTTCCGTCTTCCGTCCGCCGTCTTCCGGGAGAAAGGTTTTCTTTCGTCTTTCGTAAAAAAATTTTTCTTCCGTCTTCCGGAATTTTTTCTTCTTACCGTAAAAGAGTAATAGCTTTTCAGAAGCCATTTACTAGTCCCGAAGAACGCGAATTTCCACGGGCAGTGACCCAGATCCAAAATTTTTGTTGTTTAGTTATTTTTTTCAAAAAAAAACCGGAGAAAAAGGTTCTGCATTGACGATTTTTTGTTCCGTCTTCCGCCTACCGTCTTCCATGAGAAAAATTTTCTTCCGTCTTCCGTTTTCCGTGTTCCGTAAAACAAATGTTCTTCCGTCTGCCGTCTTCCGGATTTCAAAATTCCATTTCCGCTCAACTCTGATTGAGCTGTGCGCACCCCCGTTTTTCACGCAAATTTCGGCCGACTTTAGACAGAAAAATCTGCGGTTTTTACGGTTTTTCCGAGACATTGAACGCGGCATAAAGTCGGCAAAAAAAAACGATTTCCAGATATTTCTTCCGTAATCACCGATGATATTTTGTGCGATAACTAAACTCTGAAACTCTGAAAAACACGTCGAAAATAGACAGATTCTGATCCCGTAAATCGACGCCAAACGTGGTCATTTTGCAGAAACCCGATCTGTTAAGTATCTCCTCCTCCTCCTCATTCCTAATCGGTCATTTCGCTCGAGACACGCTGGTGTCGTGTCCTGCCCGACTACCGTCTCTTTCTCCTGCCCAAATTGCTTAATAAAACCCGACAATAACAACCGAGGACACAGCGAAGGGTGACTAAACATGGTCATCGGAGACTGCGACGACGAATTCAGAACGCATTTTATGATTGTTTGCGCGATGGTTATGGCGTCGTCGAAACGATGCCGAAGTGTCGTCGTCGGCGAGAAACCACGTGGGACACGATAGATTCAGGTCGAACATCTAAAGTTGTTAAGAAAAGACAACGACACGCCTCCGCTGATCGTCATTCTTTCGCGCACGCCGCCGACCATGGACCTTCCCTCGCTTTTCGTCGATCCATTCTCGCCGCTTCTGGAGCATCCGAAGGAGCAACGTGGCAAGGATGTAGCTCACGCGCCCAAGAGACCATGCGAACTGAGCAAAACCGAAAAGATTGTAGGTTATTCAATTAAAATTGTTTTTCAAAATCGCAAAACTTTCAGCTGGCCGTCCGAAACGCTCTTCGGTACATTCCCAAAGAGCACCATGCGATGCTCGCGAAAGAGTTCGCAGACGAGCTCAAAAAGTACGGCCACATTTACGCGTTTCGCTTCATGCCAAACTTCGACCTCTTCGCGCCGCCCATCTCGAAAATCGGAGCCAAGTGCGAGCAAGCGGCCGCGATCATTCTGATGATTTTGAACAATTTGGACAAGAAAGTGGCGCAGTTCCCGCAAGAATTGGTCACCTACGGAGGCAACGGACAGGTCTTCAGCAATTGGATCCAGTTTCGTTTCGTTCTTCGCTACTTGGTCCAAATGACCACCTCGCAAACGTTGGTCCTTTACTCTGGTCATCCATTAGGACTGTTTCCGTCGACTCCGGACTCGCCACGAATGACGGTCACTAATGGAATGGTACGTTTGACCGTAATCCATTTAGATCATACTGGATCCCTTCCAGATGATCCCGAGCTACTCGACGAAAGCGCTCTACGACAAGTACTTTGCCCTGGGAGTCACCCAATACGGACAAATGACTGCTGGCAGCTTCTGCTACATCGGTCCGCAAGGCATTGTGCACGGGACTACGGTAGAAATCAGAATCGACGACAATTTGTAGATCAACACACTTTCAGATTACCGTTCTCAATGCCGGACGTCGAATGGGACTGAACTCGCTGGCGGGCAAAGTGTTCGTGACCGCAGGACTGGGCGGAATGAGTGGTGCACAACCGAAAGCGGCCAAGATTGCCGGGTGCATTGGCGTCATCGCCGAGATCAATGAGACGGCGCTTCGGAAGCGACACGAACAGGGATGGCTCGATGTGTTTTCAAGGGAACTCGAGACTGTCATCGATTGGATCAAAGAGTACAGAATAAAGAAAAAGGCGATCAGCATCGGATACCTCGGGAACGTCGTGGATTTGTGGTAGGCTGGCTCCCCGAAGCGCGATCTGTCCATCCCTCCGTATCACTCCAACTTCCAGGGAACGTCTCGCCGACGAGGAGGAGTGCATCGTCGAGTTGGGAAGTGATCAGACGTCGCTTCACAACCCCTACCTCGGCGGATTCTATCCGGCCGACCTGACTTTCGAAGAGTCGAACGCTATGATGATATCGTACCCGTCAAAGTTCAGAGAGCACGTGCAGAGCAGTCTGCTCCGACAGATCGCCGCCATCGACCGCATCGCCGAGAAAGGAATGTACTTTTGGGACTACGGTAACGCGTTTCTGCTCGAGTGCCAGCGCGCCGGCGCCAAGCTGTTAAAGGCCGACGCGCAAGACGATAAGACGTTCCGCTATCCGAGCTATATGCAGGACATTATGGGGTAGGCGGAAGCGTACAAAAATTTTAAAATAAATGCGATGTTTTGTTTAAAGAGACATTTTCTCGATGGGTTTCGGGCCGTTCCGTTGGGTTTGTACCTCTGGAAATCCCGACGATTTGCGACTGACCGATCAGACGGCGTGTCGGATCATCGACGAGCTTCTGAAAACTGACGGTGAGTGTGGCTGCGACGGACTTAACTTTGCAGGCTTGGATTGACCCTTTGATCTAGAGTTATGTGGATCAGAGGCCGAAAAGACCGCACTATTTGCAGCCGTTTAGGCCTATATCTCGAGATCAGATAGTCCGATCGGTCTTAAATTTAGCCGTATACACTTTAATAAAACTATAAGATCAAAGTTAGGACCCGAGTCAACAGACGTTTTGCAGTGCCGGACTACGTGAAACAACAATATCTGGACAACCGAAAATGGATCGAGGAGGCGGAAAAGAACGAGCTCGTCGTCGGCTCGCAAGCCCGCATTCTCTATTCGGACCGCGCTGGTCGAGTGGCCCTCGCCTCGGCGTTCAACGAACTCGTGGCCGCCGGAAAAGTGTGCGCGCCGATTGTGATCTCCCGGGATCATCACGACGTTTCGGGCACCGATTCGCCGTTCCGCGAGACGTCGAACGTCTACGACGGCAGCGCGTTCACCGCCGATATGGCCGTGCAGAATTGCATCGGTGAGTTTCGATTTGTGCGGTGCGGTGCAAAAAAAACGATGCTTTTCGCCTGAAATTTCCCAAATTTTATCGATTCTCGCCATCCCCTCTTCCTAAATTTGCGTGCTCGGCGAGCTCCAACCAATCTCGGTGATTGATGCTCTTGAAATTCAATAAACAGGCTCATCCGATTTGCGCAAAAGCTCACGAGCAATGTACTTTGAGAATGATGAAAAATAGGTGACTTGCCGTCCAGAAGTAGATGAGAATCTTTTTGTTTAAAACAAATTTCACAATTTCAGGCGATTCGTTCCGCGGCGCGACGTGGGTCTCGTTGCACAACGGCGGCGGCGTCGGCTGGGGAGACGTGATCAACGGCGGCTTCGGTCTCGTTCTCGACGGCTCCACTGACGCCGCCCGTCGAGCCGAAGGCATGCTCAACTGGGACGTGCCGAACGGAGTCGCCCGGCGCTCGTGGTCCGGCAACGCTAAGGCGCAGGAGGCTATCCGACGCGCCCAGCAGCACGTCGACGGCATGATCGTCACGCTGCCGCACGAGGCGGACGAGCAGATGCTTGCTGCCCTTCGCTTCCAATAATTATTCATTTCTCCTTACATAATATCATCAAAAAAAAAAAGAAGAGAAGAGCGAAAGAAGACACAAAAATAAAATAGAGAAGAGTTTCGAAAGAGGGACAGAATGGATGTGGGGGATGGGATGAAGAAAAAGAAGAAAAAGTTGTCATTCATTCAAAAATTAAAGGATGTGATTGGTTTGGGGACGGGGGCGAAACGAGCAGAGGAGGAAGAGGAGGAGCAGAGATATTCACTACGGAATAGTAAGAGAAGACGGGTACAATAATATAAAAAAATTTGGGCGGTGTGTGTGATTTGAAAAGTAGAGCTCAATTTTTCCGCGATATTCTGGAATTTCAGCGGAAAGACGGCACGTCTCGGAGCGTGTAAGTAGAAGGCTCTTGCGATAAAGTGGACGACTCTAGACACTTTCACAATATCACAAGAGCCCCAATAACATTCGGATGGGTGTAAAACCAGTTACATTGACAAAAATTCGAAAAAGAAAAAGCGCGCGCTAAGATAGGAAAGTAACGATGGGAAAAAAGGAGAATGTGTGGCGTGTGTGTGAAATTAGTGGGGTTTATTTGAATTTAGCCGAAAAAAAGAGGAATAAAAAGAGGAGGAGCGTCGAATAACACAGTTTTGAGAAGAAAACGAATGGGAAGCTATAGTGGTGGATGGGCGCAAAAAAATGTAGGAAATGTGCTTGTGTGGGTGTTTTGGAATAAAAAAATTGGGGAAATCAGCATTATTTTTTTGGGGGGGGTCGGGGGATTTTCAATCAAAAACAATGAAGAAGAAGAGTGCGAAAGAGAAACAGAAAAAGCATCGAGAAGAGCTGTGTGGGTGTGCTTGTGTAGACGCCTCGGTTCTTGAAGTTGAGAATGATCTAGAGAATCATGCACTTGCTCTTCTTCTTCTTTTTCTGCTGAAGAGCTGCCTGTGTGGCCTTCTCGAACACCTGCAAATCAGAGATTTAAAATTCGAAGCTCTTTTTTCAATGCGTTGATTACCTCACGAATGCCGTCCTTGGTCTTGGCGGAGCACTCAAGGTAGGCGAACGCGCCAATCTGCTCGGCGATTGCTCTTCCCTGCTCCGGCTTCACCGGCTCCTGCTTCATCTTGGCGAGCTCTCTGACCGTCTGTGGGTCGCTGCGCAGATCCCGCTTATTGCCGACCAAAATGATTGGCACGTTCGGGCAGAAATGCCTCACTTCTGGCGTCCACTTCTCCGGAATGTTCTCCAGCGAGTCTGGCGAGTCGATCGAGAAGCACATGAGAATAACGTCGGTGTCCGGGTAGGAGAGCGGACGGAGACGGTCGTAGTCCTCCTGTCCGGCTGTATCCCACAACGCGAGTTCGACCTGTAAACTTGTGGTAAACATCGTTGTTTTTCTAGTGAAATTTGGCATAGAAACAGCGAAATGGCAGGATTTTGACTCAAAACGCTACAAATCTTACCTGTTTGCCGTCGACTTCAATGTCGGCCACATAGTTCTCGAAGACGGTCGGCACGTACACGTCTGGGAACTGATCCTTGCTGAACACGATGAGCAGGCACGTTTTACCGCACGCTCCGTCACCGACGATCACCAGCTGCAATTATTGTTTTGGTCGGTAATTGAAGGCTTTCTCTCCCATTTTCACACCGCTTATTATACATCAATTTTGTCGCGCCAAAAATAGCGTGCTTATCATCAAACTACACGACTCACCTTCTTTCTAATCGCAGCCATCTATCTAGAAGGAAACGAGAGGGAACACCCGTAGAACCCTGTAAAAAAATGGATCAGAAAGTAAAATAAAGAGCAGAAGACGGAAAACTGACGGACGATACGATTTAGGGTAGAAATAGAAGGGAAGGAAGTGAAGAAGAAACATTTTGTGTTCGTTTCAGGCGGATGACTCAGAGGAAGAGGACGTGCGTCTCGCTCGGTCGCCCACTAGTATACAACATACAGAAATCGATTAGACACGATGATGACTCATCATGGGACACAGAACGACGGAAATTGAGATTGGTATCCAGGTGAGAAAAGAACGGGAAAACGTCGGTTTTACAAATGTTCAGTGCAATTTTTGCCGGTTTCGAGCCGAAAACTCGACAAACATGTGAAATCGATGATTTCAAACTGTTTTTCAACAAGAAACCGACCAAACGAGTGCTCCAACAGAAAGAACGAAGAGTAGGAAAGCCGGGGAAGGGAGAAAAGAGGAAAGAGAGAACTCATCGAGCCCTCTTCTTCTTCCCATTTGAGCCCCATAGATAGATGTGTGTGTGTTGAGGAATGGGCTAACGGAGACGGCAGACACGACGAGCGGCTCTGTGTATGAGCTCTCTCCGCTCGCCGCCTGCCCGCGGAGACCAAGAGAGAAAGAGAGCCCATACACCACCACCGCCACACGCGTCGCCTTCTTCTTCTTCTACTGCCCCCTTCTCTTCTCTCTTCTGTTGGGACTAGGCAGCAGCGACGACAGAGAAGAAGAAGAAGAAGAAGACCTCGACGACGACAGCGCGACGATGGGACGCCGCGAGAGAGAGAGCAGGCAGCACGGAGAGAGGAGGCGACCGCGGCGCCGCGGCCCCTAGTGTGCCAATCTAATTCAAAAGTGAAGCATGCCACCCTCTCTCCCTCCCTCTCCGTTTTTTTTCGCCTCTCCACATCTCTATTGCGAGTCAGGAGGAGAGAAGAAAGCGAGATGAGCGAGGGGATGCTGGATAGTGAAAAGATGACGATGACGACGACGTCGACGAATGGGATGACGATGATATTCTAGGATATTTTAGCCTATGACATCTAAAAACTATCGACAACGATTCGGAAAAGTTTCTTCTGATATTGGTTATGACTCATATCAGATCAGATTTCGCAATTTTTATGTAATCTTCGAAGAAAACGGCAACCGAACGTTCTAGAACTTTGAAAAACACATAAAACGTCAACAGGTCCGATAAAAAATGGGGAACAGTGGTGAGGGGGTAGAAGTACAAAAAAAGTGAACTTGTTTGAAAGGAGACGTCGTCGTACAACAAAAAAATTGAGACAGAGTTGCTGCTACTATTGGCCAAGACTAACAAAAAAACAATAATGGGGCGGTGTGTGTGTTGAATGGGGACGTCGGTTGCGTCGTTGGGGCGGCTAGAGGCGAGACGGTCAGAACGGCGCTCGAGAGAGTGCGTCGGGCGGAGGGACGCCGAGAAACGCTCACCACACACTCACTCCGCTCACTCACAGCACTCTCCGTCGTCTCGTTGAACCGCGCTCCCGCTCACGGGTCGTTAGGCTACCACTAGAAGATGGAGAGCGCGTGAGAGCAGACAAACGCACAGACACTGCCGCGCGCAAAGCATAGACGCAGAGCGAGCGGGCGCGCGCGCGCGAGCGCACACGGGCAAAACAAAACAATCGATTGTGCCGCGCGCCCGGGCACCCCCAGCGCCATGAACCAGGGGGGAAAAGAGAAAATAAAGGGCAGCGGACACCCATTGGCATGCGACACCACCTTCAGGGAAAGAGAAAGCGAGGAGCGATGTGGCGGCGGCGGGGTGATGGTGGTGGCCTTCAGAAAAGATGGAGACAATGCTGATGCGAAAGGACATAAAGAAGAAGAAGGAGATGATACAAATCAATCTGTGACGAATGTGTGTATGCACGTCTCCCGGCCGTTCTTCGAATGATGTATACTGTTCGAGGGGTCTCAAATGACGTGGCAGTTTCGAAATCTTCTACGATTGTTTCACAATGTCGCTAATCGATGGGATAGCACAGACTAGAAAAATATTGAATCTTTCGCTTTTCTTCTTCGTTTTCCCCGTTCTCCCACTACACTTTTGTTGCCACGTCACACGGGACAGACAGAAAGAGGGGAGAAAGTGAGTGAGAGAGTAAGAGCGTGGAAAAAAGCGGATAGAGGTGATTACAAGCGGCTGGGTAAACGTGTGCATACACACCACCACCACCGGCCTGCCAACCATCCGAAACCGGTCTCTTCTTCATCTTTTCCCACTCTCTGTGCAAATTTTGCGCGCTCTCAAACTGTGCGAAATTCAGCAGAAACAACCGATGACGCTAAAAAATGACGTTAGACAGTAGTAGCGGTAGGCAGTAGTAGTAGACGTTTGATGATAGGAGCCATAGAACCGTTGATGATGAGACCTCCCCCAAAACGAATCAAGGGAAGATGAGGGGCAAAGAAAAGAGTCAACACACACACACACACAATGAGCAAAAGTATTTTCCGTGTGAGTGAGAGCTGCAGACACAGAGAACGAAAAGCTGCCTTCTCAGTTGTCTCGTCTCGAAGAAGACTGTCTTATTGATGAGTGTGCGAGTGGGAGACGAGAGTAGCGACAGTCATATATCCCCCCGTTATCAACCCAACTATCGATATAGAATCCTCCCGAGTGTTGTGTGAGGAGAACTAAACAAAAGGGGTTTTCCGTCGTTTTTCTCCCTCTACTTCTTCTTGGCCAATGTGTGTGGAAACTCAATTTCCGGTCATAGAGCCTCCGAAAAAGACGATGCGGTTTCGAAAGAGAGGAGCCGTGTGTGTGTGTGTGTGTGTGTGTGCTCCAACACAAAATAATGTAATGTGTCGTGCTCCAGGCTCCAACAGCTTCTTATGTTGCTGGTAGAGCAAATGCATCTGGAGCAGACATACACACACATGGAAAGAGGAATGAATTCTCTCATTTTCAGAGCAAAATGGGCGGAGTTTTCGAACAGCTTGTTTTCAGTGAGCTTTCTCGGTAACTGGTAACTAACTACACTACTACGACCATCACCAACAACAACAACAATTACAAGAACAAGCATCGGGGACCAAATTGGCGAAAGAGCTCTTGAAATCGAAGCGTTTTCGCCGTCTTCTGTTTGGCTTCTCCTTCTCTTCATCATTTTATAGTCCACATCTTCGAGAAATAAGAGAAGATGAAAAGGAAGGGAGGCAAAGCGGAAAGATATGACCCTTTTTCTCTTCCATATACATATACAATATATAAGATGCGTATGAATGCAAATTACTCGGCAAAAGGGCCATCTCCTCTCTTCATCTTCTCCATCTTCTTCTTCTTATTCCAAAACACGCTACTAGCCAACCGACTAATAAATAGTCCAGCAGCGAGTGCTACCCGCCGCCTACCAAAAGCCAATTTTTTGAAGGGAAATCGAGGAGAAGGAAGAAGAAGAAGAGAAGGGTACGACACCAGCGCCACCAAAAGAGACATCATTAGTTCAATTTTGTTGTGTATGTGTGTGTGTATTGGATAGCCAACGAAGAGAGAGGAAACAGAGGGATCCAACGAGCAACTTCAGAAAATTTCGTGCTTCCACGTCACTCCCCAAAAGATCGTCGTCGTATTTGAATTTCTGGAGGCGCCGTCTAATTGTACATGTACAGAAACGTTTGGAACGACAAATCGGACAGACGCACACACACAACCTGGTTGTCAAGGACATCGTTCTCTTGTGTCCGTAAAAGAAGAAATCAGAGGGGAGGCGATTAGTTTTGTTCGCGCCGACTACGACCGATTGCCATGTAGCAGAGGCGGTAGAAAAAAGAGCGTCGGGGGTTGTTGCAACACACACGCACACACAAAAACTACTGAAGCCAGACAGAAGTTCACAATTTTCAAAACAATGTGGTTTCGAAATCGTGGCACTGAAATGATCTTTGTGTGTGCGTGTCTGAGTGCCATGTGATGATTGGGGAGATCTAGATGAGCCAGCTGACCAAAAGCAAACACAACTTCTTCTTCGTCGCCAGCTATTATTGCTAGTCAAACTTAAAACTTTAGAAAGGCAACACGAAGAGCGATTTCAACAGCAATTACTAGAGATTAGTCGGTCTTCTGACGACGACGACGACGACGACGGAGATGATGATCCGTTCGCTTCGAGGCCCAGGAAACGAAACGGGAGGAGCGTTTCCGCATAATAAATTGTGTTTGTTGTCATATCTCGCAACTCTCTCTCTCTCTCTCCCGGGCCAGCGCGAAACGGCCAAGCATTACGACGGACGGACGGCAATCGAACGGAAAATGACATGCGCCGAAGAGGGGAGGAAAGGGTGATAATGACGAAGATGAAAAGGGATCGGACGGGGGGAGGGGAACGTCTGCTGACTTCTCGCGACTTTTAAAAATTAATCATCGAACTTCGCAGAGCAGAGATTGCAGAAATCCCGGTAAAATGGCGGCATCTTTCGCAGAATTAAAATCAAACACACAGAATCTCTCTTTTCATTGAAAAAAATGGCACGAGCCCCGCAGAATGTCGTTAGACCCGTGAAGAAACGAGGAACAATTCACTTTTTCCGGCACCTTCCGGGGCCATAAATTCTAGCCCGGCTCCGCCATTTCGTCCTTTGTAATTTCACAACGCATAAAACACGCCGGAACGACGCGGTTCTCAGATAAAGCAGATGTGATGGAAGGACGGAAGGCTGCAGAAAAAGAAAAGCTCACGACGTCATCAGGGGAACCATGAAAATTTACGAAATAGTAGTAGAAGAATATGCGGACGACGACGATCGGGTTTCTTGCTGCTTTCTTATCTACCAAAACGCCTTCTTCTTCGTATTTATACGCGGGATTTCGTCATTCGCGATATTTTGGCAACATTATTGTTCATCGCCAACCGATGCAACACGACACGTAATCTAATAACAATTTTTCGAAAAAAAAAGTGGGTGATATCATTCAAAAATATATAGGAAAACGAGCAACGCTCAAGGGAAATGTGAATCAGAAAGTGGAGAGAATTTTCCAGAAAATTCGATGGAAAAGAAATTGATAGCACAGCGAAAAATTCTCCGATAACGAAAGGTTGTTCAAACATTATCAAACCCGTCAATTCCGCTCCGCTCAATTTTAAAGCAGAAACTGTGAAAATACGAGCGATTTTCGAGTGAATTCTAGCGGAAAACGATTGCGAAATCGGTGCCAAATTCGAAAAAGCGACGGCCGCGACGCGTGAGACGGGCGACGTTGCGTTTGGCCGCCGGCTCCCATCGCGTGCCGACTAACCATATATTTGGGGAGAAACGAGAAAAGAAGAGAAACGGCCGCTGCCCGCGTTTTTCCCTTGAAAAACGCTCGAAATCGACGGCGGCGGTCGGTTTTATGACACGGAGCAATTTTTGTAATTTTTTGTTGAAAAAATTGTCGGAAAACGGATTTTGATCATTTTACAGGAAAGAATCGTGAAAAACTCGAGAAAAAAGCAGAGAATCGCGCGGTAAAGCGAATATCGAACAATTTTCAAAGTGAGAAAGTGTGCATTCCGACGTGATTTCGGCCGGCGGTGTTCACATTCTCCAATTTCTACCGTAGCCCCCCGGCGAAAAAAATTGACGCCGAGTTTGATCGAGTGCCCGAAAAACTATAAAAACGGACGGGACATCGTAGAATTCGATCGAATTGAAATAAATTTATGCACAAAAAAGACGAGATGACGCGATGAAATGCAGAAGAAGAGATGGGGGGTGGATGAGGGAGTGAAATTCGAAACAAATCGGCGACTGGACACTAATCGCTAATCTTTGAGGCGTTTTCTCGGGGAATTTCGGTCGAGTGGGCGTTGGAAAGACAATTGGAACCGTAAAATAATGATAAATGCTTTCAGCACAAATTTTCGTTAAAAAGTGGGAATGTTAACATGAGTCTGATCGACCGAATTGACTTGCGATAATTGCATCGACTGCTGCGCCAGCTGATACTTCATATTGTTGTTCTCCATTGTCAATTGATGCACAAACGCGAGGAGCTTCGCGTTTTCCTGAAAATCAAATTTTCGTGTCGAGACCGACAACACATGTACTTATGATACTATTAACTGATGACGTCATCAATTATCGCTCAGCCGGTCTCGTTTTTGCCGAAACTCTGATGCAACTCTTTTCGAACCGTTTGTCGGGCTGCCGAATTAAAGGATTAGCGAGTTGCGTGGGCGTACACGCTCCACCGTACAATTTGAACATTTTGGTTACTGTAGGTTAGCTTAAACGCGCAGCAGGAACCCGTAAAAACTGTCTATGGACGGTCCGTTTCTTCCAAGCGGTCTATTTCAGTTGTCGGTTGAGATATAAAAAAGTGGTCAACTGATAAAATATGCACAATTTCTCAATGAACATTTCATCAGTTACACGGTCTCCAGAGTTGACAATATGGGCGTGGCCTCGGTCAAATGGCGTTTTCATGAATTGAGCAGGTTTTCTCTGATTTTTGTGGTCAACGGCGATGAAAAATGATTGTTCGGCATGAAAACGCACTAATTCTCAGAATTAATGACGTTTTGGAGCATTTTTCGCGGAATTTGCTTTTTCGCCTTCGCCGCCGATCGCCGCCTAAAAACCGCACTTCTCATTTTGCGCTTTCTCGACCGTTTTCCGACAGAATTGGTTTTGAGAATGATAAATCACGTAACTACAAGCATTTTGAGCGCTCGAATAGCGAAAACTACCGAAAAGCAACTGAAATTCACGCAGTTTTAGCCAAAAACCTTCAAACGGATAAATGCGATTTGCGACTTGACCAAATTTAACGCTCTTGCGCTTAAAAAATTCGTAATAGCCTATACAATCGGTCTATCGAGGGACAAATGAGAAATTATCGGTTTTTCGTGGCTAATTTGGCAAAAAACACAAATTTTGCTGTTAAAATTTGAATTTCGCGCCAATGTTCTACGCTCTATTGGGCGGGGCGCACTTGCGCCCATTGTCAGCTCTGGAGACCGTGTAGTTGACAACTTTTTGATGAATCTACCAGCAGATGAGATATATTTTCTTGAATAACACGTTCTAGAGCGTGTAATACAACTTCTGACCGTCCAAACTTGAAAAAAAGTTCGCTTACATCCATGAGATGGCGTACTTTCACCTCGTTGTCCAAATCCTGCTTCCGCCGCTGCTCCCGCGACTTCCGGGCGGCCTCGTTGTTCCGTCGGCGGCGCTCGTAATAGGTCTGATAATAATTAGAGGGTTATTTCGAAACTAGAGTGAATCCTACGTTGTCTTTATCCTTCTCGGGCACCGGAACCGGCTTCTTCTTTGACGGATTCGTTGTGGAAGACGTTGACGACGTGGACGATGCGGAGGGAGAAAACGAAGAAGTGCCGGTGGTCGGGTAGGTGGCAAAGTGCGGCATGAACGGGAACATTGGGTACGTTTGCTGAATGTTCTGGAATTTTAAATTATTTTCCTCTTTTCAAAAACTTTCAAACCTTATCATAGAATCCGGGTGTATTGTACATTTGGTTGAACGCCTTTATCGATTCTGCGTTGCACAAGCCTCCGGCGGCAAGCTGTTGTTGAAATTCGGTCGCCATTTTTCTCGCTGAAACCCGCTGAAAAGTGCATAATTTAGGCGAAAATGAAAAAAAGTGACATAAGAGTTATGAAAGAAAAAGGCAAAACAAGAAGAGTCGTCGGCGGGAACCTGTGCAAATAGCCGAGTGGGCGTGGCCATCCACGGAAGTGGTCCTGCTTGGCAACGAACGAACGAACGAACGAAGAGACAGACGGGCGGCTCGTATTTGATGGGCGGTGGCGCAACCGGTTGCGTCGAGACTTGGATAACGTACCGCAAAGAGATGTACTGAAGACATAACGAGCTGCGGACGGACAATGACGAGCGAGAACGGACGGAAATATTGTTCGCTCGCCGAAAATTCAGCTGAAAAATCTGTGAGGAGTTCTAATTCGTAATCGGTCTATTCCTTTTCGAGTTCTAAACTTTTATAGCGCCATTTTGCGATTAGAAAGAGGCAAACACTTTGGTAGCAGAAAAAACAAAGAAAAGCTCAAAACTTGATCCGATTTATTCGAAGAATCGACAAAAACGATCGGTTAAATGAGTGCTTCCATATTGTTCAGTGCTCGATCGGCGCGAGCCCACACTACTGCGGCACGGCGAGTTCTTCGTAGTTGCCGTCGTCGGCCTTCTCCTCCTTCTTCTCCTCCTTCTTCTCGGACGTCGGCGGCTTGTCCATTTTGGAGCCCGGCGCGGGCGGCGGCGCTCCCATTTTCGAGTCGCTCTTCGGCGCCGCGGGGGCCGATGTCGACGTCGCGCCCTTCTTCTTGCCGCCGCAATTGACGAAGAAGACGGCGAGGAGCGCGGAGTTGACGATCAACGGCAGCAAGATCTGAAACGGTCAAATGAGAGCTCCATCGCCTTGAAGAGCCACGTGGCGGCAAAAACTCACTTGTGCAAACATCGATCTTCGATCCGTTTGAACGCTGTATAATACAATTTGAAACTTTCCACTCATTTCTCCCCTTTTATATACGGCCATCACCCGAGGTCGATGTGCCACGTGAAATTTTTTTAGTTCAGTTCAATTGGAGCGAGTTTGAATATACGACACACGTGTAATCAACCGATTTGACTGCGAGACGCGAACCAAATATTCAAATTTGTGCGTACGCGAACCGAAAAAAATCAAACGGACGGCGGTGCGATTCAAAGAAGTTGCGCAAGTTTTGCGCGCACACACTAGAGAGAATGAGACCGTCTGCCACGCACACGCACCGATTATTGCGTTACCACCACCACACACATACACACACACACACACACGTCGACAGAACAGGCGGTTCCGAATCATGCCGGCGGCGTGTGCACAAAGAGCCGGGGAACTTACAAGTATTATGAGTTTACAACTAGCGCCAGCAGAACCAGAAGTCAGGTGTTTTTTGCGGTATCTTTTGGCTCATTAACAGTTGGTGGTCGAGCTCGACGGAGCATGAGTGTGACTTTGGCGGATAGAATGGGAAAGGGGGGTCTTTTCGCCGTTTTTTTTTTCGCTTCGAAGAGTGCCGTCATCAGCAAGTCGATATTGCATAAAATCGTATTCATGAATCTCTTAGCCACGGTCTCCAGAGCTGACAATGGGCGCAAGTGCGCCCCGCCCAATAGAGCGATACATTGGCGCGAAATTCAAATTTTAACAGCAAAATTTGTGTTTTTTGCCAGATTAGCCACTGCGTGTAAAACTGCGTGAATTTCAGTTGCTTTTCGGTAGTCTTCGCGGTTCGAGCGCTCAAAATGCTTGTATTTACGTGATTTATCATTCTCGAAACCAATTCTGTCGGAAAACGGTCAAGAAAGCGCAAAATGAGAAGTGCGGTTTTTAGGCGGCGATCGGCGGCGAAGGCGAAACAGCAAAGCCCGCGAAAAATGCGCCAAAACGCCATTAATTCTGAGAATTAGTGTGTTTTCATGTCGAACAATTATTTTTCATCGCCTTTGGCCACAAAAATCAGAGAAAACCTGCTTAATTCATGAAAACGCCATTTGGCCGAGGCCACGCCCATATTGTCAGCTCTGCAGCATTTTTTGTTCGTAAAGATTATCTAAAATATTTTTCCTCTACTCTCTTGCTTCGTATTTATGTTACTTCTAATAAAATTTTTTAGGCGAAAATGTCAAGTCGACGTCGCACTAACTAGTGTTAGGTGGAGGTGTTGTGAAACCAAAGACAAATATTTCGAAAGACCTCCGCCCAGAATGAGAACACGCGGCCAACTCACTTGCGAACACGTGGAGCCATGGAAATGAATAAAAGAAAACGGCGAGCTCATTGGCGATATCTCCGAGGATTCTCTACTCAAAATGGGTCAATTCGTTTCGAAATTCGTCTCCTACATGTTTCCGAACGTCGAATGCCGCACTCTGATGCTCGGATTGGACGGTGCCGGCAAGACGACGATTCTGTACAAACTGAAGCTCAACGAGACGGTCAACACGATTCCGACGATCGGTGAGGCTCAGACAGAATGACGTGGAATGCATTCGGTCCGTTTTCAGGCTTTAACGTCGAGACGGTCACTTTCCAGAAGATCACCCTTACCGTCTGGGACGTCGGCGGTCAGCAGAAGATCCGTCCGCTCTGGAAGTACTACTTCCCGAATACCACGGTGAGTGCCACGTGGCCATTGACTATTGACTATTTTGCAATTCAGACCCTCGTGTTCGTGGTGGATAGCTCGGATGTGGAGCGAATCCAAGATGCGAAAAAGGAGCTGTTCGGATTGCTCGACGAGCCGGAACTCGCCAAAACCCATCTGCTCGTCTTCGCCAACAAACAAGACATGCCGAATGCAAAGACGCCCGCCGAACTGACGGAATTGCTCGACCTGGCGTCCATCAAGAACCGCGAATGGTTCATCTGCGGAACGAACGCACACACCGGACAGGGACTCTTCGACGGATTGTTGTGGGTGAAGAAGCAAATGAAGGCGTGAATTGAACTCATTTACTTGTGCTACAAATAGTATGAATAAATTTTAAGTGAAAAACGGCGAAGTGGATCGAAAAAATCCGGGTTCTCATTGCAATCGCGACGAGCTAGCCTGACCTGCCCTACTATATCTTTAGAAAAAAAGCGAGAGAGAGAGAGAGGAACAAAACATTTGCATTTCTCAATTCGAACGAATCATTTCAAAGTTTGGTAGTCACGATGGGAACTCCGATGGCACCGGTGAAGATCAACGCAGGGGACAAGATCAAAGATCAATTTGTGGTCAAAAAAAAGCTGGGAGAAGGCGCGTGCGGACAAGTGTTCCTCGTCGAACTGCTTCAGGGCGGCAAAGGACGGGCGGCGATGAAGGTGGAGCCGCTGATGAAGAGCAAAGACGACGAGATTCTCAAGATGGAGGTGTACGCGCTGAAAAAGTTGCAGCAGTGAGTTGGTTTTTCGCCACGACAACCCGATAACTTCTGTTCACAGCTCTCGCCACGTGTGCCGCCTGCTCGGTTCCGGGAAATCGGAGACGTACACGTACATGGTGATGAGTCTGCTCGGCCGCGAGATTGGCGACATTCGACGTCGTCTGCCAGGCCGCAAAATGTCGTTCCCCTCCACCCTTCGCATCTTCATCCAACTCGTGCGCGCGCTGCAGGACATGCACGAGGCGGGCTTCGTGCATCGCGACGTCAAACCGAGCAACATGGCGTTGGGCGTCAAAAACGAGCAAGTTGTCTACGTTTTCGACTTTGGTCTCTCGCGCCAGATCATGTTGCCCGACGCGACGGGAAAGCTGAAACTTCGCGAGCCGCGCGCCAAGTCAGTCTTTCGGGGGACCGTCCGCTACTGCAGTCTGAACGTGCATCAGCACAAGGAGCAGGGGCGGCACGACGATTTGTACGGCGCACTGTACGCGATGATCGAGACGGTCACGTCGACGCTGCCGTGGAAGGGCAAACCGAAGAAGGACAGTGCGGCGCTGAAGGAGAAGACGAGCGATCAGCAGTTGTGCAAGGTTCGTGCCGAGACCACCATTCAGTCAAATTACTTGTTACACGGTCTCCAGAGCTGACAATGGGCGCAAGTGCGCCCCGCCCAATAGAACGATACATTGGCGCGAAATTCAAATTTTAACAGCAAAATTTGTGTTTTATGTCAGATTAGCCACGAAAAACCGATAATTTCTCATTTTTCTCTCGATAGACCGATTGTATAGGCTATTACGAATTTTTTAAGCGCAAGAGCGTTAAATTTGGTCAAGTCGCAAATCACATTTATCCGTTTGAAGGTTTTTGGCTAAAACTGCGTGAATTTCAGTTGCTTTTCGGTAGTTTTAGCAGTTTGAGCGCTCAAAATGCTTGTATTTACGTGATTTATCATTCTCAAAACCAATTCTGTCGGAAAACGGTCAAGAAAGCGCAAAATGAGAAGTGCGGTTTTTAGGCGGCGATCGGCGGCGAAGGCGAAAAAGCAAATTCCGCGAAAAATGCTCCAAAACGTCATTAATTCTGAGAATTAGTGTGTTTTCATGTCGAACAATCATTTTTCATCGCTGTTGACCACAAAAATCAGAGAAAACCTGCTGAATTCATGAAAACGCCATTTGGCCAAGGCCACGCCCATATTGTCAGCTCTGGAGACCGTGTATATTGTTTAGAACTGTCCAAAATCGTTTATGGATATCGCGATGACCCTTCGAAAGCTCAAGTATCAAGACACTCCACCGTACGGCCAATTTATGGAGAAACTCAAATCGGACCTTCCGAAAGGAGTCAAAATGTGCGTGCCCTTTCCTCAATGCTGCTAACTAACTTTTCTAAATTTGCAGGACGGACCCGTTCGAATGGAATCTGAACAAATCGGCGCTCGACGAGAACAACACCAACGAGAAATCGGATCGGGAGGCGGCGGAGCGGAACGGAGGCGCCGACACGGTCAACGAGGTCGACGAGAGTGTGCTCACCGAGGATCGCGGCGATACGACGTCGTCGTCGAAGAACGCGGAGGACTACGCGCCCGAGGATACTCTTGACAATATTTGATGAATTGGATTTCCGATTATCAATATTGTGTTTCCTCTCGGAGTCAAATTGAAAGTGGCACACCATTCAATTTGGTGTAATAGAGCTATAGGCCAATTATATTATTCGATATTCAATTTACCCCTTTCGACGACCGCCTCCTCGTTTCCTGATGACAAATGATGCCTCTCTCTCTCAATTCCCTTTTGCTCCGAGGGCATGGAGCCCGCAATGTACATGTGTGTGCTCTCCGGAGCACAACGACTTCCTCTTCCTCCTCCTCCTCCTTCTCTCGGTCCTTCTGCCACGGGCACTCCAAAATGCATTCATGAGCATTTTGTCCTTCCGTCGCCGCCGCCGCCGCCAGATGCTCCTCTTTTTTATCATAATCGACACATGACCATGCTCGTCGTCGTGCTACTGTTCATTCTCACACTTTTGTGGATGCTCTTCTGGTTCGGCTGGCGAATGGTGAGTCATGGCGAGTCAACAACGACAACAACAACAGGAATAGAGGCGGCGCCAGTGAGGAAGGAGCAAAAACGAGAGGAGCAGGAGGAGAAGGTCAGTGGCAAGAGCGCTCTGTTGAGAAACAGAACAAGTGAAGCCTATTTGTGGCGCCTTAAGCCCAAGATTTATAGGTGACCCAATCGAAACTCGACGAAGAAGCTCTCAATCAGAAGCTCATTCCGAATGGAACATGTCAAGAAGCCCCAGTTGATGATTCTGAAGACGTCAAACTCAACACACACCTTCTCGAATATTCGGGAAAGCCTTCAGAAGCAGAATCTTCGAATTCCTTAGGAACACGGCTGCTAAATCATTCTTGCGAACCTGTGAAGAGCCAAGAATTGCAGAAGTGCTATTCAAAATTCGTACTGACATCTTTTGAACCACCAGAAGATCGTCTTGAAGTATCGGAATCAACGACGCCACAAGGCTCACCGAAATCCACGTCATCGTGCGTTTCATCAGAAGTTCTTCTGACTGACCCGATACCTTCGGCATCTGAAGATGACTTTTCGGAATCTTCAGGTTCATAAAACTTCCGAAAAGTCCAAATTTTTCCGTTTTAGGACCGTCCCGCCCTTCATCTCTTCCTGCCTTTCCGTCCGTTCCGACGACGTTCAATTTCACGCGGAAAACGCCCGAGTTGATCCCGCGGATGATGTCGGAGGAATTTGAGAATTTGGGCCGAAGTATCGAGAAACGCAAATTGGATATACGGGACCTTTTGCGGAGAATCGAGTCGGCGAAGCGGAGACATCGGGTAAGAACTTTTTCGAACAAATGTTTATTTACAAACTTTTTGCAGCGATTCAGTGAACATTTGCAACGAGTACAACGAGACATCATCGGAAAAGAATGACGGAAATTCTCGAAACTGTGAAATGGATGAACTGCACCGGGTCCAAGTGGCTGCCAAAGTTGCGGCCGACAATGCACTGCCAGTGACCGCCTGAAATTGTACTGTTTTTGTTTGGATTTCGTGGCAAGATCTTGCCTACCGTATAAAGCATCGAATTTTCGCTTCATGTAGCTCGCAATCTCGTTTTCGATGCCACACAATTGAAGCGCGTCGCCGAGCATCTTTTTCGATTCTTCAATCTGCTCCAACGCCAAGTTCGTGTCTTGAATTATCACATTTTCGAATCGCAACGCTTTTTCCGGCGGCTCTCGCCATTTTCGCGACTCTTTTCTGTAAAAAGTGAACTGTTACCAGGCGATTTTTTTTTGAATTTCCGCGCAAAGTTCGATAGAGTGTTTGCAAACTTACAATTCGTCGAAAAACGAGTCGTTGATCTCGTTTTGCCGTTCGAATTTCTGCCGCAACTGTTTCGCCGACAATTTTTTGCCAAAGCCGCTTATTTTCATCATTTTTCTTTCAAAAATCGAAAGAAGAAAACGCGTAACAATAGATGATTTTGAGGGTGAAAATGAGGTCGCGGAGGTGAGAATGAGCCCCGGAAAACTATCGGATTACGGGCGCGGCCGAGCAAAAACCGACGACGTTTTTTCTGCACACAAAACACCAAAATTTCGATGGTTTATAAGGAAAATTGCAATTTTTTATTCGTTCTACCGAGCACCGAATTGTCAATGGAGCGCACTCACCGGCGAATGCTCAACTTTTTCCTGGCCATCGCAAGCATTCTGATCTCCAAATCTTCTCGCAAAAAATCTGGAAATTCGACACCGGATTTTCGAGGGGAAAGGTTGCAAAAAGTGAGCCCGGAGCTCTCATAAAAAAGAGAAAAAGATGAAATGACGGGGAAAATATGTTGACCCGGGGTGGGTGTTTGCAACAACAGCTGGTGCCCATCGGATCGGAAAAAGATCATGTCGAAAATGTGAAAATGATGTGGGGAGGGCGCAGAGAGAAACCGAAAAACACGAGTTTTCAGGGGTTGCCTGGTGAAAAATCAATTTTATTGAGGAAATGGTTGGATGAAGAATAGAGGAAAGAAGTTATGCATAGTAATCATTTTCAGGTGTTAAAGCTGATCTGAATGTGAATAAATGAATCATCTGGGATAGAAAAAAACAATTGGGGCAAAACATGGGGGAAACAAGGTGTTAATAAGAAAATCAGCGAAATGGGACAGAAATTAGGAAAAAATCAGTAGGATTTAGCGTAGATCGCCTCCAGAATTCGGTTGGGAACGTCCATCGATTGGTCGTCGACGAGCACGATGTCAAAGTAGTTTAGGTACTTGTCGACGAGCTTGTCTACCTGCAAAAAGAATAGTAAATTGTGAAGTTTTCAGCAAAAATCCCAGAATTTTCCCATGATTTATCAACAGTGCGCACTTACATCATGATTTACGAATCCGATTTTGAGCGAGAGCTGCTCCTCCTCGACGCCGACGTCCATGAATGCGTCGCCGACACTGTCGCCCATCAGAATCACATTTTTGCGGCCGTGAATCTGCTCGGAGAACGTCAAATCGGCGGGCAGAACCGACGAGTTCTTGCAGAAGACGTGGATGAGCGGCTCTGAGAACGCGTTGACGAAGCCGTTCTCGTCGAAGCCCATCATGTTCGAGACGATGTGCGTGTTCGGCTCGACGCGGCCGAACTTGTGCTTCAGGTACATCTCGATGATCGTGCCGATGCCCGCCGAGAAGATGATGAACGGCACCGCGTGCAGTGACATCTTCTTCATCATTATGTCCGCGTTGTCTCTGAATGATAAATGTTCATGAAAAATGTGAAGAAAGGTCCCAAGCGTGCGTACCTCAACTGAATATTGCAATGTGCGACGTAATCATCGATGGCCTGCCGATTGAAGCCGCCCTTAATGATGAGCTCGTGTGATTGCTGCCACCACGCCTCCATGAACGGCACTTTCTCCTCAATCGACAGCGAATGATCGTGCTCGACGGGACCGTATTTGTGGTAGAGTCCGACGAATTTGCGGCACCACTCGGGGTTGTTCGTGCCGACGGCGTTGTCGAAAACGCAATAGCACGAGGAGCAGCGGGAGCCGGACTTGTCGGCGAAGCGGGAGAGCGTGAAGTCAAAGTCGGAGATGACCATCAGCTGATCGGCGCCGCCCGCCACGAACTTTTGCAGTTTGTCGCACGTCGCCTTGATGTCTTTGACGCGTACTTGCGGCAGTGACAGCACCGCTTCCAACTGCGACGGACCGGTCATTTTCCAGCTGAAAAAAGGGCGGTTTTGCGGAAAATTGATGAAGGATATGCTTAGAGTGACAAGTATCGATATCTTTGTGGTTTTGAGAAAAAGCAAGGGAAAGTAGAAGAGGAGGAAGAAGAAAAGATATAATTTCTCTCTTTTGCTGCACTTTTTGTTGTTGAGAAATTTTTAATACAAAACAATGCTTCTTTTAGAGAACATTGTCCAAAAGCCCAGAATATTTACACGAAAAGAAACGAGTATATCGTGTTTAAAATTTGCGCAGAAAAGCGAGCCGCTGGCCGAGATATCCGCTGGTGCGCGGACTAGTTTTCTCCGAGATTCGGAGTCCGAGTTCTGAGCTTTTCAGTGGAAAATGCGTTTTATCGCTGTTTTTTGAGGAAAAGTTGCTAGAAAATTGAAGATTATCAGTTCTGGTGAAGATTTTGTGAATTTCTAATGTTTTCCGGTAGAAAATTTGGAAAACTGAAGAACTTCCAAGCAATTTAGAGAGATATTAATGAATATGTCAAATTTTGAATGAGGTTTCTAAAAGAAGCGAATACCATCTACTTCAAACGGATAATATAAACGTTCTAATGTTTTTGAAGGCCTAGATTGCAGAAAATGTGAAGACAACTCATCTTCTGAACGATTCCAGCTTGTTAAGTTTAATAAGTAGACTCGAAGAAAACTTGGAAAAAAGCAATATCAATGTGCAATGTCGCTGTGCCAAACTGTATGATATAAGTAGAAAAGGAAGGGAAGACTGATAAAAAAGTTCAGATGGCTGTTAAAATGCCGCCCATCATTTTATAGTCCTCTCGCCCGTCTTTCCAAGGCTCCGCCCACTTTTTTTCAACGGAAAAATGCGAAAGAAGTGGCTAGACTTCAACTCCAAAATGCGCTAATCTGAATAGTACGTGACTGGATAGGAAAATGATGCAAGGCTCAAACACTCAGTTGAAATATCAAAAATTTCCGGGTCAATCGGTCCGGTCAGATGACATTTTGACGGATGGACAATAATCGAGAACTGGATATTATTGTGATACCGGGCGGTACGAGCCAGCATTCATTCACATTTTATCGGTTTTAGAGGCCAATAAAATGTGGAATCAAGGTCAGCGCCGTCTGTTGATTTTTTTCAAAGTACCCCCACTCAAGCACGCAGCATTCCTTCTTTATTCTTTATTCATCCATTCATTGATAAAACGAGCTATTGTAATATTGTTAGGAAGAAAAGCGGAAAGAAATTGAAAAATTCCTTGTCTGCACAGAGAAAGGACATGAACTTCAGATTGTCGAGTGCTTTTTGATTGAACTTTGCAGAGCCGATGCATTTTTTTTTTTGCAAGGAGTGGGCGTGGGCGGATGAGCAAAGAACCCGACAAGGAAATGGCGGATTTGGCCGATGTACCATGTTGTGCCGATGACCTGGCCCAGCTCGGCAAGTCGGCCCGGGTTCAACATTTTTGAAACGGACGATGCGCCATGTGAAAGTTCTGCGATATTACTGGAAACATTTGTCGAAATCCGCGGTTTGTTAGGCCGAATTGATCAAAACCCGGAACATTTTTGACATTTCTGACAGAAAAAGCACTCTTTTTTTGCTGTGAATCATGAGAACATTTGGACGACGCACCACGTTGCTAAAATTTCGGTTAAAAATCAGTTTCTCCGAGTAAACTTTTTGCAGTTTTCCCTACTGAAAACGTTTCTAGAAAAATTGATATAAAAGTGGAAAATTTGCACACAAGAGTGGAGCTTTCGAGAACAGAGAAATTTACAATTTCAGCTAGAAAAAATTAGGCGAGCGGCCAAAGTGATGCAAGACCAAGTCTTTGTGAGCTTTTTCGTGTCCAACATTTCAACAAGTACCGCTACTTGTCATCTCATTTCTCTTTGTTCGGCGGAGCACACACTTTCAAGTGGCTCTCGTCGCGTTTTGCGTAATAGATACATGATATCATTGGCGATACCGAGACCGAAGAGATCAAACAAGAAAAAGAGGGGAGCAAAACTATTCTATTGTATTCTTCTGTGGGCTAAGTAAAAGCAATCGGAAACGGGGGGAGATTCGTCATAAAACAGATCAATTGTCGTGGCGGGACCCAAAAAAAAACTGGAAACCGGTGTTTGGATGGGGAGCGGCAGATGAATATAAGGATATTTAACAGAGAACAACACTAGTGATCAAAATGAACGAAAAACGAAAAACAAATGGGACAGAGTGTGAAAAACGAAGAGAAAAAGGGCATGATTTTAAGTATTTGATTAGTTGCTCAAAGCGTTTCCGACGAACAATCGGCTGACATCAGCTGCATTGTCACTTCCTTCTGATCGGGAAGCGTTACTTTTGTGTAGCGGTGCGAGCACGTCGACGTGTTGTACAGATCGGCCGTGATCGAGGTGGGCGCCGGGCGACGGTGTGCGGAGCTGCAAAAATTTAGCAATTTTTAGGCAAAAATAAACGATTTTTCAACCTGAAAATTTCCCAGGTTTTCGTATAAAAAACCAAAATTTCAGCCCCCCAAAAAGCCTACTTTCGTCTCCCTTTACAGCACTCGCGGAAAACGAGGAACATGAGAAGCACGAGCACGGAGAACAGGACGGCGAGTGTCAGAATACTCGTCTTCGGGAAATTTTCCGCGAATCGATTGACGAAAACGACGGATCGATCCCAGAACGGCTGCGGAGTGTCCTCGTAGGTGCTCGTGTCTGTAAATTACACAAAGTTGAGAGTTCTGCAAAATTCAGCTCACCATTGTTGATTCTCTCATCGGTAAACACGTCCGAGTCAGTGGAAAGCGGCACTCCGTCCTGATTTTCCTTCTCGAACACGTTCTGGTAGGCTGACGTCGTCGAGACTTCGTAATCGTCGCCATCTTCGTCGTCCTCCTCGGAATCCTCGTCCGGATTGTACACCTCAACGATCGGAATCTTGTTCTCCGACGAGTCCGCGGTTCGATTCTTCGCCACCATCTTCGGCGCGCTTTCCTCGGCGGCGCCCGTCTCGATCTTCGTCGGATTATCACCGTCGGCGTCGTCCGATTCCTGCTGAATTTGCGACAAGTCCAGCTCTTGCAACGTCGTCTCCTCCAGAGATCCGATGGTCGCGCTCACGTTCGACGCCACGTCTTCTGTGCCGTTGACCACAATCACCGGAGGCGCCGCGGTCAGACTGGCGTTCGGGCGGATCGTCGGAAGAGTGAATGTTTCGAGTGTCTTTATTTCATTGATGGATGGGGTGATGGACGTCACATTTTCGTCGCTAAAGCTCGAGACGGTGAGTAGTGTTACGAGAAGAAACCATAGCATCAGCATCTGAAACGAAACCAGGTTATCTGACGGGAGAAGCTGACAGTCAGCAAAACGGTGAAATTTACATTCAACATTACCGGAGCGACTCACAAAAACAGCTACTATGATATCGTGACCTAGTTTTCTTTCTCTTATTTTCGTGCCAAAACCCATGAGCTGATGAGAACGGAAGGCGAACGGCGAAAAAAAAGTTTTTCTTCTACCTTTCACACCGGAAAATAGTAATGTTTGTGTATCAATGTGTCTCGTGAGAGGGAAAAAAAGTGTTTGCGATGGAAAACAACATTCAACTTTCTCCCCCTGCCAACCTTTTCCTCTTTTTTCTCCCAATTCTTTGATTTGATTATCGGGTGTAAACCCCCTCAATTATAACACCTTCAGGTGTGTATTTTCGGCGGTCGGGGTGTCGGAGGTGCTCAAAGAGATAATCCCGTACAAATTATAGTGTCTTGCCACTGTTTCAATAGGATCTCTAGGCACCTGCTTGTTTGTTGATCCAATAAAAATTGCGCAACGTAATTCTACCCAAAGCCGCGCCGCCACCCAGGAAAGGTGGGGTCATTTAGATTAGCCGGTCAACAGCAGAGGAACCAGGTACATCTGTGTGTCATCATATCGGATATCACCGTGTTTGGTCCCGGCAGATCATATGACGGGAGGGAGGGCGTCTAATCAAAGGAATGTCTTCTTTTGTGCTCCGCTCTTCTCAAAAAAGATGCCAGCTGTCTTCTCATCTTTTGTTGACACTCCCGTCTGCCCCGTTACTGTTCTTTTTTATGAAAGCCGTCCGAGAGAAGCGCAGAGGTGACGCTTCTTCTCTAGGTGGCAAAGAGAAAATTGGCGGTGTCCGTTGGAAGATGACCCGGTAAACGAGTGTTGCTCAATAGAAAAGGATGCAAGTTTTCGCAGCGGGATGCCCGACACTAATTGGTCGGTATGAGCTTTTTGGATGAGCTTGAGGAACAATGGAGGAAGGCTAGGACGACCCAGATTTGACATAATAGAGGAAGTTACCACGACGTGTTCAATCTTTCATCTCGTCTAGGAGTATTTGAAAACGATATTTGAGAACTAGTAATTCGTCTTTTCAGCAGTTTCGAGCTGGGGAATTTGACAAAATTCGGGCGTTTCGCAACTCAACAGCTTTCAAAGAACACAGTTAGCGACCAAGGTGTTTCCAGAAACATTGCAACGACAAACATGCTTTAGACAAGAACGTTTCGCAACTGACAGACGTTTTTTTTCCAACCAGCCAGCCCCCTGATGAAGTGCTTCTCCTCTTCTCATCCGAATCAAATACCGTTAGACGAGTGTACACATATTTGTCGGTGTACTTGACAAATTAATTGACCCATCATCACCGTGACGACAAGTGGATCTATCTTGAGCTCCCCCGGGTGCTCGTGCTCGTTTTTTTGATGTGTTGCACCAACAAAAGACCACCAAAGACTCTTGAGGTATGCTTGCCCAGATGTCATCTCTCGGCGGAAGCGGCACTTTTTTGGAAGTCTATATGCACAATCAGTACCACATATCTGGACGGAAGTTGTCTGTCACTTTCCCATAGAGATAGCGGTCAGTCCATTACCACCTACCGGAAGAAGAGCGCGTAGGCGGCCTTGTGCGGGCCGATTATTAATCCGTTCCGACAAGTTCCCATAGACGTCAAACGATGCGAATCGACCCGCTGCTGGCGGCAACTTATAATCCGTAAAACGCTCTTTGTGTGTGTGTGCGTGTGTACCAGTGTGACTTGACCCAAATCGGAACGTCCCTTCGCTCTGTACAAAAGAAGAACCAATTAGAGAGAAGACAGGCGTTGGAGAATTGTGTAGAGGAGATAAGCAACTCTCTCAGATTGTTATTCTTTCTTTATTACACCCACCGACTACAAGTTTAGGCTCTAATCCGATTAGAATGCGAGTTGGCAGACATAAAGACGCGTGTCTGGAAGTGAGAACAGGTGCATTCTGACAATGACAAAGTAGCTGGCAATGAGAAGAGAATCATCTTCTGACAGAAAACTTTGAAAAAATAAATGATTTATGCGCACGACCACGATTCTCTCTTCCCAACAGCATGAGGTCTTGCCCTTTCACCGACTGAAATGACCTGACGAGGGGTGATGTGGCTGGGAGAGCCAGCGTGCCTACACGAGCTATTAAAAGTTTTCCCATGGTGATAGGAGAGCTCATAATACTGCAATTATGGTGGTCACACCTGGCACAAGAGCCTATGAGAATGAGAATGTGAGAACGTGGCATAATGGAGAAAAACGGGGAACTGAAAAACAATTAAATGTGATCTCAAACCTGCTTTTTGCTTCTAAATGCTTCTTCCTATCGTATCGTACGCATCTTTTCTTCTATCGCGCTCCCCCAAAAAGTAAATAGGCCCCCCCGGCCCAATTACAATAGATGAGAATGAGAATGCGCGAAATTGCGGTGCCCAATGCCTTTTCGGCATAAAAAGTACCGACCAGGTCATTCATCTCACTCTTCTTCCGTCCGTGTAATTACAGTACTCCCGCCGAGTACTTTTACTATGTACAAGAGCGGAATAGGATGACACCATTGACATTGTCCTCCTCGCCTTGGAGAACTTTTCTTTCCGATTCCCATCCCCATCCTCTACACGCCATTGAATATCAGTCATAAATTGGGGACACCTGCCTGCCCTTTCGCATGCAGATTCGGCCGA
The DNA here is from genome assembly GCA_946814055.1 of Caenorhabditis sp. 36 PRJEB53466. Taxonomy (NCBI): domain Eukaryota; kingdom Metazoa; phylum Nematoda; class Chromadorea; order Rhabditida; family Rhabditidae; genus Caenorhabditis; species Caenorhabditis sp. 36 PRJEB53466. Next base: position 8,203,952 of record CAMPFS010000004.1, on the reverse strand, counting down.
ATCACTCAGATGATTTCCAACGCCGTTTTTTTGCTGGTTGGGCCGGGAACCGATGATTCTTCACACCTGGCCGAGTTGGTGGGAAACTGAACATCCCCGGTGTGGGAAATCACAAAATTAACAACGAATAAATCACTAGAGGTTCTAGGTTTGAGCTCTGGAGCTCATTTCACAGCATGAGCTGAGCTCTTCATCAAGAAGCTGTCAAGTCGAATATGTCATGTGGGGCACTACACCCCGTGGCGAGCCACCCAATATTACGTGATTGAAGTGATCATGACGATGATGATGCTAATGATTTGCATATTATTATGCAAATCAAATCACAAATCCCCTCGAAGCTGCACCCAGGTGAGTTACACAACAGAAATACATTATATTGCGTCACAATTGGGTGGCAAACACAAGTGTGTAGTACTTACTTACAACTTGTGATGGATATTAGTAAGGAATGTTGGCACAATAGGTACTGTGAGAGCAAACATCGAAAGGGCGAAAAATATTGGTGACCCTCCACACTGGGTGCCCAGACTTCCGGTTGCGGAATGGCGGATTTGAGCGCAAATATGATACAATAGACGTTTTCTGGTTGTTAGAACGGCAAGAGAAGAAATACTGTCGGAAATGCTCAAATATGTGAAAATTGGCTTCTGAAATCGCGAGTCTGGTCGAGTTTTTGGGAATTTTGAAGAGAAATTTGGGGTTTTGAGCAAAATTCAGGAGGGAATCGATGTTTTTCAGATGTTTTTACACAGATTTTATGGAATTTTTTGTGAAATTTGGCGTTTTGAGTGATCTGTCGCTAAAATTGGCCGATTCGGTGAGATTCGCTGAATCGCTGAAAAGTTAGAGGATTTTCGAGATATCAGACATTAGAAAGAGCGAAACTACGTTCACTTGCTCGGAAACTCAACGAATGCAGAAGAGAAACGAAGAGAAATTTTAAAGTAAGAAAAATTCGAAATTACTTGATTATTGACAGCAATTTTTTCGTTTTACAGCGTAAACACTAAAAAGAGTATTATTTACATGATTTCAGCAATAGAAGAGCAAAAAAATTGAAGAAAATGTAGAAAAATGTCTGAAAAGGGTTTGTCTTCCAGGTCGAATTTATTTTTTCCCGCGCAAAGTCTGCGCACACCGCCACTGCATACCGTAATTCTCACGAATGGCTGAAAATTCTGAAAAACCGGTTTCCGCTGAAATTCCTGCAAAACCATCAACTTTTCCGTCGTTCCCATCATTTTTGCATCAAATCGACACCCAAAAACCGCATAACAAATCGGTGCTGTGCGCGCAGACGAAATGACCTTTCCCATCGCTCATGGCGTGTGTTCACCCATCACTTGTTCCGTCAAACTTTTTGTCTTCTTCTTCGCAGCTATTGTGCGTGTCCCTGACTTTTTCGCCTAATTAGCCAACCGTACGCTTTCTTCGATTACTCGAAGAGCACGTGGCGGAGACGAAGTGATCCAGTGGACCGGAAATTGAGGAGGAAAATGAAGACGCATGTAATAGTGTGTATTTGTGACGCAACCGGAAGACATGCTCCATTAACGGCGAACAGTGGAGGATGTTCCATTCCGTATGTCACCAGCCTCGTCTCTCAGCCACTCGCACATTTTCCATGAGAGGTGAGAACTGACAAACATGTTCCCAAAAAGGAGCGCCGACCTGCACAAACATATAATACTTGTACAAAATGATCGTGCCGCCGCGAAGGACCAGCAGGCCAGGAAACACCACTTGGCGTTGCGCTCAGGAGCTCTCAACCAGTGGTGCGTGCCACATGGCACCCACATATGATGAACAGTTGTCGGCAAGAGCACGACCGGACGCTACTCGCTTATACACGACATGTGCGAGCGACGACAAGTTCCATTTCGATTTAGACTCGAACCAGAGTGGAGTACTTGCTAACCACTGTCAGTGTTTCGGAGATGATAACGACCCGACTATGACCTTTTCCGTCTCCGAGTCAATACTCGACTCGAAAGAGATTATCTTTACGGGCGGCCCTTATCTCGCCCATAATCTCTGCGTCTCCTCGGGACTTTCCAATTACTAGGTGCTCATAAATTATCCGAAAGTTACTTAACCCGAGGGCTGTAGATTACTGTAGCATATTTTATTTTGCAGACTTGCCAAATCCCGGGCCGGGCCAGCAAATCGTCGGCCCGGCCCGGCCCGGTCGGCCCGGAAGTTAGACCTCAAAAAAAATATGCAAAAAAAAAGAAAATTTTCGTAATTTTTGTGAAAATTTTGCGACTTTAAACAGCAATTTCTATTTTTTAACAGGTTTTTATGCTATAACATTGGCTTTTTCGTCTTTTTTTCTATTTCTGCTGGTTTTTACAATGAAAATTATGTTCGTTTCGAAGTTCTAGTTCGCTTTGAATTTTTAGGTGCATCCTCCCTGGGCCGAGCCGGGCCGGGCCGGAAAATTTCCAATTTTGGCCCGCCCGGCCCGGCCCGGCCTGTTGCAAGTCTGTTATTTTGTAGTCTCTTTGGAAAATGATTGCAACCAACAATCATGGGTAATTTGGACATGCGCGGACATTTGAGAAGTGAACCGTCTTCGAGACGATAATGTCCTAATTTCAAATTTGTACACACGACCGGTTTCGCATAATTTACGACCTAAATCGGGGGGAGACCTAACTGAACTGAACTGTTATGCTAATTTTTTATAGGAGGGTGTAACCCAAACGCACAAAATATCTTAAGGTAATCCATAGTCTCCGGTTCGCAAAATTGCCACGAGTTTCTCTGTGCAGCTATCTCCCCTCTACAGGTAACCTATCCGGTCTACTGGCCCCGCCCACCCACACAACCAACCGTCCCTGCCACACCCCCCTTTCCTCTCGTCCTCCTCCTCCTCCCGTCCGTCCGTCCGTGTGTGTCTCATCCCATTCCATTCCATTCCTATCCACTATCCACTCTTCAGAACCATTTCCACCACCAAAAATGGCTCCCTGCCCCAAAATCGGACCAAAGAAGATCGCGAGCCTCGTCAGCGCGTCAGCAGTCGCCAAGAAATCGCATGGTAAGTCTATATAGTTGAATCCGACAAAAAAAACGCGAACCATTTTTCAGGCGCACCCACGTCAAGCGAGCAACATCCGTCGTTGAACGGAGAGGAACGCGCGGAGCTGCGTAAACTCGCCGCGATGCTTCCGAGCTCTTCGCCGAGCAACTGCGACGCGTCGGATGTTGTGCTCCGCGCCGCCACCTACATTGACCAGTTGGTGGCCACAGTGCAGGCGAGAGTCAAGAACGGCACACTTCCAGTCGGTTAGTCATTACTTTTTTTGTCCCTAGCTTGTCCCTAGCTAGTCCCTAGCTTGTCCCTAGCTAGTCCCTAGCTAGTCCCTAGCTAGTCCCTAGTCCCTAGCTTAGTTTCCATGGCCTTCATTCTTAGTTCTTTGTGAGTTCAAGATTGATTGAAACTAAATCCCAAAGATAATTTGCTTAGCTAGCTTAAAATCACAATCTCTGCATTTCCAGAAGCCCTCAACAACCTGCCGCCAGCCTACGTTGCCGCTAGAAATCGGAGAACGACCACCGGTGCCAACAAGAAGCCAAGACGGTCTGTGGAGAAGAAGCGATGAATCGTGTCACTTATTTTTTCTCCTAATCCGCCTCCCTCCAAATCTGTGATCCTCTTATCCAAAGCCAAACGGGTACTTTGCAATTAATAAATTTATGTAGATCTACACACGAGTGTTCCATAGTCCTTGAGCCATAGACCTCAGGTGTGTTTGACCATCTTGTTAGTGGTGACAGAGAGAGAGAGTGTGAGAATGTTTGTATACTCGAATACTCGAATACTTTGCACACAAATCTCCCGCAGAGAACGGCACCTTCCTGTCCACACAAAAAGTGTGTTGTTCGCCAAGACAGTTGCCTTGTCTTCACGACGATTTTCACATTAATCTTCGTCTCTCGCTCGCTCGCCCAACCGCAACCGCCACACAATTATTGGCCACACAAAAAGCTGACCGGTTTGACAACTTTTTTCCCGAAAATTTTGAAATTCGCCATCCTCCCTCTTTTCAAAAAAAAGAAAAAGTCACAAAGTGAAATGGAGGAACCTAAAAGTTTTATGGAGAAAAGAGACACCTGTCTCGCACTAACAGCCAAGGACGTCGTTGTCTGTGGAGAGCGGGCGATAATATCGATGGGTCACTTACACACTAAACAAGGAACCCCCCCTAATTTAGGAGGAATGTCACAACGATGTAATCTCGGGTATTGTACACTGAAAACTCGGACCTTTGTTTCCTTTTGAGACATTGATTTTGAATCGAATCGTTGCCTATCCGAACTGAACTGAACAAAACGAGCCAGCAACTTTCGATTCGATTCGATTCGAGACTATCCGGTGACACAAACACATTGACGGAGCGAATGATTGACAGTTCAAAAGGGCGATGCCGAAAATTGCATTTACTGATAATTATCTGTAAGAGAGGGGCGATGGGCGAGTAATTACCGTAACAGGTGTGTGAAAAACGCATCACTTTCGTTGAGCGCACTTTTTTTTTGGCCTGAAATCGTTTTGTGACACGGCAAAGTGAGCGGAATTCGCAGTCAAAGCGTTCGGCGGGTGTCTGTGAATTTAAAGGCGCATAACGCTTTATGAAACTACCAATTTTCGTCTGAAATTGGAATGCGCACCACGGAAGCCCAGAATTCCAATGCGCAAGCGAGTTGTCAATGGGGCGCGCTTGCATCCACCGTCGGCTCGGAGTTTCGTTTTTCAATTGAAAACCAGAATTCTTTTTTTTTTCTCTTAATAAACTTTCTCTTAAAATAATAATAAATTTTAAAAAAAAGTTGTTCTCTTAATAAAAATTATAAACACTCAAATTTTGTTCTTTGCGAGCCGTATGGCGATTGTCTGAGTTAAAAGCATCGATTTAAGCGCGAAACGGAGCAGATTCGTTCAGAATTGAGCAAATTGCGCGCACGGCAAATCCGGCGTCACAAAACACGCGCAAAATTGTGCCAAATCGGTTTCGCACGCGAAATTCCCGCAGGTGTGAATAAACGATCGGCTACAAATGTGCCGCCCGTTTCGCCGCCGGCGGCTTCTCTTTTCGCTCTTTGCCGTTTCTGGCAGGTGGTCGCCAGTTATCCAAACACGCCGACGACGAAGACGGGGCGGCTCGATTACCGCATTTCATTGTTTATTACCGCGCCGGATGGAATGCCATGCAACATCATTTGCTTTGTTGGTGGCGAATGGGCTGAAGCCGCGCGCGCGCTCGCACGCCCTCTGAATAATTAGTGATGATGTGAAACGGAATGAGAGAAAACCTTCTTTTCGCTGTCGAAACCGGGGGAAATGATATTCGTTGCCTTTTTCGTTTATTCTGTACTCGCAACACTCTAATCAAGCCATAAACGGTCGGGAAAGATGAGAAGATGTGGCGCAAGCAAGAAAAATACATAAATGTTTTGGTTGCGCACGTTGCGATATCTGTGCGGTGTGTTGCGTGGTGGCTACCGTAAACTCAGAAAGCGGCATCGCTTCAAAGAACATGCATGAGAAAATGCTTTGTCTTCGTTTTCTTTACTATTATGGGAATGCTGAGAAAGAGAGGAAGGGAACCGAGATCACAGATATATTGTAAAAGTACACAAAGCTATTTTTTATTTAACAATCCCCGTTACTCGTATACTATACCGTATCCTTCAAAGGATTAACATTCTAGAACGCATCCCCATCCAACTGTCTTCTACCGTAATGCTATTACCTTGAACCGGTATGGCGCCGAAAGCCTTGAGGAGAATGAGCCGACAAACGATTCGGCTGTCTCTCCGTCCGTTTCGATTGCATTCGATTCCGCCGACAATAGTGTTCGTAATCCAATCAAAATTAATCGTTCAAGGTGACTTTTTCATTCTCTTCCCCCCCGCCCCCTTATGAAATGCAAAAACGCCGCCCGCCATTCCCCGTCACTATTTAGGTCAGTGTTGATGAATGGGCGCCTGACGCCATCGTCGCGCGGTTATCAATATTAGGCTGGGGACCTCCAAAAACCGTCAGAACATTTGGTCACATTCGAGATCGCAACACAACTTTCAAATTGCGTGAATGGGAACGCAACAAAAGTCTATAAGCCACAATTATTGGCGGACAATTAGAGCTTAGGTGTGTGTCTGCGTGTGTGTATGGATTGAAATCTGAGGAAATGTGGGGGGAAGAGGACAATCAAAGGATTATTTGGTCAGCGGATGATGTCACAGTGGTGTTTGTTATGCAATGCAACTATCCGCGGGGTCAGGTAAACGGATCGAATGACTCTGGAGCACGTGGCTCCGTCACCAACCATACGGCTGTCACGGAAACAGACACGCGACTTTAAAAATCGCCGAAATGAGTTTTGAGGGCGTAGAGCAATTGAGAACATTTGAGATTTCAAACCTAAATTGAGCGTTGCGCAACAAACCAACAATCTGCTTCTCCGTTCAGCCGTCTTATGTTACGTTGTTCCCTTCCAACAAACACGTGTGAGGTGAGAATTACATTGACGTCAGAAGAGCAGCCATCTGTGCAAAAAGAGCGATGCCCGCTGCTGGAATCGAACCAGCGTCGGTCGCCACGGCTACAACATGGAGCCGAGCCTGGGGGTACCTTCGTCGAAGCACCACTATACGTACTTGGGCAGTTCGTTAGGGGAAAATTGAGGCTTTTATTGGTTTTAGCTCAATGAAAACACCTTCTACACAATTTTCCACCCGCAAAACCACTGGTTTAAGTGGTTGCTGGCAGTGGTCTGCAGAGATGCTCCAACCTGAGCGTCTGCCCAAACCGAAGCTCCTTGGCCCAGGGTTGCTCTTAGAACTTCTAGCTTCTGACCGAGTTACCCGCCTGCAAGAAGTCAACCTTCAATTTCCCCTTAACAAACTCCTCAAGTACGTAGCGGTTCTTCGACGTTGATGCTGAAATTCAGCTAGATTTTCACATTCTCTTGGACATTGGTCTAGCCGCCAAAGACACTTCTCAGACTTGTTTAGAGCGGTTTTTATCATCTATTCTCAAGAAGTCCGACCAGGAACCCTTGTTTTTCTGAGGGGATCATTCTTTATTTTAGGGAATTCTTGTTTTTCCTGGAGGTCTGAGAGGGACCCTTGTCAGATAAGATAATCCTTTTCAGGACAACCTTCCGGGCCTTTTTCAGGGCTTTCTCAGGCCTTATCAGATAAGATAATCCTTTTCAGGACAACCATAGTACGTCTGCCTGGCCATATTTTAAATTTTTGCGGTCCCGCCTCTTCCACTTTCGTGATCGTCATTAACAGGGGCGTGGTGGCGGTGGAGCACGACCGAGTGGGCGGGATTTCACTGTCATTATATAAACCAAGTACAACGTTAATTAAATTATGTCCTAACCATCTCTCTCACTCTTTTTTGGACCATATTGCTATACTCGGCAAAGGCGCGCCACTTTCGCAGTTTTTGGGCAAACTTTAAGGATTTTCGCAACTTTTGCGCAAACTTTAAGGATTTTCGCAACTTTTGCGCAAACTTTAAGGATTTTCGCAACTTTTGCGCAAACTTTGAGGATTTTCGCAGCTTTTGCGCAAACTTTGAGGATTTTCGCAGCTTTTGCGCAAACTTTGAGGATTTTCGCAGCTTTTGCGCAAACTTTAAGGATTTTCGCAGCTTTTGCGCAAACTAAGGATTTTCGCAGCTTTTGCGCAAACTTTAAGGATTTTCGCAGCTTTTGCGCAAACTTTAAGGATTTTCGCAGCTTTTGCGCAAACTTTAAGGATTTTCGCAGCTTTTGCGCAAACTTTAAGGATTTTCGCAGCTTTTGCGCAAACTTTAAGGATTTTCGCAGCTTTTGCGCAAACTTTAAGGATTTTCGCAGCTTTTGCGCAACCTTTAAGGATTTTCGCAGCTTTTGCGCGGAAGACGGAACAAAAAATCCACGGAAGACGGAAGACGGAACAAAAAAACCACGGAAGACGGAAGACGGAACAAAAAAATCCACGGATGACGGAAGACGGAACAAAAAATCCACGGAAGACGGCACAAAAAAACCACGGAAGACGGAAGACAGAAGACGGAACAAAAAATCCACGGAAGACGGAAAGGGGAACAAAAAAAGCACGGAAGACGGAAGACGGAACAAAAAATCCACGGAAGATGGAAGACGGAACAAAAAATCCACGGAAGACGGAAAACGGAACAAAAAAAGCACGGAAGACGGAAGACGGAACCAAAAAACGACGGAAGAAGGAACAAAAAAAGCACGGAAGACGGAAGACGGAACAAAAAATCCACGGAAGACGGAAGACGGAAGACGGAACAAAAAAACCACGGAAGACGGAAGACGGAACAAAAAAACCACGGAAGACGGAAGACGGAACAAAAAAACCACGGAAGACGGAAGACGGAACAAAAAAACCACGGAAGACGGAAGACGGAACAAAAAAACCACGGAAGACGGAAGACGGAACAAAAAACCACGGAAGACGGAAGACGGAAGACGGAATTCCGCTCAACTTGCCGCAAAAGCTGCGCAAAGTTTGCGCAAAAGTGGCGCGCCTTTGCCGAGTATATGCAACAATCTTTTCATGCTTAAAACTGAATATTTAAGTTTTCAGGACCCTTCGTACGTCATTTCCGCCCTCCCATCAAAAGTTTTCAAAACCATCGGCGTACCCTCATTGTTCTTCTCGGGCCTATAGGTTGATTGAGATCGACGAAGAAGAAGAAGAAGAAGAAGACGACACTACAATCTGGCATCCTTCTGGCGGCCAGATGCTCACATAAGAAATTCTGTATTCGTGGCGTTGGTGGAGGAGACCTGACACACACACACACACACACAGGTGTGCGTCCAGCTTGAACCAATTTATTTTTCGCGTTTTCTTCTCTCACATATGATTGGAGGAGCTTGACACGTGGCGCCATCTGGAAACTCTATAGTACGGTCACACAACTTCTCTTGTGAGAGAGAGAGAGTATCGAGTATTCAAATTGAAGAAGAAGAACATGTGCCGGGTGCACATGTTCGTTTCAAAAAGCTGCAACTAGTTCTCTTCTGATGCGTGTCATATGGTCAACATACGTATACCATGTGTTTTTGCGCGCTTCCTCCCGGCCCTTCATATTCGTTTGTACGGTAAAACCCTGGGACAGCTGTACTTGTTTTTTCACCTGAAATCGCGGAGCCTCAACTCCCCCGAGAGCTTGTCCGAAGACGGAGCAGAAGAGGAGGAAGAAGAAGAAGAAGTTGAAGCTTTAGAACAGCTGCGCATTTTCATTCTCATTTTACTCTCGCCCGGTCGCTTCGCAAAGAGCCCGTCAGCTTGCGCGAAAGTGTACAACTGTGAGGAAGAAGAAGGGTCCGCGGGATGAAATATGTATGTATGTACATTTCGAATTTCTTTGGCTCGTTTTATTTTGCGGTTTTTCGAGTAGACTTGCAGCGGGCCGCCAAACCTTTTTTGCATTCGTTTTTCTTGGCTTTAACGGATTTTCTCAATTTTCAAGACCTTTGGCACGTCATTTCCGGCCCTCCCATCAAAGGGAAGACACACTCCACAGTCTATTTATTTACTACATTCCCAGTCCTCCCACATGACATCGGCATTTCTTCTCTCTCCATATCCCGCCGCGCGCGCGCGCGCGCACCTGTGCATAAAGAGCGGGGCGTGGTCAACAAGACGCACGGCAGCTGCGTCGTCGTCGTCGTCGGTCCGTCTTCAGGCTCCGCCTTCGCTCACACCCACACCACACAGACACACTCATTTCCATTCTTTGTCCGTCTTCTAGCCACCGACCACCTCGATTCACTAGAAATGAAGAGCTCGTCTGTGCGTTCGCCACGCGATGTCATCTCGCACGTCTCGCCGAAATCGCGCAAAATCCGCAAGGAAACGTCGACGGAACGACGCGAAAAGGAGAAGGTTAGTAACATTTTTAACATTTTTTTTTTTTGATATGTAAGATGGATTCCAATGGCACTGAGATAGCTAAACAATTGCCTCTTTCCAGGTGACGAACCGTCTCCGCCAACTCGTCGACGCCGACGAGGACGCCGATCAGTATCAGCTCGTGATGGCCACAATCGCGCACATCCGAGAGCTCCAGGCGCAGCTGAATGGAAAGGAGAACTCGTTGCCGTCGGGATTCGAGCAGTACTTCTCCGTTTCGACGTCAGTCAGCCCGTCGTCGTCGCGACCCGAATCCCCGGACTCGTCGTCCGAATCGGTCACGTCTTCAACTCGCCCTTCGCCATAAGTTTCTTTCCCGTTTCTTCCATAGAACTTTTTCTAGTACTTTTTCTTCTTCTTCTTCTTCTTCTTCCATGCCATTCGCGGGTCTCTCACCTTCTGTGTGTATATATAATATATATACTTGTTGCAAACAAGAATAAATCTTTGTTAAGCTACAAAACGTCTCACCGTGTGCTGTCCTTGGCGCCTTGGGCATTGGCAATCAATTGAAAATCGCGTATACTATAGCGTATTGCCCAGGTGATACGTGTGCCTGGTCAGTACTCTTCATCAGAGCTTTTCAATAAATCCTATACTCCACACGCATAAAGTTTCCGTCTGTTCGGTTTCTGAAGTGAGGGCGACGCGGCTGGCTTCTTCTAAAGCCGTTGGGGCCATATGTGGCAGCTGGCTCGAGAATCTAATTGCCAACGGCTCTGGGGGAAGAAGGGGAGGGGGGACCACGATGATCGAGCGGAAGCAGCGCCGTCTGTGAATTTGTGAATTCAGCGGCTTGGGCCGGCTGGGATTAAATTAAATAGATGAGTGCCTCTTGGAACTTGTGTGCTCTCTGAGAACGAATCATCGAAATTCTACGAACGAGAGAAGCTGGAAAACAAAAATATTCATGAAAAAGCCCACACACACACACACACCTGTGTGATGAATGCGCACAGCTAAACACCTGGGAGTTAGTTGTGTGCTCATGGAGCTCTCCGCTGGGGGCCCCGCGCGGGGCTCCAGGTGCACAAAGACTATCCGATCGTTTTCCGGAGCCAGGTGGGCTCCGAAAGAGTTCGTCAATCGGTACAAGGGTCAAATGGACGAGTTGCGCAATGTTGATGAGAGTGGCTTCAGCCAGCGAATAAAGATATTCGATACTCGAGGCCACACAGATTTATGGACTACTTGTGTGTGACTGCCTGCACACCTGTGGGACAAAGAGGTCAACTTATTATTGTCCCCGTTTTGTATGGAACCTTGCCATTAATTACTCACTCGGCTCGCTATAAACTGTGGCCAAAAGTCAGTGACAGTTGACGGATGGTTTCTCTATTCCAGCGCCTGCGAGTTTATGTGTCTGACTGAATTGCTTTTTATTGCCACATTCACTGTCCGAGCCCCAGCGCTTAGTCAAAGTTGTGGCCGTGGCCCAGAAAAGTTCTAGGCCTTGTCATCTTTTTCGGATTTTTTTTGCGTTCGGCTCAATCTTCATACCAGAGTTGAGCGGAAGAACTCAACGGAAGAACACGGAAGAATTTTTATCTTTTTTTAGAAAATTTTTTCATGGAATGTGATCAACTGACGAAATGTATAGCAAAGCGAACTCTGCTCATAGAAAAATATTTGTAAATTTAACTTTTCATACAAAAAAGTTATTCGAGTTGTTCCGTGAAAATGTCCTTCCGTCTTCTGTTAGCCCTAACTTTTTTGTATGAAAAGCTAAATTTACAATTATTTTTCTATGAGCACAGTTCACTTTGCTCTACATTTCGTCAGTTGATCACATTTCATGAAAAAATTTTGTAAAAAATATAAAAATTATTCTGTGTTCTTCCGTTGAGTTGTTCCGCTCAACTCTGCTTCATACGTTGCAAAACATTCACACAAATCAGCAACAGCATACATAATAGCGCAAGAGCATCAAACCGCTCACAGGGAAGAGTTTTCACACCGGAGTTTCCTAGGCCACGGCCACAACTTCAACTGCACGCCGTTTCGTTCATTGGCATTTCTGTGAGAGTCAGCATTTCACCACCAGTGAATGAGACAATAAGAGACAATTCGAACAGGCACAAAAAAATTTTACAAAAATTTTTTTTTTTAATTGAAAAAAAAAATTGATTAACTGTGGATGGTTTCTACTCCAGCGCTTTAAACTTCCAGCAAAAATCAGTGTTGTTGTGTCAATAACCACCTGTTCTGTGCGCGTTTTCAGCCGATTGCAATCTCATTCTGCCACCAAGCACACACACCCATTTGCTTATTATCATGTCAAAAATAGTGCTCAAACACACACCGGCTGTTCTTTTCCTTCTTCTTTTTCTTCTTCTTCTTCTTCTTCTTCGTGCTGCTCATCATCATCTGCTCTCAATTGGATCATTGCCACCAGATCATCTGCAAAAGAGCATATGTTAATAGCGCGCTCTCTCTCTCTCTCTGTTTTCTTCTCGATCTCCCTCCCGTCCAGAAGGTTCGTGGGTCTGGTGGGATCGGTGGTGGGACGGCTGGTGTTCCAGGTGTACACCAGACGGTCCATCAGCTGCTCTCTCTCTCTTTCGTCTTCAGAGAAGAGCCCCCAAGCGGCTCCGGCTGCGGGCCGGCGGGCGGGCGGCACTTTTCAAAGAATCCCGACGCGACACCCCATAAAAAGGGGCGATGTACTGGTTTCCGAGAACGGAACATGGAAGCGGGCGGATGAGAAACCAGGTGTGTGCTTTTCTGTTTTGTGTTCTTTTCACATGCCGCCGTCGCCTACGCCCCAGGTGGCTGTCATGGGAATCTGAATCGCATGGGAACCCGCAAATTGAAAACACGTGGCAAAAAGCGACAATAGTAGCGTCGTTCGAAATTCAAACATTTGTTCGTCCGTCCGCGATCCGTATTTTGTCGATCCCATCAAACGGCTGTTTCTGACGTGTCCAGGTGTGTGCACTGAACACCCGGTCGTCTTGTCTCTAATGATATTTTGGCCACCTGAACACGACGGATTGGCAACAACATCTTCTTCTTCTTCCTCTTCTTCTTCTTCTTCGCTCTAACACCACCTGCACCTGGAAGCCCGGGCCCTCCCCCACCGATTTATTTTCCATTACGCAACACCCAAATGAGGAGGTATCGCACAGACACACACACACACACATCCGTCAACCTTTCACAGAGATGAGAGAAAGGCCCGACATGTCACACACACACACGAAAGGCGCCAAAACAGCGCTCCATCTGGTCACACATGGCGAAGCGGGTGCGGCAAAAGAACCATGCCTGCTGCTGGAATCGAACCAGCGTCGCCACGGCCACAACGTGGAGTACTAACCACTATACTAAGCAGGCCGAAAGTGCGGCGCTTTCGGGGCGGTTATAAAGGCGCTGATCGACGGCGGTCGGCGCTCGGCAGTTGACAAGTGTGACATGGATTTCAGACGAAGAAACTGGTTTTCTAGTGGTTTCTGGGTGAGATTTTCGCAGTTTTTGCATTAGAAAGGTTCAGAAAGCGAATTGAAAGTACAATAAGTCTATTTTTCGATGACACCCCAACATACATTTCTGGAATTTTTCCTGCAGTTTCAAACGTTTTCCAGGTCAGATGATCACATTTCGATAATTTCCCGGCAAATCCTCATTCGGATGCCCAAGTTGACCGTCTTTTCGCATGCAATTTGATGCGTATCGAGATTTTTTGCGGAAACACAGGTGTCAACGAGTGAAACAGAAGCGAAAAAGAAGATGAAGAAGAAGAAGAAGAAGTGTACACCTGCGGGTTATACAGGCCTATCATCTGCAAACAGCTGTTCTCCCGGATGTGTGTAGATTTGAATCGAATCGTCCTGTTTTCTGGCTTTTTATATTTTGTTTCTTGAAAAGGGGTCGAATGCCGAAGTTACCTATAGGATTAGGCAAATGAGTAGATTAGAGGAAGGGATACGGTAGGTCAAGAACAATAAGACAATAGTAAAAACTAGTGCAAGAGGATAATACTCTAAAATAGGTCCTGGCCGGGTTCGAACCGGCGACCTTCTGCGTGTGAAGCAGACGTGATAACCACTACACCACAGGACCACGGCCGGCACCGCCACGCTGACGGCGTATACAAACACGCGTTAGGCGCGCCCATTTCGCACGAAAATTCCAAAAAACATTTTGATGCAGAAACGACGAAAAAACGCGCTTCCCGGGACACTTCTGGAGGCAGTTTCGGTGCGCCAGATGTGTCTCTCTGAATATCGCGATCGGATTCAGATGGCAAATGCAGATGGGTACCTTCTGGCCTTTGGCTCATTTGTGTGTATAAGTGGCGCGACTCATGTGCGTGTGTGGAAATGCTCGCACCTGCGACGGAGCGCCCCGGCTGAAGCCCCCGCGAATTCCGGGGAAATCTAGCCGGAGGGATCAAATATTTGAGTTTGGCGGCCGCCGAGGTCTATAATTAGAGGGTACGGGGCACAGTTGGAGAGAGCACACTCGATTACACGTATTCTGTTTGATTTCCGACGTCATCCACTGTTGGATTCCACTTTTTGAGGGACCTAAATCTCGTTTTTGAGTTGAGAATGTTTGAAAGTATTTGAAAGTCGAAACTTTAGTACGGCTAGCACGGTCTCCAGAGCTGACAATGGGCGCAAGTGCGCCCCGCCCAATAGAGCGATACATTGGCGCGAAATTCAAATTTTAACAGCAAAATTAGTGTTTTTTGCCAGATTAGCCACGATAAACCGATAATTTCTCATTTGTCTCTCGATAGACCGATTGTATAGGCTATTACGAATTTTTTAAGCGCTAGAGCGTCAAATTTGGTCAAGTTTGAAGGTTTTTGGCTAAAACTGCGTGAATTTCTGTTGCTTTTCGGTAGTTTTCGCGGTTCGAGCGCTCAAAGTGCTTGTATTTACGTGATTTATCATTCTCAAAACCAATTCTGTCGGGAAACGGTCAAGAAATCGCAAAATGAGAAGTGCGGTTTTTAGGGGAAAAAAAACAAAATTTCAAAAAAGCGAAATCTCCAAAACGTCATTAATTCTGAGAATTAGTGTGTTTTCATGCCGAACAATCATTTTTCATCGCTGTTGACCACAAAAATCAGAGAAAACCTGCTGAATTCATGAAAACGCCGTTTGGCCGAGGCCACGCCCATATTGTCAGCTCTGGAGACCGTGCGCGGCTCGTGAAAACTATGAATATTGTAGTTTCCAAACCAATAAACACTTCCGCTTCCGTCTTCGAAGAATCGCGATAAAATCTCAATTGGCACATCCATAATATCGCTTTGTTCTCTCTCTCTCTCGGAACAGCACATCTGTTGCTCGAAATCTGTCAAAGAGCACAAAAGCAAGCGGCCCGGCTCATTTTGGGTGGAGAGCAGAAGCTTTCGAGCCCATCGAGCACAAAAATTTGAGTGTATGCTATAAACATTCCGTATTCTTAAAATTTTACCTTACTTTTGCCAGTTTCCATAAGGAATTTTGTCAACCCGTGTAACATGTCTATTCAAAACTGTGTATCTCAGCTGTTTGTGGAGATATCAAAATATAGTCAACTAACAAAATGTACCGAATTTCTTAATGAACAATATATTAGTTGACAACTTTTTGATAGCTTTACCGGCGGCAGAAATATATCGGTTTGAAAGGAGAATGCATCATACCTCAACTTAAAAGCTCCGAGCTGCAATCTACGGTACCTATGAATATTCATAGAGCTCTTCATGAATGTTCATGAATTCCAACATCATAATTACATGCTCTCTTACTTAATATTATACACTTCCCTGCCATATACCCCCACAAGACTTGTCACTTTGCATTACCCGACCCGCCATTCTCTTTCACTCATTTTTCACCCTCTTTTCAATTCTCTCCACTCCCTCGAGAGCTTCCAGGACTACTGTAGAGAGAAAAAGGGGCGGAGCTTTCTCGAAAAATTTCATTGGAGCACAAAAATGGAGCAGTTGAGCGAAAAAATGTCGGCGTCTGCGTTCGCCGAGCCGGGCGTGCGGCTTTCGATTAATTTGAGAGAAAGGTAAGGCATATCTACATTCGGGACAATGTTGCTCAGTTGCT
Organism: Caenorhabditis sp. 36 PRJEB53466; assembly: GCA_946814055.1. Classification (NCBI taxonomy): domain Eukaryota; kingdom Metazoa; phylum Nematoda; class Chromadorea; order Rhabditida; family Rhabditidae; genus Caenorhabditis; species Caenorhabditis sp. 36 PRJEB53466. The sequence continues at coordinate 8,187,939 of CAMPFS010000004.1, read as the reverse complement.
GAAAGGAATACAAAAAAGTTGTTAACAGATAAAATGTGCCCAATGTCTTTCTGAGCAATTCATCAGTTGACAACTTTTCGATATCTCTAGCGGCAGCCGAGATACATTGCTTTGAATGGACAGTAGCGCTCGCTTACCGGTTACTGTACACTTTTTTCAACTCAACCTCCAATCTGCCGACCTTTGGTCCCGATTTTTGTCTTCCGATCGCTAGTTGGCGTCATTTCTCTCTCTAGCCTTATCATTTTTCATTGATAAGAAAAAAGAGAAGAGAACTGCGAATAGATCAAGAAGAAGAAGAAGAAGAAGGCAATAAAAGAGATAAATAATTGATTTTCGAGAAAACGGATCTTTGAGATTACGAAGAGATCAAAAACCGGAAATTTCAATGTCCTTTTGAACCATTTGAACATCAGCAAACGTTCACTTTCAGATGTCGAATGCATGATCTGAACGAGGCGCTCGACGATCTTCGCGCCGTCATCCCCTATGCGCACGGCGGATCCGTCAGGAAGCTCTCGAAAATTGCCACATTGCTTCTGGCGAAGAATCACATTATTATGCAGGTACGGTAGCCCAAACAATATCTGGCATAAGTTTCAAGTTTTGGTGACTTTGATGATTCTGAAATGTTGTGTGTGTGTGTGTGAAATCCAGGGCATCCAGGGGTACTGTACTTTTGTAGTCGATCACTTCCAAAGATACTACTGTGTAGCTCTTCAAACAGTGGTTCTAGAGAAAAATGTTGAAACTGTCGACTTTTCCAGGCAAAAGCCATCGAAGAACTGACGATTCTGGTGTCGCAGATGAAGCAGAAGAAGAAGAAGAGCGAGGAGAACGAGGAGAAGTCGGCCGCGGACGACTCCTAAACCTCAACTACAATATATATATTATACTCGCTAATTTGTGTGTGTCTAACTGATTTCAAGCGGAAAATCGAATCATTCAAATCGATCACAAATTCTTCCGCTTTTTTTTTTGATAAGTACGAAATGTGACTGTTTCTGTTTACCACTTTACATTTTATCAATGATTTTTCGGTTTCTCTCAGTCTCCCTTTCGACTGTTTCGGTCCGATTGAAACACGAAAAACGGATCGAGAGAGGGAGATGTGTGATGTTGATCGGAAGAAAAAAAAAGAGAAATTGTGTGATTGTGTAACACAAAACAAAGTGATAAAGGAGATGTCGATGAAATGCGAGGTCAGTTCGGTGTACTTCAAGGCCGCGCATCCTGGCTGCCCGCCGCCGACGACGGTTTTTGGTCGATGCACCATGCAGCGACGACCGGTCGATGCACCATATAAACGAATCCGGTTTTCAGGTCTTCTGGCAGATTCTGCTGAAAATTGGTCGTTAATGTGTTGATTCGGACGTCGAGATAGATCGTTGCGGTCGATGCACCATGTAGAGCACTTCTCTGTGCCATTCACTCTACTTTGGCGCTGACCAGGATGAAATCTTAAACAAAGACGCGTAAAACTTCAACTCGTTTTTCCGCTATCATCGGGTTTCTTCTCAATTTCGCCACGCGACGCAATAACTAACGCTTATCGCTTTCCGAGTGTAACTTTTGTGTGTCCGAGACTACAAAAAGATGCGCTGAACCGATATCAAAAAGATGAGGAGGACGAGAGAAAAAAGCGAATTGCGTGAATGCGCGATCAACGACCACAAAGTGTCTCCCGTCGTCTCGGAAAATGGAATGGCGCCACGTGGACAGAGAGCACTCGAAACGGCGAGATTGGCGAGAGAAGGAGAGCGTGTTTGATAGACTGATTAGGCAAAGGCCAACGGGATGATCTTTGATTACTCGCCACATGGTCTCAGGTATTTGTGCACTTTTGAAGCGGTCAATGAACTGTGTCAGTCATCCATTTTTCAGCCCCTTTGTACGGAGTTTGGCGTTTAATATTGACGTTCTACTCTACCACGTGGCCTTGGTGTTAGCGCGACCAAAACACATGGTGCATCGGAGGAGAAGAAGAGCCGTGCCGCACAACCAGCATAATAATAATAATAATAATATCGATTTTCTTCCCGTACACGCATCCGCAAAATTCATGTCAGCGGAAATGGAATTTTTTTAACGGAACACGGAAAACGGAAGACGGAACAAGAAAACGTTTTTCCCGGAAGACGGAACAAAAAAATCGTCAATGCAGAACCTTTTCCTCCGGTTTTTTTTTAACTAAAGCAACAAAAATTTTGGTTCTTCGGAACTAGTAAATGGCTTCTGAAGAGATATTACTCTTTTACGGTAAGAAGAAAAAATCCACGGAAGACGGAAGACGGAACAAAAAATCCACGGAAGACGGACGACAGAACAAAAAATCCACGGAAGACGGAAGACGGAACAAAAAATCCACGGAAGACGGAAGACGGAACAAAAAATCCACGGAAGACGGACGACAGAACAAAAAATCCACGGAAGACGGAAGACGGAACAAAAAATCCACGGAAGACGGAAGACGGAACAAAAAATCCACGGAAGACGGAAGACGGAACAAAAAATCCACGGAAGACGGACGACAGAACAAAAAATCCACGGAAGACGGAAGACGGAACAAAAAATCCACGGAAGACGGAAGACGGAACAAAAAATCCACGGAAGACGGAAGACGGAAGACGAAACAAAAAACCACGGAAGACGGAAGACGGAATTCCGCTCAACTCTGACCGTCGTCTCCCTGTTTCTCCAAGTTTTATTGGTAAGTGATACACATCTTGATTGTTCCTGTGCTATAATCTTCCGCCGTTCTCCTCTCCGATTCCCTGTTTTCTCATTGTTAAGGCAGTCTACCCTGATGGTCTAGACGTCGTCCCACTTTGCATGTCAATAACATACACTTATTTCCGTCCATCGGTTTTTTTCTATTAGAAATCTAACACGACGTCAACAACAGAAATGTTTGTGTGTGTGTTGCGGGCCGGGGAGCGAGGGGCACGCAAATTGTTTATTTTTACGCTTTCCTTCCCGCCGCTATCTCATTTAGACCTTCTGCCAACGTTTTCGAGCCAACTGGCCGGGCCGTCTAACTTGACAATATCGGTTTCGACTATTTTGGGCAAAGATCTAATGAAGACTACGAAAAGTTATCACCACTTTTTCTTCTTCTTCTTCTTCTTCTTCCCTTCCATTTCGTGTTTGTGTGTGTTGGTGATAGCGATGAAAAGTGGAGGGGCGGAGTCGAGACACAAACCGATCCCTCCCACTCTCTTCCTCCGAATGTTCGGGGCAATATAAAAGAGAGGTGGCAAAAGTCACCAAGTCACTTACTTTATCAGTTCCCTAACAGCGGTGTCCAAAGTCCAACTTCTTCACCTTCTCCCCTCTTCCTTATCACCACATTCTGTGCGGCTGTCGAAGAAATGAAAATCAGCGCGATCATTGATAAAAGTCACGTGAACGGGATGTGGCGCCGGCGCCGTTGGCCAGCCCGAAATGACCCCACCGTGTTACACTGACGCCGATGCCGTGCTGCTCGGCGACATGTCAAAGTGCACCAGTGGCCGGCTGTAAGAAAGTTGAGAGAAGAGATTGTGAGGCCACTTTTTCGAGGCGCTTTGAGTTGGGAGCGCTCGAATCGTCTAGGGTCCCAAGTTCAAACGTCTAGCCCAAACCACCAATCAATCTAATCACCTGCCTTCCATCATTTGCATACACGTACACAACACTCCCCTTGTTATCAATCATTTTGGCATCGAAATCAACACAAATCTTGTCCTAGTTGCCCACGTGATAGGCGGAGTCTTCTTCTTCTTCTTGTCAAAGAACTTTCAATTCATAAAGCCAATTTTGTGCGTCCAACTCTTGACGCACCTTATCACCAAAGCACATTGTCAGAGTATACTACTATCTGTAAGCCGTAAGCGCCTTTTTGTCACTATAAATATCGAAAATCGATAAGCGATCAGTCGCACACACTCTGTCGTCCTGCCCTCCTCGATCATGTCGAGTACGCACTTTCCGCTCTCGAATCTATACACGCACATTTTCAGGTATGGCTCAATCGCTGCGTTCGCAATTCGCCACCGACAAGTCGGTCCTTCAAAAGTTTTTGAATTTGGACCAGAAGGGCAGATATCAGGCGCTCTACATCTGGATCGACGGATCCGGCGAGAACCTTCGCGCCAAGACCAGAACCTTTGACTTTGAGCCGACCGATCCGGAGAGTGAGTCGGCTGTCGCAGCCCGTCAATCCCGTAATCAATCGCATCGCACATTTCAGAGCTCCCAATCTGGAACTTTGACGGATCGTCGACCGGCCAGGCCGAGGGCGCCGACTCGGATGTGTACCTGAAGCCGGTCGCCATCTATCCGGACCCGTTCAGGCAGGGCAAGAACAAGTTGGTGATGTGCGAGACGTACGATAACAAGAAGAAACCGACCGGTAAGAGTTGATGATGATCGTTTGATGTGGGAAGGAATGAAGACACGTGAATGAGAGAGGATATTGGTGGCGAGTCAGGTGTCCTCCAGATTTTTATTTGTTATTTGTTTACACTGAAACAGTAGGCTAGTTGCACGATACTGGTCTTGTGTTTTGGGTAACTAATGATTTCGGCGGATGCAGTGTAAACTAGACACTTCGGCATCAGAATTTCGTGCGCTTTCTGCTCGCCACCCGCGTACTCTGACTCCTAGTGCTCCGACTAATCGGACCACCGTTTGCTCTTCTCTTCCCTCCCTCCCCCGTACACTGACTCGCAATAGGGGGCTGATGATAAAATGGCTATAATCGGTTGGGTCAACATTGGGGGTTGAGAGAAGATAATGAAATGGAATGAACTTGCGCTCATTTGCAGCCACCAACAACCGTCAACGATGCATCCAGGTGATGGAGAAGGCCGCCGACCAGCATCCGTGGTTCGGAATGGAGCAGGAGTACACGCTCCTCGACATTGACGGACATCCGTTCGGATGGCCGAAGAACGGATTCCCAGGACCGCAGGGACCGTACTACTGCGGCGTCGGCGCCAACAAGGTCTACGGCCGCGACATTGTCGAGGCGCACTACCGCGCGTGTCTCTACGCCGGCATCAACATCTCCGGCACGAACGCCGAGGTGATGCCCGGTCAGTGGGAGTTCCAGGTGGGACCGTGCGAGGGAATCGAGATGGGAGACCAGCTCTGGGTCGCCCGTTATCTGCTTCAACGCGTCGCCGAAGAGTTCGGAGTGATCGCCTCGTTCGATTGCAAACCGATCAAGGGAGACTGGAACGGCGCCGGATGCCACACCAACTTCTCCACCGAGAAGATGAGAAACCCGGGAGGCATCAAGTGAGTTGGCTCGCCGATATAAAGGGCTTGGTTCATTTTTACGGTTTTCGTGGTAAACTTGTAGTATTTTGGGACTTTCTTTGTGCCACACCGTGAATTTGCAGCGAGATCACGTCGGCCATCAACAAGCTCTCGCTGGTGCACCCGCAACACATCGCCTATTACGATCCGCACGGAGGAAAGGACAACGAACGTCGTCTGACGGGACTCCACGAGACCGCCTCGATCAATCAGTTCTCGTACGGAGTGGCGTCGCGCGCCTCGTCGATCCGCATCCCGCGCTCCACCGACGACGACGGCTACGGCTACTTCGAGGACCGTCGTCCGTCGTCCAACTGCGATCCGTACACCGTCACTGGCGCCATCGTGAGAACCGTGTGTTTGGAGGGCGCCGAGCGCAAGCTCTCGATGATGTACGTGCCGAGCCAGGCGCCAAACATTAAGCATTAGAGCGTTTAGTCGGATTCCGAATTCTGAATAATGATCGTATCTATCTATAATCCACACGTTTCCCCCTATTCCCTCTTTTATTCTATTTTTCTTTGTACAAATAAAATCGTTTACGTGAACCCTCTTCCTTACGAAACGTTGTTCAGTCAAGTCATTTCGCAATAACAATCAATTACTCCTTTGACAAAGTGCATAATGGACAAAAGTGAGAAGACCGCCGAGACTTTTACCGAAACACATTTACACATTTACAGAAAAAAGCAGTTTACCGGATGAGCAAAGAAAAGAGACGGAGGAGGCGGCGCAGAAGGCCGCAAGCGCCGGATACTTCAAAACGGCTCTCGTGCAATTCGGACAGCGCATCGGCATTGTCGAGCAGACAAAGTTGGAGCCAAAGTTTCAGGTAGGCGGGACACTTTTGCATCTAACGCGAACTACTTTGCGATAAATTGTTGAACTGTTAAAGTAGACGTGGCGGTTGACGTGAAACGTCGGCATATCATCATCACTTTCAGAGCAATATAAACAAACTGATTTCGTATCACAACACAATTTACAATATCGTCGATTCAATAGAACTGCAAATTCAGGTACACCTAGCACTTTTTTGTAAATCTAAAACCCCTTCTTCTACAGGTCAATCCATCAGTAACAGCGATGCAAAAAGTGGTGAGCCCGGAGGGCGAGAATCTATGGGAAATGCTCGGCGGCTGGTTTCACTACATGACAATGTTCCACTTCGAAGGCCACGACGCGCTGATGCTCCAGAAGTACAGCCACGCGTGCGGAAAGATTGCACAAAAGGAGATTCATGTGCAGAAGAAGAGTAAGTCTAACCAGAGTGAGCTCTCGAGACGAAAATGATCAATGGGTCAAAAATGCCAAATTGAATTCTCTCAGAGACTAACCCAAATTCTAACACCCACGCAATTTACAGCACGAGCCCAGTACATCAGAAAAATGCGAATGTACACTGGCGACGAGAGTTTCGAGCTGAACGACAACGTGAAACAACTGAACGACCTGCTGCACGGCATCGACGAGACGCGACATCTACTGAAGCACGCGCAGACGACGAACGAAGTGAAGACGCGCGGCGACGCGTACCATCGGATGATCAAGGCGTTCAACCGGAAGGGCAACGAGGTGCAGGCGTCGCTCGACGAGGTGCCCATGGAGGCGTCGCTGCATCAGAAGGAACTGCTCAAGGTTCGAGAAGCGTTGTTTTTAGTGTCGTGAGATTTGATGCAAAATCCGCGGGAAAATCCGAAAACAGATTTATCTATTTTTTTAAAATAAAATGTCGGATTTCTCGCCGCCGGCATGCAGAAGCGTTTGGAGCACGGATTCTGAAATTATGGGCGGAGAGAAACGGGTTTTGTTCATCTTTAAACTAACGCAACAACCTTTTTTGTTCCTCTGCATGCTGACGGCGGCGACGAAGTGGAGAAGAATCTGTAAATGTTTGTTGGAGAGAAAAACGATAGTTTCGTCGGAAACTATAGTGTTATAACACGAAAATCGCTGAATACGTGTAGCTCTGTTGATTATTTGACTGTTCCGACGATGAAAACCCTGAAAAGACTCAAATTAACTGCAATCGAGCTGAGAAAAACAGAAATCGAGAAATCTTCGAAATTTCATTATAAAAAGCGAGAAATCTGTTTTCAGAGTTGACTTTCTATAGCAAAAGACAATTAAAATGAATGAATGCGAAGAAAACATGAGGAAAAACGAATGAGAAACGTAATTTTTGCTGATTTTCGTTCAAAGAATAAAACAGACTTGCAACGGGCCGGGCCGGGCCGGGCCAAAATTGGAAATTTTCCGGCCCGGCCCGGCCCGGTCGGCCCGGGAGGATGCACCTAAAAAAAATTGCTGATTAAAGTCGCAAAATTTTCACAAAAATTACGAACATTTGCTCAAGAGTGGGCGGAGCGATTGATTGCAACTCTGGCACGCCATTTTAGCAATTTTGCCGCACGCGTTTTCCTCTTCCTTCATATTTTTTTGCATATTTTTTTTGAGGTCTAACTTCCGGGCCGACGATTTGCTGGCGGGCCGGCCCGGGATTTGGCAAGTCTGGAATAAAACGAAAAACGGAAATGATGAAGCGTGCGGCAATGTTGCGAAAAAGTGTGCGGTATATACGTTTGGGCCAGATTATTGAGTGAGAATTGAACCTCTAGAAGAGTACACTTTTTTCAGTTTGCCGGAGAAGTGTCGAAATACCACGATTTCGCCGACAATCACTTGACAGAAGTGCTCCTCCGGCTCGGCATCAACCCGAACGTGAAGCCAAATCTGAAGGGCCACAACAAGAAGGCGTCGAAAATAATGAAGCTTTTCTGATTTTATTATTGTGTGCTCAAAGAATGTCTAAATCGATGGTTTCAACAGTAATGTGATTGCTCGCCATCAGTTTTCTCTTTACAATTTTTCGCCATTTGTTGAGTTTCAACATTGCTGAAATCACCAGATTAGACGTTTTTTTTTGCATTTTCCGAAAACTTACGAACTAGACTTTTCCGGTAGTTTTCTCACAATCAAAAGTACGGCCAACGGATCCAAAATCGGATAAACGGCCATGCTCATTGTGCAGAAATCGATGAGAACTCCGGCGTCGATGTTCAGTAGGGGAGCACAGACGATGATGAGAATCGGAAGGAACATGAAGACGAACGGGATGGACGTTTGGGCGATCAACGCGTAGAATATCTGATTGTTGAAGGCGTCGACAGCGATTTGCAACGATTTTCGATAGGTTTTGACGCCACAATAGACGCTGATGCACGTTACGATTGCCTAAACGTCGTGAGGCCGAATGCGATGTGTGCTAACGATAGACTTACCAGAACAATCAATACGTTGACTGTCAACACGACGGCTTCACGATTGTAAACTTCCACTCCGAACTCGTCAATCCGAATGAAATTCACACCCAAATACTCGACGTCCTCGATTTTGATGCCGAGACCGGTGAGCAGCGTATCTCGCATGAACTCGGTGTTCTCGGCGCGTCTTCGAGCCGGACCGACGCATAGAGCTATCCAATCGACGAGAACCAACAGGATGCCCAGGTACCAGTAGCGGAGACGGCGGCCCGAGAAGTGACGGAGTGACGAAGGTCTGAGGACTTGCGGATGGGCCGGTTGGGGGGAAGTTTAGCTAATTTGAATTTCTCGACAAAAATTTAAATTCTGAGACTATCATTTCGATTTTTTTTTTCGATAAATTGAGCAGGTTTTCTCTCTGATTTTTGTGGTCAAATGCGATGAAAAATGCATGTTCGACATTAAAACACACTAATTCTTGGAATTAATGACGTTTTGGCGCATTTTTCGCGGATTACGCTTTTTCGAAATTTTGTCTTTTTTTCCCCCTAAAAACCGCACTTTTCATTTTGCGTTTTCTTGACCGTTTTCCGACAGAATTGGTTTTGAGAATGATAAATCACGTAAATACAAGCATTTTGAGCGCTCGAACAGCGAAAATTACCGAAAAGCAATTGAAATTCACGCAGTTTTAGCCAAAAACCCTCAAACGGATAAATGTGATTTGCGACTTGACTAAATTTAACGCTTTTGCGCTTAAAAAATTCGTAATAGCCTATACAATCGGTCTATCGAGAGACAAATGAGAAATTATCGGTTTTTCGTGGCTAATCTGACAAAAAACACAAATTTTGCTGTTAAAATTTGAATTTCGCGCCAATGTATCGCTCTATTGCGCGGTGCGCACTTGCGCCCATTGTCAGCTCTGGAGACCGTGATTCTGGGCATTTTATTTCGTTTAGTACATAGTTATCATCGTTTGGTTGAAAAATGTCTCTAGAAACTCACCGGCACATGACAAAATAGCGATAGACGAACTGAATGGCGATGAGGCAAATGGAGACGGCACAGACGGTTAAAAACATTACTATAATATACATTTATAAAGGTCGGAACTCATATGGCTCACTGATGAGAAACCATCTCAATGGCGCCGTCAAAGTGTCCTTCTCGATGGCGCTGAACACTATAAAACAAGTTCCTCGCGCTATTATCGTCTAAAACGGTTTATTGTTGAAAAACGAAACAAGAACGGGCTACCAGTTACCGGATGTCCGAGCGCGGAAATCATTGAGAAAAAGAGGCAGAAAAGTGAGAATGAAATCATGAGATATCGATATTGTCCAATGTTTGCCGGGCTGTTCATGTTGATCATGAGCAGGAGGAGGACGTTGACGAAGAGGGAAAGAAGGAGGCAGATCCATTGGACGGCCTGCGTGGTCAAGAACCAGCCGTAAGCCTCCATCGAAAGTAATAATTGAGGGTGGATCGGAGAGGGACCGTCCTCGGGGAGCTCCTCGTCGATAGGTTACCCGGCTATAGAATGTTATTATAGCTCACCACTCATTCACAATAATAATAGTCATTATTATGATAGATACTGCCAAACGCATTGTGATTTGTTGAGAGCGAAATTTGGGTCAAGCCAGGTCGTCTACGCCTAAAAAGAATCTGTCCAACCGGCTGACGTGACCTTTACAATTCCCCATCCCACAACGTTTTCCTCCAACATTTCTCTTCGAAATGCTCTATCCATCCGTCTACGCACTTCTCCTCATTATCATCGTTCTCAAAGTGTTCGACCGAAAAACGAAAAGGACAGTGACGCCTGCGCATCGAATTCCTCCCGGATATCCGCCGAAAGTACTCCGCGTTTTTTTTTTTAGTTTTTTTTTAAACGTTTTGTTTTGGTTTTCAGGGCGGCATTCGTTATCAGATCGAAGAAGTGATGCCGCGGGTGACTCGAAAGACGAAGCAAAACAGAACGGTTGGGGAGGGGGGGTCTAGAAAAAGAGAAAGTTTCCGAAATTTCAGAAACACATTGAGAAGATCATCAACGAGATGGCGAACAGCGGGCAGCAGTTGTACGAGTTGAGCGAGCAGAAGGGAGTGGTGAGTGTGGAAGAGCAAGCTTCTAGGCCATTCGCTTTTTAGGCCCAGTTGGAGATTGTTCGGGACAAGAACAGATTTGGTGTTAACAATTTGAAATAATAAATTGTTCAATTTTGTGCGTGACCTTGACCTTGACCTTCCCGGGACTTTTAGAACTGTCGCCGATCATTGCTCCGAGAGATGAAGATCCTTCTGATCCTTCCGATCCTTTGCACCATCGTCCGAGCTCGGGAAAGCGGGGCTGAAGCGGCGGCGGGGACTATTCTGAGCACGTGGGACCAGGCCCTGATCAGTCATAACTTCGAGCCGTTCCTGGCACTTCACGCCGACGATTTCACGTTCCACGTGTGTGATTCGAGCGGCACCACGCGGGAACAGTTTAAAAGCTATTTGGTGAACGATTTGCAGCTGTGGCAAGTCTGGAAGAGCAAGGTAAGGGAATGCGCCTGGGCACTGAAATTGCGTCAAGACCTCCGAAAGTTTGCAGCACACGCAAATCGGCTCGCCGCTCGGCCACCACAACATCTCGAGCGTCGCGTACCAGAAAAATCTGCTGCTCTCCTCGTACAAACTGCTTCAAACGCAAGGGACCATTCTGTTCGAGGTGGCCTAATTTTTCGGCGTGTCGGATTCTAGTCCCCCCCCCCCCTTTACAGGTCACTTCCTCGGCCATTCGGATCATTTCGAGCTACGAACCGTGTCCGGTCGTGGTGTTCTAGGATGGAAAATGTTCTGATGTGTTGTGTTGATGAATAAAGAGAATACTGGTTGCAAACCGTCCCGATTTGGTTGTGTAGAAAAGTTGTTGTTGTCTTTGATCTGATCGCCCAGTTGAAGTTGGAGAATGGTTGCAAAACGTCCGGTTGCCAAGTGATCAAGCCAGCTCTATACAAAAAGAGTGACGAGACGATTGAAAGCGTGACCTACTAACCTACTAACCGTGACCTTTCTGACCTCCCCCCTCTCTCCTTCTTCGCCTTCCGATCTCCTCCATTCTGATCGTTTCTCATCCCAACGCGATGCTCATCCAGAAGTTTCTGCTGCTTCTGACGCTCGTCGGACTCTCGCTGGCGCTCTTCAACTCTCTGAACAGCCAGCCGCTTCAGGCCGCCAACAACATTGTCGAGAGCATCGACGAGGCGTTCTTGAGCCGCAACTTTACCAAATTTCTCGCTCTCCACGCCGAAAACTTCTCGTTCAACTGGTGCGAAGCTCGTGGTGGCAAGAAAGAGTTGCGCAAGTATTTGGAGGAGGATCTGACTCTTCAAAAGATCTACAAGAGCAAGGTTTGTCGGGTTTCACGCATTCATTAAGAATCGATTAAGAACTATTGTAGCACTTTTTGCTGCCGTCGCCGAAAAACGAGAAGGTGATCAGTTTGGACGGCGGCAAGTTCAAATTCGACTACGAGGAATTCCTGCTGTTGCACTACAAAGACGAGCTCTACACGACCGCCGGATCGATCACGTTCCAGTTGGACGCCAAAAATCGCACGAAAATATTGACGGCCCACGAAATTTGCCCGGTTTTTGTGTTCTAGGCAACGGGTAGAATGGAAGGAATAAAGTGATTTTGAAATGAAATGAACGAAAGTTCATCGTTCGGTAAGGTGTACTTATAAATCAGCAGACATGGCAACCACGTCCAACCCCTTTATTTCGACGCTTTCCGCCGGCTAGACACGTCAGAAATATGCGTATAGCGGGCAGTGTTGAGCGGAATTCCGTCTTCCGTCTTCCGCGGATTTTTTTGTTCCGTCTTCCGGGATTTTTTCTTCTTTCCGTAAAACAGTAATAGCTTTTCAGAAGCTATTTACTAGTCCCGAAGAACGCGAATTTCCACGGGCTTTTTTCAAAAAAAAAAACCGGAGAAAAAGGCTCTGCATTGACGATTTTTTGTTCCGTCTTCCGTTTTCCGTCTTCCGGGAAAAAAGTTTTCTTCCGTCTTCCGGATTTCAAAATTCCATTTCCGCTCAACTCTGGCGCGGAGGTGTATTGCCAAAAAAAGCGCGTCACCGGCACCCAAGTTGGGTGCCTACATTACGTTTTTTTCCCCCACAGTTTCCCTGGAGATTCTGCTTTTTTCAGTTCTTCTTAACAACCCCCTCATTTTAAAGTTTACACAAAAGCGTACACAACCCCCTACATTGCTATACATATCCACTATATCGCAATTTCCAGTCTGAGAAATGACGTACCAACTGATTTGCACTCTAATCTCCGTCCTCCTCAACTCGATTCTCATCCACCTGATCTGGTCGAAATCGCCAGCGCAAACCGGCAACTATCGTTACCTGATGGTCTTCACCGCGTGCTTTGAAATCTTCTGGGGCGCGTTCGATCTGCCCGCAGCTATTGTACATTTTCAAAGCGTGTGAAATTCGTCACCGTTAGTCCTCACAGATTGCTCATTCGGTGCGTTGTGCCTTCATTGTTTTCCGCATCGACTACATGGATTCGTGGTTCTCACCGGCCTTCTCCTCGTTCATGATTCTCGTGTATACGGCGATCTTCGGCGCTTCTATGGCCATCTTTGCCGCTCATTTTCTCTATCGATACGGATCGATTGATTGGTTGGTTTGAGGAATAGGGTTACTGTTGTAGACGATAACGAGATTTTTCAGCTCATTCGGTAAACGTTTCGTGTACGGCGCCAAGTTCTGGCTGCTCTTCGTGATCCCGCTCGTCTACAGTCTCTGGTGGGGATCCGTCGTGCGCCTTTGGTTCTGGAAGAACCCGGACATGGACGAGTATACGAAGTGAGTGTCAAAATGGCTCGACGCACCATATCTAAACATTTTTTCAGGGATCTAATAATGGAAAAAGTGGGTTTGGAGATGCGGAACATCAGCTATATCGGCGCAAAATTCTACGATACTCTTGCGGATGGAACTCAACATTTGAACCGGGACGCGTGGCTCGGAGTCGTTCAGATGTTGTTCATGGTGGTGAGAACCGAGACAACTAGAAAAGTGACGTTATAGAAAGACACCCAGTACCGTTTATTATTATTATGAACTTATATTAAAGTACATATTCATAGTACACGGTCTCCAGAGCTGACAATATGGGCGTGGCCTCGGCGGCCAAATGGCGTTTTCATGAATTGAGCAGGTTTTCTTTGATTTTTGTGGTCAACGGCGATGAAAAATGATTGTTCGACATGAAAACACACTAATTCACAGAATTAATGACGTTTTGGCGCATTTTTCGCGGACTTTGCTTTTTCGCCTTCGCCGCCGATCGCCGCCTAAAAACCGCACTTCTCATTTTGCGCTTTCTTGACCGTTTTCAGACAGAATTGGTTTTGAGAATGATAAATCACGTAAATACAAGCATTCTAAGCGCTCGAACCGCGTAAATTACCGAAAAGCAACTGAAATTTACGCAGTTTTAGCCAAAAACCGTCAAACGGATAAATGTGATTTGCGACTTGACCAAATTTAACGCTATTGCGCTTAAAAAATTCGTAATGGCCTATACAATCGGTCTATCGAGAGACAAATCAGAAATTATCGGTTTTTCGTGGCTAATCTGGCAAAAAACACAAATTTTGCAGTTAAAATTTAAATTTCGCGCCAATGTATCGCTCTATTGGGCGGGGCGCACTTGCGCCCATTGCCAGCCCGTGCAGTAGTTTTCATTGAAAAAATAATGATCGAATTACCATAAGCTTTGCAGATCTCCTCAATGTCATGCGTGTTCGGCTTCGGGACCATGTGCTACATACGTCTATCGGACCAACTCTCGATCGTCTCGGCAGCCGCCAACAATCTCCAAAAACAGTTATTCTACGCGCTGGTGCTCCAGACGGCGATCCCTCTGGTGCTGATGCACATCCCGATCACCGTCTACTTTCTCTGTCCGATGCTCGACTTGGACTTTGACTTTGCCAGCGAATTCGTCGCCTCCACGATCACTCTTTATCCGGCCGTCGACCCGCTTCCCAACTTTTTCATTATCAAAAGTTATCGCGACTCGTTGATTGGTAGGTGAGTTCTGGAAATTGAAATATTGTCGACCTCTTCAGATATCTTCCGATCGTTCCGCGTTTGGCGTCCGAAAATCTCGGCGATAACCCCATTGAGCTCTAGTGGAATCGGCACCTCCGAAAACGGGGCGGCAAGGGCGGCAATCGATTACGGAGGCGATCGGGTTCACGTCATCTGATCATGGACACTTTGCAAACAAGCGACGTTTTGCAACTGAAAAATTAAACTGCTTACTGTATTAGATCTGTTGCGAAACGTAAAGAGGTCAACGCTCTGCAAGTTCCTCGACAAACTCTCAACCACCATTGTCTTTTCGTCATTTTAAACTGTTCGCACATTTTGCAACTAATAGACATTTTGCAACCAAAGGACGTTTAGCAACCAAACTGTCCTGATCGGCTGTGAAACGTGAGATTCTGTTGCGTGAATTGGACGAAAATTGCGTTGACCAATCACGGCGACCAAAAGTGTAGAAAGGGGCGTGGCCTAATCTGAGACGCGTTTTCTGAAAATTGCCGCAATTTCAGCACTTTTCCGCTATTTTTGTGTTTGATATCGACGAAAGAAGAGCACACTAAAGAGATAAAACATTGAAATTTTCGTGAAAAAGCCGCGTTTGAGACGTTTTTGGCATATTTCGCAATACGCTCTCCGCGGCCAATCGCCGCCGCAATTTCGGAATTTTCATACCGGCCGATCTGGATAGTTTTGAGACGAAGTGAGTGTCGGAAGTGATTAAGCACGTTAATACAAGTATTTTAAGCGTTCAAACGGCAAAAAGTATCGGCGAATGACTGAAATTCGCGCATTTTCAGCACAAAACTTGAAAATCGATTCAATTGATTCATTTCTGAATGAAACCTGCTCGTTTTAAGCTCAAAAAGTGTGCGCGATGATTAGTTTAACAAAGTTATTATGCAATTACATCGCCGAAACCCGTACAAAATTTGGGTAATTTTTGACGAAAAACTTGAAAAATGGGGTTAAATTTCGAATTTCGCGCCAAAATGGTGATAAACCGTGCACGCTAGGCCCCACGCCCCTTTCTACATTTTTGGTCGCCGTGCCAATCAATAAACTTTATTAAAGATTGGAAAAAAGTAATCATAAATTATGAAGAATGTTGTCTCTTGGCTCCGTCCTTCATCACTTCTTCGCCACCCACTTCTCGAGCACTCGCAACGACTTCTTGTTCCTCTGACGTTTCCGACGTCCGATCCACCGGTTCATCTCGCAAATATCGTCGATGGTGTCCAGGAGATCGATCTGCAAAAAACGGAATATTTCGTTTTTTTCCAAACTTTGCAAAATTACCTTTTCGGAATGCTCGGGAACAATGCCCTCCGTTTGAATTTTGATAAGCTTGGGACCACTCTTCAGATACTTGACGGCTTTGAGAATCACCAGAATGGCGATGGTGATGGCGAATCCGTTTTGTGCAACGTCCAGGAAATCCAGCATTTTGAAAAGTGACAAACGGAGAATTTGAAGAGCGTGGCAAGGCAAGGTCACGTCGCCGGAGGTCACGCGAATATTGGGAAAGTTTCAACCGCCAGATCTGGCAATTGAAATTCTCCACTAACTGCTCATAATTTCCCCACTCTTTCAGAGCTTTTCAATGACATTTTGAGGTTGCAAATGATCCGAATAACTTCGAATAGCATCAGAAGACACCTCTGAATTTTTTGTTTTGTTTTGCGAACTAAAAATTACAAAAGACACGAACAAATTGGCGCTAACCTGCGAGAATCAATCGGGAATCGGCAAATTTGGTCGGCGAAGCAGACAGTTATTATTTTCAGATGTGCTCTTTTTGATGAACACGGTCTCCAGAGCTGACAATGGGAGCAAGTGTGCCCCGCCCAATAGAGCGATACATTGGCGCGAAATTCAAATTTTAACAGTAAAATTTGTGTTTTTTGCCAGATTAGCCACGAAAAACCGATAATTTCTCATTTTTCTCTCGATAGACCGATTGTATAGGCCATTACGAATTTTTTAAGCGCAAGAGCGTTAAATTTGGTCAAGTCGCAAATCACATTTGTCCGTTTGAAGGTTTTTGGCTAAAACTGCGTGAATTTCAGTTGCTTTTCGGTAGTTTTCGCGGTTCGAGCGCTCAGAATGCTTGTATTTACGTGATTTATCATTCTCGAAACCAATTCTGTCCGAAAACGGTCAAGAAAGCGCAAAATGAGAAGTGCTGTTTTTAGGCGACGCTCGGCGGCGAAGGCGAAAAAGCAAAGTCCGCGAAAAATGCGCCAAAACGTCATTAATTCTGAGAATTAGTGTGCTTTCATGTCGAACAATCATTTTTCGTCGCCTTTGACCAAAAAAATCAGAAAAAACCTGCTCAATTCATGAGAACGCCATTTGGCCGAGGCCACGCCCATATTGTCAGCTCTGGAGATCGTGATGAAAACCCATCATCCCTTCGCTATTCTTCTCCACACAAACACGACGTGCCGATTCGGAAGAACCTCTCTGCGTGTTCTGCGACGTCGCCACAATATCAGTTGTGTACGATAACGGTACAGTGTGGCAATGACACTGATATACGCCAAAAAGAAAGGGGAGGAATAGAGAAAGGAAGCGGTGATAAGACGGAAATGCCTCTATTTTCTTCTTCTTTCCCCTTCTGGCGTGTTCGTGACGATTAATGGATTCTATTTTGATCCGTTTGTAGCTGTTGTCGCTATCATCATCGCATCATTTATAACCTCGTTTTTCATAATAACATTCATCTGTTTCATTATAATCATTTTCATGTTACATTCAATTTTTCACAGTGTCACTCGTGACATAATCGATTTTCGACGAAATCGATCATCATTTTTTTCCCGCTTCAAAATAATTCTCTTTCCAGTTCTCCATCCAAAATGCTGACGGGCGGTGTGATTGACTACAACCGCGAGGGTTCGATCCTCAGCGCCGAACAACGTCGCTTCTACGAGACGAACGGATACCTCCTGATCCGGAACTGCGTGCCCAAATACGAACTGGACCGCTTTCGGCAGCGATTCCAGGACATTTGCGAGAAGAAAGTGAAGGCGCCGGAGAATATGACGGTGATGAAGGACATTTCGATCGCAAAGTCCGAGTTCAAAGACGGCGAGAAGGCGATCACGAAGATCCAGGACTTTGCCGACGATCCGGTCCTCTTCGAATACTGCAAGTATCCGGGCGTCGTCGACGTCGTCAAGGATCTCATCGGAGATCCGAAATCGAATTTGATGGCCATGCACACGATGCTCATCAACAAGCCGCCAGACAACGGTACCTTTCGTTTTACCACTTCTACAATGATACATCAAAAAACTTACCAGGAAAGCTAACATCGCGTCATCCGATGCACCAGGACCTCCAGTATTTCCCATTCCGTCCCGCCGATTTCATCTGTTGCGCGTGGACTGCGATGGAGAAGATCAACCGGGCGAACGGATGTTTGGTCGTCGTGCCGGGCACTCACAAAGGAGTTCTGTTGCCTCATGAGTATCCGAAATGGGAGGTGAGAGTGTGGCCTAGGATCACAAGTGGGGAAAGTCAGGTCATCGAGCTCGGTGCAGTTTGAAGAGAGCATTTTCTGCATAGAAAAAATTAGGCCATGTTTTCGTGTGTTTTCTGACGAAAAACTGTAAAATTCTCTATCATTATCATTTTTTGCAGGGCGGCGTGAACAAAGCCTACCACGGAATCCAGAACTACGACGCGTCGATGCCGCGCATCCACGTGGAAATGGAGGCCGGCGACACCGTCTTCTTCCATCCGATCCTCATCCACGGATCCGGCGCCAACAGAACCGAAGGTATCGTAAAAGCGCAAAAGTGGAGCGTCGTTTGAGAGTTTCTACCCAGAATTTCACTGAAAAAAATTGTGACACTTTTTAGGAGAAAGTCAATTAAATTTTCAGGTTTTCGCAAGGCAATTTCGTGTCACTACGCGAACGACGACATCTGCCGATACGTGAACGTCGAGGGCACGACTCAGGAGACCCTGGCCGAGGAAATCATCGAAATTGCGAAGAAGCGAATGAAGAAGTACGGTTTGGACACGAGCACGGTCAGCCTCGACTTTGCGGACATTTGGAGAGTCCGCGCGCGTGAGGTCAACGGACACAGATCCAATTTGTAAATTTTTTCTCCGATTTTTGTGAATCTGTTTCATATTGTAAACCTTCTTTTGTAAAATAAACGTGTTCCACCTTGACAAGTTCGAAAAAGTTCAAAAAAGTGGGCTTAAAACAAAAATCATTGTTTTTTTCCAACAAAATGCAAAAGCGGCTCAACTTACTCGTCTTCTCGGCTCGTCGCTTTTCGAGCAGTTTGTCCTTTTCCATTTTTCTAGAAAAACATCGATAATTCCTCGCGCAGAGCCGGTCGTCGATTGGAGTTCGCCGGGAAAAGTGCTCAGTGTGGAGCAGAAGCAGTTCTACCAGAAAAACGGTTTCCTGCTCGTCCGCAACTGTGTCGGACGCGACGATTTGAAGCGATACGAGCGTCGATTCAATGTGCGGCCGGGAAATGTGAATAGTTATCAAAATTATCGAAATTTCAGGAGATTTGCGAGCGAAAAGTGAAGCCGCCGGCGAGTATGCTCGTGATGAAGGACGTTTCGATTGCGAAGAAAGTCACTCCTGACAGTTAGTTTTCCAGCAAACGCGCTCCATTGATAAGACAAAATTTCAAAGCCACATTGAGGAGAAAATGCGTTTTTTTTTGTCTTCATGTGAAAATTTGCAGGCATCGACACGATCACAAAAGTGCAAGACTTCGCCGAGGAGCCGGAGCTCTTCTCCTACTGCAAGCATCCACGTGTCACCGACGTCGTGCGCGATCTGATCGGCTGTCCGTCGACGCGTTTGCAGGCGATGCACACGATGCTCATCAACAAACCGCCGGACACGGGCGCCCTGACCTCCCGCCATCCAATGCATCAGGACCTCATCTACTTCCCGTGGCGACCCGAGGATCTGACGATCTGTGCGTGGACGGCCATGGAGAAGATCACCAAAGTGAACGGGTGTCTGCAAGTGGTGCCCGGATCACAAGTGCAAGGGCTCAAGCAGCACGCATATCCCGATTGGCAGGTATCTTTTTTCGATGTAAAAATTGCCCGCAATCGCACTATTTAGCTTTTTGTGCTTCTTCAGAAACTTTTTGAGCGAGAATTTGCGAATTTCGCTAATACACAAACGCGCAAATTTCGGAGAAGCGCACTTGCTGCCCCGCAAAATTGCTCAAAATTGCTCAAAATTGAAGGGTGGAGTGAACAAGGCGTACTACGCGATCAAGGACTACGACCTGTCTCTGCCGCGCGAGTACGTCGAGATGGACGCCGGCGACACGGTCTTCTTCCATCCGAACCTCTTCCACGGATCCGGCGCCAATCGATCCGACGGTCAGTACGAGGCTCCGCCAATCACGCTCTATGCATTTTTAGGTTTCCGCAAAGCGATCTCGTGTCACTATGCGAATTACGATCACACCAAGTACATTGATGTGAAGGGAACTGTGCAGGAGGTGGGGGACTAGGTTTCCCTGCGACGATGGCCTCACTATTTCGGTTGCAGGAGACAGCCCACCAAATTGTGGATATTATCCGAAAACATCCGCAGAGATATAAGGTAAAACCGGGTCAGGAGGTCACTTTCGAGCTCTCGTGGCGCCTCCGTTCCCGTCCGGTTCATCACGACGGAAAAGAGAATTTGTAAGGGCCAAATGAGAGCGTGGCCTAGAAGTGGAACTCGAGCTGAAGAAGAATGTCTGAATTTATAATAATAATGAAATTGAAAGAAATTTGGGAGAAAAGAACGACCACAGAACGAATACAAAGTTGCGAAAACGAGGAAATGATGGGGAATGATCTTAAAAACGGGGAGGTGCACGATGCTCTGGAATTCCGATGAATTTTGGAGAATTTGTCCAAAATTTCGCAAAAAATGCGCGTGTTTCGGAGCATCGTACACTATCACTGAAATATGAATTTCAAAAATCAATAGGCGAAAAGCTCCTGGACGACTTGAGTGTAGTGCTGTTGCTCGGCGGCGTCCATCTCCTCTTCGACCATTCGGGCGGTCACCTGACTCAACGGGACCGTCCGTCCGCCCACGCATATCATTTCCTCTTCTTCTTCTTCCTCTTCTTCCTCTCCCTCTTTTTCGTCCGTCTCCATCGCATTCTCGCCGTTTTCGCCGTCCAATTTCATCCGCTTTGCTTGCGGCTCTTTCGACGTCGAGGTCTCGTCGGAAAACTCGATTTCCTTCAGGAATTTCATCGTTATTCCGTCGTTTTTCGAGCGTTTCGCCGTGATACTCGTCGTCGTCGCCACGTCGTCTTCTTCGTCGTTACTGGAAAAGAATTGAATGAATTTCGATCGGGAAACACTTCAAAAATCGGCAACAAAATCAAACTGTTCGGAGACTCACACTTGGCTGAGTATCTGCTCGTTGTGCGAGACGGCTTCTCCGCCAATCGCATTGTCCTGCAACCACAACGGCACTTGTTTCGCCTCCTCCACCGGACGACTGCAAAAAAGTGACTTTTCCGGTGATATTTACTCAAAAATGTGCAGAAAAATGAGTACAAAGGTCTTCGCTGCGCGCGCACAGGCACTATTCCCCTCACGGTGATTTTTTGCGAGGGTGACGAGGAAAATTCTGGTTCATTTAGGGGCCGAACTTTCTCCCTCTCCTCACTGCACCCTCGCAAAGAATCACCGGGCCCCTTAGGACTTTTGAATCCAAACGAGACTCTTAAAATTTGGCAAAGCATGCTCAGTCAGTTCAAATTTGCTCAACTTTCGACAACAATCTTCTGAAAATCCCCTTAAAAACCCAAGTAAATACGCACTTGTTGATGTCGGCGTTGAGATCGACGGTGACCTGGTCCCCGTGCTGGTAGTTGATGGTGGCCGCGTTGTGGAACGAGTGGGCGGTTCCCCCCAACTGAATGCGATTTCCGCCGCCGCCGGAGGTGAAGTCGAGCTGCTGCTGGAGTTGCAGTTCGCGCGCCTTGTCGTCCTCCAAATACTTGGAAATGTCCGGTTCCAGGAGGTGCGGCGCCAGTTGGATCCCGCCGAGCGCCGCGATTTGCGAGTACAGCGGAGTCATTTGCTCGTTGAAACGGGCAACTGCCGTCCTGAAATTGAACAACAAAATTCAAGTCTGCCTTCTCGTTTCGTTCTTTCCCTCCCTGTGTTCTGTGTCGTTCTATGCACTTTTTACCCACTTCCAATCATCCGATCGGACTCTAACTTTACAGGTTTTCTAGACTTGGAAAGGGACCACGTTTCAGGCCGACAAGACTATCTAGTCCCGAGAAAACCCCCGGGTTTTTCAGCACTAACGATCTCGGTACCAGATAATCCGATCGGTCTGAAAGTCCAAGTGACTGTCAAAATTTTGGCCTATCGAAATATTGCATGCGGGGCCATAGATCCAGGCATTCGAAAAGACTGGGCCAGCCCAGCCCTGGAATAAGGTCAGAACATCGGATTTTTTTTTCCAGAAAAAGGTACCTGGTGGCCTGTGAGGGGGCCATACTCTCATCGGGAGTCACTTCTCCACGACACCGCCAACACGTCAGCCGATCCGGATGTTCCGGATCTATGATCATTGTGATGTCGAGCGCCTGCAATCTTTCTTTGAAATTTCGGCAATTTTAGAGGAAAAATCGGACGGGAACATTAGAACAAATTGAAGAAATTGTGCACATAAAATACAATTAACTGCTTTGACATGTCTAAAAACCGAAAACCGAACATTATAACTGCATCCGCACGAGTTGCACTTGTAGTGATTCTGATTGGTGCTCATTTGCTCACGTGCCTCCAGTTTTTGCCTGAAAAAGTGCTGTTACAAACAAAATGTTCTACTCGGCACAATCGCACCGCATATGATCGATTTTGTAGCGGATAACGTTGAGAACGGCTCGATAGTTGATGAAATAGAAAATGATAGAAGTGGTCCGGTTATTATGGTCGTTTTTTTGCGAGAACAACCGCTCCTTCACCAATTTCTCCTGTTTTAGCCCTGCCAATTGCTGAAAAACGATGAGTCTCTCGATTTCTGGAAAATTGACGCGTATTTACTTGTCGCAGAGTTTTCTGGTCGATCAGTAGACGATTTTTGAGATTTTCCTCTCGAATACACTGCGCTCGCATTATATAGTAGACGATCAGAAATTGCTCCTGAAATTGCGTTTTGTTTCGTTTGATCGTTTGAAAAAATGCGCACGTGTGAATAGAAATTCTTCAGAATCATTAGCAGAATGCGATTCAGAGATTCTGGAATCTCGTCCACCACCGTCGTCTCCTGTTGGCCTCCGGATGAGCTGGCGCCCTGTGACATCTGCTAAAACATTCAATAAAACAGTTCACAAACATTGTTTTACGATATTTTCATGGTGAAATTACCATAACTCAACCATAATCTCAACACTTTGATGTAAAACTACGAGAAAAAAAAATTCATTGAAAAATAACAAAAACAGGCTAAAAATTCGACCCTATCAACTAGGAATTTATACAAAACATTAACAAAAAGCAAAGGGAAAATCAAGCTACAATTAAATGAACCCGAAAAGGGACAGAAAAAGAGAAAAAATGTTTCAACAAGTGCAATTTCATCGTCGCTCATTTTCGCTGGCCTCCTCCTCTTCCACAATGGCCAACGGCGGCGCGTAGTAGTCACAAATCGGTCCCACTGATGGATTTCGACCCTGCAAAAGCTTTCAACATCTTCTGGCCCTTACAAAACGGCTACAAAATAAATCGTTCACATGCCTGGAATCGTTTGAAGAGCTCCTTGGCGACGTCCCCGCTTCCCCTGTGCAACACGCTCGTCTTGAGGCGTTCTCCAGTCTGCACCTCGTTGTCCTCCTCGTCAAATGTCTCGTGAATGTCCAGGGCGAGCATCTGGAACGGGAAAAAGTTGAAAATTGATTGCGCCGCTTTCATGCCATTTTTTCACCTCGGCCCACAATTTGCGGTAGTACATGCTCATGTGCGGCTGCAGAGCGAAAATCGGGGTGAACGAGCACGGCTGATAGTCGTTTTTGGCGCGTTTGAACGGAAAGTACTCGGTGTACATTTGCTTGTACAAATCCAGCCAGAACTTTTGTTTGCGGTCCTCGAGCTCGTAAATCGACAGATCGTAGTCGGACCAGAAGAGCGTACGGTACGTGTCCCAGAGCGAGGCACGCGAGATCGCCAGCGCCACGCTGTTCGCCTGCTCCTCCGACAACGCCTGCTTTGTGATCTGGAAAAAGGGAATTTAGAGAGGGTTTTAGGCAAAATATCGGGCCTGAGCTTTTGGCCCACTTGCAATATTCGAATCGGGTCCAAACTTTGCAGACTTCGTACCTGATGCGGACTGGCGAGGTTGGCGAGGAGGTTCGGTTTTGTGACGAACATCTGCAGGAAAGTGGGGAACATGTCGGCGGCGTCCCAGTCGCTCGCGTAGAACGGAGACCACGGGATCGCGATGTCACGGTACGGCGACTGAGAGAGGAGCAATTGCACCGAGCGGCCAAACTGAGAAAAAGTGAATTCGGATGAACGTAGGTAGAAACAACTATAAGTTTACATGAAAAAGAAGTTGTTGGAGTTGTTGATAATGGAGAAGAGACGGTCCGTTGGCAGTCGGCGCGATGGCCGATCCGATGAAGTAGACGATCTTGTCGAGACCTCGCTCCTTCGATTCGGCTGCAAAATCATAGCGCTTTTTAGAGAGCTTGAACTTTTGACCCTGTTGGAGTTATTCAATCGCACCAAAACTTTGCACAATCATCAGTCTTGGTTTTGTGTATCTATTTTGAAAGTTTCAGATCCGGATTTATAGTGATTTAGAACCGTAAAGACCGGCTCTAAATCACTACTATATCTAAACTCACGCCTGGCAAGGATGGCACTCCAGCCGCCCCGTTTGTTCTGTCGATCGTACGGATCAATGTAGAGCCGTCCGTAGTGTTGTCCCGAGAATTTGTCGCCGACCGAGTAGATCCGCGCGTCCGGGTGCGCTTTTTCGAGGCCTCTATCGGAAATGTCTTTGAATTCGAGGTTGAAAATGTGTCCGACGAGTCGGATAATATTCTGGAATGTCGGCCAGAACGGGAAGTGATTCATCAGGTCAAGCGGGTTCACACTGCAAACAAAGAGCATTTATATCACTTTTTTGTTCAAAAATGTACTCGTAGTGTTGTTCGGCCTCTTTTCTGCACACGTAGGGCATGTCGTAGGCCTGCAGCTCTCCGGTGATCATTTCACAACGGGCCGCCCACGCAGTCCACGATTCCATCCGATCGATAACCACCGGACGGATGCGACGGGTCAGTCTAAAAAAATAGGCGTAGAAATAGCATAAAGAGGTATACTTACGCATTGATGAAACTGCGTACAGTGTCTGGAGAGGCGGCCATTTTGTTGGCGAGTCGGTGCTCGGCCGGCGACGAATATCCGAGCGTTTTGGCGAGTCCTTCGCTGCAAAATTGACAGTTTTAGATAACTTTTGAGAAAACGCGTACTTGTTGTGTCGGAGCTCTTCGATGTTGATCGAATTGTTGTAGAAATCGTGGTCGAATCCGGCCTGAAAGCTTTTTCGCTCAATTTTCGCATTAAAAAGGGCCCAACCTTGCTGGTCCACTTTTCCCAGGCGGTCGCCCTCAACTGGCGGTCTCCGCAGTACTGCATGAACGGATAAATGGTGTGGGGAGTCATACGTCCACGCCACGGTCCCGATTCCCACGATTGCCTGCAAACCCGATCTTTATCAGCAAAAATAACTATTTTTCGCTGAAAAATTGATGACAAATTGGCGCTTTGACCGTTTGTCATAAAATTAGTTTTTCATGGAAAAGTGTAGAAGATTCGGTTTTTTTCCCACTAACTCATCGACGGCGAGCTTCTGAAGGACATGGGGCGGAGCATCTTTGATCACTTTCGGATCGTTGATTACAAATGTCTGCTGATCGTTCGTCGACATTACTCCGGTGCTGAAAATAACAGAAAATCAGTTTTTTGGCTGAACAAGTGGCGAAAAATCTATAGTTTTCTGAAGAATTCTAGAAATGCAAGCCATTTTTGGCACTCTTCACTACAAAATGGCTAACACCGTACATGTACTTGCTCCTGTACTCATCGATGAATCTGCTCCACGAGCCGAGCACTTTCCGCGTCTTCTCGTCGTGTTTGTCCAGTCCGCTGGCTTTGATCTGCAATATTTGGGATTTCTGAGCGGTTTTTGCAAGAAAAATTGAAAGTTGATTGAAAACGCCATCCATTTTTCTGCATATGCTTTGCAAACATGCGTACCTCGAGGAGATACCACTCGAGAAGACGTGATTGCCACTCGGTCAGACCCTCTTTCCCCTCGTACAACTGTTTTATTGCGTTTTGAAAGTCGATATTCGTCAATTTTTCCATTTGATCACGGGCGCACATGATTTTAATCTGAAAATTGAAATTTTGAGAAAGTTGCAAAGAAAACCGATTGAAAAGTACATGATGAAGGTCGGCGTCGAATAGTTTCCGGTTGCAATCCGGCCAATCGGTGAGCATTTTCAAAACGAGCGTTTGGAATGCAAAATTGACGTCGTACTCCTCGGTCAGAAGCGGATCCACGACCGTCTCGAATTTTCGCTCCTCTGCTGGTACTGGAAATTTTTTTTTCCAGATTTTTACTTAACTTTTGATTTTTGAGCAATTTTCGGTACATTTTGATGATTCACAACACATGTAAACTTTTAGACGCTCTTGAACACTTTATCCAGCATTTTTGTGCTTTTGAGTAGAATGTTCGCATTTTTTCGAGATTTTTACTTTTTTCAAGATTTTCAAAGACTAACACGTAGCGAGATGCTCCATGTGCTCCATAACAGTCGCTCCGTAGTCCATGAGCATTCGGACTGTGCCCTCGTACATTTCGCGTGGCTCGGCGGTCGCCAATTTGGGCCAATCTTCATTTTTCGCGATATTGTACATGAAACAATTGTTCTCCACCGTCTCTTCGGGAATTACGGGAAATCTGAACACGGTTTTCAGTGAACTTATTCGATTTTTCGCGCAGAAATAATTTTTCGTCGAAAACTCACACAACATAATAGCCGACGACGCGCGGCGGCGTCGCGTTGCCCATTTTGAACAGAATTTGTCGTTTTTGCTGCTTTTGTACCGGCCGCACCTGTTTTTATCGATTTTATTCAGGGAAGAGAGGGAGAAATGCGATATTTTACTAACAATTAGTCCATTCGAGTGGACGCGTCGATTCAGCAGTTTTGCCAGTGCTATCCGACCCGTAGATCGGAACATTTTCTGAAAAGTGAATGAATCCATTTAATTCCATCAAAATCCTCAAAAAATGTGCGAGTTTCGGCGGAAATAGCTCGAGAAATGGCGATTTCGGGGAGGCGGCCGAAGATTTGCAGCGTGGAGTTTTCTAGGCCATGTGCAGGCGGCCACCACGAGACAAACTATTATGACAATCTTGGTAGTCTTACTCCAGTGCAGCAGTTCAATAAGATATTTGGGTTGACTGATATATGTGAAAAGTCGAAAACTTTTTCAGAAATTTTAAATTCGGGCCAATCTTCAGAAATCTTCATTCTCTCTTCTCTGCGCTTCGAGAGAATATGTTTTTTTTTTGCTTCCTCACTTCGAAAAAGGTTCATCATACAGCCTTCATTCGAAAAGATTGCCGGCGTCCTCATCACTAATCTCATGCTCTTTCCCGTGAACTTCAATTGAGTCGTTAAAAATGCGTTTCAAGAGGATTATATCAAAAAATGTCTTTATTAAAATTTTCAATAAACAAATCTCATTTTTCTTGATGCTTGGGGTTTCTTTGATATTTTTGAAAAACTTGAAACACTTTAAATATTATCTAATTCGAATGATTTCATTGTTCCGCTTCCGAGATATGTGGATCGGAGGCCGATAAGTCTACAATTTTTGCAGAAGCTACGCCAAGCCAGTATATTTCGGGACCAGATGATCCGATCGGTCTGAATCCAAGTTCAAGAAGCCTGCAAAGTTTGGGTCCAATTGGAACAAGGGCCGGTCAATTGCCGAGCCCTGGTTTGTATAAAAAATCGCAAAAAAGTACCCCTGGTTACTTTGACCGTCGGCACAAGTTTCTGGTCCTCCGTGTCGTTGGAAAATTTGAAAACCGCAACGGCGGTAAGGAGCTAGTAAATTGTCAGAAAATCCAAGATTGTATAAAGGTTTTGTGAAACTGAACTATTAAAAGTTTTATCTTTCTAGTGATATTCAGAATTTCCTCGTGACCTTCAGTCACAATTTGCCAACTTTTCACTCTTGTTTCCCCGTTTTCGTTTCCAACAATGTTGCTCCTTCTCCTGATGGCGTTCCGAACTTCCGCCACGTCAACATCCTCCACAACTAGTGCAACTCTGTCGATATCATCGACTTCTCCTCCACCCCGCAAGTTTCCAAACTCGACAGAAAGAGCAATGATCTATCGGATGATGTTCGACGCGTCGACTCGTTTCCGAACCGGTAACAGACATTTGAGAAAAACACACACAGACATTTGCAGAGAATTACCGCAAGGCGCCGCTGATGTTCGAGCAGGATTGGCAGCTGTGCGACGAGACATTCCGATGGCCAAGTCGGCAATTTTTTGAACTCTTTCGGATTGTTTATGTGTGTGTGTTGCAGAGTGCTGTTTGTGGCGCGACAAGAAGACGTTCGCGAGAGGCACGACCGACTGCGACCACATAAAAGGAGACGTGCTGCTCGAGAACGACTACGACGCGAACCTCTTCCAGGTGACCACACTATATATCAGACTTGCAACGGGCCGGGCCAAAATTGGAAATTTTCCGGCCCGGCCCGGTCGGCCGGGGAGGATGCACCTAAAAAATCAAGTTGACCGCCGTTTTCTTCAAGCACTTTGTCTTCGTCCATTTTTACCCACCAAACTTTGAAAACGGCCTACGTTATCGTCGTTTTGCTTCAATTTCGAAGATTCATTGTAAAAACCAGCAGAAATAGAAAAAAAGACGAAAAAGGCAATGTTATAGCATAAAAACCTGTTAAAAAATAGAAATTGCTGTTTAAAGTCGCAAAATTTTCACAAAAATTACGAAAATTTTCTCAAGAGTGGGCGGAGCGATTGATTGCAACTCTGGCACGCCATTTTAGCAATTTTGCCGCACGCGTTTTCCTCTTCCTTCATATTTTTTTTGCATATTTTTTTTGAGGTCTAACTTCCGGGCCGGGCCGACGATTTGCTGGCCCGGCCCGGGATTTGGCAAGTCTGCTATATATTCACTTTTTCCCGTTTTGTCAACTCTCCAATGTTGTCTTTCAGTCTTTCCTCGACATCAAACAAATCCAGGGCAATCTGGTGCTTCGGAACACTACCATTGTCGCATTCGGAGTGCCACATCTTCTGAAGATTGGCTTCAAATCATCGGATTCCAAACAGTTTCCGGCAGTGATTTCCGTTCACAATAATCCATTACTCGTTCAATTTCGACTTCGCAGAGTGAAAGTCATCGCCAAAAGCCCGGTAGGTCCTAAAAAAAGCAGGCTTGCCAAATTACGGGCCGGGCCGAAAATTTGCTGGCCCTGCCCGGTCGGCCCGGCTCAAAAGGCGCGAATTCAAATTTTTCGGGGAAATCTATTTTTTCGTTTTTTTTGCGGGGATCAAATTTTAAAAAAACGGAACTCGTTGAAAAAGCGTTTCGAACTGTAAGAAATTTATTGGGAAAAGTTATTATTTTCTTCTTTTTTAATTGTTACTTTTGCTTTGATGCCAATAATAACTATTTTTGAAAACTACATTTTTTTTTATGCTCGATACTTGCAAAATTCGTTAGTTCTACGAAAAACAAACATTTTATTCAATCAATAGTTCAAAATTTGGATTCCCGCTTTTTGAACCGGGCCGGCCCGGCCCGTGGCAACTCTGAAAAAAAGTGAGATGATGCAAAACCGAACGTTTTTAGGGTCAAAAGTATGCAAAGTTCAGTGGAAATCCAAAACTGCGAATCGATACGAAACAATATCAAGTTTTGAAGAAAGCCAGCAAAGGCAGCGATGATTTCGAGCAGTTCGTGGTGAGACCCAGTGAGTTTTCTTCCGCACAACACTATCCAATCGATTCATAGTCACGTACAAACGCCACGAGAGCTGGGAGTCGTATCCGTACTGGATCCTGGCGGCAATGATCTCGATTGCACTCACTCATCACTTTGTTATGATCGAAATCAACGAGAGCCGGATTGAGAAGAAGGACATTGAAATGATATCGGCGATTCGGAAGATGAGAGACGCAGTGTTGGCCGCCGAGTTACTGTACGTCGGGGTCTTGAAACGATAATTGAGGCCTCTTTTTGCAGACTTCAAACACCAGACGACACTTTTCTGTCGGTTAGGAACCCCGGAACTACCGCAATCCTACAATAATACATTTTGCAGTTCGATTCGGACGTCCTCCGTTTGTGCAGTGAACAATTGGATTTAATGCAACAAATTCAAAGGACTATGGATTCGTGAACTTTGAGAGTTGACAAAACGGGAAAAAGGTCACCTGGAAGAGGCAAATTGTGACTTCTGCTACTCATCTTTAGTTGGAATATCACTAGAAAGATGGCACTTTTTAATGTTTAGTTTCACAAAACCTATATACAATCTTGGATTTTCTGACAATTTACTAGCTCCTTAACGCCGTTGCGCTTTTCAAATTTTTGCCCAGAAATGTATAAACTTTATTTTCAATGCCCCTCAAATACTGTGTGCATTTCCAGTTCAGAAACCCGAAACGCACCTCTTGACCATGACAAACACTTTCATTTTTATCGCCTGATTCATCTCGCCGTATCATCGTCACTTTTCCCGTTTTTCTTATCATTCTTTCCGCTCTGATTTCGAAACGAGCCCATAAAATGACAAAACTTTCGGGTTTCACACTGCTTTCAAATCGAACTTTTTGACTTTCAGCAGCAGTTTCCGGTTTTCAAGTGAGCAATGGTGCATATCATTGAGAATCCGGTAGGTTTCATTCGCAAATGTCCTCCTCAAAAAGTGTAATTCAGCCAATTCCACTGGCAACGCCGATTTACGAGGGAATGAAGGCGAATTCGTCCGTGGAAATCTACGGGGACGTCTATCAGGGACCACAGGGGTCAGTTTCCGTGCTGCGCCTTTAAAATACCGTATCCTTTTGGATATGCGTTTGAAGTTTCACGTCATTACGTCTACGCATTGTCTTGTTTAAGCGGCTTCACAGTGGAATTTGCGACGAAAAACGGAGTGGCGTTTCACATTTCCGTCCGAATGGGCCTTTACGGACAAAACGTGATCGTGTTCAATCATTTGGAGAAGGGAAGATGGCATCGCGAGGAACATCATCACAATAATATCCACTTCGGAAGACCGTTCTGCATGAAGATCCACAACGAGCATCGCAAGTATTCGGTGAGAGATTTGAACAAATAAGAGCATTCTGGTAACATATGTCACGGAAACCCAGCCCCTTCCAATAAAAAATTCCCTTGGCGCAATTCACGTGCGCTAAACAAGGCGCGTAACGCGTAATTTCGGAGCGTCGTTGTAGAGTTTCTCATTTCAATTTTCCCATTTTTTTGCATTATCCCCATCTTTTCAGAACCAATCAGTGTCAAAACTTATGATAATGATTAAAAATGAATAAAAAATTAAATTTTAACTGCTTCGTCATCAATTTCGAAACGTTTGAGAAAATTACAGAATTTTTTTCCTTTTGGTATCGAAAATTTGCCTCAATTATCTCAATTCTGTATATTTTTCGACGGTTGAGCGCTTAAAAGATGCGCAATAAACTCCTTGTTGACTGGACGGTTCGAATGCCAGTGTCCGAACTCGATTCGGCAAATAATCGTTAAAACTCCGTTTTTTTTTCAGTAGTTTTCGACAAAATCCCTCAATTTGGTCAATTCTGAACGAATCTGCTCCGTTTCGCGCTTAAATCGATGCTTTTAACTCAGACAATCGCTTTAAGGTTCGCAAAAAACAAAATTTGAGTGTTTATTAAGAGAAAAACGAAAGAATTCTGGTTTTCAATTGAAAAAAGAAACTCTGAGTCGACGGTGGATGCAAGCGCGCCCCATCGGAATGCGAACATGCTCGGGCTCGTTATTATTGCTCTGACAGTATACAGTTGACAGTGAGAAACTCAACGCGTCAACGGTATCCGAGAAGTATGCAAAAAAAAAGAGCCATGAGTTGATGTGATCCATTTGAAACCGACAATTCTGTAGGTGCACGTGGACGGCCACCACATTGGCCACTACCACCACCACAAGTGCCCGAAGAAGATCGTGGCGCTGACGGTCCGCGGCGACCTCCGCATCTCCAAAATTCACTTTGAAAACTTCAAACATCACAACGGAGGAGGTACGTTTAGAATTTGTGTCAATAAAAATTATCGTTCTCAACTTTAGGAAAATGTGTATGACAAGACTTTGAAACGGAAGATTTCTTTTTGCAAAATTAGTCTTTTTTAGCATTACTCTTCGATTTTAAGCGCTTGATCGGTTAACAAATAGACTTTGAAACTGAAAGTGCTTGAAAGTAATTTTTTGGCTCAAAATCAACGGAAAACAGAAAATATAAACTAACCTAAAAATCGCCCGGTTTCCAGGAGTCGAAGTCGGTCTCGGAGTGGCTCCGACCCCAGTGATTGTGGCTCAAGCACCGCCCCCTCCGATGATAGTTCCGCCGCCGCAAGTGGTCCCGGTCGTCCAACCGATGGTGCAGCCGATGTACCCGAACGTCCAGCCGCTCGTTTATCCGACTGCCACCCCGGTTATCTATACCCAACCGGAAGTGATCTACATGGACGGATACCATCATCATCGTCACCACCATCATCATTGTTGACGACGTGGATAACTATGAAGAAATTTGTGATAAAACTTTCGAGGTCGCTTTTTCACTAGCATGCGCGTATAGATTGTGATGTAAAAGTGTTCCGAAAATATTACAGTTTTCTGAAACTGTAATTTTCCAATTTTACTCTCAGGCTTTTACAAAAATGGTGCGGGGGGATAAAGTGGACGTGGCCTGAAAAAAAACGGGCCAAAGAGTACATAGTACTACGGTAGGACTGAAACTGGCTGCAAAAAAGACAAAAAAAAGAGGAACAAGTACAAAAAATTGGGGAAAGTAACAAAAAAGTGGGGAAAAAGTAGGAAAGGCGACTAAAAATAAGAACAAAACGAGCTAGGAGTGAAGACTGTGATGTGAAAAAGACAAAAAAGAACAAAGATGAAAACAAATGACAAAATTGAGATTTAGGAGATTTTCGAGTCGATTCGCACCGATTATTTCTTGTTTTTGACCATCTGAACGAGATATTTGAATCGACGAATGCACGCCTTTTTCGATTTCGTTCCCACTTCCGTCGAGATCTGCAATTGTTGCACCTTTTGCAAACATTTGCGATTTTACCCCGTACCTTTTCCCATCGTTCCGGATCACTGGCCTTGTGTTTCTTGATCGCATCCTCGAGACATTTCTGCTCGTTCGCCGACCAAACATCCTCGTCCGGAAGCGCCGTTCCCAACTGATTCTGCGTCGTCGCCGGCAGCTTCACGTTCATCGTTTGTACTGCTTTGCACTGAAAAACGCAATTTTAGACCTGAAAACTATATTGTCTGCCAATTTACCTGCTTGATGACTTGTTTCTCAGTTTTAGGCGGCAATCCCTTCGCGTCTTTGCGGTGCTCATTAATATAATCGGAAATTTGAATCCATCTGTCGACTGTGCCCGGCGGGAACGTGTTTGAAGCCTGAAAATAGAGGATTTCCAGAGCTTCCAATTTTCATTGAAAAGTTAAAAACTAGGAAAAAATGCCCGAAATGCGCGTACCTTGACAAGGAGCTGAATCTCCTCGGAAGTCCACGTCTCCTTCTCGGCCGTCTTCTCGTTCTCCTTGTTCTTCTCCTCATTAATCGTCACTTTCGCGCCCGCCGCCTCCTTTTTCAGTCGTTCCGCCTCCGTCAACGTCTTCTGAATCTGCTCGCCGCACGTCAACGTCTCCATTTTATCGCACAGCTCGCGCAGCTGATCGATGCTGAATCCGATGCAGATCCGTTCGATTCTCTCCATTTCGGTCAGTTTGTCGCGCGGGTTCTCCGTCCAGTGCCCGCCCTCCTCGGCCATTCTCTTCAGCCGCTTCCGCTGCTGAGACATTGCTTTTTTCGCGATTTCACGCTCTTTTTTCTCCTTTTCCTGCAAGAAATATGGTTTTTATATCAATTTTTAAAGTTTTACGACAACATTGTAGAGCAATTCTTAAAAGTACCGTACCCTCTCCTCCTTGGCTCTGCGATCCTCTTCCTCCTTTTTCTTCGCCTCCGCCTCTTCCTTCTCGCGTTTTTCGCGCTCAATCGCCTCCTGCTTCTCACGAATCGCACGTTGACGGTCCTCCTTTGCCTTGTCTTTTTTCTAAAAATTTATTTGATTTCAATGCGCACACTAATAGTGGTTTTTTTTGGCAAAGCTCAAACAAAAAGGCAAAACTGACCGCCTGTTCCTCCTTCTTGAACCTGACAATGCGCGGATCCTTCGAGTAGGCCATATCGACCAACTTGCGGATTCTCTTGGCCTCCTCCTTGCGTCGCCGCTCCCTCTCCGCCTTGTTCTGCTTCTCCATCTCCCTCCGCTCGTACCTGTCCTCTCCGCGCTCCTTATCCTCCTCGTCCAGGTAGGAAAACTCGCGCCACGACGAGAAATTGAACCAGAAATCGTAGAAATTCTCGACCTCCTCGCGCGTCGCCT
Source organism: Caenorhabditis sp. 36 PRJEB53466 (assembly GCA_946814055.1). Lineage (NCBI taxonomy): Eukaryota > Metazoa > Nematoda > Chromadorea > Rhabditida > Rhabditidae > Caenorhabditis > Caenorhabditis sp. 36 PRJEB53466. Next base: position 8,153,489 of record CAMPFS010000004.1, on the reverse strand, counting down.
CGTTTTTGCCTAAAGTTGGCACCGGTTTCGTGTTGGACCAGCGCGAGTTGAGCTGGAAAATCGGAGCCAATTCGTTGAAAAAATTGTCGTGATTTATCGATTTCTCGTTGGGAATCGCGTCGTTGAACTTGTGGTCGACCGAATCGAACGCCTGCCGCTTCGCATCCGACATTCCGACTTGCTCATAGGCCTTTGTGATACACGTGAAGTACTCCTCCTTCTCCATGATGATTCCGCGATGCTTCTTCTTGTCCGGATGATGTTTCAGCACTTTTTGACGGTCTGATATAAAAAATTGAGATTTTATTGTAAAACATTGAAACTTACAGCAAAAACGAATCTCGTCGGCGGTCGCCTGCCATCTGAGCTTCGACAATCCCAAAACCTTGTAGTGATCTTGGTTTTTGCAATCGTTCGGGTCCAATTTCATCAAATACTTTTCATATTTCTCATTGTCCGCATCGAAGAGCTCTTTTCTCAGCTCCACCGGCTCCTCACTCGACTTTTTCCGTCCGTTTTCGGTTTTTGGCGCGGCGACTGGCGAATTCTTGTAAATCGGAAGAGTACAGTGTCCAAGAGTTATCTTGTCGCGGATTAAACGAGTCTGAAATCAATTCTTCTTAGCAAAAAAGCAAACCGGCGAAAAATACCTCATAAATGATTCCAGCTGGCTCATAATTTTTGACTGGCGCTGTGAATCCATAGATGGCTATTTGTAAGTTGCCCGTAGTCATATCTACAAGTTTTCCATTTTTTCAACCTAATTTTGTATTCAGCTCTCCTAAAATTCAAAGAATAGTGGTTTTTGAGCAATTTTTAGGGGAAAATCGATGAAAAAGTAATTTTAAAACAGGTTTTCGACATTTTTCAAGTAAAGAGTCATTAAACTTAGGTGGAATTGAGGATTTGCAGACAAGAAACGCTGTAAAAAGGTCGGGGGACATTTACGAAACGAAAGCGTGCCAGGGTTGCATTTGGCAAAGTGCCGCACGGTTTTATCCGAGACAGTGTGCCGAGGCGATAGACGCAGAGATGTTGCAACCGAGCTCCACCGCACTCCTTGTTGTTTTTTTTTGTTTCTCAATAAGGAAATGCCGGGAATTTCAGCTTTTCAGCTCGAATTTTTGTTGTTTACACATTTATATGAATGAAAAAATGAATTTGAAGTGTTGTTGTGCCTAAAAGTGAAAAAATGAGACAAAAAGTGTTGCAGATGAGTTCTTCCAACCTGAACCCAGACGGAACCGAGTTCCCGGACCCCAACGACATTCCGCCGCCGTCTGAGGACCAGTTGACCGAGGAGGTTCGATAATTAAAAAGGATTTTGATAAATAAATGTAAAACTCATGTTCAGGACCTCTTCCGCATGCGCTCTCTCACAATCAACTCAAAAAAAGGACGTAAGTTCCAAAATCTAGTGTTGAATTTCAAAAAGACCGCTTAACATCCACAATTTCAGTTGCGGGCGGGGCGAGCGAAACAGCCGAACAATCGATAATCTCGCTGGCGGATTCCACGTCGAACTTTGACGAACACGTCGGCGACGACACCGAACTGGACTACGAGCTCGAGCAGGCGCCGGAGGGCTCCGATCCGGGCGTGGACCCGGTCGCCGGACCGTTCCATTTTGCCAAAAAGAGGGATTTGGCGTTTGTGCCCAATTCTAACACTGGTAAGCGGGAATTTAGACGTATTTCGAGCAAAAAACCTCCCAAAACAGAAATCAGTTTGATTACAGTTTTTTGAAACAGTATTTTTCTCACATTTTCTCCCTCTATTTTTGTAAAAATTCAACGAAAATCCTCCTTTTTTCAGTGACGGTGCTGAAATGGCCGTCGAACATCCCGATCCCGCCGCGCAATCCGGTGCTGAGCGATTCGGACGAGGAATGGAAGCGGTCCTTGCAGGAGGCGACCGTCTACCTCATCGGCACCGCCCACTTCTCGAAAGAGTCGCAGGAGGACGTGTCGAACACGATCCGCGCCGTTCAGCCCGACTTTGTGATGCTCGAGCTGTGTCCCTCGCGCATTTCGATCATTTCGATGGACGAGGCACGTCTTCTGCAGGAGGCCAGCGATTTGAACTCACAGAAAATCATTCAGACCATTAAACAGGTGCGTTGTTGCTTGAAAGACTGAATTAACCAAGAAATCGCAGAATTTCAATTTTATTTCCAGAACGGCGCGATCCAGGGCATTCTGCACGTGCTCCTTCTCTCCATGTCCGCCCACGTCACCCGGCAGCTCTCGATGGCTCCGGGAGGCGAATTCCGTGCCGCGCACAGAGCCGCCGTCGCTACTCAGGTGAGTACAAAGAACAGTCAGAAAAAGAAATGCTCACAATCTAAATCTAAATTCAAACTGAAAATGATTGCAGAACTGTCGTGTGGTGCTCGGGGACCGTCCGATCCAAATCACCCTTCAACGCGCTCTGGCGTCCCTGTCGATCTGGCAAAAGCTGCGTTTCTTCATCCACGTGGCATTCTCGCACCGCGAGAAAATCACGGCGGAAGAGGTGGAGCGGTGCAAACAAAAGGACCTGCTGGAGCAGTTGCTCGCCGAGATGGCCGACGACTTTCCGCAACTGTCGCAGATATTCGTGGAGGAGCGCGACGCGTACATGACCCACGCACTCCACACCCTGGTCAGCAGAAACGCCGTCGAGAAGAGGGCGCACTGGCTGAGGGGAACGACCGGAGTGCCGTTCCAGCCGCTGAGCATCGTCGCCGTCGTCGGAATCGGACACACGCCCGGAATCACCGCCAAATGGAATACCGACATCGACTTCGACCCGTTGACCGTCATTCCGCCCCCGAGTTTTGGCACTAAGGTATCCGGAAGTTTATGGAAGTTGGGAAGTACTTTCTGAGAACCGCTTGAAGCTGTAATTTCGATTAGTGTTACTTTTAGGCCCTAAAATTTAGGCAATCGGGAGGGTCATCCACGTTTTGTCTATCAAAATCCTCCTATTTTTGCAGGTGTTCGCCACGTCAGTGCGTCTCGTGATCTACGGATCGCTCGGATACTTGGCCTACCGCAGCGGACGCGCCATTTTCAACCGCGTCAATGCATTCATCGAGTCCCGTTAGGTTTGTGCGCATTTTTTGTGCTATTGCGAATGTCAGGTTATTGGTTAACAAAAAGTAGGCGAAAAATAAGTGAAGTGTTTGAAACCGATTTTTTTCGAACAACCTTTAGTTCACCAAAAATAGCCACCAGGCAAGTGGATTCTGCGTCTCTCCACCCCGTTATCCGTCGGAAATTCAATTGAATTCGTCGCCATCACCTGCCGGTTTCCAATGGCAACCAAATCCCCCCTCCCCCCCCTGAGACACCCCACAAAACGTAATATTTACCCGTTTTTCAGACCAAAAAAAAATCGATTTCCCGCCTGCCCGTCGCCCATTCGTCTCAATAATCTCTTTTTCGTTCATTGTCTATGTGATACACGTTTTACGCTCCGCACAAAAAAATGAACTTCAGTATTCCTGAAATTTCCCGGACTCGAATATTCTTCTTGGTGTCTTTTTCTATCCCAACTCCCTGCTGATAAATGACATATTTATGCGAATTCCCTTTTGCTCAATTCGATTGTACTCTTTGTGGTGGTAAAATCCAATAATTTTCGTGTATTGTTAAGGCAAAAATGAGCAAAAATGTGCAAATAATCGGTTCGTCGCAGATGGCTCAGCCGATTCAACCCGTCAAGGAGCTCTGGTTTGTCGACGTCCAAGCCATGTTTCAGGTGAATTTGTGAGAATTAACGAACAAGTGTCTAGTTTGGCTGAAAACTGCGTGAGCCTGAACACTGATGAGAATTGCGAGAGAGATTTTCAGCCTATACCCCCTTCGGAATGGGTTAAGGGACCCTTTCAGTGCACACGGACACAATTTCATGTCAATCTAACAAAACACGTGTAAACTTTTGCAGAACTATGCGAATCTTCGCTCGTTTGCGAAAACCGAAGCGCAAACGACAATCGGAGGACTCGTGTTTGGACGGAAATCCCGAAAACAGGTACGGATAATGCGGGCAAATTTGGGAAACGTTTGGAGAAATGCGCTTTGCAGGTCGTCCACGTCTTTTTCGCCTACGCCGAAGACCTGACCGACTCGAATTTGCAGTTTTTGGAAAGCTCTCTGTCGGCTGGTACGGTTTCATTTGTTCCTTGAAAATCAGAATGAGATTGATGTGAGACGAAAAGGCGCCGTATTGTAAGAAGTCTTGTATTAGCATTAGATGATGTTGCAGACATCGAACTGGTGGGAAACGTGAATATTGACGGCCAGTCGCATCTGATCGGCGACGCCCTTCTCACCCTCCAATTGACGTCGCAAATGCTCGAAAATCGGAGCATCAGCGACTTTCTGGACCTGAATCCGATGATGAACAACGAGCACGTGCTCATGGAGGGCATGAGCCTCGTCAGCAAGGTCAGCACACCCTTTTTCTGGTCAAATTATTGTGGAAAAATGAACCTTAGTCTACCTCGGATGTGATCGAAATTGAAAAAAATAAGAAAGAAATAAATTCAGGTAGGCTTCGATTGGTCGCTGCGTGCGGGCCGCGAACAAGAAGACGTCAAGTCGGCGTCGGAACGTCTCTCGATGGCCTCCTTCCGTTTTTCGTACATTAATCAAGAGCACGGACTGGTGATCAGAGAGCAAAAACCGGAAGCAGCCACCCAAAAGTATATGGATCAATTCTCCAAAGGCGCCGTCCCTTATAAGGTGAGACAAAACAGTTTATTGAACAAATATTAATGTTTAGGATGTAATGGAGTTTACCGGACTGCAATCGCTCACTCGTGACACCTCCAACGACACGGAGGACCAGAAACTTGTGCCGACGGTCAAAGTGACCAGAGGTACTTTTTTGCAATTTTGTATACAAACCAGGGCTCGGCAATTGACCGGCCCTTGTTCCAATTGAACCCAAACTTTGCAGGCTTCTTGAACTTGGATCCAGACCGATCGGATCATCTGGTCCCGAAATATACTGGCTTGGCGTAGCTTCTGCAAAAATTGTAGCCTTATCGGCCTCCGATCCATATATCTCGGGACCAGATGATCCGAGTGGTCTGAACCTTGGTCCCATGATACTTCAATCCAATTCCAAGCCTCGAAAAGCCTTTAAGCCTGGGCCAGGAGACTTTGGAAGCATGAATCCCACCACTTTAAACTTTGTAGTGAAACTTGCAGACAACAAGCACTTCTCCCGCCTGACCCTCTTCGTCGACGTCGTTTTCCCGGCGTTCTTCGGCGATTCGTCGCTCGATTTGTACAAAAGAGCTCGTTTGGCACTCAACCGACGCGCCGCCAACGCCATGATGGTCATTGTGAACGGAATTCGCGCCGGGGTACGCTTCTTTGCGTGCGATTCTCCGAGAGTTTTCAACTGTTCTTGCAGCGCGGGCTTCACACGACCACCTCTGCCACGTATCTGCCGCAGGGATGGGCCTCTCTTCTCCACATCCAACTTCCGATGGGATGGACTGAAAATGAACAGAGTTTGTACTTTTTTTTTGTTGTTGAAACATTTTCTGTTTCACAGAGATCATTTCTAATGGCCAAGTGAACAAATGTCATTTTTGCTAATTGAGAAAGGAATTCGTTTTTTGCAGGAAACTACCGTCTACGCCTGCACAAACTGTTCAACTTGCCCTCCTCGAAACCGGTGCTCCGTCTCAGCCAATCACTGCCTCTTTTCTCGGATAGCCTGAAGCTTATCAACAAGAAATTGATCCGAGAACCACATTTGGCCATCACCAATTGTGAGCTTTTGTTTTCCAGATGTTTTTTTTCTTCCCTGAACATTGTCTATTTGCTCAGACCAACCGGTGGGAGAAGTGACGACTGTGAGCGGGGCGTACAACTACCATCACTACATGCAGGACGGAATCGACGACAACGGCTGGGGATGCGCCTACCGAAGCTTCCAGACCATCTGGAGTTGGTTCATTCTCAACGGGTACACCGATCGGCCCGTTCCGACGCATCGACAGATCCAGGAGGTTTGTGCCCTTTTCCAAATGTTAATGTCTCAGAAATTATCGAAAAACCTTGCTAGTTTATTGATGATGGCGAATAGAAATAGTGTTTTTGTGCTCTAGTGTTTTTTCGCATCGCTCTTCGAAGCCTTCTTGAAGTAGTTGGATAAAAGTTAGATAAAAATGGATTTCCAGACGCTCGTGCGCATCGGAGACAAGGAACAGAAGTTCATCGGCTCGAGACAATGGATCGGAAGCACCGAAATCAGTTTTGTTCTCAATGAGTTGCTCCGTAAGCGTTCGCCTTTTTTTTTTTGAAAGAAAACGCTTTGTTTCCAGAACTCGAATGCCGCTTCATCGCCACGAATTCGGGTGCGGAAGTGGTGGAGCGAGTGCGGGAACTGGCGCGGCACTTTGAAACGGCCGGAACGCCCGTCATGATCGGAGGGAACATGCTCGCGCACACCATTCTAGGCGTCGATTTCAACGATAACACCGGAGAGGCCAAGTGAGCAGTTTTCTCATTCATCACGAAGAAAACATTCTGCAGATTCCTGATCCTGGACCCGCATTACACCGGCTCGGAAGACATCAAAACGATCGTTTCGAAAGGATGGTGCGCGTGGAAACCGGCCAGTTTCTGGAGCATCGACCACTTTTACAACATGGTCCTGCCGCAACCGCCCAGTGACGCCATCTAGTATTCTTCTGGAATTTCTGGCCCTCCTCCCCCATTTGTACACCATATTTCTCAGTTTTTCTGTCCAAAAAGCATTGTTTTTTTTCAACGAGACAGTATTTATTAGAGTTCCATCTATTCCGCCTCCTTCCCCAAAAATACTGTGATTCCGATGTCTAGTTGAAAACGTTGAACAATATTTAAATCGTGGAAAAAAGCTATTCTTCAATTAGACTGGTCCTAGTCGGGTCAGAGACGGCTTCACAATGTACGTAAGGTATGCGAAATCAAAGAAACCCGGTAAAAATTGCTTAAAAATGAGTAATTCTCCGGAAAATTACAATGTTTTTTGGCCATATTCATCTAGTGTATTCAATTTTCTCAGCAGAATCCACAAGCAGTACCGATCGATTCTCGGTCACCGCCGCTCGGACTTCTCTCGGACAAGAAAGAAATCCCGGAACCTAGCCATCCATTCATCTGTCCGCTGAATCTTCCTTGATCCTATGAAAATGAACCACACCCTTGAATGGAAGATGAAAAACGATAATAGTGAATATAAAAGAAGGTGGTCTCTGGAAACAGTTGCTTACAATTAGCAGAAAAGCATCAAATCAATGCGCGAAGATATTCAGTGCTTACGTGGCATTGCCATCTTTCTGGTGTTCATCTATCACTTGTATCCAACTTTTTTCGTCAACGGATTTCTTGGAGTTGATGTGTAGGCTTCTGCAATTCTGCGACGTCTACGACCACACTACCTTGACTTTTTTTTCAGTTTTTTCGTAATCTCCGGCTACCTAATGGCTCGAAACTTGTCTCGCAAAAAGATAAAACGTCTGAAAGACATTGTCGAGTTCTACTACAAACGCTCCAAACGGATCGTGCCCCTCTACTACCTGATAATCCTCATTTCTACAATGCTTGTCCACCTCTCACTGCCCGAATGTTGGTGGTTTTCCAACCAACGATACTCCCTGTCTTCCCTCTTCCTCGTCACCAATCATTTGATCATTTCCGACAGTGGCAACTATTTTAATGAGGTTTGTACATAAGTGGTGTGATGGACTGGAAACGAACTGACCGACTGCAGTTTCTGACTGACGGATCGTCGCTCAACGCTTTCATTCATCTATGGTCGTTGTCGGTCGAAATGCAATTTTACTTCCTTGCTCCGCTCGTTTTCTATGGCCTACAATTCTTGGAGAACAAAAAAGTGGTTATAACCCTCACAACTATTATCGGATGCGCATTCTCCACCCTCCTCAATCCACAATTCGCCTTCAACTTTATGCTCCTTCGCTTCTGGCAGTTCTCCGCCGGATTCATGGCGTTGTATTTGCCACGTGTCACAATCCGACATCACGACGATCTGATTATTGTCGCGCTGTCTGTCATAGCACTTTGCATGATTCCAACCGAGATTAATGTTCTCATCCTTCGCCCGCTTGTCACTTTTTCCACCGCTTTCATCGTGGCTAGTAGAGCCGAGGAGAGAGACAAGAACAAGGTTTTGATCGATGCCACGGCGACCAAAAGTGTAGAAAGAGGGGCGTGGCCTAATCTGAGACGCGTTTTCTGAAAATTGCCGCAATTCCAGCACTTTCGATATTTTTGTGTTTGATATCGACGAAAGAAGAGCACATTAAAGAGAGAAAACATTGAAATTTTCGTGAAAACGCCGCGTTTGAGACGTTTTTGGCATATTTCGCAATACGCTCTCCGCGGCCAATCGCCGCCGCAATTTCCGAATTTTCATACCGGCCGATCCACGGTCTCCCAGGGCGCTAATGCTAAACACAGTGCGCTCGTAAATTGCGGAGTGTCGTTGTAACTTTTGAAAATTTTCAGGTCTAAAAATGCAGTTCAATTCGAGTTTACGACCATTATTTCTATCTTTTTGACTTGAAAAACGTCTAGAAAACAATATTTTACTGATTGGAAACCGTTCTCTACAGAATTTAGAGTTTTTCATGTTTTTAGCGTCTTTTTCGCATTTCGTCAAAACTTCAAACCTTTATATTTCAGCTCATTTTGCATTTCATGAGCCCAACGAACGATAAAAATGTTCGCTGAATCTTTCTTCACAAAATTCAGGTTCCGGCGGTTAGTTTTCTTGAGCAGTTTTCGAAAACTATTCGAAAAACATCAAAATCCAGGCCAAAACCTTCAAATCGAAATAACTCGGCTAATTCTCAACGATATGCGAGATTTCTGATACCAAAACGTAGCTAGTGCTCGAATTATTCGAATACAGGTTCCAAGCGTACAAAAAAATAGGTGTATTGTATAGAACGCGAACTCCTGTTGAAAATTAATTTATCGACCGCCGCGTAAATCGACACAGCCCGCCTGTTGCAAGTGCGCCCCATTGAAATCATTCGCGCCGTGGGAGACCGGCCGATGTGGATAGTTTTGAGACGAAGTGAGTGTCGGAAGTGATTAAGCACTGGTAATACAAGTATTTTAAGCGTTCAAACGGCAAAAAGTGTCGGCGAATGACTGAAATTCGCGCATTTTCAGCACAAAACTTGAAAATCGATTCAATCGATTGATTTCTGAATGAAACCTGCTCGTTTTAAGCTCAAGAAATGCGCGCGATGATTAGTTTAACAAAGTTAATATGCAATTACATCGTCGAAATCGTTCAAAATGCGGGTAATTTTTGAAAAAAAACATGAAAAATTGGGTTAAATTTCGAATTTCGCGCCAAAATGGTGATAACGCTAGGCCACGCCCCTTTCTACGTTTTTGGTCGCCGTGGCTATGAGAAAAAGACAATATCTGAGCTTTTAACACAATTTATCGGGACCTTGAAGGGTTTAGACCGGTACATGAAATAGGTCAAGATAATAGAAAACGGTTCAGTTTCTACAATGCTATCCTCTAGTATTCTTGGGAAACATTTCGTATGTCGTCTACCTGGTCCACTGGCCGATTATCGTAATCTACACTGGCACCGCTCTCAGGAATCAGTTTTTCTGTGTGGGTAAGTATTCTCGTCTTTACGGTATCTACAAACTATTCAGTGACCGCCCTGATATCATCGATCCTCCTACATCATTTGTTCGAGAAACATTACCTAACAAGACTAGGCACCCGACCTATCATCCTTCTCATTCTCGCCCTTTTCACTGCCAACCTCTTTCTTCAGTTCAGTGTCCGAGCGCACACTTTTTGGAAGCCAAAATACACCAAAGACGTTCAAGATATTGTCGATCGAAACATGCGACTTCTTGAGCGGTCATGGTCGGTCCGAGATGATACGTGCATTGGAGACAAACTAGAGTACCCGAACATCGATGTGTTAGCCTATTGCCACTATCCGAAAGGCCTTGGAAACGTGTCAATTATGATGATGGGAAATAGTTACGTTCAAAACTTTGACGATCCAATCCGAGCTCATTTTCACAACAACTACTCGGATTACAGGTCTTATGCGATATTGTGTACGTGTTTGCCGCAATGAATTATTCGATTTGTTATTTAATAGTGAGCATTCAGCAAACCTCGGCACTCATTCAGTGAGCTCCGCTTCTAGAATCGCTTTGGAAATGAGTTGGAACGAGGTGGCCAAGCACAAACCCGATGTTCTTTTTATTGTGGCCAGGGAATAGAAGTGTTCAATTAGACAAGTATGACTTTCAGTTTTCAGGTACTCGGAACGCTTAAACGAGCCTATAACAGATGACGACGCACTTGTTCGAGAGATGAGCGAAAGTATAGAGCTTTATGAAAGGTACATACATACAATGCAGTGTGCTCTGAATCGAAAAGTCGTATAATTTGAACATAGCGCTTTATGCCGCGTCCAAAGTCTCGGAAACGCCGCAAATCTCGCGGACTTTGCACTCCAAAGTCGGCAGAAATTTGCGGGAAATCCGGGGTGCGCACAGCTGAACGAGTGTTACCGTACACCATAAAACTACGGTATTTTTTGAAAAAAATTTAAATTTCTCGAGAGAATATTTTAAATTTTTCCAATTTCTTGGGCAAATTTTCAACGGTATTTTTTGAAAAAATTTAAATTTCTCGAGAGAATATTTGCAATTTTTCAAAATTCTTGGGTAATTTTTCAACGATATTTTTTGAAAAAATTTAAATTCCTCGAGATTATTTGAAATTTTTCAAATTTCTTGGGTAAATTTTCAGAAAATACCGTAGTTTTATGGTGTACGGTAACACTCGTTCAGCTGTGCGCACCCCGGACTTCCCGCAAATTTCTGCCGACTTTGGACTGCAAAATACGCGAGATTTGCGGGTTTTCCGAGACTTTGGACGCGGCTTTATGAAAGGTACTTGAACATTTTCCAGATTTGTCAAAAAGATCTACATCCTGGGACCGCAACCCATGTACGGTCTGAGTTTCCTCAACCGCTTTCTGCATTTGATCACCAGCAAACCCGACGAGCTCGAATCCCTTCATCTTGATAAAAAACGGACAGACATCGGGATAAAGCATGCCAGGAAACGATTCGTACTGCTTCAGAACACTTGCCGAAAGTGTCGAGTGAGTTCCCCCCAAAAAAAAACACCCAAACAACACTTTTATTTCTAATTAAAGGTTTTCGAGGTGAGTCACGTGTTGCTCGATGCGAATAAGTACCTGACATTCGATCGAGACTCGATGCTCGCCTACGTCGACAATACCGTACACTTCACGGCACCCGCCATCCGAAAGTTCGAGCCGGTTTTTGAGGAAATTGTAAAGGATGTCATGCATAGCTTGTGATTTTAATTATCTCTGTTATTTGTTACATAAACATCTCATTCTTTTAAGAAAGGCCAAGTCAAATGATTTTCTAATAATATTACATGTTTAATTATATATCAAGGTCTCCAGAGCTGACAATATGGGCGTGGCCTCGGCGGCCAAATGGCGTTTTCATGAATTGAGCAGGTTTTCTCTGATTTTTGTGGTCAACGGCGATGAAAAATGATTGTTCGACATGAAAACACACTAATTCTCAGAATTAATGACGTTTTGGCGCATTTTTCGCACACTTTGCTTTTTCGCCTTCGCCGCCGATCGCCGCCTAAAAACCGCACTTTTCATTTTGCGCTTTCTTGACCGTTTTCAGACAGAACTGATTTTGAGAATGATAAATCACGTAAATACAAGCATTTTGAGCGCTCGAACCGCGAAATTTCAACTGAAATTCACGCAGTTTTAGCCAAAAACCTTCAAACTTGACCAAATTTAACGCTCTTACGCTTAAAAAATTCGTAATAGCCTATATAATCGGTTTATCGAGAGACAAATGAGAAATTATCGATTTTTAGGGGCTAATCTGACAAAAAACACAAATTTTGCTGTTAAAATTTGAATTTCGCGCCAATGTATCGCTCTATTGGGCGGGGCGCACTTGCGCCCATTGTAAGAATCCTACAATTGCGGTCCAGAATCCTACAATTGCGGTCGACACCAAAACCGTCCATTCTCTTCTTCCGTTCACTCATTATACATAATACGTACATATATAAATGTACACACACACGCACACACACACACACATTCGTCGTATACAGTCAAAGCGCAGAGAAGCGAGAGAGTGTCCGCCGGGCGCCTCTCTCCTCTTCCCGTCCCGTCCCCGAGAGGGAGAGAGAGAGGAGAGTGTCCTCCCGCTCTCTCTCTTTCTCTCTCTCTCCGTCTCCGTCTCTACCGTTCTCTCTCTCTTTCTCTCTTTCTCTCTCTCTTTCTCGCTTCTCCCGTTTGTCCGGAAGGTTCTTTGCCTTCCCGCCGCCGCAACCAGCCTACCGCCGAAATTTTCCAATCGTGCTGTGCTAGACAACAACCAAAAGTTTGTGTGTGTTTCAGCGCGGCTTTTTGAATATTTTCAGTCAAATCGTGGACATGCGCGCAGCTTCAAAACATTTTAAAACCTTTCCGAAAGTGTGTGTGTTATCAGCACTTCTTCTCTCTGCTCTTTCCTTTGCCTCTCGCGTTTGTACGTGGCCAGTTTGTTCGTCCTCATCCATTTTCCGTTCACAATCGGCGATTCTATTGTTGACTCACTCGGTCCGCTCCGACGTTCCCCTCCCGATCATCCCCTAAACGGAGGTTGTGATGGAAAAAGAAAGCGACAATATATTTTGTCTTCAGTGGTGTCATCATGCTTGTCGTAGAACTGAAACCGTTTATCTCAGTTGCCGGTAGAGATACCAAAAAGTTGTCAACTGGTAAAATGTACAAAATTTCCTAACGAATATTTTATTAGTTGACAACTTTTTCATATCTCTACCCTCAGCTAAGAAAACTCGTTTTGAATGGACAGTGTTCACACTACTTACAGTTTCATTTTGCACTAAACAACAACTTTGGCAATTTCTTCGCTTTCTTCACTAAATGTGATTACTTTTTCAAGTTTTTGCACAAATGACTCAATTCTTGTGGACTTTTTGAAACGGCACATTTCTAAATACTTGCGACCGCCTTGTAGGTCCAAAAAGCGAGAAAAATAGTCTTTAGAGCAGTATGGCCACATTTTCCGTCCGTTTTTTGCGCAAAAACAGAGGTCATTCCTCCCGCCGATCCACATCAAGGTCAATGATCGTTTAGGGCGGTGAATTGACTCATTTCGCCCCCAATTTCACTAAATTTGCCGAGATTTTCGCCAATCAGAAGTGTGAGTGTGAGCCCAAGTGTTATGCTGTTGAAGCGCCGCTCTCGGAGAGCAAGAGAGCACAGAGAAAAGTGCGGAAATCTTTTCGCCAATCGCTCTCTCTCTCTCTCTCTCTTTGGTTTCCAAGGGGCACACACTCTGCTGGGTTTCGAATTGCACATCGCTTCTTCTTCTTCTTCCGTCCGTCCGTCCCACTTCTTTTTCCACTGTGCTCGCTTTTTGTGTTCGAAAACATTGTGAATTGATATTGTTGAGCGGCGAATTTGAAGGAATTGAATTAATTGAGCAAATGGAAAATTGAGCAAATTGTTATCGGACACGTTTGAAACACACTTCTTTTTGAGCCGAATCAGAAACTTGGAATTTTTGTGTTTTTTTGCTGAAAAATGATAGTAAACGAGTCTCATTGCCATTTTCGACGGTTTTTTTTTCGCAAATTGTCTAGTTCGAGAGCTCGAAGACTGAAATTCGAACAATTTGGGCGCAGAAGGACTAAAACCGTTCTTTTTGATCGCTTTTTGGCTTGATCGCACGAGAATAGTTTAAAAAATGAGCGAAATTGAAGAGTTTCACCCAAATCCGTTGAATTTAGTGATTTCTAAACAAAGTCCGCCTTTTTTCCGCTGAAAATTAGCTAAAACTTGAATTCGCCGTCAAAAGTGCGGTAGAGCGCACTTGCATATCGGACATTTTTGTACAATTTTCCTTGGACGGACAGTCAACGGTATCAGTAATCGAGGTGGTGAAAGTGCAAACAAATTTGTGCTCCGTTTCAAATAGTTCTCAAATTTTTCGAACATTTTTGAAACAGAGCAGACATTCGGTTTTGTCTTTTCCACTTTTCCAACTCGATGCGTGGGCGTTTCTCTATTTCGACTGGAACAAATGCACACACACACACACACAATGTAAATGTTCCGGGCCGAAAACGAAAACGAAACGACCGGCCAACCACTCAATATTTGTGTCATTTCTGCCGGCCGCTCACCTCTCTCCTCCCCCCCCCCGCCTTTTATTGTTTGCTTTTCATCTCACTTTCTCTATTCCTCACCTCAATTTTTCTCAACTTTTCCAGTCAAATCGTCCTACCTTTTTTCCCCTAAGATTGCCAAATTTGCTCTGAAAAAGCGTTCTCTCTCTCTCTCTCCCTACACACTATTTTCGGCGGGCGATTTCGATCGAAACAACCTTATGAATATACAATTAGAGTGTGCCCGGCCGAGTGCCGTACCCAATACCTCTCGTTTGCATTTTTTTTTGCCAGAAATAGGCTTCCGCATCTTGGATCGACTAGAGAATAATAGCAGACTTGCCAGATTTCGGGCCGGCCATGCGGGCCGGCCCGGGTCGGCCTGGCCGGGCCGGGCCGGGCCGGTAAAGTGCCGGCCCGGGCCGGGCCGGGTCGGTGAAGTGCCGGCTCGGCCCGGCCCGGTCGGCCCGGTTCAAAAAGGCGGGAATTCAAATTTTCGCGGAAATTTTTTTCCGTTATTACAAAAAAATTTTTCGAACTAAAGTTTTAGTGTTTCTTCTTTGTTTTTCTTGCTATTATGAATTTTTTTATGAGAAATACATTTGTTTTTTTCAATGTTCGATGCTTGCAAAAAAACCCCTAATTCTACAAAAAATGGCTTCATGCGATCAATAATTCAAATTTTGAATTCCCGCTTTTTGAACCGGGCCGACCGGGCCGGGCCGGGTCGGGCCGGGCCGGGCCGGAGTTTTGGAAATTTCGGCCCGGCCCGTGGCAACTATGAATAATAGCAGCGGATCCAAATTTTGCACTATTTTTTTTGGATTTCTTCTACGTTTCCTTCTCTGGCAATTCGATATTAATCTAATTAGAAAGTTACTGATCTAAACGCGACCTAATTAGATTCGACTGTTTTTTCTTGACGCAATCGAGATTTGAGCCAGCAGACGGTTGGCGTGAAACTTGATTTGTGCACTTATTAATCTAGCTAGAAGATTTATTAATCTATCTAGAAGATTTATTATTCTAGCTAGAATATTTATTAATCTAGCTAGAAGATTTATTAATCTAGCTAGAAGATTTATTATTCTAGCTAGAATACTTATTAATCTAGCTAGAAGATTTTTTAATCTAGCTAGAAGAGTTATTAATCTAATTAGGTGCCATATCAATCTTATTAGGCCGCCGTATAACTCGAGTAAACTGCGATTAGATAAATAACGAAATGCCAGAGTTTAAGATGGTCCGATCTGTCTGAAACTTTCAAGATAGACACTCTAAACCAATAATCTAGCAAGGATTGGTCTTCAAAGTCTCTTTGCACTCTTTGAAATTGGAGATAGACTACCTCACTAACACACAATCCTTTAGCAATCGCAAAAGCGTTAACTCTCTTAACAAATCTCTCACAATAAAGCCTTTCAGAAACATGGCTGATGAACTGGAAAGGCTGCGCGCGGAAGCGGCAAGCCTTTCGGAGCAGTTGGAGCGGGCGGAGGAGAACTTGCAGGCGGCCGCACAGGCAGGACTGACTCTGATCCAGCAGAAGGACGAGTTGGAGCGGAAGTTGAAGGCGATGCAGGCGGAGTTGGATCTTGCAAAGGTCGAAGTCGATAGAGCTAATCAGGTCGGCTCTAGAATCTATCATTTTGACGCTATAAATTGATAGGTACCGCAACGGGTTTCACGAAACTCCGAATTTCCATAAAATTTTTGTTGGAATGTGTTCCCCTACTCTATATGAGTACGCTCCCAATTTTTTTTTCCAAAATTTTTGGGTACATCCCGAGTTACGCCCCTTCAAAGTTGCCCTGTTTTCTCCCCGGTTGCAAGTCCGCCGCACGCGTTTCTCGCCTCTGTTTGGTGGCTGAAACCAAAGAGGCAACATATAAATTGAAAAAAAAAATTCTGATCTGAAATTCCAAAACTGAAACAGACGTTTTTCCAGACACTCGCCGATCATCGTTCGAAACATCAGAGGACGACACAAAGCGAGTTGGAAAATGAAGAATCGCTGCTGGAAGAGAGTTCTGCGAAAGAAGAGGAGTACCTTCAAAGAATCGCCAAACTGGAAGAGGATCTGAAGAAAAAGGAGAAGGAATTGTCGGAAAAGAAAGAAGAACTGGAGAGAATCGAGAAAAGTCACACGGCGGAGATGAACTCGAAAGCGGCGTTTGAAGACGAGCGCCGCAAACTGAGAGCCGAGCTCAAAGACACAAAAGAACGGGAGCAGAGACTGCTGGCGGAGAACGGAGAGCTCGAAGAGGAGAACATCGGACTGCAGAAGACGGTGGCGAACCTGAGAGGCAGCCAGGTCGAGTACGAGGCCCTCAAAATAGATATGAATCGATTGGAGGAGACGATTGAGTTGCTGAAAATGGCGGCGGAGGAGAGCGAAGTGCTCCGAGTGATCGCCGACAAACAACTGGAAGAGGCGCTGCTCACGGCCCAACAGGAACGCGATCAGCGATTGGCGATGAAGCGAGAGCTGGAGCAGACGAGGAACGCGGAGCACATCAGCAGTCTCAACGACATGCTCTATGGACTGGAGAGACTCGGCGAGGACGGCGAACTGCCGGCGCCACAACCCGGAGCCAGCGATTTGTTCAGCGAGCTGCAGGGATCGAGTGATGTGAAGGTGCGCGAGCTCGAGGCGGCCAAAGAGGGACTGCAGGAGGAGTTGAAGAACCGCGAGAAGGTGTTCATCGAGTTTGTGACCGGATTGGCCAACACACTCAACATTCATAGGCCGACCGGTGAGTGCACAAGTACACGACGCCATTTTCTTCAAGCAAATACGTTCCAGATGAGCTCGACTACATGCACGCTCGTCAGCAAAAGGACGTTGTGCTCGAGAAGATTCAGCAGATGAGCCGTGAGACGGATCGGCATGAGCGGGAAGGCGAGGAGAAGAGATCGGGAGTGGTGAAGGCCGACCTGAGGACTCTGATGCTGCTCGCCGGAGAGAAGAGCGCTCAATTGGCGGCTGCACAGGTAAGAGAGCGGAAAAGTTGAAGGATGAAATGAAAAGGATGAAACGGAACTCTTCAGGACGCCATGATTCAAGTATCGGATCAATTGTACCAGTTCTATCACCAGATGACCCAGAACCAGGGGATTTCCACAGAGAAGAACGTCCAAGAGGCCAGTTGTCAACTTTAAAACCCCTCCAAAACATCAAAAACCTCTTCCAGATAGTCAACAAACTGCGAGTGTTGGCTCGCGAGAACGCAGAAGACGTGCCGAGAGTGTCTCTGGCCGAAGAAGGCGTCGAAAGTGGCACGGAGACGGATGTGAACGCCTCCAGATCCATTCCACTCAACTCGGATCGTCTCGTGATCGCGCCGAGCTTTGGAAAAGAAATTGAAAGAAGATTGACGAGCTGTAAAATTGGAGACGTGCTCACCGAAACGGACCTCCGTCAGCGAATTCTCACGGAAGGAAACGCGATATCCCAAACGACAGATTCGCTCAAAAAGATGGTCGGAGTGGTGAAGCGGACGTGCGAACAGGCATTCAATCAGGCTGTTATGGCGTCAGGCGCCGAGAATGAGATCGAGATGCAGAATATGAAGTTGAGAAGTCTGTTGAGCACAAAGCGCGACCAGATCTCGACACTCCGCACCGTTCTCAAGTCGAACAAGTTGACGGCGGAGAGCGCGTTGAGTTCGATGCGCGAGAAGTTCGAGTCGGAGAAGAAGATGCAGATGGACATAACCGAGAAGATGAGAAGGGAGCTGAAGCAGTTGAAGGAGGACGCGGCGACGTTCGCGAGTCATCGAGCCATGTTCACGGCGAGAGGCGAGGAGCTGAAGTCGCAAGTGGAGGAGTTGAGCGCCGAGTTGAAGGCCAACGAGGAGGAGAAGAAGACGTTGAACCAGCTGCTGCGGTTGGCGATTCAGCAGAAGCTCTCGTTGACGCAACGATTGGAGGATGTCGAGGTGGACCGGGATCGGCAGGCGTTCAAGCGGACGAGTGCGAAAGCGCCGACCAGAGAGGTAGCTCGGAACTGACAATAGCCAATTCCAATGCCCATTTTTCAGACGTATCAACCACCGAGAGCGGTTCGTTACCCGGGTCCCGGTGGTACGGGCGCCGCCGGCGGATCCACCGCCGCATCGGGACCATCATCATCGGGGGGCTCGAGAGGAGGGCCACGTCGGGGCGACAATCAGCAATAGACTGGTTGGGTGATGACGTGGCGGGAGGAGAAGGCAAAAGGACAGAAGCATCATCGCACGTCATCACCACCACGTGGCCTGAAGACCCTCATCCAGAAGGAAAAGTGGAAGACGTGCAATTGACGATCGATTCGATGATGGAAGAAATGAGGGTGGAAGCCGAGATTTCGAGAATGCGCGCCGCACTTTATCAACCGCTTTTCGCTGAAAACCAACTCGTCATCGCTTTGTTCTCACTTCCGCCCATTCTGATCTACCTCGCCACGCTTTTGTTCTTCTCCTGACTTCTACGCGCCCCCCTCTCTTTTTTCGTTACAAAATGAGCTACTTATTCGTGTGTTTTCGGTGTCCCTTTCATCCTTTTTTCATAATAGCTATACTTCTGTGATTGTGTTGCTCTGAACAAGCTCGATAATATTTATTTGTGTGTGTGTGTGTGCATGTGCCTTCCTCCCTGTTCCCGTAAACATTGATTGATTGACAAAAACAGAAAAAATATCAGAAAAAGTTCCCGTTTCCTTCTTTGTCTATTGTAATTAAATTTGCTCAAACTGTCCTCTATTCTTTCCACTTCTTGTTGATTATCCATTTTCGTTATTTAAATAAATACGTTGTAAAAAAGAAAACCCCAGCCCCTTCCAATAAAAAATTCCCTAGGCGCAATTCAAGCGCGCTAAACAAGGCGCGTACGCGTAATTCCGGAGCGTCGTTGTAGAGTTTCTCATTTCAATTTTCCCTTTTTTTGCATTATCTCCATCTTTTCAGAACTAATCAGTGTCAAAACTTATGATAATGATTAGAAATGAATAAAAAATAAACTTTTAACTGCTTCGTCATCAATTTCGGAACGTTTTATGTGAAAATTACAGAAAACGCGTTGTCAAACAGACATCCACAACGTGGCAAACCGGAAGCATTGGAACGGCTGACCCGTTGACCTTTCACGGACTTTCCGATAGCCTAGTATCAGTTTCATTACATTGGTTCTCTGAAGAGTTGGCGCTGACTGATAGGAGCAAACAACGAAAAAGGTCGGTTTTGGATGCTCTGATCGTCTTTTGAGCTCGTAATCTTACAGAATACAATGAAATTGGTGCTAGTTCTAGGAATAGTACTATGCACATTTCAAACGACGATCCAAGGTGACCGAGACTTTGTCACGAATCGTGTTAATTTCAGAAAGTTGTTTTCAGAAAACGTCATCGCGCAGACGGTCAGAGATCTATCGACTCTTTCGCGGCTCATGAATGGAATTGCGATCCAGACGGCACTGGCGAGGAATCCGGACAAGTTTTACGCGATAGTCGCCGAACTGCTGGACATTGGATCCGAGAAGACGTTCCGGAACATTCTCGAGTTCGATGTGAACGACGTCTCCGGAAAACTCGACGGACTTGTGACGGAGAGTAAGAAGTTGCCGCAGAGTGTCACGAAGAACATCTCAAGGATCGGCGAGGCGTTCGGAGTTCTCGGCTTGGCCGGAGTGGCCGAATTGGAGAGTGCCATCAAGCTCAATCTCAAAGAGCAAGAGGACAAGTGGAATAAGGCTGCAAAAGTTGATTTGCGCTTTTTGGTGGATCCCGTTTTTGAAAACGTTCCGACAAAGTTAAGATACGTTCTTGAGACGCCAATAACGGAAAACGGAGTAGCGAACACAAACATACTTCCTGCTTTGAAAATTCTTTATAATGATCTCAATTTCTTCACTGACGCTCTGAAGTCTTTTGATGACATGTCAAAATTAACTGAATTGTGGGCAGTGAGTGGAGCGAAGTCGGAGCTCGGGAAACTGTTGATTGTCTCTGTGGCGGCTCGAAAGTACGAAGATATGAAAAGTACGTTCAGTTCCTTATCAGTTGATATGAAGTCCATGAAAACGGATGTCGATCATCTTGCCGCGGTGATGAAGATATGCAGGGACATCGAGAAGACGGCGCATCTGTCGGAAGTGGCCAGCGGGATCGCGAAGTCTTCGTTCGAGAGGAACACGACTGCCGGGCTGCCGAACGGATTGGGCGACCTCAGTGCGATTTCCACCGATCTGGATGGCTCGTGGCTCCGAGACAAGATCGCCGGCGGAAAGGACATGAAGAAGCTGGCCATCGCTCTGCAACCACTGAGGAGCCTGCCGAGCAAGCTGGAACCGATCAAGACTCCATTGGCCAAACTTCAAGAGGATTCTGCGGCACGACAGGCTTTCAGGGACATTGCTGTCATGCTACGGAAGACGTCTCTCGTTGATGACACCAGTCTGTCGGCCAAGTTGGACGACGGAGCTGCGTGTGTGGAGAAGCTGAAGCCGATTAAAGCCGTAGCTCAATATGAAGACTTTGAAGAACTCATCAACGGATTGGATGAGTTTGACACAAAACTTTCCAAACTTCGGACTTTGATGGACGAAATTGCTGACTACCCCAAGAAAATTTTGGCTTTGAAAGATGTCCAGCTCAGTATAAAGAAGTCGATGTCAAATGATGAAATTGAGGCGGAAGTGAACAAGTTGAAAGCAGTAGAAAGCATCAATGAGATTCGTGTATACCTCAACGATACAATGCCGAAGTTCAAGACAATCGGGAGTACTTATATCAAAGAGTTTGCGAAAAATATGACTCGGTGGAATCAAGTGAATTCCATTCAAAAAAGTTTCGAAGGGACCGAATTCGTCGAGACTCTCAAGTGCCTCGCAAACAAACAGATCGACTCGACTGCCGTAACCGCATTCGCCGAGTTGGAAAAAAGTATCCGAGCACTCGGAAGCCAATCGAAAGCGAGCGATGCGAAGGAGTACTTGAAGGATCTGAAAGAAGTGATCGAGAAGGGAAAAGCGGCGAAGAGCGCGGCGGACGGCATGAAGAGCAAGAGAAGACGGAGACGACGGAGCAGCGAATCGGACGAGATGCTGAAGTTGGCGGACGCGGAGAAGTTGGCGCACGACTTGGGGAGAGGAGTGCAAGTTCTGAGGGAGATGGGCCAAGTGTACGAGAACGGAGAGAAGGTGAAGTTGTTGGCAGAGTCTGGAGCAGACGTCGACGCGGCCGTCGCATCGATTCCGAACGCTCAGAACGTGTGGACGAGTGGTACGAGGAGTTCGATGAAGGCGTTGGTGAGTCAAGTCGAGACGTTCAATCAGTTCGTCACAAAGAACGGGAACAAGGACCTGAAGACAACGTGGACACTGTTTGAAGAGGCTCAGAAGATCTCCGGCGCTCCGATCGATGCGAGACTCTTCAAGGATCCCATCTCAATCGAGCTGGCCAGTCATCCGGATCCGAAAGTGCAGGCGTCGGCGAAAATTTTCGATGAGTTGAGCCACCTCCAACTGGATTACGCCAAACAGAAACGGTCGGATTTGAGTGCTGCCTCGCTGACTCTTCCGTCCATCCACTCCTTCTTCAACGACTTTTTCAGCGACTTGTTCACCAGCTCCTCCGCACCGTCAGTTTACGTCTTTCCTCAATTCCTCAGTCAAGTGTTTCAGATCGGACGGATCGGACGGATCGGACGGATCGGACGGATCGGACGGATCGGACGGATCGGACGGATCGGACGGATCGGTCGGATCGGATGGATCGGACGGTCCGCCCATCAAGATTATTGCCATCGGCGCCGCCGGAATTCTTGTCATCGCAATCATACTCGTTGCAGTCGGATACTTCGGTCACGATTGGATCGTTCAAAAGTATCGGTGGAAGAACAGGGAACGGTACTGGATATACACGGTTGGTCTTGAAATGAAAAATGTTTAAAACAAATTTCTTCCAGTTTCTTCGTGAAGAATTGTCCGACGAACACGACATGACATGTTTGAGGGCTGACCTCTGCTACAACAACTTGAAAGATGTCGAAAAGTTGCTGAAGAAAGGATTTAATGTCAACAGATATGGTTCGATTGCTCTAGTGCAGAATCTTCAAAAATTCTATAACAATCCGTTGCAGAGTTGAATACGACAAACCTCCACTTGGCAGTTGAAAAAGGCCATGAAAAGTTCGCAGATTTGCTTATTAGGAATGGCGCAGATCGATTGGCACTGAATGAAGAGAAGGAAACACCTGAGCAGTTACTGGAGAAATTGATCATGGAAGAAAACGATGCAGCAAAGATACACGCATTTCTGGAAGTCGCGTATGTTTTTGCAAAGTACGAAGGGAAAAAATTTCGCCAACGTGAGTTCTTGTTCTGAATGAAACACAAATTGTTGGTTTACAGGAGTTCCGGAACTCTATCCTTCAAAATCTTTCGCTGTAGTGCTCACGAATCCAGGAGGAATGGCTCATTTCTCAACCAAATGGCCGAATCAAGTGTGCGACGATGTGCTCGGACCGAAAACAAGTCACATCGTGGTGGATGTGGATCAGGACGACGCTTACAATTTCGAGAAGAGCGGTCACAGTTTGAAGGACTTCATGACCAACATTACGAGGTTGGCACTCTCGCAGAATTCTTTCACTAGTTCTTGTTGCAGTCCGGCCGTGCTCGTCAAGAAGTCCTGGTTGGATGTATGTGTGAAGAGTCGTTCGAACTTTCACAAGGACTATGACCATCGAGTCACTAAAGTCAGATTTAACGGAAAAGTTTACGAGACTGTCGACAAAATGAAGATGTCGGCTCGCGGTCGAGTGAGTTCCGAGTAACGCTGACTTTCTCTATTTCATCTCGTTTCAGGGTATGCCTTTTCTCACTGGTATCGCCGTGGTTTACGCGAACAACTCAAAACTGGCACAAACTCCTCAAGATGCAAAAGTTCTCGACTTTGTGGAAACCCTTCAGCCCATAAGTGGTGGAGTTTCCTCGTCTTTTGCGTATGATCTAAAACCAGCATATCACCATCCAAATTTGAAACCGAATTTCGTTGTATACGACACCCCGGTGAGACCTGTTCTCATACACAAAAGAATCTAGTCTTTTTTCAGTCAGTGGACGATATTGCTGGAGTTTTCGCCAAATTCCCGAGAGAGAAATGTACGATTATGTCGATGAACGAGTTCTGCGCCTTCATTTTGGAGATGAAGTCGACTGCTGCCGCCACTACTACTCACACCACCAAATCGAGCGTTGTGAAAAGCAATACCACTCGCTCGGCCACCAAATCTTCAGCTCCGCAATAACTATTAGGTTGTTCGGAAAGTTCCAGTCATTTTTCATAATATGTTTTTGAAGATTGTTTTTTCTATCGGGAAGCTAGCACGTTAGTTGTCGTTTTATCAGTATGTTGGTAGGGTATTGAAGTGTTAACACAGCAACGGATATCATTTTCCTGTTCCCGAGTAGTGAGATATGCCGAACGTTTTTGTCCCTAACAACTTACATTTCCGAAATATAATCTTATTTCTATTTCTATCTGACCTGAAAATTGCCGACATTGATCGCCGTTCAACGGAGGTTTACAACAAAGATGCACCCACTCGAACTACCGAGCGACGTGCCGAGTGGGTTGACAAAGACGCTCAGCCAGTTGACGGGCCAAAACATGAAATACACGAAAAAAAGGTAATGTTATCAATATGATGGTCTGTCCGTGGAGTTGAATATTGGGAGCTGCTTGATGACGGCATCACTATTACGGCCGATGTCTACACTGGTCAGCTGAGAAAACTCAGACTCTATGTGGATCTCCATTGGGGGAAAAATGCGAAAGTTTACATTCAACATGATAACGCTCGTCCCCATGTCGCCAGAAAGGCCAACGCTGAACTCGCTGGATACGGCTGGACAATCTTGTCTCACCCACCGTACAGCCCAGACCTGGCCCCCAGCCGCAGGAGTTCTGGAAGGAAGGTATCCACAAGTTGGTGACACGTTGGCATACAGTCATCGAAAAACATGGGCAATATGTCTAATTAATCGGATAACTTGTTTCACAATAAATTTTTCTGAACCCAAAAATGACTGGAACTTTCCGAACAACCTAATAGATTTATGAACACCTACGCAAAAATAAAAGTTTCGAATCAAAGAACAATTGATCTTTGCATTCTTTTCACTGAGTATGTTTGTGTTCGCTATTCCGTTTTCCGTTATTGGCGTCTCAAGAACGTATCTTAACTTTGTCGGAACGTTTTCAAAAACGGGATCCACCAAAAAGCGCAAATCAACTTTTGCAGCCTTATTCCACTTGTCCTGTTGCTCTTTGAGATTGAGCTTGATGGCACTCTCCAATTCGGCCACTCCCGCCAAGCCGAGAACTCCGAACGCCTCGCCGATCCTTGAGATGTTCTTCGTGACACTCTGCGGCAACTTCTTACTCTCCGTCACAAGTCCGTCGAGTTTGCCGGAGACGTCGTTCACGTCGAACTCGAGAATGTTCCGGAACGTCTTCTCGGATCCAATGTCCAGCAGTTCGGCGACTATCGCGTAAAATTTGTCCGGATTCCTCGCCAGTGCCGTCTGGATCGCAATTCCATTCATGAGCCGCGAAAGAGTCGATAGATCTCTGACCGTCTGCGCGATGACGTTTTCTGAAAACAACTTTCTGAAATTAACACGATTCGTGACAAAGTCTCGGTCACCTTGGATCGTCGTTTGAAATGTGCATAGTACTATTCCTAGAACTAGCACCAATTTCATTGTATTCTGTAAGATTTCGAGCTCGCAAAGACGATCAGAGCATCCAAAACCCGACCTTTTTCGTTGTTTGCTCCTATCAGTCAGCGCCAACTCTTCAGAAAACCAATGTAATGAGACTGATACTAGGCTATCGGAAAGTCCGTGAAAATGCTTCCGGTTTGCCACGTTGTGGTCATCAAATATTGCTCTAAACTCTGTCTTTTTGCACCTAAATTTAATCAAAATGATCACAGGCAAATGATTTCACTCTTTTCCTTTTCCTTATTGACATTGACGATAAGAATAGATAGTTCTGAGTGCGACAACACTCCAGATTGATAAGAAACTGGCACTATAAAACTTCGCCCCCCCTCCAACTTTTGACATCTGAAAATCATGCGGATTCTGCTGCTTACAGTGCTGATCGGCGGATCCTTGGCGCTTGGTGAGTCGGTTCGAAGTTGATCCCATAATCGTCATGTGCCTTTAGATTGCGTTCAGATCCCTGACAGTTCCATCAAGGCGGGAACGCGTGTGTACGTTCCGGATGGAGCCAAAGAGCCAGTGGCTCTTCCGGCCAACTTTGAGTGCACTTATAGCGTGAGTATCACAGAGCCATTGAAAAGTTTATGGATAAATTTGCAGATAAAAGCGCCAGAACTGATGTACGTCCACGTGACACTGTTTAACCAGTTGAAGGGCGGAAATGACATGATCACAGTCAGAGACGAGTTGGCAATGCGGACACTTGTTTCCAGGTTTTGCCCCCCGGATATTATCGACTTCTAAAAACAACAACGTTTAGCCGTTCGCCATCGGTTCTTGACTTCTACGTCTTCGCCAACACCACGTCCACATTCCAAGTGCTCACAAAAAGTGTGGAGATGGGCTCCAAGTTCCGAATGGCCGTGTTCTATCAGAAAAGTCGGTGGTAAAAGTGCATTTTGAAGACGTGTTTTTGTTGCTGTTCTTACAGTGCCTGTTCCCGTGGTTTCTCAAGTTGGAAACGACGGTTTGAGCTATGTTCTGTTGAACGATTTGCAAGTGAACTCGAACAAACCACCGCAGAACGTGCAGGGGACTGAAAAGGTTCGGCCCATGTTTAGGGACTTGACGATCAAAAAGTCAATCTGCTTCCAGATCGTCCTAACGATCGCCGAATCGCAATGGCCGGCGGATAACTTTGCCGCCTACTACGTGATCGACGGAAACTTCGAGACTTCCCGCGCCGTCTACCACGTTTCCAACTTCATCCGTCGCAACTTTATCAGTTCGGGCAACAATTTGACCGTCGTCGGCTTGGATAATCTCGTTTCGGAGAGCTCGTTGATATTCTCGCCGGCGTCGGAAGTGCAGAAATTCGACGATTTCACCGGATTCACCGCCTATTTCGAAGAGCAGAAGCTGACAATCGACGCGGTCGGAAAGAGGAAGGCGGTGACTGTCATTTCGAAGGATACCAATGGAGTTGTCTTCAATTCTGCTGCATTTAACGGGGTAGGGGCTGGGAAATTTTGAGCTCTTGTGTATGGGCATACTCTTTTTTCAAAACGCTATATCTCCGCTGCCGTTGGAGATATCAAAAAGTGGTCAACTAAACAAATGTTCAATAAGCGATTTTCTACATTTTATCAGTTGACCACATTTCGATATCTCTACAAACAACTGAGATACCTTACATTGCAGACATCCTGCTCAGTCGAAGCGGTAACTTCTCCACTATCGACTTCTTCCAAAGTACTTGCGGATTTCACCAACATCACCGACTTTCCATATGTTCTGAGCCAAAAATCCTTTGCAATTATTGTCCAAGACTGTTCTGTGAACTTTTCCCTGCTCTCTGCCTCAGTTTAATATAGTGGATAATGAAGTTTGCGTGCTGAAAAGTTGAAAGTCAGAAAAATGCGAAATTCTGTCCAATCTGATGCCAGGACCAGCCCGTGACATCACTTTTCGTGCGCCCAACACATCAAATTGATAAAAAGGGGGTTAAAAAGAGAAAAAGACGAGTAACTTCAGTTTCAGTCTCTTCCAAATGAACCGGAATTTATTCATCTTTCTGCTTTTTTCCATCATCGGCGTCACGCATGGTCTAGGTATTATAGTGTTCACAAAAACGTTGCGAAAACGTCGTTTTGAACGCAGATTGCACTCAAATCCCGGATTCGGCAATCAAAAACGGATATCATGTGGTTCTGCCGTTGAACTCGCCAGCTCCAGCGTTTCTACCGCCTAATTTCAACTGTACTTATCTGGTAAACTTGTTACACTTTCAAGAAAGTCTATTATTCTTTTTTTTACAGATAAAAGTGTTCGAAATGCAATACGCCACAATTACTCTCACAAATGGCTTACTCGGAAGCAACGATTTTATCATTGTGGATGAAGGATTCGGGAAACGGACTACTGTCACGAGGTACCGTATTCAAAGCAATGTATCTCGGCTGTTTGTAGAGATATCGAAATGTGGTCAACTGATAAAATGTACACAATGTCTTGATGAACATTTTATCAGTTGACAACTTTTTGATATCTTTATCGATAGCTGAGATATATCAATTTGAATAACGAATCGTAGTGGTCCCAACTCTTTTCAGCCGTTCCTCCTACTCTCTCACTTTTTACGTCTTCCCAAACACGACGGCAAGTGTGCAAGTGACCACAAAAAGTGTGAACATGTACTCTCGATTCCTCATCGATATCGACTACGAGAAAAGTAATTATTATCTTGGGAGATGGCCTGAAAATCAGCAGACTTGTCAAATCCCGGGCCGGGCCAGCAAATCGTCGGCCCGGAAGTTAGACCTCAAAAAAAATATGCAAAAAAAATATGAAGGAAGAGGAAAACGCGTGCGGCAAAATTGCTAAAATGGCGTGCCAGAGTTGCAATCAATCGCTCCGCCCACTCTTGAGAAAATTTTCGTAATTTTTGTGAAAATTTTGCGACTTTAAACAGCAATTTCTATTTTTTAGCAGGTTTTTATGCTATAACATTGCCTTTTTAAGTCTATAAAATTTTAAGTCTATAAAATTATGTTCGTTTCGAAGTTCTAGTTCGCTTTGAATTTTTAGGTGCATCCTCCCGGGCCGACCGGGCCGGAAAATTTCCAATTTTGGTCCGGCCCGGCCCGTTGCAAGTCTGAACATCAGTTTTTCAGTGTTTGCTCCGTATGCGTTCCCTCTTCAAAAGTACGAAGTTATGAATTATTATTCGCTGAGAAAACTGCAAGTTCCCAATTATTACAACCCGCAGACACTGTACTCTAAAGAACCGGTACACATTGTGGCCCAACTGCTTCTCTCCCACTACAACTTTCCGTTTCAGATCCATCTCTCGCTTGCTCAGGCCAACTGGCCGGCCACAATCTTTGACAACTATTTCGTGATTGACGGAGACTTCAACACACCCGTTTCGATCCATAGACTCTCGGAATTCGTGGACGCTTCCTTTGTGACGACTACGAATAACATCACGCTTCTCGGATTGGATAAAACCGTTTTGGACTTTGCAATCGTTCTGAATCCTCTGTCAGAAGCCGTCAAGTTCGATGCTCTGAGGGCGGAGAGCTCATTGAAGGCTATTCATCGAGTCACGATTGATGCGATGAACTCAAAGAAAGCGGTGGAGTTTGTGAGCGTCAATTCTAACCAAATAACTCTAACTTCGATTGGGTTTAGCAATGTGAGCTCCTGTGCTTTGTCTCCCGAAATACAATTGAAATACTATCTTACAGTACTTCCCGAACCGGACCGCAAAAATTGTGACAGGACCTCCGAACAGTTACAGCGAGTTGGTGTTGGATATGGTCAACGATGAGTACATTCAGCCGTTCCCCATTCCATTGCGATACTTCACACTGATTCTGGAGAACTGTTCGTTGACTTTCAGCCTTTGGTCACCGAGCTGATGATTTATGCATTGATGCATCCAATCTGTACTTTTTGACAACAAAAATAAGTCGTTGAGCCAAATAATTTATTAAGCAAGACAACTTTTTTGAGATCGTACCAGGGCTGCGCCTTTGAACCACTTGCAATATTTCAATCGGTCCCAAAATTTGCAGGCTTCTTGGACATGGGTTGAAGCATACTGAGACCAAGTTTCAGCCCGATCGGATCATCTGGTCCCGAGATATGCCCGAAATTGGCCGGAAGCCCGGGCTTTTTGGAAAAAAATCGGCCAATGATCCACATATCTCGGGCCCCCGACGATCCGATCGGGCTGAAACTTGGTCCCAATGGCCCTCAATCCAAGTCCAACAATCTTGCAAAGTTTGGGTCCGATCGGAATATTTCAAGTGGCCACGGCGACCAAAAGTGTAGAAAGGGGCGTGGCCTACAAAATTGCCGCAATTCCAGCACACTTTTCCGCTATTTTTATGTTTGATATCGACGAAAGAAGAGCACATTAAAGAGAGAAAACATTGAAATTTTCGTGAAAACGCCGCGTTTGAGACGTTTTTCACGTTAATACAAGTATTTTAAGCGTTCAAACGGCAAAAAGTATTGGCGAATGACTGAAATTCGCGCATTTTCAGCACAAAACTTGAAAATCGATTTAATTGATTAATTTCTGAATGAAACGTGTTTAACAAAGTTAAATTTGGGTAATTTTTGACGAAAATCATGAAAAATGGGGTTAAATTTCGAAATTCACGCCAAAATGGTGAAAAACCGCGCTAGGCCACGCCCCTTTCTACGTTTTTGGTCGCCGTGAGTGGGTCAAAAGTCAACGAAAAGCGCGGGCCGGCCAATTGCCCAGCCCCGGATCACACAGTATTTCACAAGAACGAGTCATCGTTGGCCGAGGATTTCTCGTTGAGCAGGTAGGTTTCAGTGCACACGGACGCTGCAAAAATTAGTCATTCACAAAAAAAAAATCCGACGATCACTTTTTTTGTACGAATGAAAATCCTTACATTCGGTCTCCGGCTGCTTCATTTTGATTTGCTCACGAGCCAGGAGGTTGGTGCGGAGTTTCGGGTCGCACGAATCATTGGAATAGTGGACGAGGGAGCGAGGAGACGAGACACACGGCAGCAGTTCCGAGAGTCGGCTGGAAGCGGTACTACTGTATGTATCGAGCTGTCAATATTATCTATCCTAACAGTTTTAACGGGTCGGTAAATTTCTAAGGAGAACGTACAAACCAGAGTTGAACGGAAGAACTCAACGGAAGAACACGGAAGAATTTTTATCTTTTTTAGAAAATTTTTTCATGAAATGTGATCAACTGACGAAATGTATAGCAAAGTGAACTCTGCTCATAGAAAAATAATTGTAAATTTAGCTTTTCATACAAAAAAGTTACGCGAGTTGTTCCGTGAAAAAAGGGCAAACGAATAAGAACTCGAATAACTTTTTTGTATAAAAAGTTAAATTTACAATAATTTTTTTATGAGCAGAGTTCACTTTGCTCTACATTTCGTCAGTTGATCACATTTCATGAAAAAATTTTCTAAAAAAGATAAAAATTCTTCCGTGTTCTTGCGTTGAGTTCTTCCGCTCAACTCTGGTACAAACGCCATTAGGATTTCGAAACCTATGAGTCAACAATATTCGTGTTTGCACACGTCAAGAACCCGCCGACGCATTCCGATCGCCCACTGATCATCAGAAAAGCCCACGCATCGCATAATTGCTCTGTTGTCTGTGCCTGTCTACCCAAATTGCTAGTTTCCAGGGCAAGTGATCAGAAATCTTTGTGGTTTTTTGACTTGTTCTGGCACCCACGTCTTGACCATTTCACGGAATTTATCCGAGAAGACCAGGTAGACGAAGAAGGACAAGGAGACGTTGCAGAGGCCCAGGAAGACGGCTGAAACAGCGAAACTATGTACATCGGCCTTCATGCGTACTGGGCCTTACCAATGGTGTTCCACACACAAATCGCAGGCTCGTTGGTGACAGCCGGTCCGAAGATGGTTGCGTACAAGAAGACAGGGATCGGTGGGAGTTCGGCGATCAGTTGGAGACCAGTGGTTATCAGAGTGATTCGGGTCACACAACGCTTTTCGGCTCTAAAAAAAGCGGGTTACTGTGGATGATGGATTGGGCGCGGGCGTACGTGAAATGGGACACGAAATCGGTTCGTTTCAGCACGAGCTTCCAGAGAATCGAGATGGCCATGAAGAGGAGCAAACCCATCGGAACGACGATAGCGAAGAGGAGGTTGGCGAACGTGTGCACTTTTTCCAGACAAACCATTATAAAGTCTGAAAATTGGGTTCGAGCACAAATGTAATGGAGGTGAAACAGAGAGAAAGTACCTTCAGACGCGTGAATGCTCGGAATGACCCGATTGCAGTGAGTGGTAAGCGTCACACTCCGATTGAATTTATACATCAGCGCCAATAATGCTCCAATCGAGAGAATGATCAAGTAGCTGCGCGACAAGTTCCGCTTGGTGCACAACGATTTCGAGTGGGACGGGAAGAAGACGTGCAGGTAGCATTCGGCGGTCATTAGGACCGTTAGCCTGGAAACATGAGCAATGAGCCGTGCTATGCACTTTTTCAGTTTCACAAAGTTCATGAATCATGTCAGCCGCCCAACAATTAGAGTTTGTGCCACTCACCACATTGCACAGAATCCGAAGAGGTTGACAAAGTAGATCTGATACGGATAATAGTTCCAGTAGATTTTGTCAATGTCCGAGCCGGGCTCCCACGCGGAAACGATGCGCAGCGCTTGCGGAAGCATACAGATCAACGTCAGCGAGTTCATGAGCTTCAAAACTTAAAATATCAGTGAAGCCTTTTGAAAACTGACCAGTCGGGTGCAGAGCATGCGGATGGCGATGTAGTATTTGATGTGGTCCGAGTTGTAGATCATCAGATTCACAAAGTTGCCGAAGAGGGCGAGGAGGAAGACGAAGATGAAGCCGTAGCCGACGAGCCACGTGTACAGCGGACGGTTCTCGCACGAGTTCGCCAGACGGTCGCACTCTTCCATCTGAGCCCGGTTGATCCGGTCGATGAGCTCCTGGAGCGGGTCATCGTCGTCGGAATCGGAAGAGGATGATGCAGTGGATACGGTCGAGTTGGATGCCACGTGGAACATTATTCTCTGCAAATAATCGCTTTGTGATTGTACGCTCGAAAGAAAAATTGTCAAAATCGATGATATTTGTGGTTTTTCGCCAAAAAATGAGCCAAGTTCATGAAAATTTAATGCTATTTTGTCGGCCTCACCGCAAAAGTGTCCAGACTCAAAAGCGGCGCAATAATGGGCGGTGAATCGTGGGTTTCGTTCGAATTTCCGCTTGAATTCATGGTGTTGCACGAAATGCGAGCAAAATGAATCGAAAACTTCGAGCACGCTTCTCGTTGGAGCCAATTAATTGGGCGTGGCTCGCTTGGGGTGAAACCTGAAATTTGACAAAATTATAGGTGTGCAGTACGAAAAGTGGCGCGGATAATGGTGATTATCACGTGTGTGTGTGTGTGGAATTCGGCGAATTTCGGTTAAGCAGACGAAAACATGCGATATTTGAGTGAGCAGAGAGCACGGATTCGGGTGAACACAAAAGAGGACGGATTGTTGGGGTGATGGCGAGGAAAAGGAAAGGATTTGATGACATTTTGTAGGAGGGAAATGGGGAAAAACAGGGTACTTTTGATATTGGAAATCAGTGAAGTTACATAGAAGAAAGAAGACGAGTTTTGAAGAGCGCGATTGCCCTTTGTCCCTTTGTCACCTGACAGAATACCGAATGAACACAACTTTTCGGCTCAAAAAGTTTCCATTTTCTCTTTTTGTGGGCTCATCAAAGATCAGTGTGCATTTTTGCATCGAAAAGCTAAAAGACGCTAATAATGGTGAAAAGAAATCGAACAAAAGTAGAGCCAGACGTTCTAATCCATCTTTTTCTCGGCCGCTTTTTCCATTACTTTCACCAGAATAATGCGCATTCTCCTTGCCATTTTCACTCGTTTCTTCCATCGAATTGGACAGCATTGACGCCTAAAAGTTTTAATTAAATTGAGAATCGCGAAAAAATCGCAGGAATGCGTATTCGATCAACAAATGTCATCCGCGCGCGGCCCGGAAATTGCTCATTTTTTGCACAGATTTCTCATTTGCGAATTCGAAAAGTCATGCGACGCGATGAAATGAGAAGAGAGGGAGAAACGTTGTTGAGAAATTCCTTAAAAACTTAGGGGGTTTCTGAAACTAAAAAAAAACTCTTCGCGAACCGGTGGAAAGTGATCAGTTCAGAGCGAAATGATGGCGCTTTTAGCGAGAGCCAATTTTCGATAAATCTGCAGAAATTTCTCATTTATTTACATGAAGCATTTTATAATTTACCCTCTCGGTCACCTTTCTATGAATTCCAGTTGATCGTTTTGACCTCGATCGAGCTGGAAATTCGTAGAAAGGCGTGCGACTCACACGACGGGCACGTGGGGTACACAGTGAGTCATACAAACGAAGCGGAACCATTTTTAGAAGAGAAAACTCACTGAATACGAAGACATCGATTGTTCCCCCAAAATGTTTCATCGAGCTCCGTCGACGGCGCGCCTGTCCAATCGATTTTCTGCAATTCTGTGAGAAAAGGACCGTCGCGATCGATCTGGCTCAAAGATGTCAAAAAAGTCGAATTGTTAGGTTTTTCGGTGATAAAAAGGCACGGATGTCATGGAAAAACAGAAAAAAAAACACGAAATTTAATGAAGAACACACACTGACCCACGGTTTTATTGAATCCGGCAAAAAATTGGATTTCTGTCGATGTTTCTAGCTGATGAAACGTTGCTGAAAGAGGTAAAAATCGATAGCAAACGCGGAAAATGCAATTTTGCGATGAAATAGTGATGTCTAGCACATCTTTAAGCGGAAAAAAGAGAAAAGAAACGAGGAATAGAGTGTCGTGTTGACTTGAGAGTTTGTCGAAAACTCTGGCTTTTCGTTATTAATCTAACGGCGGCCTAAAAAGATTGATATGACACCTAATTAGATTAATAAATCTTCTAGTTAGATTAATAAGTGCTCAAATCAAGTTTCACGCCAACCGTCTGCTGGCTCAAATCTCGATTGCGCCAAAAAAAAACAGTCGAATCTAATTAGGGCGCGTTTAGATCAGTAACTTTCTAATTAGATTAATATCGAATTGCCAGAGTAGTGGTACATTTCGAGTTTGACGTGAACTCTTTTCGAAAAACAACAGTTAAGCCAACGTCTTTCTTTTTTCATCAGTCTCTCGGTTGTAATGTTCATGAAACAGTAACACACTGATTCTCGAATAGTCGCTACATCCATATTACACACTTTCGTCGCCCGTCCAATTGTATTCACAGTCATTCGTGTTTCATCTCGTCAAGATTACACTTTTATCACTCGTCTCTTCTCTTCTCTTCCTTTTTGTTCGTTTTTACCAATCACCGACTGAAATTGTGTCCTTTTCGGTGTCAACAACCACTACGCCATAGTATTCACGTCTGTTTTTCCACAATGATAAGAATTTGAAGTGTTTTGAAGTGTTCAGACCTTTTTTTTAGTGTTTCGACCTAAAATTCAAACTATTGGCCCGAAATTGTCGACTTTTTCCACACTAGTGAGCCCATCATCATCGTCACGTAGAAAAAGTACAAAAAACTGTCAGAAAGTCGGTCACAAAGAAACAGTTCGTTCTGTTCTCTCCACACCGTATCATGGTGCATCTTTCGACTGCGGAGTCTAGTATATCGGTCTGTTATCAAACACAAACACTATCGCCCACCAAACTATCATATTCTGCTCATTCTTTCTTTTTCAACCTCGTCTACACATTTTCATCAGCTTTTTGAGTTTTTCGGATCAGTTTTAGCGTCTAATTTGAACAGGGCATTGTTTTTGATTGGATAGAGCGTAATCGAGCAGGGATAGAGCAAAATCCTCATCTTTGCACACGTATATCTTGCGAAACAATAATTATTTCAAAAAGCGGTCCACTATAAACTTGTAGCAAATTTTGTGCTCTACAACTTTGTACTTGAGCATTTTACCTCAAAACTTGTTATTTTTGAGTTATGGCCTAGTTTCTCAACAGTAACCACTACCCTAATCATGGATTTCAAGAGAAATGACACTTATTTAGTGTTTCAATTTCAACATATCCTTCCTCAAGCTGAATAAGTTTTCAATTCATATGGCTCCGTAAAATTATGTACTTTTTCCCCCCGTAAAACCTCTTTTTCTTATCGGCGTCTCACTTTTTGCAGCCTCTGGAATGCAACTTTTTTTTCGGCTGAAAATGTCAGTTTCACACCGGATTCATGTATCGCGTTGTGATTAGTTTTGAAGTGATATAGATAGCAGGTCAAGATGAAACCCGTAAGATTGTCAATTTTGGATAAGTGCCGTTTCAAGTCCGTGACAAGAGGTCGGAAAACCAAAAAGGTCGGAAGCCAAAAGGTCGGAAAAAAATGACAAAATTTCGGAAAAAGTGACAAAATTTCGGAAAAAAGTGACAAAAGGTCGGAAAAAAGTGACAAAAGGTTGGAAAAAAATGCCAAAAGGTTGGAAAAAAATGCCAAAAGATCGGAAAAAAATGACAAAACGTCGGAAA
The DNA here is from genome assembly GCA_946814055.1 of Caenorhabditis sp. 36 PRJEB53466. NCBI lineage: Eukaryota > Metazoa > Nematoda > Chromadorea > Rhabditida > Rhabditidae > Caenorhabditis > Caenorhabditis sp. 36 PRJEB53466. Next base: position 8,117,951 of record CAMPFS010000004.1, on the reverse strand, counting down.
AAAGTGACAAAAGGTCGGAAAAAAACGCTAAAATGTCGGAAAAAATGCCAAAATGTCGGAAAAACTGCTAAAATACCTGTTTTTTGACTTTTTGTAATTTTTTTTCCGACCTTTTGGCATTTTTTCCGACCTTTTGGCATTTTTTCAGACATTTTGTCATTTTTTTCCGATCTTTTGGTTTTTTTTTCCGATCTTTTGGTTTTTTTTCCGATCTTTTGGCATTTTTTCCGACGTTTTGTCATTTTTTTCCGATCTTTTGTCACGGACTCGCCGTTTCATCACCAAAACATGTACTTTGGCCACTTTCGAAACGAGTTATGAATAAAACCCATTGTTGTTGCATGTTAGTATTTTTGTTATTTTTTATTACTATTACCAACCTTATGATAATTGAGAAGCTGTAAATAATTTTACAGTTTCACAACTTCCACTTCCATTTGTGTCTCTGATTTCATTCGGTTTTTTTTGTTCTAGGCACCATACTTACTATTAATTATAATTTCCAGAAATGTCAGTCCAATCAAAGCTGCTCGAGACGGCGATAGACCCCGAGAAACGGCGGCGAGCGCTTCTGCTGGCCGTCGGCGGCGTCGCTTCACTGGCAGTGGCTCATTGGATGACTGTGACGAGAGCGCGGAAGCACGGAAAACGGCTGGAGAAGGAGGAGAGTGTCTCTTCGGACGGAACGCCCAAAACGGTCAAGAAGAAGGCGTTCGATCCGCAGTTTTTAAGGCAGTTGAGGGAATTGGTCAAGATTATGGTGCCCGGAGTGTTCAGCAGAGAGGCCGGCATTATTGGTGAGTTGATTGGCGTGTCACGGCGACCAAAAGTGTAGAAAGGGGCGTGGCTTAATCTGAGACGCGTTTTCTGAAAATTGCCGCAATTTCAGCACTTTTCCGATATTTTTATGTTTGATATCGATGAAAGAAGAGCACATTAAAGAGAGAAAACATCGAAATTTTCGTGAAAACGCCGCGTTTCAGACGTTTTTGGCGTATTTCGCAATACGCGCTCCGCGGCCAATCGCCGCCGCAATTTCGGAATTTTCATACCGGCCGATGTGAGTGTCGGAAGTGATTAAGCACGTTAATACAAGTATTTTAAGCGTTCAAACGGCAAAAAGTATCGGCGAATGACTGAAATTCGCGCATTTTCAGCACAAAACTTGAAAATCGATTCAATTGATTCATTCTCTGAATGAAACCTGCTCGTTTTAAGCTCAAAAAATGCGCGATGATTAGTTTAACAAAGTTATGCAATCACATCGCCGAAACCCGTACAAAATTTGGGTAATTTTTGACGAAAAACATGAAAAATTGGGTTAAATTTCGAATCTTCGCGCCAAAATGGTGATAAACCGTACACGCTAGGCCACGCCCCTTTCTACGTTTTTGGTCGCCGTGCGTGTTTGATGAGAATTTCTGGAATATTATAGAAAAACTGCGCAAATTCGGACGTTTTTGCTGAAAAAGCGAATAGCTGTTGTAGAAGCACTAGAATAATTGGAATTTGTTGAAAATCCATCATTTTTCATACAGGAATGCACTCGATCATTCTGATCTGCCGAACCTTCCTCACAATATACGTGGCACAGTTGGAAGGATCAATGGTACAAGCGATTGTGGAGAAAGTAGGTGCTACAGTAGTATCCCTACAGTAATCCCGATGATCTAGGATGTTCTTCAATTCGTTCTGCACCTCGTCAAATGGATTCTCGTCGCCATTCCCGCCACATTCGTCAATTCGATGATCCGATTCTTCGAATCGTATCTCGGCTTGGCGTTCCGGACCCGGCTCACGAAACACGCGTACAAACAGTACTTTTCGGTGAGTTTCACGAAAATTGTTCTACGAGTAATATAGTAAAGAGTGTGAAAAGTTGATGAAAATATGGGAAATGTGAAACTGAGAACAGACATCGCACCGGATTTCAGGATCAAACGTACTACGCCGTCTCGAACCTCGACACCCGACTCCAGAACGCCGATCAGTGTCTGACCGAGGACATTACAATGTTCTCGCAGAGTGTCGCCCATTTGTACTCGCATTTGACAAAACCGGTACTTGATATTGCCCTTATCACGTGAGTTTTTCGGCGGTTTTAGCAAATAGTAGACATGACAATGTATTTCAGTTGCTTGAAGAGATATTAAAAAATTGTCAACTGATAAAATATGCACAATTTTCTAATGAGCATTTGGTTAGTTGACAACTTTTTATTATCTCTAAGAGCAGCTGAGATACATCGTCTTCAATGAAGAAGGTACGTTCAGATTCACCCTTGTGAGACTGGCAGTTCAGCGCGGAACAGGTCAATCCACATTCCTCCCCTCCTGCCTCGCGATAATCGCCGTCTCGACGACTGCCAAGATTCTGAAAGCGGTGAGTCCCCGATTCGGACACATGGTCGCCGAGGAAGCCCGTCGGAAGGGACACCTACGCTACCTGCACTCGCGAATCATCACCAACTCGGAGGAGATCGCATTCTACGGCGGTCATCAGGCCGAGTACAAACAGTTGGACGGTGCGTACAACTCACTCTACGAGCAGATGATGACGATATTCAAGAAGCGCATTCCGTACATTATGATCGAGCAGTTCCTTATGAAGTACGTGTGGTCCGGCACTGGAATGGTCATGATTGCACTGCCGATTCTTGCCGCCGAGTATGCCGACGATGAGAGTGAGTAAGGACGTGAGAAAAACACTGTTTCAATGCTTTTAGAAGCGACAAAGCTGGAAGACCTTCCGGATCACGGAGTCTCGGAACGAACACGTGGATACGCGACCGCCAAGACCCTTCTGTTCAATTCGGCCGACGCCGTCGAGAGACTGATGACGAGCTACAAGGAGATCACAGAGTTGGCAGGGTACACGGGAAGAGTTCACGAGATGTTCCGCGTGTTTGACGACGCCAAAAAGGGCATCTATCAGAGATTGACAGTAACCGAACAAGCGGCCAGAGGAGAACGATTCGATACGTCGAGAATTGAGGGTAAGATCTGTTTATTCAAAACGCTATATGTCAGCTGTCGGTGGAGATATCAAATAGTTGTCAACTGATAAAATGTTAATTGAGAAATTTTGTACATTTTATCAGTTGACAACTATTTTCTATCTCTATAGACAACTGAGATACATCTACTCAAAGTTGCTTCTACTTGCAGGCCTAATCACCGACTCGGAAACCGATTCGATTGTCCTGAACAACGTGCCAATTGTGACGCCAAACGGAGATGTCGTCGTGAAAAACATGACGCTAACTGTAAATCTGTAACTTTTTGCTTAAAATTCAAGTTTACATCGTCAGATAACGACAGGAATGCACGTTCTGATCACGGGACCGAATGGATGCGGAAAGAGCTCATTGTTCAGAATTCTCGGAGGACTTTGGCCGGTTTATCGGTCAGTTTTTAGGCTCCAAACAACCGTTCGTGTGCGGTGTGAACATTTTTTGATGATTCAGTGGTCAACTCGAAAAACCAACATCGGACCGCATGTACTACATCCCTCAGCGACCGTACATGACGCTCGGCACCCTTCGAGATCAGGTCATCTATCCGGACACGACGATTCAGATGCGAAGGCGAGGAATATCGGATCACGACCTGATGGTGATGCTGCGAATTGTGCACTTGGAGCATATTGTGGAGAGGGAGGGCGGTTGGGATGCGCGCAACGATTGGATGGACGTGCTGAGCGGAGGCGAGAAGCAGAGAATGGGCATGGCGCGGGTGTTCTATCATAAGTGCGCCGGAAGCGGGGGGTACTTGTTGTACGTACTCTCACGTTTCAGACCAAAATACGCGTTGCTCGACGAGTGCACCTCTGCAGTGTCGATCGACGTGGAAGGAAGCATCTATCAGGCGATCAAGGACGCCGGAATCACTCTGCTCACAGTCACACATCGCCCGAGTTTGTGGTCAGTTTGCAAAACGTCTCCTTTCTTCAAACTAGCACGGCGGCCAAAAACGTAGAAAGGGGCGTGGCGCCTAGCGTGCACGGTTTATCACCATTTTGGCGCGAAATTCGAAATTTAACCCCATTTTTCATGTTTCTCGTCAAAAATTACCCAAATTTTGTACGGGTTTCGGCGATGTGATTGCATAATAACTTTGTTAAACTAATCATCGCGCGCACTTTTTGAGCTTAAAACGAGAAGGTTTCATTCAGAAATGAATCGATTGAATCGATTTTCTCTTTTCGCTGCGCTTCTAGAGAATATGTTTTTCTGATTCCTCACTTCGAAAAAGGAAAGTTTCATATGTATTGCAGCCTTCATTCAACAAGTAGGTGTTTCGGTAATAATGGGGTTATTCAGGCTGTGAAAAAAATGATTGTTTTCTGTTTTTTTCGTTTTTTTACGTCAAAAAACCCAATTCAGCGGTGTAAAAAAACGAAAAAAACGGAAAACAAACATTCGCTGAATAGCCCCATAAGTTTTCCGTAGAATGACATTTCGAATTAAAATCCCGCCTGCCGCGACCGTTCTTTCATTTTGCTTCGAGACCCGCGCCACCTCAAAAGTCTCTGCGCCTTTAACTTTCGGTCGCCGCGCGCGCCTTTTTCTCCGTTTGTCAACGAAAAACATAGTATTAAGTTTTGTGCTGAAAATGCGCGAATTTCAGTCATTCGCCGATACTTTTTGCCGTTTGAACGCTTAAAATACTTGTATTAACGTGCTTAATCACTTCCGACACTCACTTCGTCTCAAAACTATCCACATCGGCCGGTATGAAAATTCCGAAAATGCGGCGGCGATTGGCCGCGGAGAGCGCGTATTGCGAAAAATGCCAAAAACGTCTCAAACGCGGCGTTTTCACGAAAATTTCAATGTTTTCTCTCTTTAATGTGCTCTTCTTTCGTCGATATCAACAAAAAAATAGCGGAAAAGTGCTGAAATTGCGGCAATTTTCAGAAAACCCGTCTCAGATTAGGCCACGCCCCTTTCTACCCTTTTGGTCGCCGTGAAACTAAAGCCACACCCACACAATTTCCAGGAAATTCCACACACATCTCTTGCAATACGACGGCGAGGGCGGCTACAAAGTGACGGGCCTGAACGAGAAGACAATCGGCGAGCGGCTCAGCTATTCCGAGGAGAAGCAGCAGCTCGAGAAGCAGTTGTCCGAGGTGCCGCGGTGGAAAGAACGACTGCAGGAGGTGTGCCAGTTGCTCGGAGACGAGGATCATCTCAACCTGTCGATCGACACCGACGAGAGTGATTAGCGCGCGGACAGTTGTGTCGTGTAGTCGCCGGTTTTTTTGTGCATATTGTCTTTCTTTTTTCGGCTAATAAATTATGATGACATTCGGATGGAAATGCAATAGTTCGAGTTCTATGGGGTTTCATTCCCTTTCAGCAGACACTTCTGAAATGAAATTCCATTGCATTTTCGAGGCGTTTGGTGCTTACCAAAAGCGAGCGCATCTTGTACTTTTCTGCGAACTCAAGCGCAGCAGCTCGCGAGCTCTTCATAAATCCCCTCTTGAAATAGAGAATTTGTCCTTCACAATACCTAATGACCGTCATTATCTGATAGCGATCGGCGATTTCGAGTATTTGTTCGTACTTTTTGGCTGAAATATCTACTACTTCGTGTTTGCCACCATCGTTCCAACTGACAATTGATATTGAGTCGGACGCCGTGAACAAGTTGAAGTATGGTCTTCCAAGCACTGCGTTGGCAATTGTTGAAACCAAGCGATTGTTGACCTGACTCAATTCTTGCGGCTAAAACTGGAGAATGAAAGGCGAGAAGCTGGACAAAGAAAACGAGATGGGCAAGGCCGGAAAAGAATCAACCAACCGTTTTGCTGACGTACATCTTTTCAGTGTTGCCTATAAAGACAAAACTATCCTCGAAATAGGGATCATACAAATTGAAAAGCAACGTTTTCCCGTCCTCTTGCTGAATTGCATTGACACGAATCTCAATTTCAACCTCCAAAGCTCCTTGGTCAGTCAGAAATCCACTGTTATTCTTGAACATGACGTCATGAGGAATTAAGAATCGCTGTCCCGCTGTTTCTTGTCGCATTAAAAAGACCTCTTTGAGCGTTATCGAGCGCGCACGAGAGGCATTAAGAATACGTAGCACGAAGGTGGTCAGGCAAAGAGCATGCTTACTAGTGTAAAAGGGTATATGTATATATACTTCGAACCTGGTTGGGTAAGGGCTAGGATACGCAACGAGTACGACTCTCCTAAATTGAATTGGTTGGAAAAGAGAACGGATCTGGAGCGCTAACCAATGACGATTCGCAACTTTTCCAATATCCAGGCGCGCTTTGTCTTTTTTGCGAAAGTTCTCAATCGATATGTCAAAAGCACAGGCTCCTGGAAGGCAGTGATATTAGTTGTGGTATTATGCCGCGTCCAAAGTCTCGCAAAACCCGCAAATCTCGTGGATTTTGCAGTCCAAAGTCGGCAGAAATTTGCGGGAAATCCGGGGTGCGCACAGCTGAACGAGTGTTACCGTACACCATAAAAACTACGGTATTTTTTTGAAAAAAATTTAAATTTCTCGCGAGAATATTTGAAATTTTTTTCAAATTTCTTGGGTAAATTTTCAACGGTATTTTTTTTGAAAAAAATTTAAATTTCTCGAGAATATTTGAAATTTTTTTCCTATTTCTTGGGTTAATTTTTCAACGGTATTTTTTTTGAAAAAAATTAAAAATTTCTCGAGAGAATATTTGAAAAATTTGAAAATTTCTTTGGTAAATTTTTCAACGGTATTTTTTTGAAAAAAATTGTAATTTCTCGAGAATATTGGCAATTTTTTTCCAATTTCTTGGGTAAATTTTTCAACGAAATTTTTTTGAAAAAAATTTAAATTTCTCGAGAATATTTGAAATTTTTTTCAAATTTCTTCGGTAAATTTTTCAACGGTATTTTTTTGAAAAAAATTTAAATTTCTCGAGAGAATATTTGAAAAATTTTTCAAATTTCTTGGGTAAATTTTTCAACGGTATTTTTTTTGAAAAAAATTTAAAAATTCTCGAGAATATTGGCAATTTTTTTCAAATTTCTTGGGTAAATTTTTCAACGGTATTTTTTTGAAAAAAATTTAAATTTCTCGAGAATATTTGAAATTTTTTTCCTATTTCTTGGGGAAATTTTCAACGGTATTTTTTTGAAAAAAATTTAAAAATTCTCGAGAATATTGGCAATTTTTCAAATTTCTTGGGTAAATTTTTAACACTCGTTCAGCTGTGCGCACCCCGGATTTCCCGCAAATTTCTGCCGACTTTGGACTGCAAAATCCGCGAGATTTGCGGCGTTTCCGAGACTTTGGACGCGGCATTACAGAAACGGAAGCTCACCTCGAATCAACTCTTTTATCTCTGGTACAACCTCATCGATTCGAATCTCCACTTTCACGAACAACCCTCCGTCCGTCAAATACTCATTTCGTTCGGTCGAATCTTCGTTGACAAGTGCAATGCACTTGAAGTCGTGCCATTTGAACGGCTCCAAACACAACGACTCGGTGCGCTTCTCATCCTTGACACTACTTTTCGTCAAAACGGTCATTGAGGCCTCTCCGTCGACGCGTTTCACCCAATCGCTGGTCTGATAGCAGATCTTCGCGTGCAGCTCTTCTCCATTCGCAACACAATTTTTACGCATTCTTATTTTACTGTAATCCTTATCGTCCGGCTGAGGTCCGTCTAAAATTGTTCTCACCATTTCGTGCCGTCAACCTCACAGAGAACAAAGTGAATTTGTTTTCGATGTTTCCACTTCGCAAAGTCTTTGATAAACTTGATGAAGGTTCGCGATTGGGGACCGTCCATTTTGATTGCAATGATACGTTGCGCGAGATTGAGAATAAACGGTCACGTTTTCAAAATATTTTATTTGGATTTGATGATTATGCGGCGCGACGCGACAGATCCAAGCGGGTGGCAGAGATCAGAAGGGAAAAACTGACGAGATCACAAAACAGGGGCTAGAAAGGACAGAGAGAGAGAGACAAAGAGAGGAAAAGGAGACATGGCAGCAGAACAAAACTGTTTAAAGATGAGTTTGTTCGGTGTCCTGATAGAACACCATACTCGTGTCGGAGTTTCCTCGCGTCAACGGCGAGACCTGCCACTGCTGGGCGCTTCCGTTGATCGCCGAACGGGCAGACGAGGGCGCTCCGTCGCAAATGCTCCTGGAGTTGGATCTGTAAAGAGCGATGATCTTTTTTTTTCAACATGTTGCTAGAGAACAGTCAGTACCTTCTAGGACATTCGGGACCTCCGTTGGTGGTCATAATGCTCTGACCGTCGTCGCCAATATCGTTCTTCATCTGCAACTGCGTGTTCAACAAGCCGTACAGAATCCAATTGCTGGAGGAGCCAAAGTATGGAAGCAGGTGGACGCAGTAGATGGCGAAGAGGACCCATTCGGAGTTGGTGGCCGGCAGACCGAGCAGCGACATGATGATCGCGTAGAGGACCGAGAACCAGTAGGGCGTCCAGCAGACAAAGTAGACCGCCGCGATGAGGACCGTGTAGACGACGACGCGACGGACCGGGATTGCCGAGCGGGGAAGGACTCGCTTGTGCGCGTAGAGTTTGTTGATCAGTTTGACGTTGAAGTAGACGATGAGGATGAGCGGGACCACGTAGCCGAGGATGAACGTTCTGGAACACAAATCGATCGGTTGTCGAACGTCAAAACCAAACTCACGTGGAGGTGAACCAATAGAAAATGGGTCCGGGCATCATATCCGAACACTTGAACACCCGCACCCTCGTGATATTGATGCTATCATGCGCCTTGAGCTCGTGCAGCACCATCTCCTTGGCTTTCGCGTACGTGAGCATCGGCAGCAGGAGAACGAACGCGATTCCGGAGAGACAGACGATTGTGGAGATGACGAAGGTGCGGCTGCGTAGGCGGTGCTGATGCGGGTAGCAGACGGCCACATAGCGGTCGAACGACATGGCCGTGATGAGGAACGTGGAGGCGATGCGGCCGACGGAACCGAACACGTGGTGCACTTTGCACATTGTCGTGCCTGGAAAACGGCTCATGAGGAGTGCTCGAAAAGTGTGCAACACATTCTTTTACGCACCACGGTCTCCAGAGCTGACAATGGGCGCAAGTGCGCCCCGCCCAGTAGAGCGCAACATTGGCGCGAAATTCAAATTTTAACAGCAAAATTTGTGTTTTTTTGCCAGATTAGCCACGAAAAACCGATAATTTCTCATTTGTCTCTCGATAGACCGATTGTATAGGCTATTACGAATTTTTTAAGCGTAAGAGCGTTAAATTTGGTCAAGTCGCAAATCAAATTTATCCGTTTGAAGGTTTTTGCCTAAAACTGCGTGAATTTCAGTTGCTTTTCGGTAATTTTCGCGGTTCGAGCGCTTAAAATGCTTGTATTTACGTTTATTGTTATTATTAAAACCAATTCTGTCGGAAAACGGTCAAGAAAGCGCAAAATGAGAAGTGCGGCGAAAGCGAAAAAGCAAAGTTCGCGAAAAATGCGCCAAAACGTCATTAATTCTGAGAATTAGTGTGTTTTCATGTCGAACAATTATTTTTCATCGCTGTTGACCACAAAAATCAGAGAAAACCTGCTCAATTCATGAAAACGCCATTTGGCCGCCGAGGCCACGCCCATATTGTCAGCTCTGGAGACCGTGTTACCCAAATCTCGAGAAGCGGTAATCATTTCGAAAAGTTGTTGCAAATGTGACAATTTTGAGCACCCCGATACTTTGTGTCACGTACCGAATATCCAAAACCCGATGACCGAGTCGAGAATCGCCGGCGGCAGTGAGAGCGACATCACAAAATCGCACACACAAAGCGCTCCGATGTACAGAATCGCGTTGTCGCCGTGACGTTTCATTCTGGAAAATGAGACGGGCTTGGCATTCGGCATACGATTCGTCTCCTGAATACCTTTTTCGGCGATCCTCGACAACTCCTCGAATGATGGTGATGATCGATGAGTTTCCGCATACGCCCACAATGAAGCATAGCACAAAAACCACGACGACAATGAGTACTTTCGGTTGGAGTTCCTGCAAAAACGATGCTTTTTGACATGCGAAAAGCCGCAACACGCCGTTTGTTTTTCCCTCAACCATTTCCTGCTCCAATTTTTTGTCCATACCGATTATATCCGTTCGTATTGACACGGAAAACACTTGCTTTTCGGTGGATGAAATCGAAAATAGAAAAGTATGTGTGTGTGTGTGTGGGATTTTAATCAAATTTAACGCCGCTTCACTTTTTCATTAAGAGCCCCCGTTTTTGGGCAAATAATATGGTGAGTTTCATGTTTTTCCAGCAAAAAATGGCGTCTGTTGCCCAAATTTTGCAGGCTTCTTGTTGGGTCCAAGTTGCAGACCCATCGGATCGTCTTGGTCCCAACAAAAGTCCAAGACCAGGCCTGGGCCGGCCTTTTGCACAGCCCCGCAACTTTTCATCAATTTCAACGCCTCTTCCTTCGTGGCGACGAAACGGAAAAAAATTTAATTGAAAATGTTTCGGTGCCGCCGTCACAAAATTGGAAACGAGCCTACAATTATCGTAATTATTTCTCGCGCTTTTTCGTCATTTTTTCGCTTTTCCGCTCCTCAATAACCCCCGCAGAGGCACGAAAATGAAATTTGAAAAAAAAAAAAAACGCTAGCGGAATTAAATTATTTTCGTTTCCTCACGAACATTTTGCACACACACACACACACACACACAGATGTAATCTGAGAAATCGCAAAAAGCGGATGGATTTAATTACCCAATAAATCGGGGGAAATCTGCTTGCGGACGGGCGGAAGGGAAAGAATCCCATTTTATACCTAAATATTCAACTCAAACATCACGCCGTCTGAAGAAAAAAAGAATGCGTGCGTTTTGGCAAAAATTGAGAAAATTCGCCGAACTCTATAGGGTTTCTATTTCAAAAATATTATTTTAATTCTGTACGTTTTACGAGGAGCCACGTCATCGCCTCTTCTTCGTGAGCCCATGATCTCTCGATGCTGTGTGTGTGAGAGAAATATGAAAAATGGGTGAGGCTCAATTTCCCCTCGCGTCTAGAAAACATCGTTTTGGTGCACTTTTCGAGCTTTGGGAGAATGCGAAATGAAAATGCACTTGAATCCCAGAATGAGATTCGATTACGACGGGCGCTACGTAACGGATGTGATTCATTTAGGCGCGTGTTTCATGATGATTTTATTTTTTTTTTAAATTCAAATTTTAGACGAAACAGAAAGCGGACGACGGACACTTTGTTTCAATTTCCGGTTTCACGCGACACCCATACACACATCGGCTGTGAGGCATTATCAGATTCTGTGCGGTTCCGAGAACCGTGATGAATAGGTCATGAGTACTGGCACCGAAAAACAGCCGGATTGACACGTTCACACGCTTGGAACGACCATGCAGAAACGTTGAAAAGAGTTCAAAGACTGACCTGAATCGGCGGATAGACGTTGCGAACCCAGACGGCGCCGCCGGTGTGATTCGGGCAGAAGAGGATGCCGTCGTGTTGCGGAATGCACGCGTCCGTGTCGATCGAGGACATGAGCCGACTGTAATGCCTCTGATATATTTGCACTTCGGTCGCCGCGTCCATGTGCAGAAACGTCGGCTTTTCGACACTTTGCACCAGTTTTTCACTGGCGCTCTCGGTGCTAGTCGACACATTTTGAACCATTGACAATAGTAAATAGGGCGCTACTAGCGTCGTCGACGAGGTGGTCGGCATTTTTTGAAGAGTTTGAAGTCAACCGGCGCAAGAGAGTGATGTGGGCGCGAAATGAGCAGAAAGAGGGGGGCGTGCTCCCGGGACTCCGCCCACTTTTGCTCGCTTAACGAGGCAACACCGAGAGAAAAAGAGACTGCGTGAGAACGATCGGACGGCGGAAAATTTGTAATTTTTGAAGGAAAAGCTCATAAAAACGATATATTTTGAGTGGAATTTTCGAGAATTTGAAAATTTTTTGGTAATGGGGTGAAAAAAAAATGATTTTTTTTCCGTTTTTTTTTCGTTTTTTTACGTCAAAAAACCCGGTTCAGCGGTGTAAAAAAACGAAAAAAGAACGGAAAACAAACATACGCTGAATAGCCCCATAAAAACTCGGAAAACTGCTTACTTTCATTGAAATTCATTGAGCAAGCCTTTTCAAACGCGGCAAGTCGACTTGTGATGGCCAATTTGAATCAAAAAAAGCAGTTTTCCGAGTGAAACATTCGACAAATCGATCATTTTTTCAGTTTCAATACTTTCAAAAGTATTTGAACAAATTTCAGAAAGCCAGCGGCTTCATGAACGAATCCAGTTTTGTTTGGCACCGATAGTATGTTACTACGCCTGGCTGCGCCGTGCGTACTGTGTTGCGCGGCGCTGTGGTTGCGTTTTGCATTTGTGAACTAGTTTCTGTCTCGGGTTCGGATCCCACCGCGTGCAATTTTCTTTTGCGTTCTCAGAACTTGTAGACAATTCATTTTCCGATCATTCGGTGGACATGGCCGACACGTAGAAAGTGTTCCTCAAAATTGTATTGGAAATTGACCGCGATTTTCCATTATTTACATAGCAAAGTTTATAAGTTAAGAATCTAAACATGTGAGTTTCATGAAACTGGAATAAATGGATTTTCTCTCACTCCAGAGAGTGCACAGTGTCAAAATTGGTCCACTTCCGCATTTCCCTTCCGCGCCCACGCACTTTCTACGTCTCCAGGTGAAAATGGGCGAAAATAATTGAAATGCCATCTAAAATCACTTTCAATGTGTCACACATTTCACATTTTCCGAAGGCGTTTTGGAGCAGGTGAAAGCACAAAAATGGATTACGGTAGTTTGGAGCGTAGGGCAGCGGAGGAAAGTGGAAACCGAATATTAGAAATGAGGCAAAAAGTTTGAAATCAATCGAGCCAACCATTAATCCACTTATGACGAAGCCCTATTAGTGAAAATTTCATAAACACCAAAAGTGGGAGTGGGTGTCTGGTGCCTTATTTTTGAGAACATTTTTCAAAAGGTATACTGTAGGTAGGACGAAATGAAGTTTAAATTCGAATAACGAGAACGTCAATTCCAGTTTTCCAACTGAAATTCGGCGATAGCTGTCAAAAGTTCGAAAAAAACCGTCGAAAAAGTCGTAGAAACCATAAATTTCTTGGAATTTTTAAAGGAAAACTGATCATCTAGTGTCTAGACGGCTAGACCTCAGTGAAATCTATGAGATCCAGAAACGCAATGGAAAATTTCAGGTGGCCGGGTTCGAACCCGCGAGCACAAACAGCGTACAAATGCAAAACACAAGCACCGCGCCACGCGACGCACTTCCGCGCCGCCGCTCCCAGGGTGGTGATATAGAGGGTGACAGGTAATTTTCGGAAAACTTGTTTGGAACCTTTTAGAATTTGGCCGATTTTTTTTGAGAGATGGCTAAAATGTGAAAAACAGGAAGGTGATATCAATCGAGCGGGAAGCCGATTTAGGGGGAGGAAGAGCCCCGGATTTGGGATGCATTTCAATGTGAAACAAGTGAAAAATAAGGAAAACGACAAGTTTTTTCCGGGATCTTTGAATTCGCTTTTGCTGTTCGAACGCTCAAAATGCCTGTACTTATTTACGTGTTTTATAATTTCCGACACTAGTTTTGGGCCGTAAATCTGTGAAAAATGTCTTGGCGTTTGCGTTTTTACGAGCATTTCAATGTTTTCTCTTCGAAGGACCCAAATCTCTTCTTTTATCGATTTTTATCACAAATAGCGAAAAAGTGCCGAAAACGCGTCTTAGCACAGGTGTTGTTCCGGTGTTTTTGCAAATTTAGAGTCAATTTGATGAAAACTGTTTCAGCGACTTCACTTATTCGCTAAAAAGATTTTTTTAAAAAGTCAGTTCTTTGTGAATCGGTTGCGAAACGCGTGGGCGCAGAAGTACCCATTTTTCCAAAAAAAAAAGGTGTTCCCCAATTTTTCTGCGTTGCCAATCCTTCATAATCCCTCCAATTCTGCCCTTAACTAATCCCCATTCTTCTGCTTTCGGCTCAATTGCACTCAACTCTAAAAAATCTTTTTCGCCATTTTTCGCAAATTGACGGAAATTATCAAACTTTTGAAAAAGTAATCAAATTGCATCCGTTATGTAAGCATTTTTATCAGAAAACAGTACCGGAAAATTTGTTCCAAAAAAAAAAAGAGAAAGGAAATGTCCATCGGGTCCATATGACTTGTGAGCAGAAATTAAATTCCGTCCCGCTCCTTTTGCCGTAATTATACATTTCTCTGCGTTTCCGTCTCTCTCTCTCTCTCTCTCTCGAATGCGATCTCTGGTTGCGAAATGAAAAAAAACTGACCTCGAATCGGAAGAAGACGCCATTGATCGATTGGCGACACTTTTGAAGGGCTGCAAAAAGTGAAATGTTGTAAAAAATCGATAAAAAAACGAAATTGGTTTTTTGGTCAATGGACGCGAAAGATTGACGAGCCGAGGAGGCTGAACATCGTCCAGACAGAAAAGAATCACGAAAACGAGTGAAAACGAGTTCCCACAGAGATTTACTCATTTTTCGGGCGCCCCGGAAATTCGGGTTACATGTCACATCACGAAATGCATTGAAAATGAAAAATGGCATTGTTTTCGGGGGGCCAGCAGCGAGCAATTTATGCGGTTGGACTTTTGTGCGGCCGGCGGGACGTTTTTCAACGTGGATTAGTATTCTGAAGGTGAAGCGGACTTCAACAATTGGACTTTGAGCTGAAAGATGTTGGCTGTAATCTACACACCTTTTACTCGATTTTCGTAGTTGACAACGTGTTTCTAGCACCACTCCAACGTCTAAAATAGCTCTCGGTCTCACAACGACAAACCGCTAGTGTGGGCTTCGAAGCGATCGTACGAAAAAGGTGTCAACTACAAAACTAAGCGATTTTTGGCAGAGCAGTGCTCACTCAAAGATCTCTGAATAATCAGCAGGTGAGTGGGATAATTGAGTCTAGAGAGTGAGAGAAAATCGAAAAAGATCCTGGTTTGAAGGGAAGGTAAATGCACCATAGCGGCCTAAAAATAAGCTTCAAGTAAGCGGAGCTCTGTGTCATCAAAGCTCGGCTCAGCTTGCTCTCATCGTCGAGAGCCGCCCCCTCTCCCTCTAATTGTAGAGGGGGGGAAATTTCAGAATTCGCAGAAAATGATTGGTTTTGAATGGAAAAAGAGGTGGGAAAGCCACGTCATCGTCGAGAGAAGTGATTCAATGTGAAACGGAACCTTGTACGCGCATGGATAAAGTTGTGGCCGTGGCCGAGAAAAGTTCTAGGCCGTGTGATCTTTTTGCGTTCGGCACAATCTTCATACGTTGCAAAACATTCTCACAAATCCGCATCAGCATGCATAATAGTGCAAGAGCATCAAACCGCTCACAGGGAAGAGTTTTCACACCGGAGTTTCCTAGGCCACGGCCACAACTTCAACTGCACGCCGTTTCGTTCATTGGCATTTCTGTGAGAGTCAGCATTTCACCAGTGTATGAGACAATAAGAGTCAATTCAAACAGACACTTAAAATTTTCACAAAAAAATCAAAAATTTGTTTAAGATAGCCGGATCACAATCTCAAATGATCAAAATTGAAGTTAAACGTGCGAATAGTCACATTTTCAATATTCAAAAAGTTTATGAAACAGAAAATGATTGAAGACTATTCCGAACTGAATTAGTCAAGAGTGCACATCAGCGGAAGAACTCAACGGAAGAACACGGAAGAATTTTTTTTATCTTTTTTAGAAAATTTTTTCATGAAATGCGATCAACTGACGAAATGTATAGCAAAGTGAACTCTGCTCATAGAAAAATAATTGTAAATTTAACATTTCATACAAAAAAGTTATTCGAGTTTTTCCGTTGGCCCTTTTTTCACGGAACAACTCGAATAACTTTTTTGTATAAAAAGCTAAATTTACAATTATTTTTCTACGAGCAGAGTTGACTTTGCTATACATTTCGTCAGTTGATCACATTCCATGAAAAAATTTTCTAAAAAAGATAAAAATTCTTCCGTGTTCTTCCGTTGAGTTCTTCCGCTCAACTCTGGTGCACATTCCACGAATGCCGGCTGTCTCGAATTGTTGTTGCGCAACTGCAGAATGGGTCACAAACTATGTATAGCTCACCTCATTAGGCTACTTTTCAGATCGGATTTTCGCGCGTTTTTAACGCCGCTCACGTAGCAGTGGCTGGGTGAAAAACGTGAATTTGAATTTTCAATTTGAATTTTGGACCCAAGCTTCTCAGACTTGGCTACAAGTTTCAAACCGATCGATCGGATCACTGGTTCAGGAGAAAGATGACTTTTTGGTGTTTTCCAGATGAAAATTCTAGGAATGTTCTAGTTGGAAATTCGCACGCACTCACACTCACACTCACACTCACACTCTTTCTCACTTTTCATGGGAAACGGCGAGATATGAAAAGGGAAGCGAGTTTATAAGAAGTTGGAGAAGAAGGCGAATGAATAGAAGTCCTAATTAGAAGGGAGTGTATGGGGTTGGAGTTGAATTACTTTCGGGTGAGAGCAGAGAAACGACGGAGTTTGATCTTTGCTCAATCCGATTGATTGAGCACCCAAAGCGTCAGAGAGCTCTGAAAACGTTTTGAGTGTAATCGACATGTCTAACACTTTATTTTTTCACTTGACAACTTTTTTGTACGACCAAGCTTCTAAGCCTACAATAGCGTTTGGAAGTGATCTTCTTCTTCCTTTGGGGTGCTTCCTCCTGTGTGCGTGACACCCAATTAATTCATGAGAAATGAGGATTTTGCAAAGTTTGCACAACTTGTTATGGTTTGTGTCGTCACCCTGATTTTCAAAGAGAAATTCCAGCAGCAAAATCACAAGGTTTGGCGACGAAAATAGCTGGAAAAAAAGTGGGGAAAAAAAAAGTGTCCAGAAATAACGCACCACCTGATTTCGGCGAGAATTCGCAAAAATAAGATGTGTGATGCCGGGCAGAGGGGTGGGGGAAGTCTGGAAATGAGAAAAGACCAGAGAAAGTGGATGAGATTGGAGTGGAGGAGTACGTCGTGGTAAAGCGGAACGACTGATTGGATATTCTGAGAACAGGTGCACAAAGATGTCAGAATCGGGTTGACGACGTGGTATTATTGGGTTATTCGACTGAAAACGAATGGAGAAGAAGCGAGTTTAGAGCAAAAAAGTCCGCTCCCATGGCGATGGCAAAAGCGGCGCCCTGCGCGTGTTTTGAACGGAGAAAAATCGAAGTATTTAACTTTTTCGAACAAAATTCCACGCTGGAATTCTCAGGTTTTCAGAACTGAATACCTCGGAACCGATGGCGGAAGCGATTTTTGAGGGGCGGTGACAAACAAGAAGTTACGCACCGCGCATTTTCCACGCATTTCCGGTGCTCCAAATGCAATCAGAGTTGATTGAGATGGCTGACACCACCACACAGGAAGCCGCAAGTTAATCATAACGCGGATAGTCGTCGAATGATGCGCATATTTCTTTCTCTATAGCTTGCACGTTTTAGGTCAAAAGTGCGAAAATCAGAAGAAAAATGAGAGGAGAGGCGGCCCCGAGGGTGTTTGTGACGAGGGGGGCGGGCCGGAAAAACGAAAATGAGAACGAAACGCAATTTCAGCGCGAAATTAGTTTTCTTTTTCTAGGAAATTTTTCTGGAAAAGTGCGCGCACACGCACTTTTATCACTGCCCTCCGCGACGAAAGCACGGTTGATGCGTGTGGCGCAGCAGGGAGCAGGCGCGGCGGCACGCGTGAAACCCATTAGCCGTTTTTTTTTTCTTTTGCCCACGATAAAGCGTTCGAAACAGTCGAAAAACAACGAGTCACGCCTTTGCCGGTCCATAGAATATTCATCACAAAAGTGGCCATTAATTGAGAGAAGGCTGATGTCATTAGCAAGAAGGGTGTCAGGCGCATAAGGAAGGTCTTCTTCTCGATTTTTGTGTGAAAAAGCGAGAGGAAAATAAGGCGAAATGGCGGATTAGGCGGGATAAATTCATAATATGAAAGTTCTATGCGGGTCCAAGCACCTTTTTTTGTGAAATCGGATATTATCCACCTGGCAGAATAATGGATTCGCCGCTATTTCCTCACTTTCACATATATTTGTGTGCAAAAGTGCAAAAAGAGCGCTAATTTCTTACGTAACACACTTAAAAAGCGAATGGCTCACACGAATGTGTAATTATGGAGATGAGAAAGAGAAGGGAGAGAGAGAGAGAAGAAGAAGAAGAAGAAGAAGAAGAGAAAGAACTTCTTCCTCTCTTTCACCGAGTTCTTATTGAGCATAAAGTGTCTAGACATGGACAAAAAGAAGGATGAGGGCATAAATGAAGCGAAATGACTCGTCAAAAGCTAGGTTTTTCGGATTTTTTCAATATATATTCAAAAAATCGGTTGTCAGTTTCAAAACACATTGAAGCGTCTACAATAGTTTCAAAACAAGTTCCAATACACATATTTTTTTCAAAAACGTACCAAAGGTAGATCGCCCGTCGTCGTGTCGATCCAATCGTCCATCTTCAAACGTTTTTAGAATCGAAAAAGTGTCAAAGTTACGCGGATAATCCGCGAAAAGCCTCGGTCCATAACAAATCCGGTGAGGCCGCCGTCGATGTTTGATCCTGTGTGCAACGTTTTCAAAGATTTTTCGGTTCAGAGAGTTGGGAAAATGTGAGAATATTCATGAGATCAGTTTCAAAAGTTCAATGAGAAAACGTAGAGCGTCATATTGGATGAGTGAAAATTGAGGGACGTATGAATGAAGAGAAGGGGGGAAAGCCGGAAGTTTCTATCTAGCTCGACACACTTTTTGTCTCATTTCTTCATTTTATCCCTGTTGATCAGTGTTGATTGGAATTCCGTCTTCCGTCTTCCGTCTTCCGTCTTTCGGGATTTTTTCTTCTATATATATATATTTTTTTTTGGCTTTTTTCAAAGAGTAATAGTTTTCAAAATTTTTGTTGCTGTGTTTTTTTTTAAACGCAGAAAAAGGTTCTGTATTGACGATTTTTTTGTTCCGTCTTGTGTTCTTCCGTCTTCCGTCTGCCGTGTTCCGTAAAATAAATGTTCTTCCGTCTTCCGTTTTCCGTCTTCCGTAAAATAAATGTTCTTCCGTCTTCCGTCTTCCGTGTTCCGTAAAATAAATGTTCTTCCGTCTTCCGTTTTCCGTGTTCCGTAAAATAAATGTTCTTCCGTCTTGCGTTTTCCGTGTTCCGTAAAATAAATGTTCTTCCGTCTTCCGTCTGCCGTCTTCCAGAGTTCAAAATTCCATTTCCGCTCAACTCTATACGTTGCCTAAAAAGTTTTCTTAACAGAAACTTTGAAAACCCATTTCAGATTATATTGTGGTCCTGCTGAAACAGAACAAGTTGCTACAATTTCCAGCAAACTCTTCCCGGTCTTATGATTGTTGGCCCTACAAAACATCCCATGATGCATCGGGTCTTTCTGAACTTTAACAATGCACACAAAGTTCGGTATCACATGTTTTGCCTGTATCAAAAAGAAGGAAGGCATTGAAGAATATCAGTTTCAAGTCTTCGATATATATTTATATAGAAATGAAATTGCCTCATTAAACTAATGATCAGTGGTACCCACAATTTTGAGTGCGCATGCTCTTCCGAACTTCCACGTGCTACAGTACTCTTTGTTTTTTTGTTTTTTTGTTTGGAAAAGTTCAGTTTCAGCCAAGTGTGATTTTAGTTTAGTTTAAATAATTTTATTTTACTATTCAACCTTCAGAGACGAGACGCATTTTGAAACAAATTTATCCGCATTCAATCAAATTGACACTTTGTAGAAACTGAAAGCCACGTGGCAAAGTTGAAAAGAAACCGTGTCACACGATAACAAAGAACTTTAGTTGTTGCCTGCCAAAACTCGTGACACTGGTTTTGTATAAAGCGCGAATTCCACTCGCTATTGTGAATCTTTTCGATTCAACATTCTGTGCTTCAAAAACCATATAACTAGATCCTAATGCCGCGCCCAAAGTCTCGGAAAACCCGCAAATCTCGCGGATTTTGCAGTCCAAAATCGGCAGAAATTTGCGGGAAATCCGGGGTGCGCACAGCTGAACGAGTGTTACCGTACACCATAAAAACTACGGTATTTTTGAAAAATTTACCCAAGAAATTTGAAAATTTTCAAATATTCTCTTGAGAAATTTAAATTTTTTTTCAAAAAAATACCGTTGAAAAATTTACCCAAGAAATTTGAAAAATTTTTCAAATATTCTCTTGAGAAATTTAAATTTTTTTCAAAAAAATGCCGTTGAAAAATTTACCCAAGAAATTTGAAAAATTTTTCAAATATTCTCTCGAGAAATTTAAATTTTTTTCAAAAAAATACCGTTGAAACTTTACTCAAGAAATTTGAAAAAAATTGCAAATATTCTCGAGAAATTTAAATTTTTTTCAAAAAAATGCCGTTGAAAAATTTACCCAAAAAATTTGAAAAAAATTTCAATTATTCTCTCGAGAAATTTAAATTTTTTTCAAAAAAATACCGTAGTTTTATGGTGTACGGTAACACTCGTTCAGCTGTGCGCACCCCGGATTTCCCGCAAATTTCTGCCGACTTTTGGCTGCAAAATCCGCGTGATTTGCGGCGTTTCCGAAACTTTGGACGCGGCATAAGCGTTCGCCTACAGTCTGTGACGAGAGCTGGAAAATAACATTCACCCAACCTAATTTATGCCTCAAATCACGCATTTTATCTGGAAGTCTACTCGAAAATGATAACGAAATGACGTTGTGTTGAGAGGAAAGAACAGTGAGTCCCGGTGTCTCGAATCCAATTGATAATATAATCGACCGTGATAGTGTTTCAGTAGGAGCACTAGCAAAAGGTTCATTGAGTGCTGATAAATGTACATTTTGAAACAGAAACGGCTTTTTCAAATCGCCTTGATTACTCCCTACTTTGATGAACGTCCGAAACCATTTTTTTTTTAGAAAAAATGAACCATCCTATGATCGGTCACATGCTCCACTACTCGTTTCTCTCTTGCACTTTCTCCTCGTCTTTCTATTTCCTTACCCAAACACAATCTTATCAGCCAAAAGTTCGGTTCGTCCTCTCCCCCCCAAGGCTCTTTCCGTTTCTACACAACATTTTTGTATTCTCGCTGTTATTTGGCTACCTTCCAATTGTTTGCTACTACACACACACACAATTTTCAAGCGCCGCCCTTTTTGACCCCCCACCTCTCAAAGACTACAAAGAATTGATTTTATCGGTTTTCTTGTTGTCCAACTAGTTCGCCTCTTTCTCGTAGACATTTGAACACTTTCAGCATGCGTTTCGATTTCGACACGCTCGGCTGTTTGTACCTGATCGCGATTCCGTTCGTTGTGCAGCCGTTCCTCTCGTGTTGGCTCACTCCGTACGTGAACGACGACGATGTGAGCGGATACGTCGACGAGCGCTTTCGAAACGTTTTGGACGCGTTTCGGTGCGTTCATTCATCATGACTGTGACTCGTTCAAGTAGTTCAAGTTTCAGACGAAATTTCGGACAAGGCGAGGAGCGCGAGGGTGCCGCGTTCGCCGTCTTCTACAAAGGAAGAGAGGTGGTGAATGTGTGGGGTGGCTACGCGGATAAAGAGTCCCGAAGACGATGGCAGCAAGACACAAAGTCGGTCATGTTCTCCGCCTCAAAAGTGAGTCGAAACACACGTTTTCGGAGCCGCGCGCTCCGGGCCGGCCCGAAATTTTCAAAACTCCGGCCCGGCCCGTCCCGGTTCAAAAAGCGGGAATCCAAATTTTTAACTATTGATTAAATAAAATGTTTGTTTTTTTGTAGAACTAACGAATTTTGCAAGTATCGAGCATAAAAAAGAAATGTAGTTCTCAAAAATAGTTTTTATTGGCAAATTCGATAAAATTTTTATATAAAAATTCAGTATAATAATCCGAAAGTTGGAAAAAAATGGCTAAAGAGCGCGCGCGACCGTAATGTCGGAGTGTCGTAGTTTTTTTTTAAATTTTGATCCCCGCAAAAAAAAAACGAAAAAATTTGAATTCGCGCCTTTTGAGCCGGCCCGTAATTTCGCAAGTCTGCTTTTCCTAGGCTATCAGCTCAATAGTGATCGCGGTGCTCGTCGATCGTGGAATGTTGAGCTACGCGGACCGCGTCGTCGATTACTGGCCCGAATACGGGCGGTACGGAAAAAACGCGACGACTGTCGAGGATGTGTTGAGCCATAAGGTAATCGGAAAATAGATATAGCTACGGCGACCAAAAACGTAGAAAAGGGCGTGGGGCCTAACGTGCACGGTTTATCACCATTTTGGCGCGAAATTCGAAATTTAACCCCATTTTTCACGTTTTTCGTCAAAAATTACCCAAATTTTGTACGATTTCGACGATGTAATTGCATAACTTTGTTAAACTAATCATAGCGCACTTTTTGAGCTTAAAACCAGCAGGTTTCATTCGGAAATGAATCAATTGAATCGATTTTCAAGTTTTGTGCTGAAAATGCGCGAATTTCAGTCATTCGCCGATACTTTTTGCCGTTTGAACGCTTAAAATACTTGTATTAACGTGCTTAATCACTTTCGACACTCACTTCGTCTCAAAACTATCCACATCGGCCGGTATGAAAATTCCGAAATTACGGCGGCGATTGGCCGCGGAGAGCGTATTGCGAAATATGCCAAAAACGTCTCAAACGCGGCGTTTTCACGAAAATTTCAATGTTTTCTCACATTAATGTCCTCTTACGTCGATATCAAACATAAAAATATCGGAAAAGTGCTGGAATTGCGGCAATTTTCAGAAAACGCGTCTCAGATTAGGCCACGCCCCTTTCTACACTTTTGGTCGCCGTGATAGTGCAATTTCTTTGCAACAGAACAAGTTCTAGGCCGGTCTTCCCTACCTTTCCGAGCGCATTTCCATATCGGACGTGAAGAACGGCATGAAAATGATGCAGAAAGTGGAGAACTCGGTGCCAGCGTGGACGCCGGGCACCGCTTCCGGCTACCACGCCGTCACTTTCGGCTTCATCCTCGACGGGCTCGTGCGAAAAGTCGATGCGCGTGGCAGAGACATTCGCACGTTCTTCGAGGAGGAAATCGCGGCGCCGCACGGCCTCGACATTCAAATCGGAGCCCGAAAGCCCGAGGCGCCGTTTCTGGCGCGATTGACGATGCCGTCGTTGTGGGAGTTCACGCGCGACATCATCAAGGACCCGAAAATTCTCGTCATGCTCTTTTTTATGTACGTTCGGTTCGATTCGGTTTTGGAGAAGATGAGATCGAATCCCGATTGGCTTCAGGTCAATTATGTGAGTAGTTTTAGCCCGTTTTTCGAATAGTTTTGATGAAATCAGGACACGATGGTGCTGAACGATCCGGAAATCGTGTCACTGAACCTTCCGGCCGTTACAGCAGTCGCAAACGCGCGAGACGTCTCACGACTATTGTCGATGATTGTGGAAAAGGTCTGTTGTCTCAAATATTGTTCAAATATCCTCGTTTTTTTTTTGTAAATTTACCCATCCAAGATCCGAATCCATTTCCAGGAACTAATCTCGAACACAACACTCTCGCAACTCTCCACACCGACCCTCAACAGCTGGCATCTCGAAAAAGTGACAATATGGCCGGTGATGAAGGGACACGGCTTCTTTTACGAGAAACATCCACTTGTACCGGTTGGTTTTTGGACTTTTTCTCGAAAAATCACGTTTGGACTTCAAGACAACGTATCTCAGCGGCGAGTGGAGATTGCAAAATGTTGTCAACTGCGAAAATGTTCATCGGGATATTTTGTACATTTTCTTAGTTGACAACTTTTTGATATCTCCAACGGCAGCTGAGATACATTGCTCCTCTAAAAAATGTGAACTTTCGACCAAAACTATACCAACACGGCTACAAAGTTCCGTCTAGTGTCGTGGTGACCGCTCTCCGAGAAACGCTACAAACAAATAGAGCAAAACTTGCTCAAATATTGTCGCAATCCTCATGATGCCCCCCCTGCAGGGATCGTTCACATTCGGCCATCCGGGCTACGGCGGCCAATTCGTGCACATGGACTCGCAATCGGGACTCGCCATCACATATCTGTCGAATGGACTCAAAACGGGCACCGGCGAGCTTTGCGGCACTTATATGCGGCTTTTGAACGAAGTTTACAATACGGTTAGGCGTATTGAGGCGCTTTGAACCTCTTTTTGGAGGAGGAGAAGAAGAAATTCTCGCTGGATCGAGGACGTAGTGGGAAACTTGCAGGAATACCATTCGATCTCTCAATTGTACCCTTCTTGTCATACTCTTTTTGTACGTTTATAAACTTGTCGTGTCGATGTATTGTCAATCTACGTTTTGTTTGGCTCGACATACAATAGTTAAGCGCCCTTCTGGGGTGAGGATCAGAGTTGAGCGCAAGAACTCAACAATTTTTATCTTTTTTAGAAAATTTTTTCATGAAATGTGCTCAACTGACGAAATGTATAGCAAAATGAACTGTGCTCATAAAAAAATAATTGTAAATTTAGCTTTTCATACAAAAAAGTTACGCGAGTTGTTATTCGTTTGCCCTTTATTCACGGAACAACTCGAATATCTTTTTTGTATGAAAAGCTAAATTCACAATTATTTTTCTATGAGCACAGTTCACTTTGCTATACATTTCGTCAGTTGATCACATTCCATGAAAAAATTTTCTAAAAAAGATAAAAATTCTCTCGTGTTATTGAGTTCTTCCGCTCCAAACCAGAGTTGCCACGGGCCGGGCCAAAATTTTCAAAACTCCGGCCCGGTCGGCCCGGTTCAAAAAGCGGGAATCCAAATTTTGAACTATTGATTAAATAAAATGTTTGTTTTTCGTAGAACTAACGAATATTGCAAGTATCGAGCATAAAAAAGAAATGTAGTTCTCAAACATAGTTTTTATTGGCATCAAATGGCATCGAAATCGAATCAAAAGATTCCGTTAAGGACCTCGGCATCTGGATAGACGACAAGCTCAAATTCGATAAGCATATCACAATAGTTAGCAATACCGCCCTCTTGAAATGCAAACAAATTCTGAAAGCCTTTCGCTCCTCGAACCCCAGTCTCTACTTTAAACTTTTCAACGTTTACGTCAGACCCATTCTCGAGTACGGCTGTGAACTTTTCCATCCCTCATCGACATCCCTCTCCAGCAAATTAGAGTCTCCCCTTAGATTTTTCAGTAGAAGAGTCTTCCAAAGATGTAACATGCGGTTCTCCTCCTATAGCGACCGTCTCAGTCAATCTAATTCAAAATCGATACTCCACAGAAGGGTTCTTCTTATTCTCAGAACATTCCACAACATAATCTCGCACAAACCCGGCGTCTCCCCCCGTCACCCGTACCTTCTATCCTCCCTTGGCCTACCCCATGACTCTTTCTTACATACCCATCTTGCCCTTTGGAACCGAGTGGCCAAGTTGTTTCCCGAAAGACTGTCCTCTGAGGCCTTCGCGGCGCGCATCGAGAAGATCCCCCCTAGCTTTTTGTATTCTAACTGACCTCTGGCTACTGCCGGCCAATGGTCATGTCAAGCCATTGTTCCTTCCCCACCCACATTCCCCCTCTTTTTTTCTCTTCTTTCTTTTTTGTTGTAATTTTATTCCTAGGTGGCTGAAGAGAATAAATGAGTTATTATTAAAAGCAAAAGTTTTAATTTTGATTCCCGCAAAAAAAAAACGAAAAAATAGATTTCCCCCAAAAATTTGAATTCGCGCCTTTTGAGCCGGGCCGTCCGGGCCGGGCCAGCAAATTTTCGGCCCGGCCCGGCCCGTAATCTGGCAAGTCTGCTCCAAACGTTCCGATAGTAGTGGGTGGAGAGCGGGTTTTGAAGAAAATCGAGAAAACCGAGAAGAGAACACAAAACTTGAGCATTTATTTTGAATTTAACCGAACACACCCATTCCTTACATTACAAAGGCACATTCATATGCGTGTCAAGCTAAAAACCATCTCCGCCGAGCATTTATCTACTGAGCAACCTGAAAATCAGTCTTTAAAAGCGATTAGACATGAGATTACGGTACCTGAGCGAGTCTATTCAACTTTTCGGCGACGCATTCATTGAAACGAGTCGTGTGGTCCGGCGAGATGAATTTGAGCAGTTCGCGGGCGTTACGGTAGTACTTTGTGTGCAGAGAGATCTGAAAAAACGTTATTTGGACCTGGTTTGACACGATTTTCAGATTTTCAACAGAGAACAGAAACGTACTTTGGTATAATCGCCGTTCATACAGTCCGTGTGCGAGGAGGCGATTCGCCAGCCCTTCATCGTCAACTCCAGGGTGTACGGGGAGCCTGCAGGATACTTTTCATCATCGATCATAGCGAAATCTCATCGAAAACTCGTTTCAAACTGTGTTTATCGTCTAGTTGCAACAGAAAAACCATTACAGACCTCTTCGCAAAACTATTGGTGAGCAGAAAAATGAAAAAGCGACTAGAGCTGACCTTCCTGCGTTTTGACGTTCACAAAAATGAGATCACTGGTCCTCGGAAGCATCTCGGACACACTTATGTCCTGCACTTCATGCGCCAACTCGTGCACGGCCGCAATAGCCTCCAACTCCAAGGGACCGACGCCTCCGCGCGGAGAAATCACTCCCCCCTCCTGGAAATTTGACAATAAACGTGTGTGTTTGTATCTCAGCTGTTTGTAGAGATATCGAAATGTGGTCAACAGAAAAAATGTACAAAATTTCCTGATGAACATTTCATTAGTTGACAACTATTTGATATCTCAACCCGCTGCTGAGATAAATCGTTTTGAGTAAAGTGACCCACCACTTCGTGCCGCTTTCTATTCATATCCGCAATTTCTTCCAGCGAAATCGGTGTTCTGTAAAAAATCAAAAAATGGGACAAAATCAGCCGCACGCTCACTTGGGAATGGACATTTTCGGGCTGATCATCTGATTAATATACGTGTTGGTCACATCGAACGCAAACTTTTCCTTTTCTTCCAAAGTCGGCGAGACGGCCCGCGAAGTGCGGTACACTTGGGCGGCCGCGTTCCATCGCGCCGAACTGAAATATAGTAAACATTGTTTTGTTTATAATTCTAGTAGAGCAGAAGAAAAATGTACGGAACCCCAGCATTCCAATGCGCAAACAAGTTGTCAATGGGGCGCGCTTGCATCCACCGTCGGCTCGGAGTTTCTTTTTTCAATTGAAACCCAGAATTCTTTCGTTTTTCTCTTAATAAACACTCAAATTTTGTTCTTTGCGAACCGTGGGGCGATTGTGTGAGTTAAAAGCATCGATTTAAGAGCGAAACGGAGCAGATTCGTTCAGAATTGACCAAATTGAGGGATTTTGTCGAAAACTACGGAAAAGAAAACGGAGTTTTAACGATTATTTGCCGAATCGAGTTCGGACACTGGCATTCGAACCGTCCAGTCAACAAGGAGTTTATTGCGCATCTTTTAAGCGCTCAACCGTCGAAAAATATACAGAATTGAGATAATTGAGGCAAATTTTCGATTCCAACAGGAAAAAAATTCTGTAATTTTCACATAAAACGTTTCGAAATTGATGACGAAGCAGTTAAAATTTTATTTTTATTCATTTCTAATCATTATCATAAGTTTTGACACTGATTGGTTCTGAAAAGATGGGGATAATGCAAAAAAAGGGAAAATTGAAATGAGAAACTCTACAACGACGCTCCGAAATTACGCGTTACGCGCCTTGTTTAGCGCACGTGAATTGCGCCAAGGGAATTTCTTATTGGAAGGGGCTGGGGTTCCGTGAAATGATGATGAACAAGACGATGTTTGTGAGAAAGAATGATCCGTTGAAAACTCACTCTTGTTGCTTGTAAAGCGGCGAAACTTTGAGCGTGTCCGCAAGAGTGTTCGCAGAAAGTGCTGAAAAGAAACCCGCTCGAAATGGTCAATATCACAATTTTTGAGTCGATTACCAATCGGAACATTTCCGCAGATGCACGCAGTGTTCGCGGCGGTCGTTTGGCCCGAGAACGAGCGGGCGCTTTTTTTTGTGGGCGTACTTGGCGGAGAGGACGGTTGCACTGGAGTCGACATTTCGATCGAATTGCTAGTTCTGGGAAATGAAAAATTAGTGGAAAAAAAGGAAAAACGATTTCCAATGATACATCGAGATGCATTGATCTACTAGAAATGTATACGAAACTGTAAACACTTGAAAAAACGTCGATTTCAATGCGGGCGCGTATTTGGACGGAAAAAAAATGATTTTGACATCAAATTTAAATGCTCATCACGGTCTTCAGAGCTGACAATATGAGCGTGGCCTCGGTCAAATGGTGTTTTCATGGATTGAGCAGGTTTTCTCTGATTTTTGTGGTCAAAGGCGATGAAAAATGATTGTTCGACATGAAAACACACTAATTCTCAGAATTAATGACGTTTTGGCGCATTTTTCGCGGACTTTGCTTTTTCGCCTTCGCCGCTTAAAAACCGCACTTCTCATTTTGCGCTTTCTTGATCGTTTTCACACAGAATTGGTTTTCAGAATGATAAATCACGTAAATACAAGCATTTTGAGCGCTCGAACCGCGAAAATTACCGAAAAGCAAATTTCAATTCACGCAGTTTTAGCCAAAAACCTTCAAACGGACAAATGTGATTTGCGACTTGACCAAATTTAACGCTTTTGCGCTTAAAAAATTCGTAATAGCCTATACAATCGGTCTATCGAGAGAAAAATGAGAAATTATCGGTTTTTCGTGGCTAATCTGGCAAAAAACACAAATTTTGCTGTTAAAATTTGAATTTCGCGCCAATGTATCGCTCTATTGCGCCCATTGTCAGCTCTGGAGACCGTGCGGACGGAAAAAAATGGTTTTGACATCAAATTTAAATGCTCAATAGTTTAGGTTTCTCAGAATTCCAAAACTCCGTTAAAAACATTGAGGAGCCGCCCGTCTCACGGTCAGTTGGTTGGCGGGGAAAGAGGAAGGCAAAACATGAAAAGAATCGAGCGGAAAAGCGAGAGAGAGAGAGAGAAGCGAAAAAACGAAAAAACGACAGATATTTATTCGCCCCGCACGGCTGATGGATTCCTCGTTTCAGAGACGCAGAGGGCAAGTGCACACGGAGACGCAGAGACGAACACTCTTCGCTTGTTTTTGAGCGGTCCTCAGGACTCCGAGGCCCGGAAAAAAACGAGGACAGCTGACAAACGTTGGCAAAAGAGAAATGACCACGGGCGGGATCGAACTTTGGTGTTGAGATTGATAGGTAGCACGGGTGGCGCAGCAGCGCCTAGCAGACTGTGCAAAAAAAAAAGAAACCATTTTTTTCTCAAATTTAGCCACGTGCCCCCGTATCCCCGCTTTTCAAACGCCCCACTCGCCTAATTCGATTCCCGCACGCACTCATTTCTCGCGGATTCTAACCGACACTAACAACAAAAATCTCACAAAAATGGACGATTTTTTCCAAGCAACACCGTACCGCTTCGCTTCCGGAGTAGATGAGGAGGAGGAGGAGGAGGAGAAGAAAAGCGAGACGAGTCGGCGGAATCAGCGGAAAAGCGATCCGGAAGAGCAGGAGGAGGCGGCGGCGGTGCAGATTGTGATGGTGCATCGGCTGAGTTTCGAGTGAGTGCCGCACCCGATTGAGCCATTCATAAGAGAACGCGTTCAGCGATCAAAGTGTGCGTGCGGGCTTCATCCGAAAAGTGTTCGCACTCGTCACTCTTATGGTATGCGCACGCGAAACCACTTGGTTTGGACGGTCCCCAATTTTCAGTTCGCAGTCACCGCCGGCTTCTCGTCGGTTCCGATCATCAGCAAAGATTTTGCAGAGTGGTGTCACGAGTACTGGTGGCTGACCTACGTGTCCATGTGAGCACCAATTCTCATCATTATTTGACATTCCTGATGCCGCGTTCAAAGTCTCGGAAAACCCGCAAATCCCGCGGATTTTGCAGTCCAAAGTCGGCAGAAATTTGCGGGAAATCCGGGGTGCGCACAGCTGAACGAGTGTTACCGTACACCATAAAACCACGGTATTTTTTGAAAATTTACCCAAGAAATGGGAAAAATTTCAAATATTCTCTCGAGAAATTTAAATTTTTTCAAAAAATACCGTTGAAAATTTACCCAAGAAATTTGAAAATTTTCAAATATTCTCGCGAGAAATTTAAATTTTTTAAAAAAATATCGTTGAAAATTTACCCAAGAAATGGGAAAAATTTCAAATATTCTCTCGAGAAATTTAAAAGGCAATGTCTGAGAACCTCGAAATTCGCTAATTACACCAGGTCACTAAAAATTCAGAATGCTTCAATTTGTCCCATATTATACCCAATGGGTACTTACATAACAGTCATACATCAGACAAGTTTTGGTCCGGCTCCGTGGTCCCTAGTCCGATCACGATCCCAAAAGAGGTAAAAACTGTAACTAATTTCAAAAAAATTCTAGCGTCTCAGACTCAACACCATTCGATTTCTCGCATCTTTTTAAGCATTTTTCATGTTGGCACCAAAAATTTAGCACCTCTCCTTCATGGAGAAAAAAATTGTTTTATGACATTTTTCAGAACATTTTTCAGTTTTCTGCTCGTCCTGAAAAATTTTAACACTACATAGCCATGATTTTATTGCTGATTCTGAATCTAGACGTTATTGTGCTTCGGCAAAAAAAAAGTTCACCCCGATCCTGATTGACATCAAGGGGTTTTTAGGCCGAAGTTCACAAAATTCGTAGTACTTTTTGCATGGAAAAAAATGTTCGCGAACTTGAGAAAAGTGCGTTTTCTCAATTTTTCTAAGGGGTCTGATTGCGATTTTTGTTGTTTTTCGTATACTTTTAGGCATTCTCGATTTTTTTGGAAGCATTTTTGAAAAATTAATAAAAAAATTAGACCAAGTCGTCGACCCGGGGGTCATGACAAAAATTTTCGAGAAAAAAATTAATTTTCGAAATGCTTCAAAAAAATCAAGAATGCCTAAAAAGTATACGAAAAACAACAAATATCGCGATCAGGCCCCTTTGAAAAATTGAGAAAAACGCACTTTTCTCAAGTTCGCGAACATTTTTCCATGCAAAAGTACTCTAAATTTTGCGAATTTCGGCCAAAAAACCCCTTGATGTCAATCGGGATCGGGGTGAACTTTTTTTTTGCAGAAGCACAATAACGTCTAGATTCAGAATCAGCAATAAAATCATGGCTATGTAGTGTTAAAATTTTTCAGGACGAGCAGAAAACTGAAACATTTTCTGAAAAATGTCACAAACCAATTTTGTTCTCCATAAAGGAGGGGTGCCAAATTTTTGGTGCCAACATGAAATATACTCAAAAAGATGCGAAGAATCCAATGGCGTTGAGTTTGAGACGCTAGTATTTTTTTGAAATTAGTTACAGGTTTGACCTTGTTTGTGACCGTGATCGGACTAGGGACCACGGAGCCGGACCAAAACTTGTCTGATGTATGACTGTTATGTAAGTACCCATTGGGTATAATATGGGACAAATTGAAGCATTCTGAATTTTTAGTGACCTGCAGTATTTGAACTTCTCAGACATTGCCTTTTAAATTTTTTCAAAAAATACCGTTGAAAATTTACCCAAGAAATTTGAAAATTTTCAAATATTCTCGCGAGAAATTTAAATTTTTTCAAAAAATACCGTTGAAAATTTACCCAAGAAATTTGAAAATTTTCAAATATTCTCGCGAGAAATTTAAATTTTTGCAAAAAATACCGTTGAAAATTTACCCAAGAAATTTGAAAATTTTCAAATATTCTCGAGAAATTTAAATTTTTTCAAAAAATACCGTAGTTTTATGGTGTACGGTAACACTCGTTCAGCTGTGCGCACCCCGGATTTCCCGTAAATTTCTGCCGACTTTGGACTGCAAAATCCGCGAGATTTGCGGCGTTTCCGAGACTTTGGACGCGGCATGAAAGTGTTTGTGCTCGACCCGTTCGCTACCTTCCAGGGCGGTCTACTTTGTGTTCTACCTGACGCTAGTCTGCTGCCAATCGATCCGTCGCTGCTTTCCGTGCAATCTCATCGTGCTCACCGTCTTCGTAAGTCGCGTTTTCGTCCATTTTTGCGCACGATTCTCATGCATTTTTCCTCGCCCAGACGCTCTCGGCCGCCACAATGACCATGTTCATAACGGCGCACTACTCGGTCGAATCGGTAATGATCGCGCTGCTGATCACCACGCTCTGCAGTGCGTCTATCATCGTTTTCGCGGCCACAACCAGCAAAGACCTGACTTCGTAGGTGTCCACGTACTACCGTAACCCGCTACAGTAACCCCTTGTAGATGTCTCGGAATCGCATTCATCCTCGGAATGTGTCTGATCATGTTCGGATTGATGACGATCATTTTTGTCGTCGTTTTACAGTGGTACTTTCTGAATATTGTCTACTCGGCCCTTGGCGCACTTTTATGCATGTTCTACTTGGCGATTGATGTGCAGGCAAGTACAGTAACCCTGGAAACGCTACAGTAATGCTCATTCAGATGATAATGGGCGGTCGTCGTGTCGAAATCTCTCCGGAAGAGTACATTTTCGCCGCCACACACGTCTTCGTCGACATTCTCACCATGTTCTTTCACATTTTGGGAGTTGTCGGAAGGAATTGAATGATAATAAATACTTTCTCTCTTCAGAAAAAAACATTTTATCAGTTGACAATTTTTTGATATCTCCACCCGCAACTGAGATACAATGTCTTGAAGGTACAGTATACTGAAAAGTATACCATACAGTATACTTTCAAGCCCGCCCACATGGATTACTGTATCGTTTGTTCAAATTCATTTATCCTTTCACAACTCTCTAAAAAAATGAGCATTGCTCCTAAAATAATGCTCTCCAACGATTCGGACTACTATCCGTTCGAATCGTTAACGCTGGAACAAATTGTGAGTGGCGATGGTAAACCAATGATGCCAGCGCCGAATTTTTCGTTTTTCGACTTGGACACCAACTTCTCCTACATTGTATCAATGAAATTCAAGCGCACCGGCGGACAGACGAGGCGCGACATTTTCGCAGTGTTGTTTTCCAATTTTACGACGATTTTTCAGGTTCAAATGGTGTGCGGCGAGCAATAATTGGAGAGAAATCGAATCGGAACTCGACGAAGCGGACGCGGATCCGGTTGTCCATAAAAGTGTGCGAACAGCCGAAGAACTGATGAGGAATGGAGTCGAGTTTTCGATCAAACTGACCAATAATCCGAAAGCCAAGGACGAGAATACGGTGGGGGGGCATTCTGCAAAAAAGCGTACATTCACAATATCACTTGCAGGTGCTCGTGCTCACCGGATTCAAGTACGCGCCAATTGTGTGTGTGACAAAAGTCGTGAAAAACGGAGAATGGTATCGGAAAGTGGCGAAAAACGAGTTTGTTTTCAAGGTTTTGGAGTTTTTACCAGTGACATCTTACAAGGTACGAGCGAGCGAACTCTTAGGGACCATATCAGAGATGTTGGGAATTCCGTGTTCCGTGTTCCGTGTTCCGTGTTCCGCGTTTTTTTGCAATATTTCTTCCGTGTTCCGTGTTCCGTATTCCGTGTTCCGTGTTCCGTGTTCCGCGTTTTTTTGCAATATTTTTTTTCCGTGTTCCGTGTTCCGTAAAAATTTCCGTGTTCCGTGTTCCGTGTTCCGCGTTTTTTTGCAATATTTTTTCCGTGTTCCGTGTTCCGTAAAAAAAAAATTTCCGTGTTCCGTGTTCCGTGTTCCGCGTTTTTTTGCAATATTTTTTCCGTGTTCCGTGTTCCGTGTTCCGTAGAAATAAGCTTTTTCCCTTTTCCGTGTTCCGTGTTCCGTAAAAAAAAAATGTTCCGTTTTCCGTGTTCCGTGTTCCGTAGAGTAAAATTTTTATTCCCAACATCTCTGGACCATATCACCAGCCAGTTTCATTTTTCAGAACGAACAAATGGGAAAACTGAAAGGGAACATGAACAAGTACACGCCTTGGACGAGAACCGGCAAAAAGCGGGTCCCAGTGGTCCCGTCTGTTCAGCCTTTGGACTATGATTCGCAGCGACAACCGGCGGGACCATGGACCATGGACCCAACTGGATATCCGCAAACGTATCAATCTACTGAAGCTCCCCAGCCGATGCACCATGATTACTACTATCCAAATGCGAATATGACTTGGAATTATAGATTTTGAACTGTCTTCTGAATAAAGGTGTCGTAAGCTCTGGAAGAAGAATTTTCTAGTCCCCCAGTCCGCGAGTGTTCAAAAAAAAACATGTACTGTTGAAAAAAAAAAGTTTCGACATTGGAATCGAAGCTGGCAGCGTGCCAAGGCCCGGCCTCCCAAACGCATATGCTGCGCGCCATTGTTGCAACATTGCCGCACGCTTTATTGTTCTTCGTTTTTGTCTTTATTTTTCGGCTAAAAATCAGCAGAAATTTGGTTTTTTCCCATTTTTTACCACTATTTATTCATTTCAATCGGCTTTTGCTATAAAAAATCAACTTCGAAAACAGATTTATCGATTTTTAGCTTGAATTTTCGAACATTTCTTGATTTTGTGTTTTTCTCCTTTCGATTTCGGTGAATTTGAGAATTTTCAGGATTTCCACCTACGGAAAAGTCGAACAAGCAACAAAAGGGCATGGATTTCTTCTTTTCGTGTTAGTTTTTGACGTAACAATAATTTTCTCTCCGATCAACGTTTACAGACTCCACTCCTCCGCCGTCTTCTCCACTCCGCCGTCAGCACACAACGGAAAGTTGAAGAATTCTCCCGTTGGATGATTGGCACTAATAACACTTATTTTAGATGTATTTATAACGTTCTCCAATAAATTAAATGACATGACAAGTGTAAGAATGGTATTATCAATGATATTCAATTTTCTTCTCCTTTTTTCCGGTTTGAAGCGTCCACGGACTTTGGAAAAACGGTCGGAGAGAAAATATCTTCGTTCCTCTTCAAACTAATACGACAAGTTTTTGTATACCGTTGTGTGCTGACGGCGGAGTGGAGAAGACGGCGGAGGAGTGGAGTCTGTAAACGTTGATCGGAGAGAAAATTATTGTTACGTCAAAAACTAACACGAAAAGAAGAAATCCATGCCCTTTTGTTGCTTGTTCGACTTTTCCGTAGGTGGAAATCCTGAAAATTCTCAAATTCAACGAAATCGAAGGGAGAAAAACACAAAATCAAGAAATGTTCGAAAATTCAAGCTAAAAATCGATAAATCTGTTTTCGAAGTTGATTTTTTATAGCAAAAGCCGATTGAAATGAATAAATAGTGGTAAAAAATGGGAAAAAACCAAATTTCTGCTGATTTTTAGCCGAAAAATAAAGACAAAAACGAAGAACAATAAAGCGTGCGGCAATGTTGCAACAATGGCGCGCAGCATATGCGTTTGGGAGGCCGGGCCTTGGCACGCTGCCAGCTTCGATTCCAATGTCGAAACTTTTTTTTTTCAACAGTAGATTTATTCAAACGTAAGGTGCATCGATCGTTTTTGGTTTTTCGTGTTCAGCAAGTAGACCATAACTTTTTGTTAACTGAAAATTCACGTTTGTTCGATGGAGCGAACTTTCATCGCACTCACAAATTTCACAATTGGTTCGGATGTTCGTGTCGGTCGCTTTTGGAGGCCAACCAGAGTTGAGCAGAATTCCGTCTTCCGTCTTCCGTCTTCCGTGGATTTTTTGTTCCGTCTTCCGTCTGCCGTATTTCGGGAAAAAAGTTTTCTTCCGTCTTCCGTGAGAAAAATGTCCTTCCATCTTCCGTTTTCCGTGTTCCGTAAAAAAAATATTCTTCCGTCTGCCGTCTACTGTCTTCCGGATTTCAAAATTCCATTTCCTCTCAACTCTGATGCCAACGTGATATCAAACGAATTATTATCCGATTCTCTCCGCCTACAAGTCTCCGAAATCAAAATGAACGAGAACTTTGCAAGTTTTGATATTGTCGTGTTCTCTCAACAATGTGCTCTTTTTTTAGAGAATCGGACGGAAGATGAACGGAACGCAATGTTAATGATGTTTTATTCTTCAATTCCCAAAAAAAAACCGGAAAGCGCGCGCTTCTCCGCACTCGATTTACCTGGTGGCCTAGGAAAATCCTCGGCCAGCACTTGTCAAACTTCAAATTTCGTAAACTGCTCTGTTTGAAACCGTGATTTTCTTCGCAAATGAATTTGTGAGTAGACAGAAAAAAAATAGGTGGTTAAAAATGTTAACACGGACTAATAATGTTCAACGACGTCATCATCACACACACACAGTTTATTCAAATGCATATATCTCAGTTGCCGGTAGAGATACAAAAAAGGTGTCAATTGAGAAAATGTGCACAATTTTATGTAGATCAATTCGCTAGTTGACAACTTTTTAATATCTGCACAAACAGCCGAGATACAGTGCTTTGAATAGACGGTTTTGAGAATTACAAACCCAACTTTTCAAGCAGTTTCAATAGA
Organism: Caenorhabditis sp. 36 PRJEB53466; assembly: GCA_946814055.1. Taxonomy (NCBI): domain Eukaryota; kingdom Metazoa; phylum Nematoda; class Chromadorea; order Rhabditida; family Rhabditidae; genus Caenorhabditis; species Caenorhabditis sp. 36 PRJEB53466. Next base: position 8,081,514 of record CAMPFS010000004.1, on the reverse strand, counting down.
ACGTTATCATCAATTCGTGTGTCTGTCCATGATACCGTTCACTCGTCGTCCCGTTCTCCTCAACGCGTCCATCTGCTCCTCGGTTCGTCGCATTTCTCCTCGCCTACCGTACTCCCTCTCCTCTCTCTCTCACTCTCTCGCTCCTCCATTTGACCTCGCTCTCGTCGACGTCCCGGCAAATACTCGGCCGTACCGTAGTGCACTCGGAAAAATGGATCGATCGAGGGGTCTCCGTACCCTGCGCGCTCATTTGCGTTCCGTCCGTCTCTACCTTACCGTAATCTACGTCTATAATTGTGTGTTTCGAAGCCTCGACGCCCGTTTTTCTCGGTCTCACCGCCGATTCTACCATAACCACGGACCGGGATGCCGATTTTCGTGGTTGTAAGTGCTATCATGTGCTAATAACTGATAATCTTTCAAAAAGCGCGATTATCCATTTCCAAACGGCATCCTTAGACGGTCTAGACCTCTAAAACACGTCAAGGATAGTGGGGACAGTGGTCCGGCAGCTCACTGACCCTTAAAGTTGAAGGTTTTCGTGAGATTTTCGGAAATTTCCGAAAAACAATGTTGTTACGTTACAGTTTCACGACCAGACGGTCTAAGATTCGAGCTTTGGCCGATGAAACATTTGTGGATCCACCGGATCGGATAGTGCCTTCCAGAGCACTGATAACACTGAAGTCTTTATCAATTTTAGAGATCTGTCAAGGTTCTGTAGACCGTTTCGTACCTGAAAAAAGCTTGAAACCCTTCAATTTTTCAATTTTTCCTTTAAAAAAAAACTAGGTCCAGAGGCTCTCCGCACAAAAATGCGTTCCCGCTGACCAGACCCCCCCCCCTTCTGGGAAGACTGTCAATTAGACCCGTCTCGCTCTCCGATTCTGGTGGCGTGACGCAACTATTATTGATGTTAGACTGATGGCCTAAAAAACTCAAGTGCAAACGTTCGTCCACTTCTGTGTTCTTTTCGGCAGAGAAGAATGCAGCGTAGAGATATAAAAAAGTTGTCAACAGATAAAATGTGCACAATTTCTTAATGAACATTTTATCAGTTGACAACTTTTCGATATCTTCACCCACAGCTGAGATACATCGCCTTAAAGTACAAAGTGTATAAAATTAATTGAATCGCTGTTCATTTCAATCAATAAATCGTCTACCGTGCATGTCTATTCTTCTCTCGTTCACACCACATCACGCATACACGCAAAATAAACGATATAAACTCACAAAAGCACTCACATTTCAGCTCTTCCATGTTCAGCCTCCGTATGCACATCCATCTCCGAATAGGGGCCATCCTTTTCGGAAATTTGCAAAACTCTCCGTCTGTTTAATCCCCATTCTCCGTCTCATTCGCACATTTTCGCGCTATTGTAGGTTCATGAAACGAAACGATGGAGGAGTCGGAAAAATTTGCGATGACGGTGTGGCGGAGCAGCGAGAGCGCGGTGCCGGAGCCCAGTTTTCCGTGGCCGCCGCTCCGACGTCTCGTCCATTCCGTGTTCGGCGTCGCACCGCACTTGGTCACGTTCATGGCGTCCGGCGTTATGGTAATACCATTACGAGCTCCCCTTTTTCGAACCACGACCAGGGGTGTGCGGAAAATATTTCGATTTTCTGAAATTTTCCGATTTTCCGAGAAATTTTCGGAAAATTAGTGTGGATTCAAGGTCAATTTGTCCGAAACCACCGTATGCTTTTTAAAGGCGCATCACAAAATTTTTGGAAGGGTCTAGCAGCGAGCGTCTTTTTAAATTTGATTTTTAAATTTTACGCAATTTCTTTCGAAATATTCCATTGCTTCGCTTCCGCCCACTCAAGTGATTTCAAATCATAATAAGCATTTTTTTGTATTAGAACGTTGCTTAAACACTTTATTGAACCAATGAACAAGTGAGTTTTCCGATTTTTCCGATTTTTCTGAAATTTTCCGAAAAAATAAATTCGGAAAACCCGATTTTCCGAAATTTTCCGAAAAAAAAAATTCGGAAAAACCGATTTTCCGAAATTTTCCGAAAAAAATTTTCCGCACACCCCTGACCACGACTCTTTTCATCTCCCCCCATTTCGTTTGTAGGCAGTCAATCGGCACTGTTTTGTCGAGTGCCAAGTCGTCGGCGACCGGATGCCCGGAGCACAGGACTCTATTGAAATTCCGGACCACTCGGACGGCGGCAAGCCGTTTCAAATCATTCGCGAACTGCTCACCGAGCTCCACGTGCAAAAGATGTACGAGTTTAAGGTGTCGAAGGCGAACAATTTGTCCGGACAATTTGCGCTGATTTCAGTGGCGGTGGCCATGTGGAAAGCGATCCAATCGTTTGAACGCGATGTTGGTAAGAGTTACAGGGGTGTCTGGGAGGTCCGCACTTGAAAATGGGCCCAGTTTTGAGGGAGCTAGCAGACATTATTATAATTTTCTGATTTCTAGCTTTAGTTAGTTACAGTTTCAACGCTTCCATTTCAATTCGAACACCCAATCTTCCGAGTTTCGCTGTTTACCTCCATGTTACTATTCTCTCTTTCCAGCCAACGAATCCGCTCTGAAGACGATTCTCGACGAGCTTCTGACCAAACACAACGTGGATATTCCGTGCAAAACGGCGTCAATCAATGCCGCCCTTTCCGGAAGTGTTTGCTTCATTCATTTGAACACGGGACCCGAAGATCCGGCTGATCGAAGGTACGCTTTTTTCGGAAAATGTTTGCGGTTTCTTCAAGTTGCCTTAACTTCTCATGAATTCTTTTCATTCAATATAATTAACTAATCGATTTTAACTTAAAGCTTAAATTTTAAATCGATAATCTGAAACTTTTTTTTTGTTTTTCCGGGTTTTTCGCTCAATCTTCGGTTTGCGCGCTGAAAAACAAATAGAAAGAGATGGCTCAAAGTGTGCGAGTTACAGAAAGTTCTCTTTTTCAAAGTAATGCGAAAAATCCAAAACTTCTTATTTTCATTTGTTTTTTTTTGCTGAATTTTGAAAGTTTCAGATTATCGATTTTTTGGCGTCACGGCACAGAAAACATCATAAATGTTTTTAAATATTGCAAATAAGTGTGTTCAGTGAAAAAACGATTGAAAATTTAAGAAAATTGCACGAAAACGGAAAAAAAATCGAAAGAAAGGGGAATTTCATCCGGGGACTAGAAACATCTAGGCCAGCTCTTCCATTTCGCCGTGTACTTCTCTCGGTACCATTAACTTTTTTGAAAAAATCTTAAAAATCGGGAAATTTTTTTCGTAATTCGGGACTTTGGGAAAGTGAATGCCCCACTTCGAAGTTTATTTTAAAAATATGTTGTATGTCACGTTGGACACCACCTTTAACAATATAATCGATTTGGAGAAGGAACAGACGTTCATTAAATAAACTATATCTCTATGGAAAATAGAGATACATTTGTTTGAAAGCACAAATGCAAAACAATGCAATATTAGGCTCAAATCATCCGTATATTGCAGTCTGGTCGATGCTCAAGAATTCTACGACAAGTACGATTTGCTGTTCATCCGCACCTCGCTGCACCGTTCCGAATTCCAACCGAGTCGATCTGAGAGCCGGGAAATCCGCGACGCGCTTCACCTCAGCTTCTTCTACGAATCGTTCGACGAGGAGTCGGACGTGCGACCGGATTCCGATTTCACGCCCGCAGTCATCACCGCGCATTCGAAGGCGCGCATGAGTCGACCGGACAACCGAAAGAACTTGACGGCGGCCGAAATTGCGAGCGATTCGGGATTGCGGAGTGTGTGGGGCGAGTTGGAGCAGGAGATCGAGGGGTTCGAGGTGCAGCAGGGTGGCAATCTTGTGATTTTGAAGAAGAAGACGGTCGAGGAACTGCTCGAGAGAGAGGATTTCGACGATGCGCCGAGTACGAGCGGGAAGGTGACGATTAAGGAGGAGGACGAGCAGTTGTACAAGGCCATCGCGGTCAGTTTTTGTGCTCCTCTAGCTCTTTGGAAGACGTTTGTTGCTTTTTCAGAACTCGATCCACGCTCAAATCGAAGACGCCGCCCACGTCTCGATCACATTTACCCCTTTGAGACCTTCCGGAGGTGTCCGATCGTACCCGACATCGAAAGTTCCACCAATGAGCACTGTGGAGAGTGTGACGATCCGGTACGCGCCAAAAAACTAACCATTTCTCTATCATTTTACTGTTTTTTTGTTTTTTTGTTTGTTTGTTTGTTTTCAACTTGTACATATGACTGCCACGTGTCACTTTTCATTCAATCTCATCTCTGAGCGAGTCATATCTTTTGGACTGCCCTTTCCAAATTGCCAAAACCCCTTCCCCTTTTATATGTATATTGTCATCCATTGATTCGAAATATCGAACAAGTGCTAATGAAACGTGTGTCTTTTTTCATATATATATCACTTTTTGAGTCGTCTTTGAAAGTGTTGAAACATCCACTTTGCAATTTTCACTTCTGATAATAAGAGAAACGGTGAATATGTCAGAAAACACTATTGTTTTATGAATTTTGCTTCCACAAAACTTTACCATTTCAATTAGTGAATTTCAGCGTTAACACTTGAAAACTGGGCTGAAACAAAATGACAAACTGTATCCACAACCGCACGGGCAATTCTTCGCCCTTCTATTGCATATCATCATCTTTTTCTCTCTCTCGTTGTTCCGCTCAAAAGTGCAATATACTTAAACTGTCCTATACTTTCAACACTGTGTACTTTTTTTTAAATGTCTTGAAAACAAATAGGAAAAATGTATCGGCTGATCATTTGATTTATGAGTATTCAGTGCGAGTACAAAACCTCCAGTAGTTATTAGAACCATCTGAAACTGTAAATGGAAAATTTATTTTTCCGCAGTTTTATTGGCTCTTTTTGAGTGTCACAACTTTTCATGTGATCACTATTTCGGGTATATTCAAAAAAAGGATACATCGGAACAGTGTACCATAATTCGGGCGGTCAAATACGAAAGCAAGTTGTTTTTGGTCGTTTTTTCGTCGTTATGATCGTTTTTTCACCCGTTTTCGATGCTTTTTTGCCTGAATTTCAGAAAAATCATGAAATGTGAAACATTAAGTATTTCAGAATTCGTTGTGCGTGAAAACGAGAAGGACGTCTTTGCGCTGAAAATTTACGAAAAAATGAAGAAACACACATAATTGTGTTGGTTCGTTTTTGGCTATGAAATTGATTCGTATTGCTGAAATTTTATTTTCATAGTTCGCAACTTAATGTGTGGGTACCTCTAAGGACCAACTATTTTTGGGAAGGGGGACTTTTCTTGAATTTTCCCTGTACAATGGAAAATGTATAGTTTTCCGCAGTTTCATTGGCTCTTTTTGAGTGTCACAACTTTTCATGTGATCACTATTTTTTCTTTATTATTCATTTTTCCGTCTAACAGTGCAATATATAGTTCAACCGTTTGGCCAAGGTCAATTCATTTCAGTGTACTTTTTACAATGGTTTTTCATGTAATTTCTTTTTGATCATGCAAAGTTTCAAAGTTGAAACTTTTTCAGAAACTATCCATTATATTTTTTAAAAGATATTTTGTACATTTTACTAGGCGCCGCACTTTCGCTTTCTTTCGCAAATCGATACTGGCTTTTCAGTTTTCCGTTTCAATTTTTTCTAAAAGTTTTGATCTACCATCATTCGCTGGGGTAGATCAAGACAAGGAGCCGCCAAAAATCCAAAAATCCCCTCAATCTTCTCCATTTTCCGCTCATTTCTCCTCGTTTTCGTCTCGTCAAATGTCTCGTCTTCTCGCTCGTCACACCACAAAATGGGCGGAGCCTCTCGAAAAGTGGGCAGCGTCTGTGGCGACGATCGGAGACGTCGGAAGACATCCGACGAACAGATCACTCTCATCCATCTCTTCTACAATCGGAAACAACATGCCACGTGTGCTCATCACCGGCGGAACGGACGGAATCGGAAAAGAGGCGGCCGTCCGTCTGGCCGCCGCCAACAACGACGTCGTCTTTTCGGGACGCGATGCTCGGAAGGCACAAGATGTCATTGAGCACTGCCAGAAACACTATGTGAGTTACGGTTGGCGTACGGTTGATACTTTTAAGCTTAAAACGAGCAGGTTTCATTCAGAAATGAATCAATTGAATCGATTTTCAAGTTTTGTGCTGAAAATGCGCGAATTTCAGTCATTTGCCGATACTTTTTGCCGTTTGAACGCTTAAAATACTTGTATTAAAGTGCTTAATCACTTCCGACACTCACTTCGTCTCAAAACTATCCACATCGGCCGGTATGAAAATTCCGAAATTGCGGCGGCGATTGGCCGCGGAGAGCCTATTGCGAAATATGCCAAAAACGTCTCAAACGCGGCGTTTTCACGAAAATTTCAATGTTTTCTCTCTTTAATGTGCTCTTCTTTCGTCGATATCAAACACAAAAATAGCGGAAAAGTGACTATTGATTGACAACTGAGATACCATCGATTTTTGCACTAGCTGAAACAGTAAATTTGCAGAATAACACGCCACGCTTCATCAAGACGGATCTGTCGCTCGAGTCCGAAATCCACAAGTTTGCCGCGCAAATCGCCGAGGAGCAATTGTGAGTTACCAGTTCAAAATGCCGTCGTTTTCTGCAAAGTGCACCGAAGGCTGTGCCGGCTAGAAAAGCACATCTCTATGATGTTTGCAGTGACGCTTGTATCCTGAACGCCGGCGTGATAATGCCGAAGCCGGCGCGGACTGCCGAGGACCGCGAGGCGACAATGATGACGAACCTGATCTCGTCGTACGTGATCGCTCACAAGATGCTCGAGAGCCGACGCGACGAGCAACGCCCCATCCATTTCGTGTTCAGCACTTCCATTCTTATCAAGTTGGTGTCCTAGAACGTTTGTTTCGAGTTACTGTTGAAAAAAAAAAGTTTCGACATTGGAATCGAAGCTGGCAGCGTGCCAAGGCCCGGCCTCCCAAACGCATATGCTGCGCGCCATTGTTGCAACATTGCCGCACGCTTTATTGTTCTTCGTTTTTGTCTTTATTTTTCGGTTAAAAATCAGCAGAAACTTCGGTTTTTCCCATTTTTTACCCGTATTTATTCATTTCAATCGTCTTTTGCTATAAAAAATCAACTTTGAAAACAGATTTATCGATTTTTAGCTTGAATTTTCGAACATTTCTCGATTTCTGTTTTTCTCCTTTCGATTTCGCTGAATTTTGAGAATTTTCAGGATTTCCACCTACGGAAAAGTCGAAAAAGCAACAAACAACAACGGAATACAAAATGCTGTCGTGTTAGCTTGAAGAACGAAAATTATTTCTCTCCGACCGTATTTTCAGAGTCCGTGGACGCTTCAATCCGGAAAAAAGGAGAAGAAAATAGAATATCACTGATAATAAAATTCTTACACTTGTCTTGTCATTTAATTTATTGGAAAACGTAATAAATACATCTAAAATAATTGTGATTAGTGCCAATTCATCCAGCCCGCTGCAGCGGGAGATGCTTCTTCAACCTTCACTTGTGTGCTGACGGCGGAGTGGAGAAGACGGCGGAGGAGTGGAGTCTGTAAACGCTGATCGGAGAGAAAATTATTGTTACGTCAAAAACTAACACGAAAAGAAGAAATCCATGCCCTTTTGTTGCTTTTTCGACTTTTCCGTAGGTGGAAATCCTGAAAATTCTCAAAATTCAGCGAAATCGAAAGGAGAAAAACAGAAATCGAGAAATGTTCGAAAATTCAAGCTAAAAATCGATAAATCTGTTTTCAAAGTTGATTTTTTATAGCAAAAGACGATTGAAATGAATAAATACGGGTAAAAAATGGGAAAAACCGAAGTTTCTGCTGATTTTTAACCGAAAAATAAAGACAAAAACGAAGAGCAATAAAGCGTGCGGCAATGTTGCAACAATGGCGCGCAGCATATGCGTTTGGGAGGCCGGGCCTTGGCACGCTGCCAGCTTCGATTCCAATGTCGAAACTTTTTTTTTTCAACAGTACCATCCTTTGCATTTCCAGATTCCACAGTGCTACCCCGTTCGGCCGTCGCTACTTCAACCCGGAGAAGATCTCCGACTGGGAACAGTGTCTGGTGCCTTCGGAAGTGTCGGGCGTCGGAAAGTACGCGGTCTCGAAGATCGGACTCGCCACGCTCTCCACCCAAATCTCGCGTCTGGCGCTTCCGAATGTGACGGCGACTTCCGTGCATCCGGGGACCGTCTACACGAACATTATGTCGAACCTGCCGGCTCGCCAGCAACTCTACATCCGTCTCGCCCGCCCGTTCATCACTTCGCTCGAAGACGCCGGCGCCAATCTGGTCCGTGCCGCCCGCCAACCCTTGCCCGCTGGAATGTTCTACGAGACGGACACGGCGAGGAAGCTGCCCGAGATTGTGTGCTCCGAGAAGACTTGTCAGGCGTTCGAGCACGTCTTCCGACAGTTTCGCATCTGATGACACTGTTTTTTGATAACTCCACGTGTCATTTTACTATTCTATATCTCACTGCTTATTTATTTGTTTGCAAACCTTTCAAAGCGCAAACGAGACTTTTGTTTCTACAGACACGGGCGGTGATTAGCCAAGTTGAAAGCTTCGATTCGAGCGCCGAACGGTGCAAATTCGTTCGGAATTGACAATTTACTTACACTTTCAGTAATTAGCACTGAAAAACGACAGTTTCGATGCGCACGAGCAGATTTACTTTCGGAAAATTTCAAAAAAAGTTGGACGCTATTTCGCGGCAATTGAGGTGAAACCAGAAGTTTGTTTCGAGCGTAAACGTTTTGAAAAATGAATAAACAACGCACCAGGAGCCATTGATTTGACTGAACTTGGCAAATATGCTTTAATTGGTTTACATGAAATGGCGCATTTAACAATAAATCACTGAAGAACAGCCGTCTTGAGCTTGGCAATGTCCTCACGGAGCAGTTCCTTCGCCACTTCGTCGTCCTTGTTCTTGATGCAAGTCACCACTCCTTTCTGGCACGATTGCAGCAATTCGAACACCGTCTGAAAATGAAAAATGATTTTTAATAAGCCAAAAGATTTCCCGTACATCCGAGCACGAATCCTTGATCTGCGCGACGAGTTGTGCCACAAATCGTCCGCTGGCAGTAGTCGGGCGTCCGGACTGAGCGAGAAGGTACAGAACGGCTACGAGAAGTGCGGTGGCCGGTTCCTCTTGCTTCTCCAGCTGCTTGCGGAGCTCCGTGCACACGATCGCTCCGATCTCCGCCCTTCCCTTCTTGTCCGTTTTGCGGAGAGCGAGCGAGGTGGCTGAGGGGACCGAGCAGTCGTGGATGGCATCGTGGAACGCGTCGAGCGCTCCGTCGTCCGTTGATTTGAGCGAGGCGAAGAGGGCGCGGAGAGGCTCGCGAAGCACTTCCGGCAGCGATTCGATCGTCTCGTCCCGCTGCTTTTCTTTCAATTGATGGGCGTTATCGACGCCGGTGGCATAAGAGAGCAGGGCGAGGGCGAGTTCGGAGCCCACCGATTTGAGCAGGTATTGGCGGAGGTCCGAGCCGAGCGGGTCTGAAAACAAGCATGTTCAGCCTTATTTCCAGAAATGTTTTCTGAAAACTGACCGGCAAACGAGGTGGTCGCTGCTTCGAAGGTGTTGAACGAGTCGTAGAGCTGTCGGCACTTGTCGCCCATCGCCACGAGACTCTTTTTCGAGCTGGCGGCACTGGAGGCCAGCTGCAGAGCCTGGATCTCCTGGATCTTCTTGCGGAGCGCCGTCGTCGCCTCATTCGTCAATTTCTCGACGGCAACCGGCAGGATCTCTTCGGGAACGCTCTTGCTCTCACGGAGCCATCCTCCCAGCTCTTCTTCCGACACGTGGATGGCTCCCGACGCGGTGGATGACGTGGCGGGGGCGGCAGAAGATGTTTTCCCTTTCGCACCGCCTTTTCCACCCTTCTTTCCACCTTTTCCGCCTTTTTTGATGTCTCCCCAGTCGTCGGTCTGTAAAAATTGATAGATTTTTAAATGTCTGTAAACCCCCACCTCTTCGGTTGCTTTTGCCGTCTGTTTCCCGGCACCTCCGCCCTGTTTCTTCTCTTTTTCAAGTCGATCCACTTCCGAATGCGCTCTTTTCTCAATCTGCGCATCGATCGATTTGAGTGCTTCTGTGAGGATGGCCGCTCGGAACACGAATCCTTCGGCAAAGTTCGCCTCTTTCTCCGCGTCCGCCACTCTCTCGCCGATCGCATCCTCGTCCGACGTGTCCAGAGGCAGTCCCAGTGGTTGGAGGGCGAGTCGCACCTCAGAGATTCCCGATTTTTGTAGGTCTTCTGCAAAAATTAGAAAATTATACATTCAAAAATCAGATTTTTCGCTAGCTCCTCACCCTGCACAGCCTGCACACACTGCTCCAACAGCCCCTTCGTCACGTACATCGATCCCAAATTCGTCAGCTGTTTCACTTCTCCGGCTCCCAGAATCTCTTCGAGCGACGCTTTCGCCTCCACTCCCAACGTTTTGAGCGTCGAAATTTCTGCAAAATGGTTTTGTGCTCAAACAATTCGACAAACAACTCACGAAGGTATTCGTTTTGGCGGAATTGGTTGAGAACGCACGATTTGACGAGAAAATCGTACATTTTGGGGCGGTACGAACAGGCGGGCGAGGTGCGCGAACCGACGATATAGCCGGGCACTTCTCCGATCGTTTGCAGGTGTTCGAAGGCGATCCAGAAGCGTTTTGGCGTCAGGCCCACACGTTTTTGGATGTACGATATCGGGGTGACTCTAAACGATTGGCGATTGAGTTGCCTCGAACTTTGTCGCTTTTTTTGTGCAAAAAATCGCATACTTTGTGATGGCAACGAGAACGGCGCGAAGAACGAGTTCCCTCGATGTCAAGAAGGAGCTCGTATAAATGGTGTCTCCGTCGACGAGCCCTTGGAAGTCGGCCGGCAGTTTCTCGATCAGAAGGGACTGCAGCAGTTCCGGGGAGAGATTCCAGTGCTTGCAGAGGGCCGAAGTCGTCTGGTATCCGTGCTCCTCGAGCAGCTCGCGCAGTTCATTGCGTAGGCGGTGCACGTATTCACTGCAAAACTTGCAAACATTTCGCGGAGTGCTTTTTCGAGATCCTTTCACTTACGTGGCGAATAGTTCGGCGTTGGAGAGCGTGAACTCGTCGTCGTTGGCCACAATGAGACGGGCGGTCCGTTCGATGTGATCGAAATCGATGTTGAGGGCGACGGCGATGTCCGTCAATGGCGCACGCCCGCCCGCACCGATGCACTCGTTTTTTATCTGACATTTCAAATGTGATCTTTTCAAATAAACGTTCCGCAAAATCACATGTTTTCCTGACGTTCCAGCACTTTCTGTACGTGCAAAAAGTGAGAAACAACAAAAGTGCAACTTTGTGCGTTTTTCTCCGTCAACAAGGGCGTAAAATTGAAGGGGGGCGGGATTTGGCGGACGAATAATAGTCATTTTTGATTGTTTTCGTCTAAAAAAATGCCGCATCCGAATCCGACATTGCTTATTCATTCGCAGCCGTCTAAAAGCATTTCTGGCGTGAGAAATGTAGAGAAATCGGTAATTTTGAGTGGAGAATCGCTAATCATTTGGAATTTCAGCACGAAAGTCTTAATCCGCCGACGGACGATAAGCCACGTGGAAAAGAGTGGTGGCTGCCGTTCAACGTGCCATTTCACAATGGACTTTTCCAGAAAAACACCAAACTTTGATCTGTTACGCAATTTTGTGCATAAACATTCTTTTTTTCAACTTTTAAATTCTAGACAATCACCTCAGTCTCCAAATGTTTTTTGGTGACGTACGAATGTCCGTCTCGCGTGAAAACCACTTCGATTTGCTGAGAGGCAATCAATTTTTGGAGCACTTCCACGCAATTCACTTCGGATAGTCTGCAAAACGATTCGAATGCTTTTAAGGCTGGGCAAAACGCCGTCCAGGCTTTTTGAGGGCCTGCCGAGGCGACCTTTGACCCACTTGCAATGATCCGATCGGGCCCAAACTTTGCAGGCATTTTCAACTTGGATTGCAGTATATTGGGTCCGAGTTTCAGATCGATCGGATCATCCGGCCCCGAAAAGATCGCAATTTTCGCAAAAACCAATATATCTCGGGACCAGTTGATCGGATCGGTCTGAAACTCGGGCCCAATATACTTCAATCCAATCCCAAGAAGCCTGCAAAGTTTGGGCCCGATCGGGGCCTTGCAAGTCGGTCAAAAGTCCGATAAGCCTGAGCCGGCCTTTTCCTTTAAAAACTAACTTTTTCGATGATTGCGAGAGCTGGACTCTTTGCAAATCGGATGCCAATTTTTGAATGTCCGCCCAGCTCGTCATCTGTTAAATTGTTTTGAAATTGAACAAAAAATCATGATAAATACAAAAAAGGCCTCGTAACCTTTCAAAACATTTCAAAGAATCTCGAAACTCAATTTTATTTGCATATTATTCTCGCACCCTAATCATCGCGTTACTTTGAGACCCATTTGTGTAAACATTTCGTTAGAAATCACAGAAAAAACCAGAGAAAAATTAGGAGTTAATATTATTCGGCTCCTCCTCCTCTTGTACACTTTCGTTATTGTTCTTCAAAATCATCGGCGCTACAATATCCGAAAATCGATCGGCGACCTCTTGGAGGCCTCCAACTTCCGAAATTCCCAGGTTTTCCGCGTTTTGGAGGAGGAAAACCGCGTCGTGGTGGATTTGTCGCTTGATTTTATCGTCGTCCGTCACTGTGGCTCCAGAATCCGCGGCTGTTTTGCGTTTGAATCGGGAGAGCGACGATCCGGTGGCTTCTACGCCGTCTTGCACCTGCAAATTTGGTTAAATTGAAACAACATTCAACAGGAAGTCATTATCGTTTCGTATTTTATCAGGAATTCTCGTAAACATTTCGAAACAACTCACTTCCTTGGCTTTCGCAGCAAAATAGGTAAACGCCGAGAGCCCGACACTTTTCACCATTTTCTCCACATCCGGATGCTCGTCTTTTCTGCAAAAATTACAGAATTTACCTAAGACACGGGTTTCAGCAACAAAAAAGGAGAAGACGTACAGAATGCGCTTCCGAAACTCGTCAATCAGTTGGACAGCCGCTGTGGCGTAGTTCGAATGGCTCGTGGGCGGCGCCTTTTTCGTCCATCTGTACTGTTTGGGCACGTCGGACACTTGCGCGAGTTCCCGGTGGAGGACGTCCGCGAAAAGAACGACAATATCGTTATCCATTTTTTGGCTGAGGGCGTCCACGGAACGGCCGTGTTTCGTGAGACATTGACCGAATTGAGAGGTGTCTACCGAGAGGTCTCTGCAAAAAGTTGAGGGAAAAAAGTCTCTTTCTAAACCTCTCAAAACCTACTTCAACTTCCCCCAAATCTCTTCCAGTGCAAAATCGAAAATCTTCTGGTGCAGATTCTCGGCGTCCATTCGTATTTGGAGCATCGCCGTCCAGTCACGCTTCTCCTCCACTAAATATCTGAAAAAAATGCATTGTTTACAGAAAACTCAGTGAAAAAGCGTACTCTTGCATAGTTTTCGTCCAGGAATGGTGTTTGAGAAGGAGCCGGAGGGTGAAATCCCACAATTTATCGACAATCGCGGCGATGTAGACGTCGTCGCTCCAAACGTGCTCGATCGCACTGAAAACTGCTCGCGAGGCTTTGCAATGCAATTCCTGGAACGGAAATTTCAAGTTTTAGGTTCAAGAATGTCATTTACCTCTTCAGCCTCATCCTGCTCCACTGAAAACTGCTCCGGAACCATCAAACTGTCAATTTCCTTGGAGAATCGATGAGTTTCAAGTTTAAAGTAGACGAGGAGGTTGAATTTGTCTCTGATCGATTTGAGCATCGTCCGACACGCGCGGGCGGATGGCCACGTGTCAATGAACTGTTGTGTCACCGAGAAACACTTGTGGAAGAGCCGCGTGTCCGACGGGACCGCCACTGTGCCCATGCACTGCAAACAATTGCGTATTTTCCAGAATTTCTAGTCATCCTTGCTCACCTTATCAATGAAAGTGAGCACGAAGGTGAGTAGAGTCTCATCCAGAAATCCTCGAATTTTTCCACGAAAATGTTGTGTTCCAAGGGTGTCGGCCCATTTTTCGCGCATCTGAAGGCGGAAAAACGCTCTATGGTTTTTCTTTCAATTCTTTTTTTTTGTTTGAAAAAGTACCTTTTTAACACTCGCGTACACCTGCTCCAATCTCTTCAACTGATCCGCCTCCTTTTCCTCGTTTTCGTCCACAAATTTCGCGTAGAGCAGATCAGAAACCAAGTGAGCAGTGAGCGAATGCGCACTTTCGGTGATGGATAATATCGACAGAATGAGCGGAAGCGTTTTGCAGTCCGTCGCGGCACTTCGCACGCCTTCCACGCACAAAACCGACTCCAATTTGGTCAGAATCACTTGCTGGGCGCGTTTTTCCTCGTCAGAATGCACGAGACGGGCCGATGCTTTGAGTTCCACCACGAATGAAGCCGCTTTTTGGAGCCTAGACATTTTGAATCAGTTTTTCAAGCGAAATTTGCAAACCAAACCATAAAACAGAGCACTTTTGCGGCGGTTTCTTGAGCATTTCGCCTAGTTTTTCAATGGCGCACAGAAAAGCGATACGATCGCGTAATTCCGACTGTTTTTCGCGGTTTGACGACAGCTCTTCGCACTTTTGCTCGATTCGCTCGGCCATTCCGACCGATTCCTTTGTCGACTCTTCAAAATCACTCCAAATTCGCTGAAAATAGCTAGTTTTTAATGGATTCCGATGGAAAAATCGATTTTTCAAGGTACTCACATTGATATCCGTCTCGATTTTGTTGAGCGACTCCTGAAGACTGACCAGATTCGAGGACAAGTGCACAAAATCGGCGTAGTCGTCGTTGATGAGCTCGATCATCGAATTTTGTACACTTTTCAGATAGAGCCGCAAGTCTTGTTGAATTGTTTTCAAATCCGCCTTTCTGCAAATTTATTTGCTACTTTGTTGACAAAAAACGCGTTTTTCCGCAGAACTTTTAAATTTAATCAGAATAATCGATAACTCACTGTCTCGCCAGGTTCATGAATCGTTCCACGTTGAAATCCTCGCGATTGAAATGAGTCTTGTTGAAGCACAACTTGGATTCGTCGATGGAAAACGTGTTGGAGGAGTGAAACATGGCCGTCTGGCCATGAGGTGTACCCATTTTGTAGCGTTTTCTGCTGAAAATCAATAAATTTAACAATGTTAACGCGATTATGCAATTTTTGACCGAAAAGTTGCGCTAAAATTTGCTGAAAATTGACGGGGGAAATACATGTGAGAACGCGTGGCAAACATAGAGGGTATACAAGTGCGCTCCATTGGACTGAGGGGAAATTGGCGGTGGTTTGAATTGGAAGCCGAAAAGTCATCGGCAAGAAGAGAAACGGGTCCAAAAAATAGGAAAAAAAAGAAATCACGGAAGACGGCAGACGGAATTCAACACTGGCTGACACAACGTTAACGAACGCTATAAAAAGAGTGTCCGGCACTCTGCATTGTTTACAAATCGATAATAATATTTATCAGCCTTCTTGTTACTGTAAAGCAGTTATTGATAACGTTAGCTTTATTGCTTTATACAAACAAAAGACAGAAGTACAATACTCATTAACGACGGGTTCCGTCCTCGAAAAAGATGCCTCCGTCGATGGCGCAGTACTTTGGACAGATTCCCTTCTCGCCGGCGCTTCCAGCCTGTCCTGCCTCTCCAGCTGGTCCTGGATTTCCATCGGCTCCCGGTTGTCCCGGCTGTCCGGGTGGTCCCTTTGGTCCCGGCTGTCCTGGTTGACCATCCTGTCCGGGCACTCCTGGTTGTCCGGGCGGTCCTTGTGGTCCAGCTTCTCCCGGTGCTCCCGGCTCTCCTGGAATAAGCGGCTCCGACGGCGCATCCTGTCCCGGATTTCCGTCCTGTCCCGGTGCTCCTGGTTGTCCGTTGATTCCCGGTGGTCCTTTTGGTCCTGCCTGTCCCGGCTGACCGTCTTGTCCTGGTCCTCCTGGCTGTCCGTCGAGTCCAGCGTCTCCGGGTGGTCCGGCTGGTCCCTGCTCTCCTGGCGGTCCTTGTGGGCACGGTTTGCACGGTGGCGGCGTAATCGGCTCACAAGGGGCTTGTGGCGGTCTTCCAGGATTTCCAGGCAGTCCGGCGACTCCGGGCTTTCCTGGCCTTCCGGGCTTTCCAGGAGATCCTGCGGGTCCCGATGGTCCTGGCAGACAACATCCAGAGCAAGAGCCGCCTGCTCCGGCTGCGGCACCAGCGACTCCGGCGTCTCCGTAATTCGCCTGACGGGCGGTACGGTTGGAACGGACCGCCGACACCTCGGAGAGGATGTCCTTGGCGGATCCCTTGCAGTAGCGGATCTCGTGGTGAATGGATTGTTTCACGTGGCGCACGTAGTTGTAGACCATCGGAAGCGTTATGCACACCTACAAAGTGTTTTTTTTTAGCTTAAAAATTTGCCGGTAAAACGAACCGAAAGAACGGCGACAACACTGAACGTGACGGCGGCGTAGGCCACGAATCGGTAAGCTTTGACGCGAGTTTCGACCTCCATCGCTGAAGAACAAGACCCCTTTTCCAATTCCAACCCATTCGCTTTTATATCCTCAACTTTTTCTACAGTTTCGCCGCCTAAAACATCCGATCCGCAATTCGCGTCGCTATTCGATTCGATTCAGCGTAAACTGCGGCGAAAGGTCGCAAAAAACAGTGAGAACCCGATTTGCTTATCAATTTCCATTTGTTTTCTGATCTTTATCACTACATCATGCTTTTCCGCGCCGATGATCCATAAAAGGACTGAGTCTGCAATCGGGCGTCAAATGTCGTGTCTAGTGTGCAGTGTGCAAGCGCGCTCCATTGCACTCGTTTCCTTTTCAAATTTTTTCCTCTTCTCGAGCGCCAGTTTCCTCGCATTTTTCTCAACTTTTCTTTTAATTTTCCACATAAGTTTTGTTGAAAATTGTAAAATAAACTCATTTTCCGTATTTTCCGTTTATTCTCATTGATTTTCCCCTGAAAAATCAGCGTAAAACTCGGCAAATTTAATTTTCAGCGAAATGTCGGATGAAGTGCCAAATACGCCTCCGGATGAGCCGGAAGCCGAGGTCCAAGCCGAAGTGAAAGTCGCAGAAGAGCTGCAGGCGACTGAACCCGAAGTGAAAGGTGAGAAAATGAAAATGTTGCGAATAACTGTAGAAATTACAGAAAACGTCGAGGAAAACGTGCCCACTCATGTTTCGGCGATTCCACCGGCTCAAAGCGCGTTCGTTCGAATGCGCGGACTTCCGTTCAACGCCACCGAAAAGGATGTCAAAGAGTTTTTCGACGATTTGCCCGTAGAGAAGGTGAAATTTGTGGTTGTGCACGGGCGGCCGAACGGAGAGGCCTACGTGGAGTTCAAGAGCCGCGAGGATGCCACCGTGGCGATGGGATACGATCGCAAGGAAATAAACAAACGCTATATAGAGCGTAAGTGCTTAAAAACTGGGAAATGTTCTAATGTTTTTGCTCTCAGTCTTCTCCGCCGCCGCCAGCGAGGCCGAATTCGCAATGAGACCCGACCCGGCCGGGTCTCAAGACGAAAACCACGTGGTACGTCTGCGTGGAATTCCGTGGTCGTGCACAGAAGACGATATTCGCAACTTCTTCGATGGTGAGTCCGAAAAAAAACCCGAAAATCTGGGCATTTTGCGCTAAAATGTGAATTTTACCCTCTTCCCCCAAATTAGCTCCTACGGGCCCTAGTTTCCTCTTCTCCAGGGCTAGAACCACCACCGGCGGAAATTGTGATCGGCGGGACGGGTGGGCCGAATCCACGACCATCGGGGGAGGCTTTCGTACGATTTTCGACGGGCGAGGCGTCTCAGAAAGCAATGGAGTACAATAAGAGGCATTTGGGATCGAGGTGGGTCGGAAATGAGGCGAAAATAGTTCAAAACTGTTGGAAATGCTGGATTTTCCTCGCACTTTTCGCGAAAATTTCAAAATTTCGCATTGCAGATATGTCGAAGTTTTCCAATCGACAATGGTCGAGTTGAATCGCTCGAAAGGACATACCAGTAAGCATTACAATTCCAAAATTTCAAATTCAAATGATTTCTCTAGATTCCGGACCTCCATCGTCCTACGAACGCACCGGAATACGTCCTCTGATGAGTTTGGACCGTTCGGACACTGGTTACGGTGCTTCCGGCGGTTACGGTAACAGAGGGTACGGTAGCGGAGGCGGCGGCGGATATGAGGATCAGCGATACGGAGGAGGGCAGGATTACGGTAGTCAGGGAGGATACGGTGGTGGTGGAGGAGGCTATGATCACTACGGAGGCGATTATGGAGGTGGAAGCGATCCGTTCCGAGTGAGAAAATGCGAAAGCTTGTATATTTTAACTAAGTTTCCCCAATTTCCTGCAGATTTACATGCGCGGCCTGCCGTACGACGCCGACGCCCACGCAATCGAGGCGTTCTTCTCGCCGATCCGCTGCTCGTCGGTCAAATTGGGCATCAACGACACGGGACGTCCGTCCGGCGACGCCATCGCCGAATTCGACAACTACAACGACATGGTCGCCGGAATGGCGCGCAACAATCAGAGAATGGGACGGAGGTAGGGCAAAGCGCGAAAAATTTCTTAAGTCCTTGCATTTTCTATCAATTCCGAATTAAAATGAGCACTTTTCCAACAAATTTGTAAAACAAATCCTTTGCGGCTTTCTCACATGCTTCTCCACTAAATTCCCCCCTTTTTTCAGATACGTGGAGCTGTTCTACACGCGCGACGCCCCTGGCCCAATGAAGCGTCTTCTTTGGCGGGAAACGAGCGGTCCGAACCAATCAGCGGCGCCCATCCCTGACCCGGTTCTTTCCGGTCGACGGGGAGGGGGTCCACCGCCGGCGCCCCGAGGAGGGGACTCGTACCGAAGCGGAGGGGCACCGCCACGGGACGCCTGGGGACCGCAGAGACCGCAAACTCAGAGGGGATACGAAGGAGGTGGAGGAATGAGAGGCGGACGAGCTCCACGGTCGACGCCGCGGGCAGAGCCGTGGGGCGGATACGGAGGTGCTGCACAGGCGGCCCCAGTTCACGGCGGATACGATCAGGGTAAGAGAATCAAGGAGAATCGGCAAAATTTCACTTTTCAAAGCAAAAATTAAACTGTTCGAATTTTCAATGCAATTTTGCAGGATACGGAGGCGGCCACAACGGAGGATGGGAATCGTACGGATCTGGGGGCGGAGCTCCACGTGGCGGATACGGTGGTGTAGGCGGCGGAGCAGGATACGATAGACAGAGAGAGCCGAGAGACTCGGGATCTTCGTGGACGCAGGCACAAGGAGCCTATGGTGGATGGGGAGCTGGAGATCAGCGAGGAGGCGGAGGGTATTAGCGCCCCGTTTTTTGTCGAAAATTCTCCAATTTTCCCCGATTTTTCTCGCAAAAATCCATGTTTTACCTCCTCCATTTCCCTGTTCTTTCCACTGATCTGATCCCTTTTCGCTTATTTATTCGATGGAATTTTCTTGAGTTTTTTTTTTTTTGAATTTTCAAGCTTCAAGTTCCTAATTTCCCCCAACCCCCATTTCTATTCATGCCTCCTCGTCTTTTTTTACTACAATTTTGGCATTTCCCGCAAAAAATATGCTCAGATTATCTCTCTATTATTTCACTCAAATATCAAAAAATCGATGATCTTGTTCCTGCCCTTATCTCTCTATTTTAAAAAAGTACCAAATGTTTCCTGCTTTTGAAAAATTGTAAAAATTTCCAATGTTTTTGGTTTGCTGTTTCTATTCGATTAGAAAAAAACAGAAATGCATTGTGAAGATGAGAAGAATGTTTATTTTTAATGTTTTGAATGTGTTTCAACATTTTATTTATTTATCTGACTTGGATAATAACTCTTATTAAAATTTCTATTAATTAGAACTTTGATGAGTCGAACAGTAGAAAAATCATGGCTGGAAGAACTGAAAAAGCGAGTGGAATATCAGGTAAGCATTTGAAAGAAAAATCGAAAAAAAATTCCAAAAAATTGCCAGGAAACAAACCGCCTGAAAATGGTGGAAATTCGCGAGAACGTGCTGGATAACGAGAAAGAATTGCGAAGTTTGGACTCGACGCTGAAAAAAACGACGAGTTTCATGAAGAAGATCAAAGTGCTAAGCGCCGCGGGAGTTCCGCAGCTCATCGAGGAGCTCTCCAAACTGAATCTGTCGAAATTCGTCGAGGAAATGGCTTCGGTCAGTTTGCGGAAGCGGTTTTTCCGAGTTTCAATTCAATTCAATGTTTGCAGGGAATCATCGAAACGAAGCTGAAAATCTCGGATATTCCGAAAGTGGCCGAACTTTGTCTCGCAATTTCGGCCAAATACTCGAATTTTAGCGAGCAAATGGCGGGCGAATTCAAAAAAGTGTTGCCGATCAAAAAGAGCGATAAAATTGGAAATATGGCCAAATTACGAGTCGATATTATGTTAGCTTGACTTCAGAGATTTCAGAGCAAAAACGAGTTTATTTCAGTTTTTTGACGGAATTGTGTCTCTGCGGAGTTTTCAACGAGAAAGAGGGCCTGCAGGTGCTCGGCGCGGTGCTCAGCTACCTGATTCAGACGGACAAGGCCGAATTCGTGAACGTGGGTCTTCTGACTACCGTATCCCGGGCGGTCGGATGGCAGATTGCTCGGATTGTGCCCCTTCCGGCGGCACTCGAAGATGCGGACACCGTCGACGTCAATGAAGGTGATTTTTGGGAAAATTCGGAAATGTGTTCCTATTTCACTCAGAAACATTCCAGACTCGCTCCCGACGTCTTCCGCCTTGTCTCCGGAGCAGAAGAAGACGATCCGCGAGCTGTTCAAGTCGTACTACGACGCGCTGTACGCGAAGACCGAAAAAACGTGCTCGGCACGGAACAAAGCGATGAAAAAGGTGAAAAGACAGGAGAGAAGCCGAGGAGACGCCGCCGACGAGGACAAGAACACTCTGAGCACTCTGCAGACCGAATTGGACGCTCTCAGGAAGATTGTGAGCTTTTTTTTGTTGGTTTTTCCTGATGTGAAAAATAGACAGATTTCCACAAAAATTCCTCCCGCGTTTCAGACCAACGAACTGGCGTGTGCCATTGGAGTTCAGATGAAGGCTCTCAAAGAGGAAGCTAGCGACGATGAGGAGGACGAAGCCGCCAATTTAGAGGTAATAGAGACAGTTTTGAGGTGTTTTACATGAAAATTCAGAAGAAATGACCTAATTTTTAGTACGTTTTCACAGAAATTCCCATGAAAATCATACCCGAAATTCACCCGAAATCCGCCAAATTCCAGATGGGACGACGTCTGGCGGAAGGAGCCGTCCAATTGTGGAACGATGAGGAGACGAAGGCGTTCTACGAGGACCTCATCGACCTTCGACAGATGGTCCCCAAGGATCTGTACAAGGATTCGGAGCAGAGGACACTCGGAAAGGCGGCGATGGCGGAGCGGATCGAGGACGTGGACGTGGAGAATGTGAACGAGTCGGGACAGATGGACGGACGGCGCCAAACAGTGCAGAGGGGCGACTCGGAGAGGGAGACGTCGCCGGCGGACGAGCAGCTGCACGCACTGCTCAAAGAGGCGGTCGACGCGGCCGAGGAGAGGGGACTCAGCAAGTGGCAGAGCTTCGCGCTCGACCTCGACCATCTTGTGAGCAAGTACTCCACCGACCAGGCGGCCATCTATTTTGTGTCCAACCTCAATAATAAGGTGAGAATCTGAGGGAATTTACCCAATTTAGGTTAAAACAATTGCAGGGCTGTCGAAAGCGTCTGATAAAGTTGATGATCGAGCCGGCGTCGTCGCGAATGGACGTTCTTCCGTTCTACGCCCGCCTCGTCGCCACCCTCGAGAATGTGATGCCCGATTTGACGACGGAAATTGTGACCCAACTGCTCGAACGATTCCGCGGATTCATTCAGGGAAAGCCGACCGCTGGAGGAGATCGAGTCAAAGTAAATTTTGAGAAAATTAGATGATGTATCCGGAAACTTACTTTTTCCTGTTACAGGTGGAAGTGAAGATGGTGTGTGTGATGATGATCGCCGAACTGATGAAGTTCGGAGTGATTTCGCGTGCCGAGGGACTCTCGTGCCTCCGTCAATTGGTGTACGATCTGCGCGGACACGCCGTCGAAATGACGGCGACCGTCATGGAATCGGCCGGATTGTACCTGTACAGACACACGGATTCGCACGCGAAAATGAAGCGGCTGCTCGAGGTGGTGAAGGCGAAGAGGGACCGCATGAAGGACCAGCGACAGGCGGTGAGCAAGAATTGAGCGAATTCTCACACTAGAGCTGCTAAAAATAGCTATTCCAACATTTTCAGATGCTGATCGACAACGCGTACTTCACGTGCTTGCCCCCGGAAGACTCGAAAGAAGAACGTCTGCGTCTGAAGCTCGACGAGGAGGACACTCCGATGAAGAAGTTCATCCGCCACATCATCCTCGATATCAACAAGCAGAACATCGACGTTCATCTCAAGTGTCTGCGTCGTCTCGAGTGGAGCAACCCGGAGATTTCCGATTACGCGATCCGCTACCTCTCGTCCACGTGGCTCCTTCCCATCGAGAACCTCGAGTTCGTCGCCTCCGCAATCTCGGGACTTTGTGGCCTCGCCCATCTCGAATGGATCGGAATGGCCGTCATCGACGCGTCGATCGAGACGATCCGAATCTCGCTCGAAAATCCGGGCACTTTCAATCAATTGGCCCACTCCGCCGCGGTCTTCCTAGCCGAGGCCTACATTTTCGAGCTGTGCGACGAGGACCTGATAATGCAGGTGCTGTACCAGTTGATCTCCTATCCGGAGACGTCGGAAACCGCGTGGAAAGATCTGCATCGCATTCGGATCGTGTGCGCAATGCTCGAAATCGTGCGCGAGTTCTTCAAAAACGGTCCGGGACGCGTGAAAATGAAGTTCTTCCTCCTGTATTTCCATCGGTTTTACTATACGAAACGCGACACGTGGAATCGAGAGATTATGGAACGAGCCAGTGAGGCACAGAACGGACTGGAAGTGAACTTGGAAAATGTGCAGAGCAGGTCGGACTTTTTTGAAATATTTGAAAACGTTTTCCTCTTTTCAGATTCCCGTACGAAGTGGAGACGGCCTATTCGGACGTGTGCCGTCATTACCGTCGCTCCAAAAAGGCGGGAATCCTTCGATGGCCGAAATCATTGGAAGAAGCCCAAGAATCTGTGGAGATGATCGAGAAACGGTTCAAGCCACAGGTAGTTTATCGAAAATTGGCTATTTTAGATGAACTCTTCAAATTTTCCAGCTAAAAGAGCTCAATGGCGATCGGAGCGACGTAGATGACGTGGGAAGGAAGGATTTGATGGCAATCGAGGAGGATGACGAGGAGGAAGAGGAGGAGGCCAGGTGAGCACTCAAAATCTGTAAAGTTCCATGAAAAATGCGGAAAAAATTGATTTATTCACTTAAAAATATCACAGAAAATCACGGAAAACAGTCTAGGAAAATGCGGGCGAGTAGATTTTTAATAATAAAAGCGTTTGGAATCATTTTGGCGACATGATGTGTTTTTGTGTAGAAAGAAGATGGAGTTGGTTTTGTCTGAAAGATTCGAAGTTGTTAAACATTTTCCCGCTCAGAGACTCGCAAAGTGAGCTGGAAGACGAGGATTCGGAGGAGGAGCGCAAGAAAAACGACTTTTTGGAGGCGAACATTGTCACGAAAGAGGAAGAGGACGATTTTCAGCGCGAATTGGATCGGATGATGGGCGAGGGATTCAGAAATCCGGTGAGTTTTGAAATCACACCGAAACACCGTTGACAGTTGAATTTTTAGGCGCCAGTAGCGGCTGCTCAAACGTACGATGTGACTCTTCCGGCCGCCGCCAAGAATCGCTTCGCCAGATCCATCAAATTTGGTAAGTTTTTATCATTTTTGCAGTTTTGCTTCAAACAATTAAAATTAAGGTTGAAAGGGTTACTGTAGCTTTTATGGGCCGTCTTAGGCTTCAAATTGTTCAAATCCAGCTAATAGGGTCTTAAAGGGAATGCTGGATACCGTTGTTCCATGTTTTCAATATTTTGCAAGTATCCAGTATGATTTGTGGTTCCTGACCCCTTTTTTCATTGTTTTCCACACCTTCCGCATGTTCCTCACGGACAATCATCAAAAATGCGTCTTCACACCCGGTTTCGTTCGGCTCAATTTCGTCCGCACACGACACACACCTTCTCGTATTTCGACGACACATTTAGGTGGTCCTTCTCGAATTTCCGCCCAACACCTTGATCTTTCTCTCTCTCTCTCTCACGCACACAATGCCAATGTATTCACTATATTGCACATGGGAAAAGAGAGGATTGAGGAGGGACTCTCTGGCTGGCACGAAACGGATTGAATTACCACTGGAATACTCGACGACGCTCGTAGGAGTTTTCAGAATGTTCGGCCGTAAAAACACTGCAAACTTTTATGATTTTTTAAAGTTTTTTCTCAAAAAGAAAGTCCACACTCCCTTCTCCCCTCGCAGAAGGCGGTTTTATTGTGGTTTTTCCGTGATAAACCCCCTGACACAATGCCAACAAAATAGGCTAGTGAGAGAGTGGGGGAGACGAATTTGATTAACGCCGCGGAGCACAAGGCTTGATTGATTTTGGTAGTGTGTTCAGTTCTCGGAACGTATCCTTCGCTGCTGCTCCAGAAGGCTCGACACGGACGGAAAACAAAAACAACAACAATCGGATTTGCGCCCTAGGTGACTCGGGCAGTCTGCACACCCTTTTCCATCCATTTTTTATGAGACCGGACGAGATTGAAGCGAAAACGGAAGTAGAGGGCCTCCTAGGAAAGTTATAGTTTGAAGATAGTCTCGAAAGCTTGAAATTTTAGTTTCCAGGTGGTTTCGACGATTTCCAATAGTCTTCAAGTAGAATAGCTATTATTGATTCAAATATTTCCGCTCAGGCCTAAAACGGCAAATGTCTAGGTCACAAGCACCATAGGAAATTCTATCTTCTTCAAAAGCCGACTTATTCCAGTTTTCAGTCAAGAAGTGCGATTCTAGAAACTATTATCTTCGAGTTCCACCAACCTGGCAAAGTGCACATTTTTCCAGACCCCTCATAGTTTCGCCCCGAAAGTTATTGTTGTCGCAATGATTTGTCGTCGGTCGTCGTGAGCACTTTTCAACATGTCTCGCCGGGTGTCATGTTCGTCTCGAATTTCAATCATTTCGTCGATCATTTTTGCCCCACTCACGGCAAGAAGAGACATGACAAGAAAGACGCGTGTTTCGTAGTAATATTTGTGAGATTCTCTATCATTCCGAGAAGCTCTCGACGCTGTGCTCCAAATGAGGATTTCGAAGGAAGATCCCTTTTTTCACGAGAATAGCGAGTATTCTTTGAGATCCTTTACCCAAGAAAAAGCACTCAGAGTTTCTCGCACAATAGGCTCACGGAGCAACAAGACAACAAGTTGACCCCCCCGAGAAGATGGAAACGACGGGCAACGCCGGACGAGGAGGAGGAGGAGGAGGAGACGACGTTTATTGAATTTCGTTCGCATTCTCCCTCTTTTTCGTCTTCTTTTTCGGCGCCGACGACAATTTCAAAAGTTGTGAAGAGAGAAAAAGTTGGAAATGCCCTTCACAATGGCCGATATGCAGATTCGCATTTCCCGAAGATTCGAGAAGGAAGAAAAGACCGGACCAAATTGGGTTTTTGAGTGATTGTGTTGGGAAAGATTTTGGAACGAAAAAGTTGCATTTTGAATGAGGCAGGTAGAAAATTGAGGGAAAGGAGGGCGGAAGATATATTTGCAATGAATTATAGATAGGATTTGATGATAACAAAGCGGTCAAGGGTACTATCCGGATCGGAAGCCTCCAGAAACCTTGAAACTATCGCTTTTGACTTGAAAGTACAGAAAAAATTGTTCTAACTGTCGCAAATCCGGTAAAATCGATAGCCTCAAGCTTAAATTTCACCCAAAATGAAAATGACTTCATTTTATGATTCCGGACCTAATAATCGCTAACATCGACACATTTTCAGCCGAGGACACGAAAGAAGAGGTGTGGAACACGTCGCCGACCGCCAGCTACCCGCCGACGGATCCTTCGGTCGACTACGACGAAGATCAGGGATTGGCGGCGAGCGGGCGTCCGAAACAGACGAGAGTCACTCTGATGGTCAGGGGAAAACAGAACAAACCGGCACTGAAGACGGTCAACATCGACGACGACGGTCTGCAGCAGAAGTGGAGCGAGGAGAAGGAGCGGGAGGAAAAGGAACGGGCCGACATGAAACGGCTTACGCTCGGGCAGCACAGGCGCATCGAGATGGAGGAGGAGAAGGCCATGTTGGCCTCGTTGAACAACTCCAGAAAAGGCGGAATGAAGAAAAGGTGCGTTTTCGGGGGGTTTGTAGCGATTTCCAATACAGTATCCTCGAGTAATTCCAGCCTCATTTCCAAACCCGCCCCTTTTTCAGCGCACCCCGGACGAAACAGACGAAGCCACAATTTCCGGGACCTCACCTCGACGGAGAATGGTAGAAGGAGCCATTTTGTGTAGGTTTTTGGCACTTTTTGGTTGGTCACACTAGAGGAAAGCGGTTCGGAATGGGCGATTGGGTTGAGATCCTGAAATTAAACGATTTTAGGCCAATGACATCACTTTCTCGATTTTAGGCCAATGACATCACTTTTTGCCCATATTTCCCATCCGTGCCTCGAAATTAATGTTTCTCCACCGTTTTGTCGAGTTGAGCACTCGAAAATGTAATAAATCGAGTGCAGACGATGATGATCCCCTTGCTTTTCTATCCGAAGAAAAAAGAGACTCTTTTTCTGAATTCATATTCCATTTGGACTCGGGCGGTCCCCCGAGGCGCAGTGCGGGAGCATGTGAAATTTGAAATTTTCTTGAGAAAGAGCTCAAGTTGAGGAGAGCCGCAAAAAGAGCACCGAGAGAGGCGGAGAGAGAGAGAGAGAGAGAAAGAGCGGAAAAAGTTTGAAAGTCTCTGAACTCTAATGGGTTTTCTTTGGAGCACACATTTTAATGCTCTCAAAGGTTCGGAGCGCCCCAAATTAAAGTAATGCAGAGCTGCCGCACCCTGCAAGTGCCACTTTTGAGATTTATGACTGATACTTTTGCGGGCGGCTTAAAGTTGAAAAACCCATTCTTTTAAGAGAAGGCACTTCGGAAAAGTGGTCGTTTTTTAGTGGAATGAGCATCTTTTGAGCTTCACGGTTCTCCTGAAAGTATTCGAAGCTTCAAAAATTAGAAAAAAGGTTCCAAAAGCCTTCCGAAGCTAGATTTCAAGGCTTAGAAGCTTCCGAGGCTCTGAAACGACAAAAATTGGAACAGTGGGTTCCAAAAGCCGTTCTTCCTTGAATCAGATGAGGTGTGATAGTCTAGCAGCTTCAAAGCGTCTGAAATGGCCAAAGTAAGACTGGAAAGCTATAAAAGTTGGATTTCCTGTAAAACTTGTCAAGTTTCTCAAGAAATCTACGGAATCTGTTCCACTTTACCGCTTTTACACGGTTCCGCTCAATTTTGTGCTCAAAGACCCGAAATTCTGTAGAACCTATTCGAGATCTATGGAAAAATGGGCGCCTACCATATTTCTACGGTTTGCTTCCAATTCTTAGTGAATAACTCGATTTTCCTATCAAAAACCGCCCCCCACCCCCTCTATTTTTTTTAGAAATACTTGCCAATTTCTTCTCATCTGTCCACGCACACACATCACGGCTCTGACCCCCGGCCTTAGTAGGATGCGATGATGTGCAAAATGAGATTTACCCGTCGTCGCTCCCCTTTTCGCTTCTTCTTCTTCTTCTCCTTCTTCTTTTTCATCGTTTTGTCGCCTCGCCGCGAAGCACGAAATTTCGGGAGCAAATAAGGCTAATCTGGTCAGCGCGAGTGAATTTCTTTGAAATCATAGTGCTGGAACGCGGTTGTACTATTCTCGGTCTCTGCGTCTCTTTCTTTTTTTCTGCTGACCACTGGGCTCCGCGAGCTCCGGGATGACTGATATGTGAGAGAGAGAGAGAGAGAGAGAGAGAGATCTCAATTGACAAGGAACAAGAAGTGGAAGAAGAAGGAGAACTTGTTGTTTTTCTGCCACCACAATCTTTTTGATTCGAACCACCAACAAGCTATTGCGTACGAAAACGAAAACTCACAATTTTCGCGGCGGAAACTGGGGTGATGATGGAAACGAGGAGGAAATGTCGGGCTATGATCGGAATGCGAGTAGGAGAATCAGGAAGAGTAGAGGAATATGCGGGTGGGTCGAGAAGTTGCACAAGTCACGGGCACATACGCACACTCGTTGCATTGCGCGACGTTCCTGTACGTATCCTGCAAAAAATCCTCGGAGGTTTTTACTGACTTTTTGTTGAAGTTTCAGAGAAATTCATCAAAAACGAGTTGAAACTCTCAAATTCAGAGTTTTTGTGCCGAATTTTTTGATAGTTTGAACTGGTTTTTGAGGGATTTTGGGCCATCATTGCGATTCTTGCTCGATTCCTACCTAATTGCACATTTCTGGACATGGTGCGCACATTCTGACAGCTCATGTGCTGGAAATTGATGCGACGATCGCAACCGGCGCCCATCCAATAATCGCCACCGCCTGCAAATTCATATATTTTCCAGGTTCTACTAGCCCACTACTAGTCGCCACGATTCCACGAAAAAAGAAAATGCCAATATCAATGCAAATTTTCGCCCATTTATTTTTTCTCTCATATTTTTGTTGTGTTCTCTCTTATGTTCTACTCGAGAAAAAAACGCAACGAATGCGTATATATATACATATTTGCATCTTAATAAAAGCCGTACCGACGTGCATTGTGATCGTAACACACACGTCCTGATCGCGATCGCACTTTATCGGCTCCATTGCGCATTGCGGTCGGGCGAGACGCGTCGACACTCGGAAATTGTCCAATTGGGTCGTCGAGGAGGTGTACATGCACGTGAGACACGTCAGAGGCGTCGAAGGCTGAAAATGGCTGGGAGGATGGGTAATAGATGAAGTTGAAGAAGCAGGGAACCGTCCGAGTTTTTCAAAGTTGTGGCCGTGGCCTAGAAAACTCCTAGGCCACGAGACTCGGACAGACACAGGGTTCTCTGCTCCTTTGATTCCCGCCCAAAAAAAAAGAGGTGCAAACCTGTACGCATCCCACCAGAAACAGGAGAAAGATGAGGAAAGTGCGTGGGCGGTGGAGAGTTGCGACGTCGCATCGTGTGCCGCCCGACCGCATCCAGGGCGGATGGAATGGAGGGAACGGGAGGGGGAAATGGCGACGTCGTCGGCAAAAACAGTTCCGGATTCGTCTGGAAACGTTTCTCTGCACAAATTGCCGCTGAAGAAATCGTGAAAGAAAGAGAGGAAGAGGAGGAAAAACGAAAAGCCGGGGCTCTCGGCACCAGGCTCCGCCCACCCTCGAAGGGAGCCAAACGGGGCGGGGCGTCGGCAGAAGCAAGTCTTGCAAGACACCTAACAAACAATCGGCATCTATTACATAGAAACGTTTGTGGAAGCAGTAGAAATACCTAAAGGCACGGGGGAGAAAAACAAAAATGAATGTACAGAAAAATGAGTCGGAAAAAAATACAAAAAGTTGGGCGAAAAAGTGTGTTTAAGCGGGTTTGTAGAATCCCTTCAAGTCCAGGTACTCTTTGATGCGTCGGCGGGCGCGTTGTTGCAGATTTGGTTGCTGAAAAGTAGCGAAATTTGTTAAAATCTAAATCTCGTGCCTTACCAAGCACAATTTCTCGGCGGCGTCCTCCAGTTTGCTCGAGTTCCTTCTCACATAAAACTCGGCGTCGCAGGCCATCTGCTCGAGCCGTTCCTCGTCGATTTCGTCCAGTCCGTACGAGTAGGTCATGTATGGATTGAAGCGATAATACACGGATTCGGGGAGCATGTCGTGCACATTCATATGCACTCCTTCCGTGTCCGTCGCGCTGTCGATGATCCGCAGCAGTTTGTCCTGGATCGAAGTGGAGAACATGGTGGGCGTAGCCTCGGGCGACATGACCGTCCGTCCGTTGCCCACCGACACCACACAGTTCACCGCCTCGTTCGGCCACAGCAGCTTCGTCTCGTGGTAGGCGATCGCCGTGGGGTTGTTCGCGTACACTCCGCCGTCCTGCAGCAACAGATTGCCCAGTTTCACTTCCGAAAAGTAGAGGGGCGCGGCCGCGGATGCCTGAATCGCCGTCCACAACGGATGATCGCAGCCGCCGCGGTAGTGCGAGTCACGGCCCGCCGGATGGTCGTAGTTGCGGAAGATGTACGGCTGCAAAGTAGAAATTGGGGTCTTATAGGAAGCGCTTTACTAAAAAGCTTAATAAGCTAAAATAAAGACAGTTCCAAAGTTTCAACCTGTAACGTCTTCAAATTCACAATCGACGCGACAATCGCCAATCGAGGCGTGTGCAATTTCCGCGAGGTGTTGATCAGTGTCACGTCTTCTCCGATCATCTGAATTCATTCAAAATAAAACAAAATTTGACACTTCTAGAATGCTACTTGTTTGAGAATGCTGATCCATAGGTTGGTGTTGTAGTAGGAGTGCTTCAGAATCAGTCCCATTCCGCCTTGGAACTTGCCTTGTGTGAATAATCTGAACGTTTCCCGTTTTTTTTTTGCTGTAAAAACGTGTGCGAACCTCTTGGATACATCCATGTACGCTTCCCGACATTCTTTGACCGTGTACCCTTTTACAGTGAGGAGTGCGGCGATGATTCCGCCCGTGCTCACTCCGCAAATCATGTCGAACAGCTCGCAAATCTGAAAAATTTTCAGTTTCCCCATTGAAAACGTGGCGATGCACCAGAAAATAGATCGAAAGTCTACGAATAGCGATAAAAGTACCTTTTTACCGGACAATTTTTCAATTTTCTCGAGCACCTCCAATCCCATCATTCCGCGCGTGCCACCGCCGTCGATCGAGAGCACGTTCACACCTGAAAATGCTCAATTTTCGGGTGAAGCTTTTCCAATCGATTTTCCCAACTTTTTGCTTAAAATTCTGCTCCTCAAACTCGCTTACCTCTTCCCTTGGGAAACGGATGTACTCCGATGAGTGTGAGACACTGTCTCGCCTCCTCCTTCAACGTGTCCGTGTGTCCGTACATGACCATATCGAGCAGCTCGGCGACGAGCCTCTGTTCCTGTGCGGCAATGATTCGCGTCGGCGGGTACTGCATTATGTGCTCCGAGAGGTCGCGAACTCGTGTCAATCTCGACTGCGACGTCTCCGACAACATCACTTTTTTGACGAGCGCCCGCGTTTTCGAGGTGACTTCCGAGCGCGATACTCGATTTTCGTTCGATTTTAGGATTATTCTGTAAATGTTGTTTTCTTGAAAATCTATATAAAGTTGTGTGCATCTTACTGTGACTTCGATTCAACAGCTGTCGGCGCCGACGTCGTTGTTTTCGATGTGCCGACGTTCAAATAGTTCAGGGGGTTCTGAAAAATCAATTTTTTTTATTGCTAGCGATTACAAACAAATGTCGTACTTCAACTTTGGCGACAAAATTCTTGAACATGTCGGAAATGTATCCATAACTGGTCGGAACTGCCGGCGACGCGGACACTGTCGAGGTGGACGTGGTGCCCGGGGGAGTACTTGCACCGCCTGTACCGAGAAAATAATGAATAGATGTAGTTTTCAAAAAGTTATCAAATTTGTGTAGAAACTTGTGCATTGATAAATCATCGCTGTTTATTTGTTAATTCTTCGGAATTTATTGTGCTCTAGAAGGTTTCCAAAATAATTTTTATAGGATTTGAGTTAGCCCAGATGATGTTTGATCTTTTAAGGATAAAAAATATACCTCGAGTATGTGAACTGCTAAAAAAGGGTCTTTCTGTCGTGAACTCCACTGCGACGGGATGGTTTCGACGGAGAAGAGGCAGTGTGGAACGGAAAGTTACCGTCGTCGACATCTGAACGAAAGCGATGTTTTATTTTGTAGAGAAGAAATTTAGAGAGTGATAAACGAAATACAGCATTTCATTTGCAAACGTATTGAAACTGCAAAAAAAACTTTGTTCATCAACAATGTGAAACTCTTTTTTTTTTTACTGAAACATAAGTTGAAAAGTTTAATTTAAGCGGGAAAGAACTGAAAACGTGATAACTGCAAAAGTGAGAGAACTGATAAACGACGAAACTTTCACTCTGGGCCGTCTCTGCGATGTTTACGCTCTTTTCGGCGGATCACAGAACGAACCGAAACTTCAAAAAACGAAGGGAAAAGAAGAGAAAAGAGATAAAAGGGCTTGCAATGCGTTCATGTTTCGGGTACAAAATTAAAACAAGCTAAACTAGAT
This sequence comes from Caenorhabditis sp. 36 PRJEB53466, assembly GCA_946814055.1. Lineage (NCBI taxonomy): Eukaryota > Metazoa > Nematoda > Chromadorea > Rhabditida > Rhabditidae > Caenorhabditis > Caenorhabditis sp. 36 PRJEB53466. The sequence goes on along the minus strand of CAMPFS010000004.1, from coordinate 8,049,156 downwards.
AAGAACACTTTGAATCGGAAATTGGTGAATACTAAGCTGTTCACTCAAAGTAATCGTTTTCGATTTAGTTAGAAAACATCGTAATCTGAACCGAGTTCTGAATCTATCTAGGCTTTCGCTTTCGCTGAATTCCGAATCAATTTAGAGATTTATCAGTTTAGTTTGCAAATTTTGCATTGTGAAAGTGAATTAGCAGTCTAAGTAGACGAAACAATTTCTCTGAGCTTTGAAAAATGTTAGATGGTTTGTGAGAAAAATCAGTGTTTCAATAGGGTTGTAATTTATGCGCTAACAAACAATTTCTATTAATTCTTTTAACGAACACTTCAAAATTGCTCTTTAAAAAATGCTTTCTTTGCTGCAATTTGTGGGCTTTCTAAGAATTTCTAAGAAAAATGAATAAGCTAGGTAACTCGAACCGATCCCAATCTCTAATCAGACGAAACAAGTGAATGGGGCAGGGGGCAGGGGGGGATCGCGCCACTGTGTCCGCCCGTCCCTCCTTTCCCTTCAGTTTCCATGCTTTCGCCCCCTGCGTCTCCGCATTCCCCGCTTTCTCTTTTTTGTTTTCCGTCTCTGTCCTCCGGGCATTTTCCGTCTTCTTTGTATACAACATGCGGACACTTGGACTTGACACCACGTGCTTTTTCCTCTTCTTCTTCGGGCCGGAAAGCAGACAGAACTATTGAGGGAGGAGGGCAACGTGACTGGTGTGACGCCGCTGCTAACACCACGTGACTCGCCGGCAGAATGTGATGAACTCGAGTATGAATCATGTAGGTTCCTGGTTGAAATTGAACGCGTTTTCTCGGATATACATCTTACAGGGTGTTTAAAACTATTCGCAACTGATGATTTACGATAAAACGGAACTTTTGGAATGTGATTGAGTTTTCTAGAATCTTCAAGTATTTCACAGTGTTAGCCAAACAATTTGGTCTCATTGGGAACTTGCACAGGTTACAGCATTGCCGCATCTGTCACTGAGACAAAATTTTGCTCGAAATTAACATGCTTCACAAGATTCGTGGATAACAGACCGTGTTTTTCATGTCTCACTCCAGTAGAACACCACGTGACCATGCGCCATCGTCACACGGTGTTCGGAACGATGAAAAACACAGAGGACATAAAAAAAAGTACGCATTTTGGTCGTGTGCTTCAGGGCGAGTTAGTGACCAAAAGGTCAAACAGTGATGACATGAGACTGATGAACTTTCTTTGGTTCTTTTTGGACAATTTGACAAAAAAACATTAGAAGGAAGGCAAAATGATGATGAAACCTTCGAGGTTCAAGAAGCGGAATAAAATTTTTTTTTTGGCGGCAGGGAAAGCGGAAGGCGGAAGTTAGGACCCTCCTGCACTATTTCAAGCGATTTTTACTAGGTAAATCCCCAAAAAACTAACTAGTGCTCGACGTTGGGTCCACCTCCTGCGCCCACTTGTCGATGTCCGTCGTCTCGTCCACCAATTCCTGACTTCCCGCCGCGTTTTGCCGTTGCGCGAAGAGACTGAAAATTAGGAGATTTGGAGGCACGATGTGAATTACCAAAAAAGACAGAGAGAGAGAGAGGGAGAGAGATAGAAACAATTTAAATATACGAGATCAATTTTACGATTACTGTTGAAAAAAAAAGGTTCGACATTCGAATCGGAGTTGGCAGCGAGCCAAGGACTCGCTCCCCAAATAGTTTTCACTGCAACTGCCGCACGCTGTTTGGGGGGCGTGTCCTTGGCTCGCTGCCATCTCTGATTAGAATGTCGAACCTTTTCTTATTCAGCAGTAATAATCAATTAGAGTCAAAATTATCACAGATTTAAGCACTACAGAGTTGATTTCACTTCCGCTTCCTCTCAGCCTCCTCGCGTTCTCTATTTTCCTTCTCCAACACCTCATCGGAGTGCCATTCGAGTTTGGCAACGTATTCCGGAAAAACCACGATTTGAACGGCGATTACTGCAAAAAATCAGTGTATTTGGCTAAGGAAACGCGCTCCACTGCCCTCGGCATTTTGCTTTTTACATTCACGTCTCCAAACGCATTTTTTAGACGAAAATGAAAAAGCAAAGTGGCGAGTTGAATAAATTGTCGAAAATTAATGGAAAATTGACCGGTTATCAAGTAGACAATGACAATGGCAGTTCTGAATAGGGAAAATGTAGTTGCAACGGAAAAAAAATCGTTTTCTCCAAATTGTTGTCTCCAAAGCTCCAAATTTCTGCGTTCTCGAACGTTCGCATTCATCGCTGCATCGTATTATTGAGGCACCGGACAGAAAGGGCGCGCTGTTCGCAATCTGGCCGAATTTCTAGGCCGCGAATTATTTTTCCACTGAAAACGTGGCCTAACTTTTCAAACTCGGCCCCGAGGTCGCTCAATTTGCACTGCAAAACGAGTTTCTCAACAGAGCGCCATTTCTGTGCGGTGCCCCTATAATAATTGAGGTTCTCGCCCCGTTCCCGCCCGCCTTTTCCGTACATTCACTCGCAAATGTTTGTGTTGTGTCGAGTGTCGCGAGGACACGAAAAAACAGACTCTCGCGCCGAAACGCAATGTGTTTTCTCAGCTGACTCGAACACTTTTTCACTTTTTCGCCGCTATTTTGTTGCGAAACGCAGCCTTTTTTTGGAAATTTCAGGATAGAAATGCAAATCGTGCGGATTCAGACAAACATTCGGAATGGCGACATTTCCGAGAAATTCGAGGTAAATCGTGTAAAATCTACTGTAAAGATCTCGAAATTGTTCAGCAAGACATCAGCTACAGCTTGTCGAGTGCCATGGATCTTCCGGCCGAAAAATTTGTGATAATCGTGGAGGCGGCAGCCAGAATGAGCCTCGGATTTGGCAGCAAAGAGACCCCTGTGGCGGTTGTTAGTGTGAGTTTTAAAAGAAACAGAAAAACGTCTAAATATATGTGTAGTTTGTAGCGCCCAAAATTTGTAGTTTGCAGTCTTAGTAGCCCCCGAAATTCACGAGAGCAGCGCGCCAAATTTGAAAGCGAAGAAACTTTTTAAAATCAAATTTTGGCGCATTTTCCATCATTTCAGGTCGTTTTTCCTGATTTCTATCTCAAAAATTGTCATTTTTTCAGCTTCAAACGACCCGCCCGTCTTCCCAATCGGAAAACGATTTGTACGCGAAAAAACTGACTCTGGTGCTCCGCGAGCATCTGAAATTAGACCCCGCCCACATTTTCATCACTTTCGACTTCAAAGACGCCAAAAGTTTTGCGGTTCAGGGTAAAACCATCGCTTCTTTGTATGAATAAAATTTACTTTTTTTTTAATCGGAAATTAATCAGGCGAATCCTTCCTTCAATACATTTTTCAAATAGGGTTTCAAAAAGACGCTTTATCGTATCGTACAATTAGGAGCGAAATAAAAGAGTTTTTAGGCCAGAGAATACTGAAAATTGCTGAAATTATGTGTGGCTGACTAGTAGGAGGGGGAATGTGAGAAAATCACACAAAGAAAAAGTGGGCCGTCGATATTCTATGGGCTTTGCTGGATGTTGGTCAATTTGGATTCTGCAACAAAAAAAAAACGATTTGAAAGAATCCTCTTTCCACAAAAACCGACCAAGTTGGGCGACATAATTCTCCAAAACAGCAGTGGCCTCCTCCAATCGCCGGGTGCTCTCGTCCATCGCGTCGATTTGGGTCAAGTACGGACGGAGGGTCTCGTCTGCAACATTTTTTGAATTTCCACAACAAATTCTGTCATTTTACCTGCTCAAAGTGAGCTTTTTGTCTAGAAAAATCTTTTAAGATCGATGTTCAAAAAAACGCTACAAAAAACGTACATTTCTGATTCAAATTGTCCAGCTTTCCGGCCAACTTCTCCGCCACCACCTTCATATCCACGTATCTCTGCGCCGTCGCCGTGTTCATGTTCTCCAGAAGTTTGTACTCTTCGATCGATCCTAAACAATACTATTTTCTATTAATTCGGAAAAAAATTCTCTGTTCTGGCAGCAAATAGAATTGCGTGTCAGAACCGTTTTTGAACGTCTCTTGGGAGTTTTGAAGGAACAACGAGAGAAAGGCATTTCAGAGGTCAAAAACCCATCACAAAGTTCGTAAAAAGGTACGTACCCTCGATTTGATGCTGGAAGAACTGTCCGACTTTGTCGGTCATATTGTCCGCCAACTGTCGGATGTGTGGCACTGGCGCTGGCGTCGACGGCACCGGCGGCGACGAAGTCGACGCTCTCTCGTTGATTTCCGCCATTTCACTGGAAAAACTAGAAATACAAGGTGCGTAAGTGTAATCGGATTGAAAATGTATGGACAACGGCATTATCAACGACCTCAACACTTGCTCAACGATGGCCGCTGACATCGGCTACGCAACCGCGCAATACGTTGAGAATTGGCTGCGTTGGACGGGGCCCGAATATGAATTCGTGTTCGAACAACTTTTCTGACTCACAAAATTGTGTCGTTACTTGTAGGCTATTCGAAAGGAAATCATATAAGAACCCCCTCTTGTATATAAACCAATCGTCTTTTATTTTATCCCAAATGAACATGATGAAGTCCACCACAGGCTTTTTTCACAAAGTGTATAAAACCGAAACTACATCAATGAGCCAAAGCTGCCATTACAATAGAAAATGCACATTTTAAACGATGAGAAAAGTGCGTAGGCGTATCGGAAGCATATTTCTATAAAAAAAATCGGACTTTTCCCTTATTTTGTGTAAAACTGGACCGTTTTTTTTCAAGAAAATCAGTGAATATTGTGGGCTTCTCCATTTTTCCAAAACTTCTCCTATTTCTGTTTGCTCCGCAGATTTCTAATCCGATTCTCGCGCCCGGCGCGCGCGCTTTCCCGAAAAATCAATAAGTATTTGAGAAATCAGAGATCGAAACTCACTCTTTTCGTTCAAACATTTACAGACAAAAGTCCGAATGTAATAATTTTATGACGGCAAACAGAAGAAGTCACACAAATTTGTGAAAATTCGGAAAAAAAGGCGAATAAAACGACGATGGGTATTACAAAAAAGAAAGAGTATGAAAAACACGAATAACTTATACAGCTTTTTTGACCGTATTTTGGGTGTATGTGTGATTCAAAAGAGATTTTCCAGAAAAAGGGAGTTTAGATTCCGTTCCGGTACGAGTGAACGACGCGCTCTCCCGGCTTGCCATGTGGCGGTGATGGACGACGATGGAACGGAGAACGACGCTGAAAATGGGAGGAATTAGAAGAAAAATCCAAAAAACCAGCTCAGAAGTCGTAAAATCACAACTATAATCAAAATGTCCAAAATAGCGATTGCTCACCCTCGGTCCCTGATCGCCCACTCCTCCATTTCTGAATCCTCCGGGCGCACCTCCTCCTCCTCCTACTCCCGCTCCAAAACTCTTCCTGGCCGCCATAAACTCCATTCGTCTCTCCTCGCGTGGGCGTCGTTCCGGCGGTGTCCTTGCTCGTCGGAACGGTCCTTCGACGGATCTTCTGGGTCCTGCGATCCTCGCCGGATCCCCGTGCTGATGTGGATGTGGCTGTGGATGCTGGTGGCTCCGTCTTGTGGCTAAAAAGATGGCATTAGTGGTCCGCAGAGACATCAGCGACGGAATCGCAGCTGGGCAGTTTGAGGAGCTGCTTCTGCTGCTGCTGACGGAAGATCCTGCGGCCGAAGAAGTAGAAGAAGAAGAAGCAGAAGACGTCGACGAAGAGGGCGACGCTTCCAGGGAGCCCGACGACGTCGAGGGGAACTGACATGCGCACTGACACCAGCGTCTCTTTTCTACCAAAGCCTCAACACTAAACGGCCTCTCTATCCGCATCGTCAGCAGCGACGGTATCATCGGCGGCGTCACCATTTTAACGTCATCATCTGTACCTGCTGCGTTGTGATCTGCTCCCAATGTTCCGCCTCTTTCCGTCCGTTTCGCAATGCGCCGCTCGGCTCCTTCGCGTGGTGGCCGAACGCTTCCTCCTGCTCCCGATCCGTGACGACGATCCTTGCGATCCGGCGAACGACGATCCCTCCTGGTCGCTTCCGAACGACGTTTCGATGTGGACGAAGACGAGGCGTTGGTGGTGGTGGTTCCTAAGGGAACGGATATTGTGGGGCTCGGGGTCTTTGGGGGGACTTTTTAGTTACGGGATTTGGGGAACTTTGGGAAGGACTTTTCGGGTTGGGGATTTTCCAGGGGCTCGACTTTTGGGTGACTGAATTATTTTCCGCGGGTTTTCATGGAACATGGGACACCTTTGTTAGTATAGTGGTCTTCTTTTTTTTAGTTGTTCCATAATTCTCTAAAATCTGTTGGTGCTGAAGCTTTTGGTGCTCGGTGAGCTGTTTTTGGACAGGGCGTGAGAGAAGTGTGCAAGAATACGGGTTTTCAGCTTCTTTCAAGAGTTTTGGTTCCAGAGGGGTGCAACATTTCGGGTATATTTTCGAGATGTTCTGCCCAAAAACGGTTTGAGATGAGGAAAACCGTTTTAACGGTGGTTGGGGCAGGGGTGGGGAAGTGCAAACTGCTGGAGGACAGAAAGAAGGGGTAAAACACGGTTTCCGATGCGGATTCTCCAAATTTTTGGCCTGTTGTTGGTTTTCAATTTTCCGTGCAAACTTCCAACAATTGTTAGTAAACCAGTCCCATTTGTCGTACCACGTGCCGTCCGTCGTTCCTTGATCTTCTCCTTCTCCTCGGTGCGCACTCTCTTCTTCTGCGGCTCTCCATCTCTTTCCTCTACGTCTTCCTCTTTCTTCTCCTCCGCAATCTCATCCTCTTCTTCGTCTTTCTTCCGCTCCTCCTCCTCCTCATCTGTCGCCGCTTCTATTATCAAATCGCCGCGCGCCGCCAATTTCATCGTTTCCACGTCGATGTCGTCGTCCAGATCCACGTCGATATCGTCTTCTTCGTAATCCAATTCTTCCTCACTGTCAGAGTTACTGAAACTGGGCAAACTGTTAGTTTTTCGAAGAAAATTGTGACGGAAATCGTACGCTGAAGCACTCGAAGACGTCTTCTCAGCTGGTTTTTCCGCAGACTCCTTCTCCTCGGATTTTTGTGCAATTTCAGTATTCGGTTCGTCGCCTTCGCCTGAAATAGAGCAGGAGTTAGATAAATTCCAATCATTTTCAGAAGTTTCCCCAACGCCAACTTACAACAATCGACCTCCTCGAGTCCCTGCAGGGCGACGTCCTCGTCCTCCTTCCGGTTCTCGTCCACAATTCGCTCCTCCGACTTCCCCTTGCGCTCCTCTTTCCGCTCGCTTCTTCCTCTCTTCTTTTCCTCCACATTCTCACGTCTTCTGACCGGCTCTTTCCGATTTTCGCCTCTTTTCTGCGCATCCGACGAGTACGGTTTCTGATGACGTGGCGGCGGCGGCGCGTTGTCTTTCCGATCACGATTCGGACGGGAGTCCCGTGGCGGTGGCGGCGCGGAGACGCCCGTCGCGTACGTCTTCGGACGGAAATCCATTTGACGCTTCTGGAACTTGTCGTAAATTAGAAGCGGACTGTGAAACTAGCGAAATTTAGGGTGTTTAGGATGAGAATAGGAAGAAAAGAGGGGTTTGGACACTTCTTAAGGCTAATCTCCGTGTCTTGAAATGACGGTTTGAGTGCGCTAATCCGCTTATCACACGCAGAAAGTACTCGATAGTTGCACTGGAACTGTGATTGTGTCGAATTTTGCATAGAAAAAGGGGTTTGATGAATAAGTTTAAAAAAACTGTAACAAGACAATTTTTGAACTGTTCCTCGTGAATTCTAATCAAACTCAATTTTCTCTGTGCAAACGTCCGACTCCGCCCCTTTCGCGTCCGAATTTGGAAGGGAAGGAGGGCAATCAATCACAAAGTGTGCTCTCTGCGTTTCTCGCATTTTCAGCACTCTCTCCCTCCGTTTTTATCACTTTCCGCCGATTTTATCACCGATGACGGCATTCGCGAATGTATTCGAATATTGTTTGGCAGCGTTTTGTTGCATATTTACACTTCACATAAAACTTCTTCAAGAATGGGAAAAACGAAGGAAACATTCAGGGATTTTCGCAACTCACCGGCATCGGCTTCTTTCGATCTTTTCCGTGGTGCTGACGTGGAATCACCGGGGCCTGAATACGGGCGGCCACATTTCGGTGGTCCTTGTCGGCGGATGGCGGCGATTTGACGCGGTCACGCGGCCGAGTCAACGGGGACTTGTTCCGGCGTTCCTAAACATTTTTTTTTAATAGAGTTTGATTGCGGAAAAAGTCTCTAAACCCTCCAAGACCTTACCGGTTCCCCATGTCGTTCCTTTTTTCGGTCCTCCGTCGCCAGTGGTTCCTTTCCGCCGTTCCCCGCGTCTCTGCGTCGTTCTCCGTCCGATTCTCTCCGTCTGACTCCTCCGCCTCCTCCACCGCTGCCGCCTCCGCCAAAAGAAGTCGTCGTTCCCATCGAATTCGAGTGCGTCGAGGCCTAGAGAGAGTGACGATGGATCTCCAAGAAGAGGAAGAAGAAGAAGAAGAAGAAGTGATCCGATTATTCCACATTTTCACACACAAAATTCTCTCGGGCACACACACCCTTTTTGCACTTTTCTCTATTATTCTCATCAGAGCCCAAATGAATGAATGAAGGCGTCCACAAAACTTGCTAACCACTGGTCTCTTCTCGTTGTTCTCCCGATGCGCATTCTGATGATGATGATGACGTGGCGGAGATCTGCCTCGTGGCGGTGAAATCGTCCGACGCTGCGACGGGAAATGGGCCGGGTTCTGATGCGATGGCTGGTGCGGACGGTTGTCTCCGCGGGTGTGATCTCGATGGTGGCCGGCCGGGCGACGCTCGTCCATGCGATTCTGCAAGAGGAATAGCATTTTACTTTTGAAAAGGTAAAAGAAACTCACTCTATTAACACTGCCCATTGCTGATGTTGCTGTGGCTTGTCTCAGTTTGCTCAATTTCCAACAATTTTTGAAAAATTCGCAAAACTCTGCAAAAAACAATGATTAACAAAAGAAAGCAATGTCCACAAAGCAGAGAGATAACAACGGGCGAAAATGAACACCAAGTACTTCAACACTCAAATTTCCTGAAAATTTGAATAAATAATTTATATGAGAAGAGAGGGGATTATTACAACATTTTTTAAAGAAAATGACAAGGAGATCAGCGTCATCAAGAGAGCCGCGGAACATTAGGGAGAAAAAGAGGGGAATAATCGATCGATCGATTCACTGCGGAATCCAGATCGGCGCCAACGGAGCCGCTTTAACGTTCTCCAGATCCACGCGTCTGTCCAGTTCCTCGTCGATTTCGCCGATTATGGCTCTGCAAAACGAGGGTTTTTTTTGGTAATTTTGGAAAATTGAGCCAACGCCGAGCGGCTGACGAAATGTCCAAAAGAGATTTGCGAAAATCCAGAGAAATCCTCGAAAATTCCAGAACCCCTAACGCGGAAAATGCGGGCGTTGCGAGAACCGGTTCGCCGACACGTTTTTCCCCCCGAAAACCTTTTTCTCGCATCGAAAACACACGAAAAACGATCGGAAAAGTGTGAAATTTGTTAGAAGTTCACAACGACGCAATTTTACACTTTCACAGACATGTCGGACAAAAAAAAAGTGTCGAAGAATATAGAAAATCAATGAAGGACGAGAATTTCGAAACAATCGCACTCTTCGCCAATATCGCTCTTGACATTTCGAGTGTGTTTGTGTTCGGAGCAATTTTGGACCGGAAAAAGATCGAAAAGACGGTCAGAACCGTATATCCACGTCGATAGTAACCTATGCGCACTATGACGATCATAAACATTGAAAAAATCTAATCACAAGCGATGAGCGGAAAGAGTCAGCGACCGAAACACGCTGATAATAGTGATAAGAGAAGCGGAAAGAGAAATTTATGACCACGATTGTCTCGGAGCAACTATTTGTGGCCTAAAAACTCAGCAAAAATCGAGTGGAACGTAAACGGATACCCAGGCCAATCATTCAAATCGGATAGTCTTTCCGTCTAGTTTCGTACCGCCCGTCGTATAACTTTTCCACCTCCTTCTCCTCCGCCCGCGTACAAACAAAACAGAACGAGCGGTGGTCAATTAGAGAAGAATGGAGGAAGATTCTAGCGAATTCCGAGCATTTGACACAGAAAATCGCTCGAAAAACGGTTGTTATTGATGTGTGAAGTGGGTGCTCATTTTCTCCTTCCGGACCGCAAAGATTCCCGCGCGCGCGCGGAAACACGGAAAAATCCGTGTTTCTATGCTCAGGGCTGGTTTGAAGCCGCCGAGCAGAAAAAGATAGAAACGAACGAGTGAACAATAGCGGAACGAGTGGGAAATGAGTCACCGACAACGTAACGGATCGGTCTTGGCACAAAAAAGACTGTTTGAACAGCGAATTGTCAGTTTCTCACCGAACCAAGTGATTTGTGGAGACGTGCGAATTAGGTCAATCCTATCAAACACCTTCTGATTGCGAAAAACAATGGAAAGCATCGAAAATCGATAAAACAGCAATTTGTTGGTCCCCTCCGCGCGGGGGTTATTCGAAAAGAAGAGCGGTCAAACGGAGAAGGGAGGGAGAGAGGGAGGAGACTGCAGACGGAGAAGAAAACGGAGGAAGAGGAAGGGTCGATTGAATGTGGAAGGGCAAAGTGTGCAGTGGGGCGCAGATGACGTTGGCAGATATGAGGGAGCGAAGGCGGAGAATTCGAATTTCTCGTCTTGACCAACAATTCAAAGGCGAACGTGACGGAATAGTTGTAAAGTAGATTTCAACTCATTTTTATGTCAAGCAACGGCAAAGCGCCTAAAACTGCTCTCTGGACCATAAAAATTTGGGGAAAACGTAAGCCGCAAGAGAAATTCGAGGAAAAATGTGTCCCAATGCCCAAAACGTCGTCGATCTCTGTTCTCCGCTCCGCGTTCAAAAAGGTTCCAGTGCATAAATTGTATAGAATTCCGTGTAAACATGACCGTTTTCGGCGCGCCAAAGTTGTCGATCACTGCTCCGATGATGTTTTGACACTTTTTCAAACGAACAGAAGAGAGAACAGCACCGTCTGGCGACTCGGCGGTGTAAATAGACCTCGAGGAACAAAACAGAGATGAAGCTGGTGGTAAATATTTGTGTCAACAGGACGGGTCGCATAGTTTAGACCATGAAAACATCGGGTTCATATTGGGTGCGAAAAACTTTGCATCTCTCTTCAAATTATTTCACCAGTTTCCCGGTGAAATTCTGCCGAAAATTTGCATTTCTCTTGATGATTGGTGCCCGGTTTCTCAATTGGCCGATCAAAAAGCTATTGTCGCTCGGCGAGCCGGGCGCAAACGGATAAATAGGTGATCGGCCCAAGCGGTCAGTTGGTCGCCGAAAAGTGATAGGTTGAGCTCGATGGAGATCGGAATTTTCGGGAAGAATTGCGTTCTTTTGTTTCGCATTTTCAGTCAAATTTTCGAGTGAAACGAACACATTTTCGCCGCGAATGATGTAGAGGCCCAACGGAGTGGTAATGACGCCCTCCGTCTCCGAATAGGCCCGCTCGTGGGCGTCCTCGATCACCAAATTGATCAGTTGGTCGAATCCCTGCAAAAAAACAAATAACATCGGGGAAAATAAGGGGTTTATCGATTTTTTAGGTAAAGAGTGGAAAAAACTGGTTTTTTGAATTTTTCGGCAAAAGTTGGGAATATTTTCATTTTTCCATACCTTGAGCAGCCCGATGATTATTCTTCCATCTCCGGTGACCACGTTCACCATTCGATTCATATACGACTCCAGCGAAGACGTCATTTCTTATAGATACTAAAAAAAACCCCGCAATTTCTCCACAATCCAGATTTCCCAAAAATGAATTTCAAATATTGTTCGCGGCAAACTTACCCTTTCTACAAAAAAAGCATCCCCGCTTCAATTCTCTCCTCAAACTTTTTTATTCTCAGCTTATCAACATCAGTTTGACACGAAACTTATCATACACGCTTTGGTGGATCGGACACGAAAGAATCATTACGAGTCAAACAAAATGAGGGCAGTTAGAATCGGGGGCGAAGTTTTTACGGTGTGAGACTGGCAGGGGGGACAAAAAAAGAAAAGGGGACATTTCGATAGCTGGGGGTGACTTTTGTTTGAGATTAGACGGACGGGGGCGGATGGGACACCTGACTATTCATCAGATACACTTCAGAGACTGGAGATAGTATGTGGAGGAGATAACAACTAACTGCGAACTTTTCGGACAAATTTCTGAACGTTTTTCAGAGCTTTCTCCTCGAGAATACAGTCTAATTGATGCGAAAAGAGCACCATAACAACAACTAAACGACTTTGTGATAGGGAGAAGCATACAGAGGAAAGGGAAAGGATAGGAAAGAAGTCAGCGTTGTGTTCTGTTTCAATTTTGTGTCTTTTTCATTGTCAAAGCACACACACTGACAGACGTAGAAACCGGGACGGAAACAACAAGAAATTATAGTGCCAGAGGTGGAAAGTGGGTGGGTGCAACAATAAAATTTTAACAACGAAAATAAAAACAAAACAGACTTCTACACATCTATTAGGTACCGGAGAGACTTGTTCACAGAACGTCATCTAAAACAACAAAAGTGTTATTATTATTCCTGGGGGTTATCAGAATCAGTCCCTAAAGAGGGCGATTTGATTTTGGGTTGGAGAGAATCAGAAAAAACAAAACAATCAGATCTCGATTTGTCGATTTGCCAAGAAATTCGGGATGGTGGGGGAAAAACGCGTTAATAGGGTCGATTTTGAACTGCTTTTGATTGCGCGGTGAGGACAAAAGAGCATTAGGGAAGAGGAAAAAGAAATTTTTTGACGGGAACGATTAGGAGTGGGACAGGAAAAGAACAGGAAGGGCGATGATGATGTTGTTGAAGGCACGTTTTAGAAGTTTTGAGCCTGAGCAGTTTGTTGCTGGAAACGCTGCTGCTGGGCACCGGGGTTCAGTCTGGCTCCGCCTTGGGCTCCTTGCGGGAATTCGAAGCCGCTGTTGTTGCCTCCTAAAAAGCCTAGTACGGGTAAAACGTTGCTCGAAGCCGGAAAAAAGCTCAAAGTGCAATTATTCAAACTAATTTTTCCGTAAATTCACTCACTCTGGTATCCGCTGCCGCCGTATCCCTGTGAGGAACCGCTTTGATTGTGATGTCCTTGCTGGGCTCCGTAATAGTTGCTGTTTCCGTACCAGTCTCCCCATCCGCCGGCTCCATATGGCATGGCTCCGATCTGTCCCCATCCGGCGTACCATCCGGAGTTGTTGTTGGCTCCGCGTCCACCGTACATTCCTCGTCCTCCGGGAATCCGTCCACCGGCTCCGGCGAATCGCTTGCCCTGTGGAACGGCCTTTTTCACGTCGCATTCGCGAGTTCCGAAGGTCTGCTTCGTCTGCGAGGAGGCCTTGTCGGCCGACTCTTCCTCTTCGAAGACGATGAACGCAAAGTTGCGGCGCGTCTTCGTCTGCTTGTCGAAAGGCCATTCGATGTCGTCGACCTTTCCGAACTGCTCAAAGTGAGAGCGAAGATCTTGCTCGCTGTAGTCGGAGGGGAGTCCTCCGACGAATACCTTCTTGTTTTCCCGAGATTTTGCCGGCTTCACCTCGACCTACAACAAACTATGCGTTTTTGATATTTGTCAAAGCTTGTATTTCAAAAAACAGTAGAAAAACTCACGGACTTTCCCTTGATGGTCTGCTCACGGGCTCCGAGGGCCAATTTGCATCCCTCACCAGTGGTGAATTCGACAAATGCGAATCCTCTGGAGCGGCCGTTGGTTCGGTCGTACTTGACCTGAGCCTGAGCAACTTCTCCGAATTGGGTGAAGTGCGTGCTCAAATCTTCGTTGTTGACTTCCGGGGAGATTCCACCAACAAAAATCTTTCTGCAACGTAAGCTATCCTAGCATTTTGGGCAAAACAATCGGTTCAATATACTCACTTGTCCTCGTTGCCCTTCGTCGAGTGCCCATTTTCCTTGATAGTCTCAGAGGCGTTACCGTTAATCTTGTTATCTGGAGCTTCCATTTTTACTACTATCTGCAAAAAAGTTTGATTTTAATGGATCTGAAACGGAAGATAAACTCACTTTACTTTACTGAACCAGAAAAGAACAATAAAAGTTATAAAAAGCCGGATAAAAAAGCCTTGGAAATAAAAAATGTAGCCGTTAAGACTATCTAGAAAATACCCTGAAAAATTAGAAAATTTTACAAGAATTTTAGAAGGCAAAATTGAGCATATGAAGAAAAATCGGCTAGGCCTAAAATTAATTTTCCTGACCGTCTGGGGAACTTTCACAGGATAAAATCGTTTCGAAAAGGTTGCCAACAGTCCGATAATCAATAATTTCAGCGAAATTCGCGGAAAACTCATAAAACGGGGACGTGAAGCGCCAAAAAAGCCGAAAACGCCCCCTTGGCGGCGAGCGGTCCGAAATTTAAACTGCAGGGGGTACGGTATTGCGCGGCGTCAGCAAATCGTGCCGAGACCCGCCTCCGTTCGGCCGCCGTGTACTCCTCTCGGACGACGCGCAGTGTATTCCGACACTTGTCGGCGCCCGTTTTCCGACGGAAAATCGCCAATGTTTTGCGGAAAATCGTCGGAAAAATGCGTTCGGCGACTAATGTTACACTGCAATTTCACATAAGTGTATCGATTTTTGCGTTGGGCCGCCCGAGAAATCACTTGTTGCTCGGTAAATGTGTTGGCGACGGATTTTGACCGAAAGATGTTGTTTTTGCAGATTTTTCGCAAAAATTTCAGCGCTTACAGAGAAACAAGAACGATTTTATCACTTCTAGTCATAATCCCACGAGTGATAATGGTAGGGAACGGGATTCTGGAACATTCTCGGATCGTAGACGACTTCCGTGAGAAAAAGGCCTTGCGGCGGGGCGATCGGAATGCCGAGATCTTGAAAATTGGAGCTAATCGGATTGCGGAGCAGCCATTTGATGGTCGACAACGGCATGCGGTCGTATGAATGGTTCACCAGACACGACATCATTCGACGGATCTGCAAAACAAAATTCAAATATTTTTTTGGGAATAAAAGCGACTTGTTCTCTGACAAAACTGTTGGCGACAATAGTGACATTGAAACAGTCATAAATGTCGTTGGGCATCGAGTACGCCTCTCCTTTCGTGATTCCCACGTGCAAAATGTGCTTCAAAGCGGACGGACTCAGCGGTTCGAGACGTTTCGCACGGGCGGTGTGCTTGAAAAACGAGCCCATCACTTGTTCGCCTAGAAAAATGAATTCTCAATTTTTTTTTCGATTAAAAATACCTTCAAAAATCTGCGCCGCCGCTAAAAATCGTTGTGGCGAGAATCCGGGCGGTATTCTCCACGAGTACTCTTTTTCGGAGAAGCACGCGATCGTCGGCTCCTCCCGAATCGATTCCCATAGTTTCCAAGAGCGGCAAACAGCTAATCGATACGTGTATTTTCTGAAAATTTGCAAATTTTGCGTGAAAATTAATAAAGTCTCGCTTTTCTCTGTTTCTGAAGGAAAGGAGCACGGAAACTCGAATTGGTTGGTTGCCAAGGGAAACCAAGTGGAAAAGAGACGCAGAATAACCGGAAAAAAAGAAAACTCACCGATAAGAGACATTTCTGCGTACGCAAAAGCCAGCTGAAACCAAATGAACGTCTCGAATTTTCAGCGAACCCGGATTCACATTTTCTATAGTGGTTTGCCATTTTTCCAGATAGTTCCGCTTGATTTCCGGCGTTTTATCGATTTCCGCGAGTTCCAGAGGAATCTGCAAGCGGAAATTGATAGCATTTTAGCGAGAAGTTCAGGGGAAAACCTGACAAATGACAGAATTCTTGATCGCATGAACTTTCGCGTCTGTTCGGCTGCTCGGCGAGAATTTCAGTTTCTGCTCCGGCTCTACGTCGGTCCGATCGCTTCGAGGCCCGAAAAGTGACTCGGAAATTGTCTGAAAATTAGGAAATCAAGTTTTTATAGGGTTAAGTGTCTAAACCTGCTTCAAAAGGTCCATAACTCCGAATCCGGTGCCGCCAACGGCCATTTCCGGAAATTTCGATCCGTCGTAGCCGATCCACAACAAATATCGTCGGATTTCGCGCATTTTTGATGATTTTCCGCTGGATTTTCAAGTTTCACGAGTTGTCCGAGAGGAGTACACGGCCGAACTTTTGCGTATGGCCGAGAAAGTTTTCAAACGAGAAGAATGGAAAATTCAGCAGAAAAGCATCTTTATTGATGTTCAGAGAATCGGAAAAAAGTAAAAAACAACTAGTCCTTCTTCATCTGCTCATTTTTCACATCTCACTGTCTCCCCAATGGCTAATGCTCATTTCAGTGCAATCTGGCCATTTCTGACCTCTGGGAACTCGATTGCAATCTAATTGAAGCAAATTCTATTTCAAACGAGTTCGTATTAGATTGCAAAGTTTTCTAATTAGATTGTAGAAAAACCTGCGGTTTTTCCGAGACTTTGGACGCGGCTTTCGGAATACCTCCGTCGGCCAGAAAAATAATTTTAGCGAAAACGAATGCGGCGCCACCTTTTCTAGTGAACAGTCATAATAACATTTTTATTCAGAAAAAAAGGTGGTGCATCAAAGCATCTATTCAATAACATTGTCGTGAACCCGCCGCGCGGCCAATGCACTCAAAAACGTGTCATTTTCGGTGTGCTGATGGATTCCGGCACTGTTTTCTGCGTCTTTCCGCCAGTCGTACGGCTCCGCGTCGACGCTTTCGCCCATTCCGACGCCTTCGAACAAACTCTGCAAGACAATTGTCGTTTTCCGGGGAGAGATTCATTCGAAAACACCTCCTCCTCTTCTTTCTCCTTTTCTTCCAACTCTTTTTCGTCGATTCCATAAAACGCGGCCAGCGCCTTCCGTTCCCTTTTCGCAAAATCGGTCCGTCTCGGCTCGAGCACCATTTTTAACTCTCCGAACAGGTTGGCCTCGTGTTTCCGGCCCTCCGATCCGTCGAGAAGGACGTCACGCGCCACCGCACTCCGCGACGCCAATTTGTCCGCTTCCGAGAGGGGAATCCCTTCGAAGACCTGCACAAAATGGGTGAATTAGTAAAGAATCAAACGATGTCAATCTAAAAAAATACCCACCATATCCTCATCGGTATTTTCTGTTCTCTCAAACATTTTCGCTTGCGTCGGCGCATTCTCGGCCAATTTCAGATCGATTTTTCCAGAATTTTCCGGAATTTCCGTCCGAATCGGTTCGGTTCCCAAGATGACAAGGGTCCTGCGGAGCGCCAATTCGACTTCGGATCGGCTCAAATGTCCAGATTCCAGGCTGAAAGTTTTAGATTCTCGTGTTCAAATTTTGCAGAAAACTACCCGTCCAAAACGGCCTCCAATGCCATTTCCGTCTGTTGTTTCCAGCCGATTTCCGGCACACTTCCAGCCGCCTTTTCTCGTTTTTCCCCGTTTTTCGTTCGTTGTCCGTCGCCTTTCAGAGCCGCTTTCTCAATTGCTAAATGAGAAAAATTCTCGCTTTCTGAGCGCTTGTTTCCAATAATTTACCGTTCAATTTGTGCGAAATGTCTTGTAAACGTTCACAAATGATCAAAAAGGTTCGGAATTGCTTAAATTCAAATTTTTCCAACACCGTCGATAGTAGAACGCGACAATACTCGCTGGCGTGCAGTTTGAAGACGGCGATGAGGGTCTGCAAGATTCAGAGAATTATATTTCGGCCCGAGATTCTCGGGACCGGATGATCCGATCGGTCTGAAACTTGGGCTCAATATACTTCAATACAATCCCAAGAAGCCTGTAAAGTTTGGGCCCGATCGGATCATTGCGAGTAGGTCAAAGGTCCAGGCCTCCAGAAGCCTGGGCCGGTCAGCCCTGCCCCCCAACTTACCTCAAAAACCGTCTCGAAATCCACATCCTCTCCCTCATTTTCCCCGTTTTCCTCTTCGATTTGCAATTTTTCCGCATTTCCGCGGCTCCTCTCCGTTATCGCCCGTATTTCCCGAGTGTAGAGGTCTTGCCACGTGGCGTCCGCCATTTTGAGCGTTTCCGAATTGAGCACTTCGATTGCGGTGACTGTGAGACGGCAAGCTCGGCAGACGAGCGGATTGCGTGGCCGTGGAACCCGCATCGAGATGCTGAATCGGAAAAAAAAGGAACGTTTTCTCGTAAGTCCATCTTCTTTATCTCAAGAACCAGGAGTCCGTTTGAAAAGTGGTCAACTGGAAAGTTGACCCAAATCATCTCGTAAATGACTTTCTAGTTCATCGTATATCTTTAAAAAATTTCGTTTTCGAGTTATGAACTGTATTGCTAGAGACTGCCCCTAAAAATGATTTCTGACTACGGCCACAACAGACTTTTTTGGCGTATTGTCCGTACCTAAAAAAGACCTGCTTCCGCCGCTTCAACGCCATTTTCGTCGCCTCCATCTGTGCGATCGTGTTCCGCACCGCCCGTATTTTCCGTTTCAGATGCCACGTGGCGCCAAGTGCTACCGTACCACCAACTACCGTAAGTCCTACAAAAATCATTCAATTTTCCATATACATTCTGTCAATTTTCGAAGCACCTGCAACAACTCCGGCCAAAGTCCTCATTTCCAAAGTTTGAAAGGCGACCGTAATTCCGCCCACGCAAACAATCGCCGACGTCGTCAGAATCCACGTGGCGGCTCCAGAATCCTCTTCCTCCTCGACGTCTTCGTGCTCCAGAATCCGCGTCTCCAGCTGGATTTTGTCCATTTCTTCGAAAATTCGATCCGCATCGAATTGCGAATAGAGACGGCGTGCCAGCCACGTGGCGAACATTTTTCTGAAAAATCGTCAGTTGTGTTCCCCAGATCTTCAAAAAATCGTCAAAATCGTCAAAATTTTCGATTCGAAAACATGTTCCAAACAAGTCTAATTTTCAAGCACACACAATTCATTGCTTCAAAAACGGAGCAAGTGAAAAAAAAATAAATAAAAAGGGCGCGTGGAGCACATACATTTTGTGATGACGATACGACGAATAGCTGGGTGGGTTGGTGGGGGCGAAACGGGCGAAAGGGACACGAAATTCTTGGGAAAATAGGTAGGTTCTTGCTCAAGAAATTAGGGGATAAATAGAATAAAAGCCAAGGAGACGGGGGTTAAAACATCGAGTTAAGCCGGAGAAAGAGTTGAAATCCTACACAAACACCGTATTCAATTAGAAGAAGAAGAAAAAGAGGAGGAAAAATAACGGATAGGGCGAAAAGTTACAATCACAGAGGCGAATAAGCATGAAAAACACACGAACGTTCGGGAATTTTAAAGGGAAGCATGTTCCCGTTCAAATCCAAACCTTAAAAACTCCAAATACTTTATTTTAGGGCGCTTTTAGAGGAGCAGGAGGGAAAGAGAAAGACACAAAAATTGGATAATAGCTGTAGAAAAAGGGGGCGGTGTAGAGCAAATGAGCTAAAAATGAGGGGGGAAAACATCGAAAATTATGCTCATTTTGGGTGTAAAAACGGAGAGAAGCGAGGAAAGAACACCGCCGCGAATCGTTTCCTACCCGACGAAAATGTCCAAATTTTCAGTGCGAGAGCTTCGAATAAAAGTCAATCGAAAAGCTGTGCGCGTCAATGTCATGTTGAAAATTTGGACATTTTCGTCGGCGGACGCCTTCAATCTTCCTCCATCTCCATATTCTCGTCGACGTGATGAGATTGCGGCCGTTTCGCGCGGCCAATGTAGTCTGACGCTTGGATCGCTGCAAAATAAGAGGCATTTGAATCCGTCATTGGTCGTAAGTTCCAAAAAACTTTCAAAAAATTGTACGTACGAGTATCCATGGTGCTCTCGATGGGCTGTCCGTTCGCGTCCAGCTTCCGCCGTCTGTACACGAGCATGTACGGATCTGACGATTCGTAGGGTTCGGACGGACTCGCGATCTGGTGCGTGCACGAGTCGTTGAAGTCGATCCTGCACAAAATATCAATTTAATCATGAGACCTCACTAAAAACGCTCAACTTTTCAACTTTTCAGGTTTCCTAGGTTTTCAGTAACTATGTAACAGTCTATGCTTCCAAAATTAGGCAAAAAACAGTCAGAAAACATCTTCTCGCAACCCCCTCACGTACCACTTGTGAATCTTGTCATTGTATCCAATGGCCGTGTAGTGTCCGCCACTGAGTGATCCGTAGTGCCGCGAGACGGCGATCAGGTCGTAGACGGCCTTTTCGTGGTTCGGATTCGCCACCTTGTGCGTGAGATCGAGTCCGCGCACCGGAATGACCACTTCCCACGTGAGCTTCTCGCGCGACCACTTTGTGTACTGGAACCGCTTCAGGTGCAGGATGAGGATCTCGGGCAGTTTCCACAAGTCCAGCTGCTTCGTCGCCCGCTCGTGCTTTTTGCACTGCGGACAGTACCACGAGTCCTGCTCGCCGAGCTGCTCCTTCGTCGTGAACCAGTCCAGCGTCTCCAGGAGTTCGACCTTCCGTCGCGTCGAAACCGTCATCTCGCGCTCTATGAGGTCGGCGCCCTTGTACTGGTTGAATAACTTCATATCCTTGTACTGGAACACAATCTGCACATAGTTGCGGTAGATGTCGCCGCCCTCGACGCACGCAATCGGCTGATCGTTCGTTTGCGCCAGCGGCAGCAGCGTCGTATTGGGGCCCGTCGGCAGGCTGAACAGTTTATACGGAAGCTCCTCCGCGCTCGAACTGCCGCTCATCGAGTCGTCGTCGTCGAGCTGCTCGAGCGCCTTCGGGTTGATGAAGAAGTGCTTCGTCACCGAGAAGACGTGCTCGTTCAGGAATTGGCACGTCAGTGGGACGCCCGGTGCCACCGAGTAGATCATCGGCAGCGAGCACGAGCGGACGATTTTCGTGCGGTTGCTGCAAGGAAACGGGGTTTCTCTGGTTTACTTTTTCCAATTTTTTTTTAGTCTTCTCTGGAAAAAACTAGCTCACTATGCGACGACGAGCCGTGTTCCCTTAATCGTCAGATCGTGCTCCACTTCCGCCACGTAGACCTCTCTTCCCTGCTGACGGACTCGCTCGTTCGGACGTAGCATCGTAATGTCGTCGGAGTATTGGCTGGCGATGTGGAAGAACACAAACTGCAAATAATTTTGCTCTAAAAATATCAATTTCCCGCGTGCTCACATGGTGCGTCTGCTCGGGCTGCAACTTGGCGAGCATCAGATCCTCGGCCTGCGCGACCGTCGTGTGATCCGTGATGCCCAACGTGAACTTGGCCCACTTCCGCACGAGGAACATCACAATGACCGTCTGCTTCACAATCTGCTCTTTCGGCGGGAGCGGCAGCGAGAGGTAGCCGAACGGATCGAACTTGATCGAAATCTTCTCGCACACCGGACAGATGAGCGTCGATTTGAGCTGTCCGTGCAGCGTGTCGACGATGATCGAATCGTTGCGCATCTTGTACACTTCCCACGACTTGGCCGCGTGCTCCGCCTCCGGCAGCTTCGAGAACTCGTCGTTGTCGGCAATGTACGGCTTCTTTTTTATGCGGTTCAGATCCTCGTGCAGTCCGTCCAGGACGTAGGCCATCAGCTCGTGCGAGTCCTGCTGCGAGTATCCGTTGAAGCGCGGCGCGAACTGTCCGATGATTCCCTTGAACTTGCGCGGGTTTATCGACGGGAACTCGCCGCACCACATCCCTTTGAACAGCTCGCCGACCGCCTGCAAAATTCTTATTATTATCAAGTTGGAAAAAGTCGTAGAACTAAATTTCATCTCAAACTGTTCAAATTGCATGCATTTATCGACAAATTTGTTTCTGTTTCAACAAAGCCACTTATGAACATTGAATCATTGTCAGTAATTGTTTGGAAAACCGTATTTATCGATAAATTATCAAAATTTGAACTGCATTTTGGCGGAAATAAATGATCGGCTTATTTATTTGCGTAAGCCGTTCTGATGGTCGTTTTCCTGTTATTTACCTGACCGAATAAGCCCTTTAATGATTCGCGCCAAAATGTAGTTCAAATTTTGTTTATTATTTTCGAGAAAGACTGTTTTCAACACAAAAACTGAGCGGTTACCAATGCCAAGTGTCCCTGCGTGCCCAACGGGTTATCCTCATTCAAATCCTGTTCGTAGGCGCCCGAAAGGAAGTACTCTCTCAGCGGCGGCGTATTCGAGAGACACTGGAGGGCCGACGCCATGAAACACGTGTTTCCCAGGTTGGAGAGTCCGCACTGGCCCGGTTGAAGGTTCCGCGATCCGGACACTGACGACGAGATACCGCCGCTTGCGCTGTTTCCGCTGACGACTGACGAGTAGGAGGCGGCGCCGGCGAACGTTCCGTTTCCGGTTATTCTGTTGCTGAAAAATGGCGAGTTTTGACTGAAAAAGCAAGCTTCAATTTTCACAAGAAAAGGACATCATCATCATCATCATCTCCACCGGCCATCAACACTCAACATCGTCACACGAGAGAGAGAGAGAAGTGTGTAGTGTATTGTAAAATGAATAGTCAAATCAAATCAAAATACGAAACATTGAGAAACGAATTACACACGTCACAATACTATCAGTTTTTAAGTGTCTAAAAAGTGAAAAACGTCCATTAAAAACGTTACCATCCTATCCAGAAGACGAGTTCCGACAAATACACTTTCGTCAGATTCCAGTGATAACGGATGATCTGACAAATGAGCCACGTCTTCTGGTGATCCATTCAATTGGAGAGACGGCGTCAAAGAGGTGTTCGTGTGTGGATTATGATAATAGTTAGAGAAAAAAAAAATAGTGTCACGTGGAAAATCGAGTAATCGAGAAGCTGACAATTAGAGCCCAGTTTCGTTTAATTTCCGATGAAAACACAAATTTCTGATCTAACCCGTAAATGATATCTGCGTGGTGTGTTGATCAAAGCGTTGAAGCAAGATAATCGGCTAAATCAAAGGAAGCTAATTGGTTTCTAAGGAAAGAATTGAAGAAGTTAATCCTAGCCTGAAGAACAGAAAATTCATAGAAAACTATCCTAAACTGCTAAAATGAGCGTTATAACGGAAAAGAACTTGAACGGAAAATTACTCTATTTTCCAACGCTCAAATGTAGTGTCTCAATTCTCTGAAGATGCACACATTTCTTCAGAATCAGAAGAGATGGAAGGTAGAGAAGGAGAAGAAGAAGAAGAAGAAGAAGAAGAAGGTAGTGTTGATGGTGGTGGTGGTGGTTGGTGGTGGAAGTGATGGCGGGGATGCTCTTTCTCATAACCAACAACTCTCTAACAACCTCAAATAGCTATAGCTGGGCGGCCGCAGAATCCACCATCCAAAGAGCCACGCGACGGCGTGTCGCACGTCTTCCGGCCAAATCTGACTAAACTGCCACCACGCATCGTGCACCGTCAGCCAGAGCGTCCACAGCGGCCAGAGCACTTGCGACGAGGCGGCGAGCATCCGGCGTGGGATCCACGACGATCGGATCCGACGGATCGCCGGCCCGCCGTTCTCCTCCTCCTCTTCGGAAGACAACGACGTCGAAGCGCGCTCCTCGTCTCTGTACGAAAATGAAAAGGGAATAGATTCGCGAGTTCCGCTTCTTCTTTTTCAGATGATGGTGGTGGTAACGGCCAATGGAGAGAGAGAGAGAAAGAGAAAGGACAAGGAATAATGTGCAAATGTGAACATGTGAAAATCGAGACAAAACACGAAACAAAACATAGTATTTTCC
The DNA here is from genome assembly GCA_946814055.1 of Caenorhabditis sp. 36 PRJEB53466. Lineage (NCBI taxonomy): Eukaryota > Metazoa > Nematoda > Chromadorea > Rhabditida > Rhabditidae > Caenorhabditis > Caenorhabditis sp. 36 PRJEB53466. Next base: position 8,025,519 of record CAMPFS010000004.1, on the reverse strand, counting down.
GACTTACGACGAATTTTGCTGGCCGAAAAGCGATTTTGACTGGGGCTGAACGTTCGCCTTCGCTTTGTAGAAGAACTCGCCGTCCTCTTCCACGTCCACAACAACCTTTTGCGCAGTGTCAAAGTACGATTCGACGGGCTGACTCGTGTCGATCAACTCGGGATTCTCTCCGTTCATCACATAGAAGCGGATCTTGTCGGTGACCGCCAACGAGAGATTCTCCATCACACGAGCACTCAGCGATTCTGCACAAAACTATCAATTTCCGAGAAAAATAAAGCGAAATACCCATAGTGTCATCAGGTTTGAGCTGAATATCAACTTTGACCTCACGGTTGCGCGCTAAAGAGACCTGCAATGATGAAAATTGTTTGTTTTTTTTGTCACAATTGGTTGAGAACTGACCTGAATGATGAGCGGATACACTTCGACGGCCAGAGATCCGTTTTTGTGGACCACAACACGTGGAATGTAGTCGCGGCGGTCGTCTTCCACCCCGTAAATCTTCTCAAACTGTTTGAACACTTTTTCGGGAAGGGGTGTGTAGTCCACTTGTTCGGCGAGTCGCGGTCTCAGGTAGAACGAGCCGCCGCGGACTGCAAATTGCTAAATTTTTATCGAAACTTGTCATTTTTTCATGAAATCATTGTAATTTTTCGCAGAGACATCAATTCTCACAATAACTCTTTTCCTGCCCAAACTTACACTCGGATATGGCTGCATTATCGATCGCGCCGACGTCTTCGGCAAATCCGTCCCGGGCGGCCTTCAGAACGGACTTCCACCATTTCTGACTGACGAGAAACCACGTGTCATCGGCACGAAGCGACGAGGCTTCCGTCTCGCGGATCAGCCGACACAGCTCATCGCGTCGAGGGTCCGACTGAAAAAAATTTAAGGTTTTTGATGGAAAATATCGCAATTTCAGGGCACTTCGTGGTAAAAACACGTACCGCATCGCCGTTCGCGTCAGCTGGCACCTCCTCCATCGGAACGTCTTCTGGAGATGGCATTTCGGTGTTGAGTAGGCAATCCCAACTGGAAATTTGTGAAAATTGATGGAAAAGTGGTGAAAACAAGATAACGAGGGTCAAGACGTTAGGAAGAATGATAAAAAGTAACAAAAACAGCGGAAGAACGTACACTTTTTAGCGAAAACAGTTTTGCTCAAATATTTTCATTTCGATCATTTTTATTTTCACCACTAAACTTTTACCAAAGAATTAAAGTTCGTTACATATTTTCTAGTCATTTAATCAGTTGAAGACCAAAAAACCGGGCGAAAATTGAACTTTTCAGCGGATCTGGAGATTTGTCATCATTTTCCGGATTTTACTCGATAATTCCGGCAAATCCGGGATTACTGGCTTCTTTTTCCGGTTTTCTGATGCTAAGACATTTCAGGAAGCTGTTAAGATTCTGAAACTCGAAAAAATCTGGAGAACATCCGGTGATTTTCGGGGAAAACAAAATTTAGGCAAACGTGCAGAAATACGGCCGTAAGTGTTGGATCTTTTGCGAGAATTGATTGATTTTGATCCCGGGCGGTGCACGAAATTCCGCTGAATCCGCCGATATCGACTTTCCGCGGTGAGGACCCCGAGAAGCGCGCAAAAGTCGAAAAATCTCCAAAAGATTGAAAAGTGGGCGGAGTCACGAGGCGCGTCACAAAGCGCAATCTGCGGCGCGCGATTTTGCTATGACGCCGCACGCGTTTTCCTTTTTCCCGTTTTTCCGCCACAAAAACATGCGAACCGCGGAAAAAGTGTGTCGAAACGAGAAAAGGGGGGGAGAATTAAGAGAATAGGAGGGCAGACGGGTGTGCAGACGACGAGAGGGCACCAAAAAAGGAAAAACGGAGCAAAACGGACGGGGAAGCAGAGAGAAAGCGGGGGGAAAAAAGCGGAAAAAAAGCGGGAGGAGACGCAGAGGGGCTCGCGGAGCACACAGAGCACCGCGGCTCGGAGCTCCTTTCTTTCGGCGGGCTCTCGTCGGCTCTCACTCTCCCTCCCATTTATATTGCCATTTCCATTTCCGTAGAGCTCTGGAGTCTGCCGCCGCCGACAAATTTCTTTTCGTGGCGCGAATGCCTCCTTTCCTTCCTTTTTCCCCTTCCGGGTCAGCTCTCGTTGGCTCTCGCGACGATGAGCTCATCATTCACTCGCGTTTTATAATTTCCACTCCATCTTTTCATCTTCCGCCTCATTCATGTCTATTTTATGATCTTTTTATGGGACTTTTTTGTGTCTGAGAAAATTTTTCTGAAAAAAAAATGTAAATTTTTGCTTCTTTTCCAGCTGCAATTTCTTAAAGGCGCAACACAAAATGTGTGGCTACCGTAGTAAAATTTAAAGGCGCAGCACTTTTCAAAAATCTCGGAGCAGCAAAAAATGGCTCAAAATCCTTTGAAAGCATCATTTCCCCGCGGATTTTTTCGGATGTACCCAACACATTCGGTAATTTTTGATCGGACGTGGGTTGTGGTCCAAAAATAGCCAAAACGGCCTAAAAATAGATGGGAAAAATCCAGAAATAACTAGGTAGTGAGAAAATGGAAACGTAGTGGGTATCAGGTTCCCACCGCCCGAATAAAGAGCAAAAATCTCGGGTGCTTGTAGGAGAAACACCGAAGAAAGGTTATTTGATAAGAAAAAGTGAAATCGGAGGATGGCGAGAAAAAGTTTCTCCGTTTCTTCGTTCTTTATCATATTAGGGAACAGTTTCGCTAATTTCCTTTTTCGTTTCAAGACCAGCGGTCATTTGTTTTTTTTTAAAGACCAATTAAAATAATCGTGTTTCAACAAAACACATACATTGTTAGTCATCTAATTTTTCGACCCACTTATCAGTGATTACTCATCGCACTTTTGGTGATAGCTCAACTTTTTCTGTACGTTTTCATCAAAACCACTTCCACCGTAATAATATGGCGAAAAAGCTGTGAAAAGGAAATAAAAATATATCTATTCGTGCTCGTTTTCCATTATTACACCCATTTCTCAGCGAAAAATGAAGAGAAGAGACGGGCATTCGTGCCAGTTTTCTCTTTTTCCAAACAAATCAACATTCCTTGCTCTTTTTCTCTTACAATTTAGTCCGTGAATTCATTTTTAATAAAATTCGCTGTTTGAAACTGAAAATTTTGCAAAAGAGCAGCAAAAGAGACCTCCCCCGGCCGCCAATTTTGAAAAAAGATCGAGATTTCTGACTTCGTGTCGGTATCCTCGAAAAATCGATACCCGCATGTACTTCTCGTGGTCTCCTTTGCTTTTTTGCAAAATTCAGCAATTCAAAAAGACCCTTAAAGCTTATTGTTCAAATTGAACCTACTAGAAGTGAATAAATGAGTTATTATAGAAAATTTGTGCTTATTTTGAAACAGTATTTGTCCGCTCGTTTTATTGGCTCCCTTTTTTTTCGCAAATTTACAGTTTCACTGAAACGGTAAGTACTTTGAAAACGAAACCATTTATCGATTTACAGTTTCCTCCTCAACTTTTTAGTAGGGGCACGTAAATTACTAGAACATTAGTGAAAACACCTAAACGCTCCATGATTTTCGCAATTTCTCTCTCAGAAATGCAATCACTTCGTTTTTGCTCGTGAAATCCATTTTACACTAAAAAAGAAGAAGCTCATCGGGTCGGCTCTGTGTGCTCCAAAGAGCCCCGAAAGAATGACGTAAATCCGGGTCACCTGATGATCTATTTGAGAGAAAAATAACGAAAAAGTATATTGAAAACGTGTTTTGAGAAACGTGTGTTCTTCATCAAAAAGCGGGGGCAGTGAACAGAGCGCGCAGCGAGAATTGAAACGGCACAATGTTTTTTTTGTTTTCCGATTCAATGAAACTGTAAATTTACCTGGCGAAAAAAGGGCATTTCGGAAATAAAAATTGGTGAAAACAAGGCTTTGGCACACGCGAAAACCGAGAAAAACACCCGAAAACCTATAGTTTTGAGTTGCGCGCGTAGGTCAAAACGAACGGATGCAACAAATAGATCAGTGCGCCTTTAAACTGAGAGGCTGGCTAAAATTTGATGTAATTGCGCCCTTCAGTTTTCAAGTTTTGCTGTTTCAAAACTTTGCCGAATCTACATTAATTCACTGATTCCAGAATGCGTTTTAAATTCTGTAACCTCGACGAACTCTCACTTCCCTATCTCTGTTTAAAGAAAAATGTTGTGCTCTTAGAAATCCGCTTCGAAATTGTAATTTTCCTATGATTTTCGGTTTTTCGAACCGAAAACAGTCATGCAAAATTTTCCATTTCTTTTCGGATCACTCATCAATTTTCTGGTACATCGCTTCCATTTTTCTCTCGTCGATTCGATTTGAGATCACTGAAAATTTGGTCGACGGCTCGGCGGGAAGGTGCAGAGAAATGAGAGAGAAAATCAACGATCAGAAGGAGAGAGAGAGAGAAGAAAAAGAAGAAAAAGAAGAAGAAATAGGTGACCAGGAGCAAAAGAGCACAAAAAAGAGATCGGCGAGCAAACTATACAGAGAGCAAATGGGATTTGCGTTTGTTTGTCGCGAAACTTTTGCGAGTAGCAAAACAGAGCGTTTTTTGTAAAGTTGTTACACTTTGTGCACACAAATCAATACTTTAAAACATTCACAAAACCTAGTCTGAATTTTTTTTTCCTTCCCACTTTTCCACACTTTTCGATGAATTTTGATGTCTTCAATCGAAAATCAAGTACTTTTCACACCCTCTTTCAAGTGGATTTCACGGCGAAAACGGCGGTCTGAATGGCCTTTTTTCGCTAAAAATTTGCAGTTTCAAAAGTTTTGCAAGGGCATTTGTCTGAGTGTCATAAACAGAGCTTCCTCATTCCATTACAATTTTCGAAGAAATGTTTCCTCGACTTTTCCACGTCGCAAGTGCACATTTTGCCATATTTACACGTCCTAGGGACCCAAAATAAATAACGGGGCCTGCGAAAACAATTGCCAGTCAGTCGCGGCCCGCACGTGTCCTCTCATCCTTTCTGATTTTCGGCCTGGAGCTGATGAGCCGCCGAAAAACAAACTCCGCCCACTTTTGAATGGGAAAAGTCTGCCGTTTCTCTCACTTTTTCACACGGAGCCACCTGTTTCGAGAGCATTTCTGTTATTTTTGTCACTGAAAACTGGCACGAATCATGTCGGCGATGGCGGTTTTGTACTCGGTTTGCCACTTTCACGGCGGATGGCACCGCAGGAAATCCGCACCGGTAAGCGGACTTTTTTAAATGGAAAGTGTGTGAAAATATTATTTGTACGCATGTTTTTCTCATTTTTAAGCACCAAGCGATTGGAAAATAGCGAAGATATTTGTAACACTCTAAAACCTGGAAAACTCTGAAATTTAGATTTTTCCTAACATTCTTACAGGTTTCTAGGAGTACAATGTTTTAACAAAATATGTCAATACACTTTAAAGCGTTAAAAGCTCACTAAAACACTTGAGAATAACTGAAATTTTGCTGAAAACATCGGAGAATCCGAGTTTCTCCCCGTGCAAACTCTGTCGTGGAAGAGAAAAGATAAAAAGAGAAAGCTAGTCCGCGGCGGCGGTGTACTCCCGTCGGACAATCGCAGAAAAGAATCGCCGTTGGGTCGGACGTTTCTTTGCGCCAAAACCACTTCTCCTCCTCCTCTTTTTTTGTCTCTTTTGTTGACAATCGACTAGATTATTGATTTTTTCGCTGCCAAGCACTAAAAACTCGTAAAAATGGTATGTTTTCCGTTTTAAATAGTCGGAATTGCAAAGCGCTGCGAAAATTTCACAGAAAAATCGTGGAGAAGCGAAAAATGGGAGATTTTTACTTGATAATATCGAAAAGCTTCAGTTGTTAGCAATGTTTCCTTAAAAAATTTTGCGGTTTCAAAAAGTTTTCATCTTTCCGTCAATTAACTGTTTTCAATAATATCATGCTTCTTTTGGAATGTATCATCATTTTCTAAGAATAGCTTTTCTCAATTTAAAGTTCAATAATAATTCACATCAAAAAAATCCCAAAATCAACCCAATTTTCCCAACGTTCTCACCGAAATGTGTGCCCGTCTATTGTCCGTTCCATTGTCCTCCTATTTTTGTGTTTTCCCAACATTTTCGTCGCAGAAACCGTCCGGAATGAGCCGAATAAATTGGAAAAAGTCGGCGGCGACGACTCCGACGAGTCCGCAGTTCCCGTCGCCCCGACTCATTTCCCTGCCGAGATGCGCCTCGTCGTCAATCGATCGGAAGGTGAGACTAACACCCAGAAATGTCCTCGTTTTCACTAACTTTTCATGTTTTTTGTCTGAAATTGCGGAAAAATTGAGTAGAATTGATATGCATTTAAAAAAAAACCTGAAAACCACTGTTTATCCTAACATTTTCTGTTTCACTGAAAATATGTAAATTTTCAATAGAAAAAAATTTCATTACCTTCATTAGTGTTCCACATTTTTTTTTTCTCATTTTTACCACCCGTTCCACCCGAAAACGCTCAAATTTTCCGTTTTCAGGACCAAGCGTCGCCGATGGCTTCTCCGTCAACTCCACAATATCCGAAGCACAGCGACAGTCTGCACTCTCTGTCGGGCAATACGACGAGCGAACGGGAACCGCCGAAATTCAAGTACAAAATGATCATGGTGCATTTGCCGTTCGATCAGCACTCTCGTGTTGAGGTAAACCGGAAAAATCACGATAAATTTGCTGGGCAAATTTCGGCCGACGCTTTTCGAAGGCCAGGACTTTTGACCGATTTGCAATTATCCGATCGGGCCAAACTTTGCAGACTTCCTTGGAAATGGATTGGAATATATTGGGTCCAAGTTTCAGACCGTCCCGATCATCTGGTCCCTAGATATACTGGTTTGAGACCGATAACACGGGAATTGCGAAAATTGCGCCCCTCTCGGGACCAGATGATGGGATGGACTTGAAACTTGGAATCAATATACTTCAATCCGTGTCCTAGAAGCCTGCAAAGTTTGGTTCCGATCAGATCATTGCAAAGTGGCTCAAAAGTCCAGGCTTCGAAAAGCCTTTAAGCCAGAAATGTTCAGTTTCACCGAAAATCTGTAAGTTTTGAGTTAAAAAAATTTTGGTCTAAAAGTAATTTTTTTTTTTCAATTTTCCACTGCTAATTTTTGCAGGTGCGACCCGGAGAAACCGCACGTGACGCCATCTCGAAATTGCTGAAAAAGCGAAATATAACGCCACAATTGTGTCACGTCAGCAGCTCATCAGACCCGAAACAGGAGATTATCGACTTATCCGTAAGAATTTTGACATTTTCTCTTTTTTTTCTGAAAGTCTGTTGCCGGAAATCTGTTTTTTTTAAAGGAAACGATGGAGTCGATCGCGGCGAGGCTGTCGGGCAACGAATTGTGGGTACATTCCGAGTACCTGAACACTGTTTCCTCGATCAAACACGCCATCGTGCGGAGGACGTTCATTCCGCCCAAATCGTGCGATGTCTGCAATAATCCCATATGGATGATGGTAAAATTTCGCTTTTTCTAGCCTAACAAGCGTTTTTTTCAGCCACTTTGGGGAAAAAAATACAAAAAAAGTCTGAAAAACAGATACACTCTTTACTGTTTCAAAAAAATTTTATTCAGCTGTCGGAAGGGATTTCATGCAGTACATTGAAACTGTTGATTATTTGCAGGGGTTTCGGTGTGAATTCTGTCAGTTCAAATTCCACCAGAGATGTTCGTCGTTCGCACCGCTCTACTGTGACCTGCTGCAATCGGTGCCGAAAAATGAGGATGTGAGTGAGAAATATTCGTGTTTTTTCGAATTTTCGAAAGGAGTCAGCATGAAAAAATTTATGGGAATTCAGAGAAACCGTAAAAAACAAGTTCGAAGACAAAACTGAATTTCCGTTTGTTCCTCAACAAAATTGTCTTAAAATGCGTGTTTCAGCTGGTGAAGCAGTTGTTCGGGATCGCGTCGGAAGTGGAAGGACCGGACCGTTCGGTGGCGGAAATCGTGCTGGCGGGTCTCGCACCGACTTCGGGCCAGTCGCCCGCCGCCACGCCCGACAGCAGCCATCCGGATCTGACGAGCATCAAACGGACGGGCGGCGTGAAAAGGCATCCGATGGCCGTTTCGCCGCAGCAGGAGACCTCCCAACTCTCGCCCGCAGGCCCCTACCCGCGGGACCGCTCCTCCTCGGCGCCCAACATTAATGCGATCAACGACGAGACGACCGTACAGCACAATGTGAGTTTTTGGGCCAACGGCGTTGAAAAATCACGTTTTCAACACTTTAAACGAATTCACGTGTTTTCAGCAACGAATCCTGGACGCGCTGGAAGCGCAGAGACTGGAGGAGGAGTCGAGAGACAAGACGGGCTCGCTGCTCTCGACGCAATGCCGCCACCGGCCGCACTTCCAATCCGGCCACATTCTGTCGGTGGCGGGCGCCCGCATGAACCGACTGCACCCGCTCGTCGACTGCTCGCCGCTCGGCTCCAACTCACCCACCTCCACGTGCTCCTCGCCCCCCGGCGGCCTCATCGGAGCATCGAACCACACGCTCGCAGGTGCTCAGAGCCCCAACGTGTCGGGCAGTTCGTCCCTTGTAGCCGCCCATCTTCACACTCTTCCGTTGACGCCGCCGCAATCCGCTCCGCCGCAAAAGGTTTGTACTACTATCGGGGCATTTGAATGTGAATGCGGTCTGTTGAGAAACGAGATGAAAACTGGATCGTATCACAAAAATCAGCAAGTTTTCAAAAATGTCAATTTTCCATTCGAAAACTCTCAGATCTCGCCGGGATTCTTCCGTAACCGAAGCCGATCGCCCGGGGAACGAATCGACGCGCAACGGTCCCGTCCGCCGCAGAAACCGCACCACGAGGACTGGGAAATATTGCCCAACGAGTTTGTGGTACGTTTGCACAATTTTTAGAACTTTTCCGATGCTTTTGGCATACTTGCAAACGGGGTTTGAAGCGAGTTATCAGCCGGGGCCGGTTTGCAAAGGGTCCTATTCTCCACCCTTCAAAAATGTTCGATGGAAGTTGTGAAGCTGTAACTTTGCACAGAAACCTCACATTTACCTCTAACCTGGCTCATTTTTAAAAGCACAAACACAATTTGTCAATCAATCAGATGTCTCTGTGTTTTTCGCATGTATGAAAAGCCGGGCCGTGCAGTAGTTTTACAGTTTCACCGAAAATATGAATTTTTCCATCACTTTCCAAACAATTTCCTATTCGTTTTCAGATTCACTACAAAGTGGGCTCCGGCTCGTTCGGAACCGTCTTCCGTGGCGAATTTTTCGGAACGGTCGCCATAAAAAAGCTGAATGTGGTCGATCCGACGCCCTCGCAATTGGCCGCCTTCAAAAATGAGGTACGCGCATTTTTTTTTTGGATTTTCCTAACGATTTCTCATTTGCAGGTGGCGGTGCTGAAAAAGACGCGTCATCTGAACGTGTTGCTCTTCATGGGATGGGTCCGTGAGCCCGAAATTGCAATCATCACGCAATGGTGCGAAGGATCCAGTCTTTATAGGCATATTCATGTACAGGGTAGGATTTGCATCGATAATATGCAATTTTTTTGGTGATTAGTTAACTAAAAATTTGCAGAGCCACGAGTCGAATTCGAAATGGGCGCTATTATCGATATTCTGAAGCAGGTGTCACTCGGAATGAACTATTTGCACTCGAAAAACATAATTCATCGGTGAGCCACTTTTTGCAATATTTTTTACTGTTCCAAGAATGGCTCAAAAATGCTGATTTATTGTTGTTCCATGTTAGAACGCGCGGGTGTACCTCGTACATCGAAAACTAAAATTTGAACTTCCAAGAAAGGTTGCCTCGAATAAAATTCAAATATTGCAGAGACCTGAAAACGAACAATATTTTTCTGATGGACGACATGTCGACAGTGAAAATCGGCGATTTCGGACTGGCGACCGTCAAAACGAAGTGGACGGTGAACGGCGGACAGCAGCAGCAGCAGCCGACCGGATCCATCCTCTGGATGGTCGGTTTTTAGCCAATTTCTGAAAAGAATACCAGGACTCGACAAATTTCGGCCCAGGCTTTTTGAAGCCTGGACTTTTGACCCGATCGCAATGATCCGATCGGGACCAAACTTTGCAGACTTTTAGGATATGGGTTGAAGTATATAGGGTGATCATCTGATCCCGAGATTAACTGGTTTGAGGCCGTGGACACGAAATACATCAATCCAAGTCCAAAAAGCCTGCAAAGTTTGGGCCCGATCAGATCACTGAAAAGCTTGGGCCGTGTTTTTGCTCAAGCCTTGAAAAATACTGAGCATTTAGTTCAATAGAGTAACTAAATTTCCCACTGGGAAAAGCGAAACACTAGACACCAGAAAATGTGTCCTCAGAACAATTTTTCCGAAAAATGTTTCCAGTTTCACCGATCAAATGAATTGTTCATGATTACCCAAAAGTATTCAGCGGTGTCATTAACACGTGCGAGATTGCAGGCGCCGGAAGTGATCCGAATGCAGGACGCGAACCCGTACACGCCTCAGTCGGACGTCTACTCGTTCGGCGTGTGCATGTACGAGATCCTCTCGTCGCACCTGCCCTACTCGAACATCAACAACCGCGACCAGATACTGTTCATGGTCGGACGGGGCTACCTGCGGCCGGACAAATCGAAAATACGCCACGACACGCCGAAGAGCATGATGAAGTTGTACGAGCACTGCATCACGTTCGACCGCGACGAACGACCCGTTTTCGGAGAGGTTTGTACCGGTTTTTTGTTCAATTTTCTCCTCAAAAATTTTCAAGAAAATTGAGATCGAATTTGGTAAATGTATTATTGGGGCACCGGACAGAAAGGGCGCGCTGTTCGCAATCTGGCCGAATTTCTAGGCCGCGAAGTAATTTTCCACTGAAAATGTGGCCTAACTTTTCAAACTCGGCCCCGAGGTCGCTCAATTTGCACTGCAAAAGGAGTTTATCAACAGAGCGCCATTTCTGCGCGGTGCCCCTATAATAAATCGATCCTTATCGGATCCGAGAGTTTGCATGAACGGAGTGTCGTAACGCGCTTGGTTTTTATTAAAGTTGATTAAACCAAGCGCGTTACGACACTCCGTTTCTACATTTACCAACGAGTGCGAGAGCGGTGCCATCGAGAATTGCGTCAAAAAAAGTTCCGCCAAAACGCTCTATTTTTGCAGGTGCTCGAGCGGCTCCGCTGCATAATCCTGCCGAAACTGACGCGCTCGCAGTCGGCGCCGAACGTGCTTCACTACGATTCGCAGTACTCGGTGATGGACGCGGTCATCCGCAGCCACATGGTCTCCTCGACGTACATCCCGCCGGCCAACGCGAAAACGCCGCAATCGGCGGCGGCGGCGGCGGCGGCCAACAAAAAGGCCTATTACAACGTCTACGGCCTGATTTAGAGAGAAGAAGAAAACATGGATTTGTCCCGATGCTTTTCCCGCCGAATTTTTTCTTGAACTATGTTATTTTCGCCCTCTCCTGTGCTACTAATTCCCCCCACTTTTCGCTTATCTCATCAAAATCCTGTTGTATTATTAGTATTTTTAACCTCGTATTCACCCGATTTCAATGGAATTTTTTCCCTAAAAATTCCCTAAATTTAGTCCCCCCCTGCTGAAATTGTGATAAATGTCATTTCGGTCCCGACTGGTAGAAAAAAATGTATGTTTCTGCAATTGTTCCCCCACCCCCGCCCGGAAATGTTTCTCTGTATGTATAGAAAATTGTAGAATTATATTCCCCCCACACACCGTTTCCACCCCGAATTATTTGAATTTTTTAAGCTTAAAAATTCAGACTTTTGAAATTTATCATTCCACATTTTGCCGGGTAACCCACCAAATATTATGATTCTTTTCCTCCCCTCTTCCATATTTTCTCGACTTTTTCCCCTCCCGAAACAACGGCCCATTTTCAATTATCGATTGATTATTGACTTTTCTCGATGTTTTCCGGTCTCTTTAATCCCGGAAAAACCAGAGAATACCAAAGTGATGAACGTTGTTCTCTCAATTTCAGCGCATTCTGGCGGGAGTGTTGTGTGGTCATTTGAATACTTTTCGGATAGAAATGCATTTAATTGTTGGAAAAATTCAGTGAGAAAATGAGCGAAGAATGGGAGTCGTTGCTCACGGAGCTCAGAAAGATTCCAAGAGGATCGGACAGTGCTCCGCAATATTTAAGAGTGAGTTCGCCACAATAACTTTCGACACCGCCGCCGAAAAATCGTACTTTGCATTCTTGACCGTTCTGATTTGCGAGTTGACCAAATTTGACGCTCTTGCGCTTAAAACATTTGTTGTTATTAGGTTTATTCGGCGGGAGCGTGAAACCGTAGATTTTTCTAAAATTTTGCAGCACATAATGCGTCTATTCGTCGCGGATTTCGAGCAGTCCATGTCGAAAAGACTGGACGTGAAGTTCTGGAAAAAACTGAAAACGCTGATCGACGAAATGCGAAAGGCGTCGGAGAACGACCGTCTCGTCGAGACGAACGTCTTCAATTTGGCCGTCGGATTCGTGCTCGATCTCGGCCATCTCGTCCAGCAGAACTACGCGCTTCACGAGTACGCACTGCCCGATTTCGTCACGATTCCCGCCGTTTTCGGACAACGGAAACCCGTGAAATCGAGGAAGAATTCCCGGGTTTTCCTCGCCTATTTCATGCTTAGGCTGGGCGATATCACTCGATACAAGGTTCGGGTTCTTTTCTGAAACGCGTAAACAATTTTCAATTTTTCTGCAGAACGACATCCGAAAAGCCCGTGAATACTACGAAATCTCGGCGCGAATCAACCCGGCCGACGGCGCCGTCTGGAACCAACTCGGAATTTGCGCGGCCATGAGGTACGCGCAAAAACATTCTAAACGCCTGAAAACGGATGATATCTTGATGATTGGGTTCGCATAAAACGAATGGCAAACGGTGTAAAGGAAATTGATATAAAAAAGTGCAATTTCGTCGTCTGATTGCAATGTTATTAAAAAAAATTTTGAAAAAAAAAAGACCCAGGCTTTAGACACAACACGATGTATCGATAAATGTATCCAAAAATAGTCATTTTTTCAGTGCCAAATGGCTGGAAAGTGTGTATTTCCACACAAGAGCCATCCACGCGACAATTCCGTTCGATCAAGGAACCCAGAGCCTGGCCGCGATTTATAACAAATTTGCGAATCGAGGTTTTCGAAATTTTTCTAAATACAACTTTGCATGCTCGCTTCAAACTGCAAAGTTACGCACAACGTATCCGATTGTAGATCTCGATGAGCTAGAAAGTGTTTTTGGCGGCCCGCATGTTGTCACATTTGTGTAGAACTCATCGAGATACGCACAACGTTGATTTTGAAGCGAGTTATCAGTCGGGCAAGTATGCAATTTCGTACAATTTTTCAGACATAACCAAACCGATGCCCATCAACGATCTCTTCTTGGCGTGCCTCTCGAAAATTCATTTCGTAAGAACTTGGAAGCTTATTTTTGAAAGAAAAGAAATGTTTGCAGTTGATGGAGATCAAAGACAGTCATAAAATACTCGGGAATCTCGGGAAAACGGCGGCGACGTCGAAGGAAATGATCGTGCCGATTATGTCACTCTATCAGCATTTAGGTAAAATTGTTTTAGACATCATCCGTTTATTTGTTGGAAAAAATTATTGCAGAAGGCGATACGGAGCTGGAGAACCGTGCGGTCGGGTACGTGCGAACCGTCTGGCAGGCGGCCTACCGTAATCTTCTGGAAGAAGTGCTCCAGAATCCCACCGACGACGATCTCATTCATATTCTGGCGCTGCTGAGGACCGCTCCGGAATTTGTGCACGATCCTGAGAATTACGAGCATATAATGGTGGCCAACTCGATTTCGACGCACTCCGACGAAAACGTCAAAGATTCGCACGGATTCGCGCATTTTGTGTGCGCAGAAAACCGAATTCTACACTATCCGATTAGCAGAAACCAACTGGCCAAACATCTATACGGACAAATTGAGCAAAACGAGGCGAATATTGAAATGAGCTCATCTGCATCGAAAAATTACGATGAACATCGGGAGAAGGAGGTGGAGGAGGACGTGCGGAATGAGCACAAAATTGGTGGGAATTATTGAAATAATCAAAAATCATTGCAATGTTTGCAGAAGAATCCGATTCGGAAGAGGAAATTCTGCAACGTGGCAGACGACGTGGACGCGCCGAACACAACGACGAATCGATCGATACGGACGATGACGATTTTTAGCCGTTTTTATGAAATGTTCAATATCAATGCATACATTCGCACCCTCTATTCAACTGAAAAGTCGATGAAAGTAGTGTCTAGACTATAAAGTTGGGCTTTTTGGAAACATTTTTTCCAGTTTCAAAATTTCCTAAATATTTATTGCCATGTCTTTGAATGTGTTCCGTCCCTCAAAAATTATTGAAAAAGTGAACAAACAATGCGATTGCAGCGAGCGTCTGTTTACCAAAAAGAAAAACGAAAAAATGTGCCCATTTCATTTTCCGACACCGGTGTTAAAAGTGTCAAATTTCGGCATTCAATTTTTTTTTGGCAAATTTTTTTCCCCTTTAATTTTATAACTCTGGCAACTCGACAGCTTTTTTTAACCGAAAAAACGAATTGTGAGGCATCAAACAGTTTAAATGTCCTCCAAAAAAATGCACTCAATTTTGGCGGACATTTGAATTGTTTAAAAGCGCATGCTCGCCTATCCCCCAGACTGAGAAAAAGCCGAAAAAAAAATAGTGTCAATGCCAGAAATAAACGCTTTAATCTATTCTGAATTGTGACGTCCTCCTCCTCACATCCCTTTTCTTCCATTCAATTTTCTCCTCCGTGTGTTGTGCCCAGTTGCAATTAGGGAAATTGAAAAGGAAATGAAACGTCGAGAAAACAGGGGAGAAGAAATTGAATCATTCTTAATATGTATGCATAAATACTGAAAAACTCGATAGAAATAAATAGTCTAGACATGAGATTTTTGGAGACTTTTTTTTCAGTTTCAAAATTTCATAAAGGTTTTTCAGTAGAGTTGTGTAGCATTGCTTATTAGTCTCAGAGTCAGAATCAGTTTTGTTCCTTTCACTCCGCTCTTTTCACATTTGCTTCGTATGTAAATAAGAAGGGGAGTTACTTACCTTCTCTCTCTCTCTCTCTCTCTCTCTCTCTCTCTCTCTCTCTTTCTCCCTGTTCAATGAGAGCGGCTCTTCTTCTTCTTTCTGTCCGTCTGCGTCTCTCGTCTCGGGTCTCGTGGCTCTCGGAGCAGAAGAAGCAGAGCGGTGGCAATCGATGAGAGAGAAAGAGAGAGAGAGAGAGAGAGAGAGTTACCAGTTACTCATTCACTAAATTAATATTATTATAATACTTTTCGCCTAGCTTCTTGCCGCTCAAACGCCTGCCATTTTTCTCACTTTCCGTTAACTACTGTTCTCTGATTGTTTGTCACCAGCGCCCCTCGCGCCCGCCCGCCAATTTCCCCTTGTTTTTCACCAATTTTCCCCCCACTGATTTCTCGTATTTTTCCACTTCCTTTTCTGAAAATTTTGCTGAAAATATTTGTTTTTTTTTTAAAGCACCACAGGGAGCCCTCTCAGAAATGCGCAAAAAACGGAACAGCGCGCAGTTAAACTGTGGTGTCGAAACTCTTGCCTCGAACTTTGACAATCTGTTAATTTGTGTGAAAAAATGCCATGGCCTAGGGGTTTTCTAGGCCACGGCCACAACTTTAACTGCGCCCAGTTCCGTTTGTGGGGAATGTGGCAGTACAAACCCTGAAAAGCAGGCGCCTGTTTTTTTCAGCCGCCTGTTCGACCAGCCTATAGATAGGGGGCGCAACAAAGGGGGCGTGGCCTGCCGAATTTTCTCCCCGGTCGCGCCCGCGCATGTTTGAGGGCCTGTACCGAGGTCCCCAAACCAAGTACCATATTCAAAAAGGTTTACTTTATGTAATCGGCCATGCTGAATCAAATGAGCAGCTCCGTTTTCCATGAAAACGCACAGTTTTTTCAAAAAAAGGAGAAAACGAAAATGGAAGTTAGTCTGAGAGCCACTGTGGCCGGAGTTTGTGCAACACGCGGCTTCTGTGAAGTGATTCTGACAGTTTAAGGGATGGGGAATCCGTTTTTGAAATAAAATTCAAATTTCGTTCCGGCAAACATTGTTTTTCAGACCGTCAAAGTGCCAAAAAAGTTAGCGAAAAATTTTCAGCGATGACCCCACTTTTTTATGTTTGGAATGCATAGATAAACTCTCTGAGAACCCAAATATAAAATTTCAGAGCTCTAGACCCCCTAGGAGAAATTTTGTGTTCGATTGAGTAGACCACATTCGGAAGAATTTCTTGTTTTTCGATAATTTGAAGGTCGGAAACAGCCAACACGCGGCTTTTCTCCCCGGAATCGGATTCAGCGTGAAATTCTCTACAAAATCCATCTATTTATTCAAAATTTCAGCCCGGCAAACATCTTCAAATTTTCACATTTTTGCGCTGAAATTCCGCAAAAGTCGTATCAAAAATTAATGGCGAACACCGAGCTTCTCATTGCGATTGGCGTTCGCCGCGCCTCCGCCCGGTTGGCGCAGTGGCAGAGTGCTCACTCGGCAGTCTGGAGGTGTTGGGTTCGAAACTTTTGATCTCGAAAGTTGTTTTGCTTTCTTAAAACATCAATTCTGACCACTTAATATGTTGCCTCTTTGGTGTTTTCCAACAAACTGCGACACGAATCGCCCGCCAGCGAGACTCCGCCGTCTCCTCGACCGCCGACCGGGGAGAAAACAGGGCAACTTTGAAGGGGTATAACTCGGGATGTACCGAAAATTTTTGAAAAAAAAATTGGGAGTGTACTCATATAGAGTAGGGGAACACATTCCAACAAGAATTTTATGGAAATTCGGAGTTTTGCGAAACCCGTTGCGGTACCTACCTATAGATAGGGGCCACAAAGTGATTAACAAACTTGTGAATTTCGGGAAAACACTTATCGGAATGTGTTCTAGTGCTTAAAAATAGTACATTCCCAATTTTTTTTTGAAAAATGTTCGGTACTTCTCGAGTTATGAACGTTTTTAGTTTGCGCGTTTGCACTGAAAATTCAGTGAGCGAAAGGGGCGGAGTCTATTTGGTGGCGGCGGCGCGCTCCCACTCGGGGAACAAAAATGGAGAGCGCGGACAGTTTTATCACAAAAAATAACTTTTTTTCAGTAAAAATGTTGTCTTTATCGAATCCAAAAGTAAACAACGAAAAATTTTGGAAGTGGGTTCGAACCCGCGACCTCTCGATTAGTGGTTTCAGCACTTGCCACTTTACCACCCGGGCGCGAGCGCGGCCGCCGCTCCGTTCAGTTGATGTGCGCGGTGTTCGCAGTCACTTTCTAGCATGAAAAAGTTACTGAAAATGCGCAGGAAACTGTAATTTGTGACATTTCGCCAAGTAAAACGGATGTTCCCTAAAAGAAATCTGGTGTAGTTTTTTGTGCTGAATCCGATTCTGCCGTCAAAATCCCGGTGCCGGACCAGTGTCAACCCGAAAACTCCAAAAAACTGATTTTTCGGGCGAACACGGTATGTTTGACGAAGTTAAAAAGTATCTTATAGGTGTCCAAATGATCTGAAATTTTGTACAGGGATACTATACGAGTTTCTTAACACATTCCAAAAATAAAAATCGGGGGTCACCGCTGAAAATTTTTTTCAGTTTTAAGTGGCAATTGAACTGTCTGAAATTGATGTTTCGCCAAGTAAATCTTCAATTCTGACTTCAAAAACGGATTCAGCATGTCAAGAACTATCGGAATGCACATTGGGAACCCCGGTGCCGGAC
Source organism: Caenorhabditis sp. 36 PRJEB53466 (assembly GCA_946814055.1). Classification (NCBI taxonomy): domain Eukaryota; kingdom Metazoa; phylum Nematoda; class Chromadorea; order Rhabditida; family Rhabditidae; genus Caenorhabditis; species Caenorhabditis sp. 36 PRJEB53466. The sequence continues at coordinate 8,007,701 of CAMPFS010000004.1, read as the reverse complement.
TTATATTGACCCCAAAAAGTTCCTCGAACTGACACTGTCCGAATATTTTGCTGTTTTCGCGCTTGTTCGCAAAAACCATGACAGTTAGGCTCAAACTGACTTGACCAATGGATTCTACGTGGTTGATTGCATAAAGTAATGTTGTTAGTACAATCATTTATCATTCTGAGTCCGCGCCACAGGCTCAGAAAGACGGAAAAATGAAATCCACTGAAAAATTTCGACGCCCCGCCCCCTCCACTTTGTGGCCCCTACCTATAGAACAGTTTAAAAAAAAACATTTTTTCCGGAAACAGCTGCAAATCAAATTCATTTTCCAGGTGATTTTGTGACGTTTCACTAAAATTCATCACTTTTCCGGAAAGTTTGTTTTCCACGAACAAATTACATGTTTACGCTGAAAAATAGACGGGAAAGTTGGTGGGAAGCCTACTTGAATATTCCTCGAAAATGACGACCTTTTTAGCATGAAAATGGAATATTTTCGGGATGATTGATGAGGAAGAGTTGACATTTTGCGCACAAAATCGAGAAAAAAATACACAAATTATAGTTTTGCACCTGTTCTTCTAATGTTTTCCCCCCATTATTCATGTGATTTCTCGGGATTAAACTCACTATCAGTTCGTGCCCAATGTCGTCAGAATCCAATACAAAATCCGTTTTTCTGACTTTTATTCTTCTCCGACAAAAACGACGTATCTTACGTATCTTTTAGTTTTCTCTTCGAGATTTCGCATCGTTTTCCACACTCAAATGCTGTAAATCTGAAAAAGATCATTTTTCAGGTAGAACTTGTGAAAGTTTCGGAGAATCAAAAGAAAATGTTCGGATTGTTGTCTCGCGGCGTTTCTGCGTTCATGGCTTCTGTCAGCGGGACACAGAAGGACGAGTCAGGCCTGGAAGGTTGGTTTTTTTAAAGAAAATTGAAGAATTTGAGCGGAAACTCGAAAATCTCGTAGAATCACGGTGATTCTTTGCGAGGGTGTAGTGAGAAACGCGCCGCGAACTCGGCCACCATTCAAAGAAGGGGCGTGGTCTTGCGCAATTGCCGCACGCAATTTTGCAAGTTTGGCGCGCGCGCTTTCTGTTTAGCCGCAATTGTTTCCGACAGCATTTTGAAGACGTTCTTACTGCTTTTCAGGAATATTACACAGCGCTGTTATTGGTTTTTGCTGTTGGCAATTTTTCTCTGTCGATAACAATTACTAAAAAATAATAAAGCTTCTATAAACTGCGTTCTTTCATGTTTGAGATGAAAAAATACAAAACTCAGCCGAAAACAAGCATTAATTGACAGAGAACAAGCGCTAAAATATGAAACAAGCGCGAAATTCGTGAAAAATTCCCCATGGCCGAGTTTCTTCGGTTCGGCCTCCTGGCCTAACTTCTGGCGTGGCCTAATAATTTCTTGTTCAGCCGGGGGACTCGGCGGAAACCGTGGCCTAGTACCACGGCCTGCGACCCCGGGCCAAATGGACTAGAATTTTCCTCGTCACCCTCGCAAAGAATCACCGTGAGAATCTGATGCCATCTGTGCAAGCGTACAAAGCACAACATTTTACGACAAGTCGAAAAGAGAGCTGAAAGTCACGAAAATTTAGCGAAAAAAATTCAGGAAGCAGCAACGATGACTCACGCAGCGTGAAATCAACCAACTCGAGCATCAGAAGAACATCTGACTCGCCGAAAAGTACGTTCAAGTCAGAAAGTCAGAAAGTCAGAAGAAAGTCTTCTTGTTCTCTGATTCTCAGTTTTTATTTCATTCGGTTTTATAGAATACATCTTAAAGTTAAAACAAAAGCCGTTGAGCTCATAAAACCCGGGGAACAACGAGTCCGAATGGGTCGTTTTCAGTGTAAAATAGTTTTAAACTTTGGCGAAATATTTTGCACATTCCGAGCAGAAGCCACTCAAATTTTTCAAATCGATACAGATTCCATCGATTAATTTTTCCGTAAATAGATTGCACATTATTTGTGAACACTGAAACAGTCATGTTATTCCATTCTTCGTCCACCCTGATCCCCGCGGCCCCTTGAATGGCGTCAAACGGGCTCGCAGAGAGTTGAAGAAGAAGAAGAAGAGGGAGAGAAAGAGAAGGTATTACTGATAATCCAACCAATTATTCGCCCCTTCTCCGCTCATTTCCAGCTCATTTCGCTCTATTCATTTCCACATTCCCCTTCTTCATCTTCTTTTTCTTCTCCTCCTTGTTTTTCCAGCATTTTTCTGGAAATCTCTTCGAGAATTATATTTTCGGCGTTGCAAGTACTCATCTGTGTGTTTCACCTGAAATTCGATGAAATTCCCCCGAATTGGTCCCCGAAATGCGAAGCGCTTTCAATTCCTTCCATTTTCGCATCCGAAACGCTCATTCTCACTCGTTTTCTAATCAATTCGAGTCCGATGAAGGGTTGAGAGAAGAAGAAAGAGCCATTTCCGCCAAAACAAACATTTCGAATGGGGAGCACCATCTTTTGCTCTTTTTTCTGGACAAAATTGCAGTTTCATTGACATTTTATAGGCAATTGCGTTAATTCCAAATCACATTGTCCCTTCACCGAATTACCAACCAAAAGGTTTGTTTTCTCGGAAAAAGTGCTTCAAAAGGGGGGGATAAGGACGGCGAGCATAAGAAATGTGGGAGGTGGAAAGGATTAGCGGAGCCTAGAGACAGTTTTAAAATGTTTTTTTTTCTGAGGTTCCTCGATACTCAACGAATTTAGACTGTCTACTCTGCATTTTTTGAACATTTTGAAACTGAAAAAACACATTTTTTGGGTGAAACTATTATCCGAATCCAATCTGTCTAGGGGATTAGTATGATGAATAGATGAATGAATATGCTCAATTATTACTCAGCGATTCATTTGTCGCAAAAGCGATTCGATGAATAATATCACAAAATGATAGGCAGTTTTTGAAACTGTAAACCACTTTTTCGTTTGATTCATTCAAGATTATTCAAGTGCCACGGTCTCCCGAGCCTACAATGGGCGCAAGTGCGCCCCGCCCAATAGAGCGATACATTGGCGCGAAATTCAAATTTTAACAGCAAAATTAGTGTTTTTTGTCAGATTAGCCACGAAAAACCGATAATTTCTCATTTTTCTCTCGATAGACCGATTGTATAGGCTATTACGAATTTTTTAAGCGCAAGAGCGTTAAATTTGGTCAAGTCACAAATCACATTTATTCGTTTAAAGGTTTTTGGCTAAAACTGCGCGAATTACAGTTGCTTTTCGGTAATTTTCGCGGTTAGAGCGCTCAAATGCTTGTATTTACGTGATTTATCATTTTCAAAACCAATTCTGTCTGAAAACGGTCAAGAAAGCGCAAAATGAGAAGTGCGGGTTTTAGGCGGCGATCGGCGGCGAAGGCGAAAACGCAAAGTCCGCGAAAAATGCTCCAAAACGTCATTAATTCTGAGAATTAGTGTGTTTTCATGCCGAACAATCATTTTTCATCGCCGTTGACCACAAAAATCAGCGAAAACCTGCTCAATTCATGAAACCACCATTTGACCGAGGCCACGCCCATATTGTCAACTCTGGAGACCGTGAAGTGGAAATAAAGTAGTTTTTGAAATTTTTACTTTAACTTTGAAACTGAAAATAACAGTCTCCCACCTTTTCGTGCAAAAAAGATCATCCCCGCCGCTCAAAAATTAATAATAGGTCCCAGAATAATGGGTGTCTGACACGCGAACGTGCCACGTCATCACTTTTTGCCCTTTTCCCGAATGTTTTTCTTTTTGGCGAGCAGAAAGACGGCGGTGAGCTCACGCGGAGCCCGTTAAACAAACAAAACGACAAACTGTCTTACATTTCGTTTAAAAATGTGTGTAATTGGTCTTTTTTCGTTTTCGCTCTCTTCAAACAGATCGAATTTCAGAGGCCTTTCCTCTCTGCAAATAGAGCCCAAACCGCCCGGCCACTTGTCTGTTTTTGGCACTTGGCAACAACTCTTTTTCGAAATTGTTTTCAAAATGAGCAATATCAGCAGTTTCGAACGATTTCCAAAAGCTCAGCGAATGCACAAAATATGTGTGGAAAACACCGATTCAACTTAATTTTCGCGTCCCCAATTGAAGAGAAATAAGAGAAGAAAAGTAACTTTTCGCGCTTGCAAGTGAAGAGTTTTCCCATTTTCGGCCAGAAATTGTGCGCTTCTCTCCATTCTTCGTCCTCAAATCCGATTAGAACATCGAAAGACCTCATTTTTCGGCGTCTTCGAGCAGTTTTGTTGTGGCGGCCGAAGTTTTTCAGATTGCTGGCCTAGAATTCCGCTCAAATGGCCGAGTGCTCAAAAAACTGCAAAATTGCACTTTCTTCAAACTTTTTTCGCTGATAAAACTTTGTTTCACTTGATAAAATGTTAAATGCTCGAAAAACTCGTCCATCTCCTCAAAACAAGCTTTTCCGCCTGAAATCTCTCTCTCTTTTAACCCAAAAAATGCAAAACATCTTTTCGGCGAACGAAAGCGTCCCAAGAGACTAACGCGTAACTCGAAAAGTTCAATTCTTCGCATTTTCACCCTCGCAAATGTTCTCTGCCTTCTCTCGGCCCTCCATTTTGTTGATAATCGTGTGATTCCGAAAATTATGAAAACAAAAGACAATCGTAAACAGCACGCCTCGCTTTTTTCACCAAAAATTGTGCAAAACCATGTTTTTATCCAGATTTCTCGGGCGAACAAGTTAAACACCTTTTTTTGCAGGTATGACGGCGACTAGGCAACAATTTAATGTTGAGCCGGTGAAAGGAAACGATCTCGAGGAGGTAAACCGATTATTTCGAATGTTTTCGCGAGTTTCGAGTTAAATTTAGCTTTTCCAACGGAAATTAAAGAAATTTCCGTTTTCCTCACGAAAATGTCTTTTTCAGATTGTCCAATTTCTTCTCGACAATTTCGCACAGACAGAGGCGATTTTGGCCAGTTTGAAGATTGAGGATCCGTGAGTTTTTCAAACACTTGGCTAAGAACTCTCGAAGGATTCCAAAAATTGCTGCAGATTGTGCATCAGCGAACTGACGACGATGCTGCGCGACCTGGTGCTCGACAGTCTGTCGTGTCCGTCGTCGTGCCTCGTGCGTGACGTCATCACGAAGAAAATCGACGGAATCGCCCTGACGAGCCGCCATTCGATCTTCGAGAAGCAGCTCGACCGCCTCTACAATTACCGTTTCGACTCGCAAAAAGTGAGGGACGCGCAGGAATTTCTCAAGTACGTGTTCAACAAACTCGACGTCACCTACTATCTCGGAGAGCATCGCGTCTACAAACCGGTGAGACTTTGAATTTGAATTGAATAACAATGCCCCTTCTCTCCAATACGCAAGCGAGTTCTAAATAGATCGCGTTTTCAATCGTCTGTCCTTAAACTTTGATATTTCGTTCGTCGAGAGTCGAGCGCTGACTCTGGCAATTCGATATTAATCTAATTAGAAAGTTACTGATCCAAACGCGACCTAATTAGATTCGACTGTTTTTTTCTTGGCGCAATCGAGATTTGAGCCAGCAGACGGTTGGCGTGAAACTTGATTTGAGCACTTATTAATCTAGCTAGAAGATTTATTAATCTAGCTAGACAATCTATCAATCTTATTAGGCCGCCGTTAGATTAATAACGAAATGCCAGAGGAATGGAACAGATTCGTTCGGAATTGACAAACTATTTACACTTTCAGTAATTAGCACTGAAAATCGACAGTTGCGCACGTACGGCGGTCCAACATAATAGAACTGGGCAGAATAGAATCGCGTCATAATAGAACCGGGCAGAATAGAACCGCGTCATAATAGAACCGGGCAGAATAGAACCGCGTCATAATAGAACTGTTTTTATGTATTCATATAAGCATTTTGTCCGTTCCTTTCAATTAACTTTCGCAAAATTTTTCGTCTCTCGAACAATTAAGCAGACTTTAAACCTAGAAAATTGGTTTCCTTTCGTTTATGATAGTACGATAAAATTATTTTCTGTGGGTTTTCGTTACCGTAGAGAAGAGTGATCACGACGGAAGTGAAGTTAATGAATGCAATAAATCGATCACGAGATTCAAAAATTATCTTTTTCTACAAAACAATTATTCTACAGAAAGGTTTAAAAGGCGTTCCAAACAGTTATATTGTGGCTGGTTCTATTATGTCGCGGTTCTATTTTGCGCAGTTCTATTATGTTGGACCGCCGCACGGACAGGACAAGGAGTGTTTAATTTTTAGACATTTTTAAAACTACCGTTGTCGTTTAAAGGCGCAGCACGAAATGTTTGCACGCGAATCGCATCAATTGTTTTTTTTAAGGTCTTCGCCGCGGTTGTGTGTGTTCGAAAAGAGGTCTGGAATCAGGGAATCGGCACTGCTCTCATGAATCATGTGTAAGTCATTTTTATTGAACATTTCCAAATGAAAATGAGTTTTTTTTTTTGCAGCCAAAAAACGGCTCGCACTGACAACGCCGACGGATTGATCAGTTTGTGCAGCAACCATCGCGGACACAATTTGATGACCAAATATTTGAACCTTGATGTTGGTTTTTTTAGAGCTGGAAAAAGTCAAGCAATTTTTATGCCCAGGCTTTTCACAGGCTTTTTAACTTTTGGCCCTGGCGCACTTGCAAGGATCCGATCGGGACCAGGGGTGTGCGGAAAATTTTTTTCGGAAAATTTCGGAAAATCGGTTTTTCCGAATTTTTTTTTCGGAAAATTTCGGAAAATCGGGTTTTCCGAATTTTTTTTTTCGGAAAATTTCGGAAAAATCGGAAAAATCGGAAAACTGATAGAGTGATAGACATATGCGTAAGTAGATCCTTGTTTTTGAGCGTTGAACTTGTGGCCGCAAAAACACGCTTTCTCACCGTTTTCCGCCCAGTTAAATATACGTCCCACTTTCCCATTACGTCAGCTTTTCTGAAAAAACAACACAAATCGCAACAATCGGTTCATTAGAATGAGAAAAACGAAAGAAATTGCGTAAAATTTAAAAATCAAATTTAAAAAGACGCTCGCTGCTAGACCCTTCCAAAAATTTTGTGATGCGCCTTTAAAAAGCATACGGTGGTTTCGGACAAATTGACCTTGAATCCACACTAATTTTCCGAAAATTTTGCCGAAAATTTTCGGAAAATTTTCCGAAAATTTCTCGGAAAATCGGAAAATTTCGGAAAATCGAAATATTTTCCGCACACCCCTGATCGGGACCAAACTTTGCAGGCCTTTTGAACTTGGATTGAAGTGTATTGGGTCCAAGTTTCTGATCGATCGGATAATTTGGTCCCGAGATTTTTGAGGTCGAGAAGACCACAATTTTCGCAAAAACCCGGCCTTTTCGACCTTCGATCCACATATCTCGGGACCGGATAATCAGATCGATCTGAAACTCGGCCTCAATGTACATCAATCCAATTCTATGAAGCCTGCAAAGTTTGTGTCCAATCAGATAACTGCAAGTGGGTCAATAGTCCAGACCGGCCTTTTTCCGAGCCCTGAAAAAAAAATTAAATTTTTTGCAGTTCGCCTCGGTCCGGTACGACGCGTTCAAAGGCGAGCATCTGAAGCCGCCGATTGTGATGGGCCCACCGGAAAAGTTCCACAGTATATACGCGATGCTCATGAAATTCAACTGAACACAAATAATTCTCTCGCCTAACTCTCTTCTTACAGTCTTTTCTATTGCAACATTAACCCGCCAAAAAATCTCTAATTTTCAACGAATTTCCCCTCTCGCTTTTACTCCATTTCTCTCATACAATCAATCAAAAAAAAAGACCCATTTTGTCTATTGTGAATTTTGAACACCCCCCCTCTCCCCACAGTTTTATTTTTTTTTGTAAATTTATTTGTGTATACACGTGAAACTTGGCCGCGTAACTTTTTAACAAATTGCCAACAGCAATCCACGAACTGTTTCGGCATTTCCTTTTGACTCTGACCAAGAGTTGGTGAGTTTTTAAAGCAAAAAAAAGAAAGAAGGCAATTTGAAGTATGCAGTAAAACTTGTCGAATGGACGAAGTGGACACACACGGCGGAAAGTACGAGGCGGGCGACGGCGACTTCCTGACGGACGAGCACAAAATGAGCACCGGATCGAATGGATCCAAGATGGAAGAGGTAGACAAAAGGCTTTTGCGGCCACCGCGAATCGAACACCCGCCGAGAGATTCGCCTGCAAAACGCTAATCAGCTGAGCTAAACGACCGACTGCAAGCAGCACGCCGAAGGGCAGTGATAAGAGCGCTCTGAAAACGCTGAAATTTTGCAGCTAAAATTCGGAGAGCAACTGCAGGACGACCTGATCAACTCGTTCTGCGACAAGCTTCAGGCGGTGTGTCCGACGCGAATCGAGGCGCTTCTCGCCATTCAATTCCTGATCATTGTCGGTTTTTCCGCTGCAAATCCGCAATGCTCGGCCAATTTCGTTGCAGAGCGCTCCGGAAGACATCAAAAAACACGTGTCGGGCGAGCGGGACGCCCTTCAGGTGCTCTTCGATCGAGTGCGCGCACACTACCTCCTTGTGCAGTCAGTTTTTTTTCGAGAGTTATTATAGGGGCACCGGACAGAAAGGGCGGGCGCGCTGTTCGCAATCTGGCCGAATTTCTAGGCCGCGAAGAAATGTTTTACTGAAAATGTGGCCTAACTTTTCAAACTCGGCCCCGAGGTCGTTCAATTTGCACTGAAAAAAGGGTTTCTCAACAGAGCGCTATTTCTGTGCGGTGCCCCTATAATATCGGAAAAAATTTGAACTTTTTCGCAGCTACAATCCGCGTGAGCAGTGCGTCTACGTGTACGACAGTCTTCAAATGTGGGATCGACAGACGCAGGGACCGCTGGTGAGTGCGTGGCCGAGAAAACCAAAACTAGGCCACGAATGGTCTAGAATTCCAAATAGCCCTCCCCCCCAGGGGTGTGCGGAAAATTTTTTTCGGAAAATTTCGGAAAATCGGTTTTTCCGAATTTTTTTTTTCGGAAAATTTTGGAAAATCGGGTTTTCCGAATTTTTCGGAAAATTTCGGAAAAATCGGAAAAATCGGAAAACTCACTTGTTCATTGGTTCAATAAAGTGTTTAAACAACGTTCTAATACAAAAAAATGCTTATTATGATTTGAAATCACTTGAGTGGGCGGAAGCCAAGCAATGGAATATTTTTTTGCAAAAAAATTAGCCGAGAGAAGCTCTCCGGGTCCAGTGTTTTCCGATTGTCAGTGAGAATGAGACGCGCGGTTGAAAAGAGTCGCTCCGTTTCTGCAGTCGTTGCGGGAGTACAGAAAAAAAAAATTTTTTGATGCGCCTTTAAAAAGCATACGGTGGTTTCGGACAAATTGACCTTGAATCCACACTAATTTTCCGAAAATTTTGCCGAACATTTTCGGAAAATTTTCCGAAAATTTCTCGGAAAATCGGAAAATTTCGGAAAATCGAAATATTTTCCGCACACCCCTGACTCCCCCCTTTCAGCTGAGCGCAGAAATTGCGGATATGATCCGTCACCTATTCGGACATCTTTTCGGCGACCTCATCGACATCAAATTCGACCAAGAGTACGAGATTCAGGTTACGGTAGCCTCCGTACAGCCCACACACTAACCGGGTTTTTTGCTGCAGAGAGACAACTTCTCGTGCGGATACCGAGTGATTGGCGCCATTGTCGATTTGGCGAGAGGCGGCAATCCGGCAGAGTTTGGGAGCAGTTTTGAATGGCGAAAAACGAGAAAGAATTTCAGAATGAACTACAATCGAACCAGCCTCTTGAACTTTATGCAAACGATTCTCGATGAGCCGAAGCCGGTGTGGAGCAATTTTGCCGACGCGCAAATTGGAAGGTGAACTCGGACTCAAAACACGCAGAAGTTCGAGGAGGAGAATGGCGAAATTGTGTTTTCAGTGAGAAGCGGTACTCGGGCGAGTACATTCGTCACGTGAAACTGCGCAACAACTGGCTGGACCTCAAATATCACGTGAACAACGTCGAGGACTCTTCCACCGAATCCGAGTAGGCCAATTTTCGGATTGTTCCCAACAAAAAAACTGTAATTTTAGGAGTTGGCACAGCTTCAGACAGGCGAAAAACGCGAAATTGAACGGATCGCGCCTGTCGTTGTGCTCTGTGAAATCGTTCGAGTCAATGGTAGGCAGATTTTCGGATTCTCTGCTTGATTTGAAAGGCTTTGAGCCTCTTATTGATCTAGTTTGGATGAATTTGACAGGCTCGCGGAGCAAATGCCAAGAAATGACGAGGATTTTAGGATGAGGCGGACGAGGCGGAACCAGAAGTTGGAGACTCGAAGGTTCAGAGAGCCCAGCCGACTCTAGACGACCCGGAGCCGTCCCGAATGGACTCTTCGGTGTTCAACGCGTTCAGACGCATGCTCATGGGACTCAAGATGTGAGGATCCGTCTCCCGAACCGACTTGATTTCGTTTTTGTGTGATTTGATTGGATTGTGTGTGAGAATAAAAACACGTTTGCTGTTATTCGAACGATTTTTTAAAAATTTAGAATGTCCAATCCGATCTTCGACAAAACCGACAATTTCGAGATGCTCTTCCGACACGATTTTTTAACGGTTTATTCAAAAAGATCGGATGAATCGGGAAATCGTATCCGCCCAGGAGACTTTCGAGTTTTCCACGAACATTTCGCGAGACTTTTCCCGAATTCTGTGTGGCGGAGGACTTGGCAACGGCGGAGGGGACGAGTAGACGGGCAATCGATCAGGGACCACTGAAATGTTGTTGGTCCTTTATAGTTCGGACCGTAAACCGTACCGAACAGTACGAGGGCGCAGAGAATCAGTGCCACAAGAAGTCGCATGTTTTGTTTTCAAATAATCGGGTAATGAAGCTGTATTCTCATTGTCATTTGAGGAGAGGACACGAGAAAATCAATCAAATAACACATTTATTTTGAAAAGTTCCGAAGAATCTTGTATTAGATGAACGTCGTTTTTCGATATTCCGACGTCCCTCTTTACCTCAAAAAAAAACCAAAAAATTTTACAAACATTTGGGTACGAATTTCAGAAACCTTTTCACAATCAAAAACATAGAAAGGGGCGTGGGGCCGAGCGTGCACGGTTTATCACCATTTTGGCGCGAAATTCGAAATTTAACCCAATTTTTCATGTTTTTCACAGAAAAACTTCGTCAAAAATTACCCAAATTTTGTACGATTTCGACGATGTAATTGCATAATAACTTTTTTAAGATAATCATCGCGCACTTTTTGAGCTTAAAACGACAGGTTTCATTCAGAGAATGAATCAATTGAATCGATTTTCAAGTTTTGTGCTGAAAATGCGCGAATTTCAGTCATTCGCCGATACTTTTTTCCGTTTGAACGCTTAAAATACTTGTATTAACGTGCTTAATCACTTCCGACACTCACTTCGGCCGTTATGAAAATTCCGAAATTGCGGCGGCGATTGGCCGCGGAGCGCGTATTGCGAAATATGCCAAAAATGACTCAAACGCGGTGTTTTCACGAAAATTTCAATGTTTTCTCTTTTTAATATCTCTTCTTTCGCCGATATCAAACACAAAAATATCGGAAAAGTGCTGGAATTGCGGCCAATTTTCAGAAAACGCGTCTCAGATTAAGCCACGCCCCTTTCTACACTTTTGGTCGCCGTGACGAAGAGGAAAGTTTCTTCACAAAACTGTTGAGGTTTCTAAAGCGCTTGCCTGCAAAATACAATCAGAAAATCATTGTTTACATTCTCAATTTATTCGACCAGAAGACGTTCAGAGAATGCACACAAGCAGCAAGTACGACAGAATGTTGAAGGCGATGAAAAGACGAGATGAGGAGGAGGTAGTCGTCTCCGGTTTGACCGCGCCAGTGGCGGCGCCACCATTCTGATTTTCGCGTCTGGAAACCATCAGCTAACAAGGTCATTCGCAATCCTCCAACTGACTTTGGTAAAACTGAACACAGTCCTCTGGTATTCTTCTTGTTCGGGCAAGCCGATCCGGGGAGTCCTCCTTTGATGTCTTCCGTTTTGAAAGCTCCACTGAAAAGAATGAATAGCAATTATGATTGACTCGCGTCAAATGTCGGATTGGCTTACATGGGTCCCAACAAACAAACTCCAATCAACGGAGTCTTTTCTGAAGGCGGAGCAGTGGGGTCCGTTGAGAGTAATTTTCCCCAAGTTCCAGTAAGCGCCAATTCGCATTTAATTTCAGCACATCCGATTTTCGTCTGCAGCGGATAATAATATTCAGCATTTAAGATCGTCGGGAGTTTTTGTCCGTGGGCCCGAACCGCCTCTTTAATGTTGTCCACATTTAAATCCGAAATTTCGGCGTGTTCTTTTCCGGTAACCGCATCAACGAGCCGCCTGTGACCTATTGCTATCTTATCATCAATATCAGCAAGTGGAACGAAGCGATAGTCGGCGCCGGCTCGCCATTCATTACAATTTTTCGGCATCGCCTTTGCTTTCTCGACGAGTCCTTCGTGCCAAGTGAGCTCGTGCATGTTCGCGATACGAAGGCTGAGAGCAGCGTCCCTCCGTTGTTGATTTAAATATTTCACATTCTCCGATGTTATCAAACCTCTGTTCGAAGAGAAAATGAGTGGAGCTGAAAGCAGAAGTCCAAACAGGTTCAAACAGTGAAATGCGTACCGTGGAGGAAGAGGAAGATGGCGATGAGAAGCGCCTTCATTGTCGCACTTCAGAGGAGTGTCGATTGTCACGAATTGATCGGAACTAACTGATGTTCATCCTTTTATAGCAGAGAACAGATCTTTATCTCGCTTTTGAGTTCACGTTACGTGACTTCTACACCATCTTTTCCAAAAAAAGTCATCCATCCGCCTCAAGGCTTTGGCCGCCAAGCAATTCGGTTCACTGAGCGGTGTTTGCACACAAATGGAATTAAATGACGATAAAATCGAAGAAATTATTTTAAAAAGAGAAGAAAACATGCTTGAAAGTAGAAAAACGGTGAAAAGAAAGTAAGTGAGTTAAATTTCGATGAAATGAAAGCTGACAAATTTCGAAAATTAGCAGAAGTGAAGAGAAAAATAAAAGAGAACGACAGAATTAATGATAACGAGATGCATGAGAAGGAAACGAAAGAAAAAAATGGATGGGAACAACGTTACACGGAACCCCAGCCCCCTCCAATAAAAAATTCCCTAGGCGCAATTCACGTGCGCTAAACAAGGCGCGTAACGCGTAATTCCGGAGCTTCGTTATAGAGTTTCTCATTTCAATTTTCCCTTTTTTTGCATTATCTCCATCTTTTCAGAACCAATCAGTGTCAAAACTTATGATAATGATTGGAAATGAATAAAAAATAAAATTTTAACTGCCTCGTCATCAATTTCGAAACGTTTTATGTGAAAATTACAGAATTTTTTCCTTTTGGAATCGAAAATTTGCCTCAATTATCTCAATTCTTTATATTTTTCGACGGTTGAGCGCTTAAAAGATGCGCAATAAACTCCTTGTTGACTGGACGGTTCGAATGCCAGTGTCCGAACTCGATTCGGCAAATAATCGTTAAAACTCCGTTTTTTTTCGGTAGTTTTCGACAAAATCCCTCAATTTGGTCAATTCTGAACGAATCTGCTCCGTTTCGCGCTTAAATCGATGCTTTTAACTCAGACAATCGCCCTACGGTTCGCAAAAAACAAAATTTGAGTGTTTATTAAGAGAAAAACGAAAGAATTCTGGTTTTCAATTGAAAAAAGAAACTCCGAACAACTCGCTTGCGCATTGGAATGCTGGGGTTCCGTGTCAATGAGCACATAAAGTTCGAAAACAGTAATATTGTTTTTTTGCTTTCAAATCACGTCACTCTCTCTTATTTCCGCATTTTTTGAACACTAAAACCAGAAAAACAGTGTTCAATGTTCATGTGACATGTCCTCACGAGTACACCTTCCTTATCTGGTTGACCACAAGGAAAAGTGCAAAAAATGTGCATAAAAGAGCACCTGTAGCTCTGAAAACATTGGAAAAGAGATGAAATTCCTCCTGGCCTTCGTTTTGTGCTCTTTGAGCTCTGGATTTCCACTGGTCACCGAAATCCCAAACCCGGTTTTCAGTGATTTCGATATTCCGGATACTGTGGATGACCTCGATCCGACCACTGTCGTCCAACTTTTCATTCAATTCGAAGAAGTGTGAGTTGGCATTTTGAAAAAAAAACGCATTTTTTCTCAACTTTCAGCTACCAAAAAGCGTACCGTTCGCCTTTGGAGCAAGCGAAAGCTCGAGCAATATTCCAGGATAATTTGCTGAAAATTATCGAGTAAGTTTCCATTTTTCACGCATTTTTTTACCAATTCTTTTAAATTTCCAGCCTAAACCGACAATATTCGAACGAGTCGCTCCGATTCGGCATCAACTATTACACGGATTTCAGCGATTTGGAGTTTAGCGAAAAAGTCGCTAATCTCCACGTGGACACTGTTCCGGAAGTCGGAAATTCTCTGGAAACGTCGGAAAATTTGACGGAAATTCAATCTCCGACAAATTTCGATTGGCGAGAAAGGAAGGATACTGTGAGCGGAGTCAGCAATCAAGGTACGGGGGGTTAAAAGAATTTGGTCAAAGTTGTGGCCTAGAAAACTCCTAGGCCATCGGATCTTTTCACAATCCGCAGACGATTGTCAAAGTGCGCGCGGGAAGAGTTTTGACACCAGAGTTTTCTAGGCCACGGCCACATCCTAAACTTGCCAGCGGTCCTTTAAAACTTTTTGCAGGCTACTGTGGCTGTTCGTGGGGCTTCACAGTGGCTTCGGTCGTCGAATCGGCGTTTGCGATCAAGAATTCGAAAAGCGTGAAGGCGTCGGAGCAGCAATTGTGCGACTGTGCTCAAGGCGGAAATGCGGGGTGTTCCGGAGGAAGTGTACTTGACGGATTGGAGTACGTGAAGAGAAACGGGATGACGACCGAGGCGAACTATCAGAGAAATGTGCAGGAGCAGCAGGAGGACTTTTGCGCCGACCGCAACGACAGGGTCAGTTGTACTGCTTGTTATCTCGGCTGCCGCCAGAGATATCAAAAAGTTGTCAACTGACAAAATGTTCATTGGGAAATTCTGTACTTTTTATCAGTTGACTACTTTTTGATACCTCTACCCACAGCTGAGATATCGCATGAATCACAACTCACTAAAAATGCCTGTCCAACTCCAGATCGCTGTCTCCGATTATCAGTTCGTCCGACCGGCAACTGCCACTCAAATCCAAAAAACTCTTCTGAAAACGGGTCCGATCGGCGTCGGATTCAAAGTTTCCAACTCGTTCCGCCACTACAAATCCGGAGTTTTTACGGCGAACGATTGCGATAAATCAGAGCATTTTGTGAGTGAAGCCCATTTTCAAAATGTCTAAACTCACTTCAACACATTGCAGATCGGTTGGCACTCGGTGACTGTAGTCGGATACGGTACCGACAAAAACGGCCACGACTTCTGGATCGCCAAAAACTCGTGGAGCCCGAGTTTCGGCGAAAACGGTTTCTTCCGGATGGCCAGAAATCGCGATTTGTGTGACATCGAGTCAAAAATGCCGGTTTTCGTGGAAATTTGATGGTTTTGAACAGTTTTTCACCTAGGAAACAAATTGTGCTCAATTTTTACAATAAACTCTTCTTTTTCGCGGACAACCCTTTGAAAACGAAAAGGAAGGGGGAAAGCTGAAAATAATCAATAAATTAGCACGATTTCTGGTGGGGGGTAGCTGTCGGATAATAGACGAATCGGGTGGAAGAATCAAATTAATTTAGGGATATAACTGAAGAACAGAGCAAAAAATGGGCGTTTTTTGAGAGGAAAATCACAAAAAATTCCAGATGGACATGTTTCTCGGGGCGAAAATAGATTTAACAACAAAAAAGCGAGCCACATTTTTCGATGAAAAATTCACAAAAAAATGTGGGAAAATATGCGTGCGGGAGGGGAAAAAACGAGTACCTATAATAGAAATTGAATTTTTGTTAAACACGTTTCTACAAGTTATATTTTTCAGCCTCCTCGTTCGATTCTTTCATGTCCGATAGCACCCTGAAAATATAGAGCTTGAATATTACAATTACAGAAATTCTAGCAATTCGGAGAAGTTTAAAGGACCACGGAACCGTGCGAGTTTGCCACATTCACCATAAACGGAACAGCGCGCAGTTGAAATTGTGGCCGTGGCCTAGGAAAATCACACCAGAGTTTTCTAGGCCATGGCAACAAGTTTAACTGCGCGCTGTTCCGTTTATCAGCATTTCCGAGAGTTGACACACGGACAGTCTAGGTGGCAATAAGAGGCAATTCAGAAAAATCTGAGGGTTGCCTGATCCTTTAAAGAGAGATTGTCTATAAATCGCATAAACTCGAAAAACGAATGGCGAACCTGGCAAAGCGATTCCATTCTTCGCTCTTCAACACGTACAAACTCTCCCGCACGTCGTACATGTGCACGCGGCCCTCGTCGTCGCCCACAAACACGTGTTTTCCTGAAAATTCCCGATCAGTCTACAGATTGACATTGCAAAAGCAGGAAAAAAAAAGATGTTGGTTCAGCGAAACAGTGGGAATGCACAAAAACTCATAAAAAGCCAGGACTGGGCGCAAAAGGCCGGCCCAGGCTTTTTGGAGGCCTGGACTTTTGACCCACTTGCAATTATCCGATCGGGACCAAACTTTGCAGGATTCTTCTGGGTTCAAGTTTCAGACCAGTCTGGCCCCGAGATATGTGGACCAGAGGCAGAAAGGACCGCAATTTTCGCAAAAAACCCGACCTGTTCGGCATCCGATCCACGTATCTCGGGACCAGGCGATCGGATCGGTACATTAATTCAAGTCTAAGGAATTTTGCAAGTGGGTCAAAAGTCCAGGCCTTCAAAAAGCCTGGGCCGAAACCCAGCCCTGTTTTTTTTTTTAAATTTTGAAAAACGTACCATCGGGGGACCAAATCAACCGATTCATGTAGACAGTCTCTCCCTCGTTTCCGGCTCGCAGACGGGCCACCGGACCCTCGACGTCCTCGTTCAGGTTCCAGACGAACAGCTAAAAAAAATGTAACAAATTGATTCAAAAGAGTTGCAGTTTCAAAAATCTTTGTACTTCACCATGATTTATGGAGCCCTTCAATACATTTTTCATTTTTGCAATAAGTTCAAGTTTCTCACATTTCCGTCGGCATCTATGGACGCGAAGACGGCCGGATGGACTGGAGACCAGGCGACGTCGAGCACGAGATCCGGATGCGATTCGAACGAGAATTTGAGGTTCGCGTCCTTTGTGCTCCACAATTTGATCGTCCAGTCGTGAGAAGAGGAGATGAAGAGGTGCGAGAAGTCGACGACGCCCGACGCGCGGTGGAACTCGATGCCCGTCAAGGTGCCGCTGTGTCCTGCAACAATTAATATTACCACCGTGTCATAGGTTACAGCTCCATTTATTCACATTTTGTTGAACATCTTTTTCGTAAAGTTCATACCACTAGCTACAGTTCCGTTTCTTTGCCAAGCTTTTTACTGAATTTACAAGACTTCGAACCGACGAACCTTTGTAGCAGACGTCCGTCTTGATAACCGCCGGATCGGCTCCGTTCCTCGACGCGGCCAGGATCTCGCCAGTGTCTGTTCCGACCACAAATGTCTGCATTTCGCCGATTGGGAACGACATTCGCGTGGCTGAGGCCTACAAAAAATCGGTTTAATGCTTTAAAAAGTGCAGATTCTGCGAAGAAAACAATAGTGATTTTCCACTGAAATATTAATCTTCGTGCTTAAAAATGGGCCCATATGGGGTTTTACTATCAGACATTTGAAAATTGAAGCGGAGCAAAAATCTGGGGACGTGAGAAATACCATTTGCGCGGTACAAGAGAGAGAGAGCCTAGAAATAAATTTGATGATATGCGCCTTTAACTGTCTACCGTTCCCCTACTTGATCTACTGGACTATTGCAGGCCCAATTGATAATTTTATCGTTCATTTGCCTGTTTTACCTATTAATGATCCGACTTATCATCTTTTGCGCAAATAAACAACACTTCAATTCAAAAACATTTCCGAGCGAAAAAATTCGAAAAAAAACGCACAGTTTTGCCCTCCTTCGTGACCAAATCTTTTCCGTCGACAGGCTGCGTCAAATTGTCCACATTCCAGCTGCAAATCTTTCCGTCTCTGCTCAGAGAGACGAAATTGTGCGCGTTGCGGGTGCCGACCACCGCCAGACACGAGACTGGCTGTGTGTGGGCCTGCGTCGACAGGGGACTCTGCAAATTTTGAAATTTTAACCCGTTTTTCTTGTGTTATTGTCTAAGAAGATGTGGTCCTTCAATCAAATAAATCTGTTGATTTTTCAACAATGTTTCCCGTTTCATGTAATATTTTTTCAAATGTTGTTGTTTTTTTTTTAAATTAAATTACTCAAGTTACAAACTCAAATTCGGTAAATAGCGCTAAATAAATGCATACTTCTTCTCAGAAAAACTCATTCAAACGCTTACCCTGTTAATAGGCAATTTTCTGCTCGTCAACCGGTTGTCCCACACACAAATCTGTCCGGATTCGCATCCGGCCAACAGGAGATGCGCGTGGAAACGGGCGAACGCGACCGATTGTATTTCCGATTGGCAGTAGACGATGAATCTGCATAAAATGCAATTATTATCAAGATTCTTAGCTCCCTTATAGAGGTGAAAACGTACTCCGCAGTGATGCGCTTCGATTTGGTATTCCAGACGACAATCACTCCTGGCGGCTCATTCGGAACGTCGCATGGCTGCAAAATCACTTATTTTTAAATTGATGATGCTGGACTCTGAATTTGATCATCAAAGTTTTTAAAGTGAAACAGTAATTCTTCAAAAATTATTCGATTTGCAGTCGTTTAAAAATCCTCAAAAATCGCGTACCCCATAGGAGACGGCGAGGAGATCGGGATAGTGTTCGGAGAAGGCCATTCCGGTGACGAGCCGCTTGGCAGTCCACATCTCGTCGGTGTAGACCTGTGCCAGGTGGAGCAAATCGTCCGAGGCGACCGCCTTCTCGTACGGATCCTTCGTGTAGTTTATGAAAATGTCAATGTCCTCGTTGAGGGCCCGTCCGATCACTCGGCACGAACGGTGGAACGAGTCCTGGAAAAGAGGCGCATTTTTAGCCCTATTTTTCATCGTTTCCGACACTAATTTTGTCGGCAAACTGTCCACCTTAGTATTCTGATATCCCTACCGGCAGCTGAGTTATATAGTCTTTAATAAACGATACTTACGATTTACGTCGTTCCCTGCACATATCAGAAACTTCCCCAAAATGTGGAACAGTATTCTTCAATGCTACTCACTTTCTATCCAAATAAAGCCGACAGTCAAAAAGAGTTTTTGAAACTCGTTAACCTTTTTTTTGGTAAATATGTTCTCACTGTTTCATTGAACTTACATAGTGAGACACATCATTCCAACTCCAGTCAATGAAGGGCAAAAGAAATATCTCTAGAC
The DNA here is from genome assembly GCA_946814055.1 of Caenorhabditis sp. 36 PRJEB53466. NCBI lineage: Eukaryota > Metazoa > Nematoda > Chromadorea > Rhabditida > Rhabditidae > Caenorhabditis > Caenorhabditis sp. 36 PRJEB53466. Next base: position 7,988,240 of record CAMPFS010000004.1, on the reverse strand, counting down.
ATTAGCATAAAAAATCCCAAACCAACCAGGAACTCGGGATCGAGAGTCAATCGGCTCTTCTCCTCGTCGGAAAGCGGCGGAACTGCCTGCACCGCCTGCGATTTCTTCGTCCCTCCGATCGTGTGCTCTTCCGAATCGGCCCTCTGCAGCGGTTTGTCCGTTTGTCTCGCTTGTGCCAGCAATTTTGCAATCTCCTCGGCCGGCAACGGCGATTCTTGGTCGTGCGAGAACGCGCGGCCTGGAAAAAGTGGAGCAACGTTAATTATTTTAATGATTTAAAACTCGAGTCGGAACTGAAACTGATGCATTGTTTTTGTTTCAATAAATTAAAGTTTCAAAAAGTGCCAAGACATTTATTACAATTTTACAATGCATTTTTTAAATGTATTATTCAGAATTTCGGATCGATTCTTCCTATCAAATCGAGTGCGACTAAGGTCCCAAACATCAAGTAAAATCCCATTTTTTGAAAAAGAAGAGAGCATGCACGAACCTCTGAACTGACCGTGCTCCATCATGCCCAAATCGTCGTCATAGTCGAATTCCTGGCTGCCTAACGAGAATTCGCCCACCGAAATGCGCTCGTCGTCTGTTTGTGTGCCTTTTGAGTAGATTGCCTTCGAAAAATACGTTTCTTACATTAAAAATTACAGTTTCAAAGCAAAACGGGGAAAAAATCCAACAGTTTTAAGGACAATTTCCAAGCCTACTGTCTTCAGACTTCCGCAACTCACCGAGTCCTTGTTGTCAGTGGTGGCCGTCTGAACCGCAGAGAACTCCAACTCGGCGGCCATCCGCGCGGAAACACTCGCGGACATGCTCGCCGTCAGCGATGGACCGTCCACGTGGTTTTCCGCGTGGTTCGCACGCACTTCCGGCGGCTCCGCGCGCACTGTCGGCTCCGCGTCGATGCCCACTTCGCGTAGAATCTCCTCCACCTGGAAATGAGCTCGTTTTGCATTTTTTGGGAGGTTTTCAAGGCTGGGCAAATACTCTTCACCCACTTGCAATTGTTCGAACGGACCGAAACTTTGCTGGCCTTTTGGAGTTGAACGTAAGTATGTTGGGTCCAAGTTTCAGACCGATTGGATCATCTGGTCCCGAGATATGTGGATCTATGGCCACAAAGACCGGGTTTCTGCGGAAATTGCGGCCTTCTCGGGACCGGATGATCCGATCGGTCTCAAACTTGGTCCCAATATACTTCAATTGTGTGTCAAGAGACCAGGCCGTCGACCGATTTCCCCCAAATTTGCACCATTTCTGTCCGATTCGAATGCGCTCTGACCTGATTGGAGGTGAGTGTCTGTCTGTGTGCCGCTCCGCCGTTCACGTGTCCATTTTCCGATCCGGCGGCCGGTCCGAGCAGTTGTTGCACACGCGCCTCCTCGTTTCGGCCTCGTTGCGACCGAAGCTCCGCCAGCTTCTGCTTCTTTCGCTCGATTTCGAGACGTCTCTGTTCGGCCGCCATACTGCAATTTGAAATTCATTTCATTGAAAAAGTGTGGGGAAAATTCAACAAAGTCACAATCGACAAAGGTTGGACAAATGTTTGTGGCTAGCTCGAAAATTAGAAAGAGCTTGGTTATGGATGACATTTTTCGAAAAACAACAACTTCCATAGTCATTTTGAAACGGAAAAAGTTTGTGTGGATGATGTTGAAACAGATGGAAAAGGTTATATCTGTGAAGGACATCGCCATGAAACATCGCCTCTTTTTTGTGGTAAAAAATGAAGGGAATGGTGAATAGGAGCGTGATTTTAGCCAAAAAAAGAAGGAGGATGGCCATTTTTTTCAAAAATTAATTTGAGTATCTTTTGAAATGTGTACAACTGGAGGGGAACATGGGCAGGAGGTCTATGTATTTGTACTAACTGTTTTCCTCTCTCTCTCTCTCTCTCTCTCTCTCTCTAGTCAAAAGAGAGAGAAAGAGAGAGAAAGATGATAAATGTAGTGGGGGGAACTCTTTAGCCGAGTAAGCGAGAGAGAAAGAGAACGGAGAAAAGGCCCGAAAGTATTTACAATAGAGACCTTGCCGCCGGATCAGAACGAGAGAGTACTCGGAGGTCGAGAGACGCAGACACTCACACACTGAACTGTTTCCCTCGCTTAACGCTCTTTCGGCGCGAAAAATGAAAGATTCGAGTGAGAGCGGTGGAGCGCCGATGCCTTGAGCCAATGGTTTTAAATTTTTTAGCCAAAATCTGATTATTCCAATAGATTCCAAAAAAAAAAAAAAAAATGAAAAGAGCCTAAACATAGTTCTATTGCGAAATTCCTCGGACATTCATTGAACGCAGACGAACAGACGGTCCCTCGCGTCCCGGCGCCCCACAATTTCTCGCCGTCTCTCGATTTCCGACACTCTCTCTCTCTCGTCCACAAGAGAGTGCTTTTGAGCGGCGCCGACGAAATAAAGGGAGGAAATGATGGAAAGGGACGCAAAATGAGATAGGAGCCGGCGATGATCGAAAACAGACAGAGAAATGAGTCATTTGCATGTCGACCCTAACTTTTACCGTTTTGAGGTAGAACGTGGCCTCTCCGTGTCATTTTTAAAACATCAATATCACCGATTGAGATGAAGAACGCCAAAAAACTACGTTCAATATGGAAAAACACTATTTGAAACGTTAAAAATGAAATGTGCCTTTTTTGAAACCGAAAAAAAGAATAGTATCACAACAATTGCACAGTATCAATTCCGGACCAAACGTACCGTAATCAACTAGACATTGATCGAAAAAATGGGGAAAAATTGTTTATCGAAAAAATGACCCATCACAAGGAATATAAAGAAGAGGCGCCACACAAACCGTATCAATTCTTTTCGAGACTAAAAAAGCGTTACTCTACCTGTATTTGCAATATTGTTTACATAAGAAAAACGGCAAAAAATAGCATAAATTATGGATAAAAACAGGTCAGGTTACCTATATGTACACGGGAAATATCGGGAAAATGCACAATTTTCTAATGGGGTCTCAGAGAGGAGTACCGATTTCTCAGGTACGGATTATAGGGCGTCATGTCGCCTTTCCGCCACTCGCTCCAGAAGATCTTGGCCAGAAATAGGTGGAAAGCGATGATAATAATGACAATAATGACCCAGAAGACGGTCGGAAGGCCTCCGCTCGTCTTGTCGCCCGATCTGTGCATTTCGATGACGTCGTCCTCGTGCGCGGGCGCCGATCCCACTTCCGACACGTGGATCGCCGACTTGAGCAGCTCCAGATGACGTCGCGACGGGGCAATGTAGAGAAGCGACGTCGCCGGCTTCGTTACCTGACAAATTTGTGAAAATGTATGCAATTTCGCAGGGAGCATGTCAAATAATCCCGACAATTTTACCTTGACCGGCAATTCCGTGGGCGTTTTTCCAAGCGAGACCGGGTTGTCGAGACATCCTCCATCACAGGCGAACAATTGATTCGACGAGGAAACCTGAACAATTGTTTCTGAAAATCTAATAAAAACGAAACTGGAAAGTACAAGAAACCCAAAATTTTTTAGCATTTTTTGAAACTGTAAAAAAAACATTGTTTGTTGATAAATCGAATTGGATTTTTGTGATTTTTCCACTGAATCTCAATTCACACTTTGTTCAAAAATTCACCATGAAATAGGGTCGATTCTCTTTGTCGAGGCGGATGTCCACTCGAATCGTCCCGACCGTTCCCATATTAGAATGGACGGGAATTCCGTGAAAACTCATTTCCCTGTGCAAATCGTGTGCGTCGAGGGCCACTTCCAGATGCGAATCATGGTAACTCGAGGCGGTCAGCGACTGCACAAATGCCTGAACAAGCACAAACACCATTTTTGAGCTATTTCTCTTGAATCAAAAACGGTACCTGTGAGGCGCCGAGAGCTCCGGTGCTCACGAGATTGGAGCATCCCCGCTTCTGGAACGTCACCATCCACGTGTTCATCAGTTCGATCAATTTCGACGGCGTATCCCAGTCGGACCACAATCGGGACGGGAAGAGAAGGTTCGAGTGGCCCGTGTAGCACAGTTCACTCTTTCGCGCCGTCGTTTCCAGAGTCTGAAGCATTTCATTGGAAGCATTTCAATTTAATTTCACATGAATTTTCCCGGTTTCAGTGGAAATTGATAGAAAAACGCAGAGTGCAAGGCATTTGATTGAGCCCGTTTCATCAAATTGTGTTATTTAGATCCAGAAAATCCGTAAAATGGCAAACCTTGACCGTCTCAATGGTGGTCCCGTACTCGATGGTCGGCGCCCTCAAATTGCTCATCAAAATGTACTTGGTCGCGTTGATCCGGTCTCCGTTCAACGTGTTCGGCGCCTTCGACGGAGCCACCGAGAACCCGCTCAAATGCATTTTCGACCAGCCCTCGAAGTGCTCCGAATCCAGCGTTTTCGCGTCTTTTCCCGACTGAAATAGGCGGATCGCATCACGAGAAGCCTCTTCGGACGTCGGTTTCGACGCGATCGAGCACGTGAAGCGCAGCGATTCTTCTCTGCAATTTCCGCCACTCTTCATCTATTTTAGACGAAAAAATTTCGCCAACCTTTTCTGAGAAACGGTAACTTTTCCGGGCGGATCCGTACAAACGATCGCATAGGACGTTCCGCCGATTTGTCGTTGGCTCACTGCCAATTCGCCGGATTTCGAGTGGGACCACCAGTTGGAGCTCAGCCGGGACAAATTGAGACGGACTGTCGATTTCTGGAATATTTGGGGATTTTTTGAAAAAATGCTGAAACACCTACCGTGGGATTGGAAATTTGCACAATTTGCACAAAATAATTGGTTCGTGTCCTGTGAGCGTATAATTGAGAAATTACGCAAGCGCATTCTCCGTCCTGCAAAAGAATTTCATTTTTCGATGTTTTTCCCAATATCTCATTCAATCAATTCTTACAATAGAAAAGCAGCGCATGATTTTGAAGAGTCCGTTCTTGAAATCCGTCATTTTCGTCACCTCCACCGGCTGATTTCCGTCGATTTCAACAGAGAGAGCCGGATAAAAATTTGTTTCCACGTCCAGAACCCGATTTTTCTCCTGAATTCGCAGTTGGCCCAGTGAATCCACGCCGAAGAAGCCGTTGCCGACGAACTCGACACTATCGTTGTGAATTCCGGTGTCGAATTCCTGAAAACTGGGTGAATTTTAGCGGGTTTTTTCGGGGAAAGAAAACTCACCTCAATCTCTTTTTCCCACAATTTCAGCTTCTCCGCCGAACACTGCTGCTCCTTGGTGGCCGTGCCGCCCGTTTGAGTGCTCCGCGAGAAGACGAAAATGAAAAAGAGGCAAACGGCCGCGATAATGGCCAATCTTCGCTTCGGATACCTTCGAATCAGCCGTAATTTGCTCTCAAATTCCATATTTTCTATTCGGCGCACAAATGTGCGCCACGTCAGTGAGGCACTCATTCTGGGCCTGAAATTTGGAGGATTTGATGTAAGAATTAGTAAGCTCGCAATTTTCAATATAATAACGGTGTTTGCGCACTGTTTTCTACTGCAAATACGTTCAAAGTCTTCAAAATGTTCTATTTCACTTCAAAAATCGACAAAAACCCGGGTGAAAATCATTCAAAATTGTCCTCGAGGAGTCTACGATAAAATCGTGGCGAGACCCGTTTAAAATTAGTGCTGCGCCTTTAACAAGCTACAGTAAACTGTCTAGCGAGAATGTTCGAATTTTTGTCCAAAAAATTCCAAAAAGCTGAGAACTTGGTGAGTTGTTCGCATTTTTTGTGTTTAAAATAGTTGAAGGAATAAAGTTTTAGCCATTTTTTAGCGTAAATAGTTAACGTTTCAGTAAGCTGTTCAAAATCCGCGAAAAAACAGTTTTTGTAAAGTCCTTAGAGAATTTGCGGGTTTTATAAAGGGCACAAACTTCAAGGACCAATGTGGTCTCTCACAAATCGATTGGATGAAAATCCGCTGGCCTCGGCTAGTAAATTAGGTCCATCTGACGACCAGAATTCTCCTCTTTCTCTTTCTCTATTCGTTTTATATTTTTATCCAAACAAATCTCTCGAGTGACCGCGGTGAGAAAGAGGGTCATGGATGCAAACGTGCCCCACGGCACTCGCGCGACGGGTCTCGCCGCGAAGAGCGTCGGAATCGGTCGGAGGGTCGGCTGATTATTGGCCTCCGCCAGACACAGCGCGTAAAACCAAAGTGTGGAGAGCGAAAAATCAACAATGACCAACTTTTCAATGACTGTTTGTATATAAATATCCCAAATTTGCGTGGATTTTCTCAATTTTCACAGAAAATCGAAGCATTTTGCTCATTGTTCATGCGTTCTTGCCTGGATTTCATAACATTTTCGCCAAGTTTTGCAGGAAAAACCACCACCGCCGAACGCCATGGGAATCAGCGACAACGACGTTCAGAAGCAGCTCCGTCACATGATGGCCTTCATCGAGCAGGAGGCTAACGAGAAGGCCGAGGAGATCGACGCCAAAGCCGAGGAGGAGTTCAACATTGAGAAGGTTCGCGCCTTTTTGCGATTTTTATGCAAAATGACTTTTCCGCTTTTCAGGGACGTCTTGTCCAACAGCAAAGACAAAAGATTATGGAGTTTTTCGAGAAGAAGGAGAAGCAAGTCGACCTTCAGCGCAAGATCCAGGCCTCCAACTCGCTGAACGCCGGACGTCTTCGTTGCTTGAAGGTCTGTACGCGTTTTTCACAAAAATTGCAAATTTCTGCGCTTTTTCCAGTGCTTTTTGTCGATTTTTGACGTAAATTTTCAATATTTTCCAATTCCAGGCCCGTGAAGACCATATTGGAGCGGTTTTGGACGAGGCGCGCTCGAATCTCTCCCGTATTTCGGGCGACGCGGCCCGTTACCCGGCCATCCTGAAGGGACTCATCATGCAGGGACTGCTGCAGCTGCTCGAGAAGGAGGTCGTCCTCCGATGCCGCGAAAAGGATCTGCGTCTTGTGGAACAACTCATTCCAGAGTGCCTCGACGGACTCCAGAAGGAGTGGGGAGCCGCCACCAAGGTACGGTAGATTTTTCTGGAATTTTTTTACGATTTTCAAAGCAATTTTCCTAAAGTTCAGTATTTTTCAGGTCGTCATCGACAAGAAGAACTTCCTGCCGTCCGAATCGGCCGGAGGAGTCGAATTGGCGTCTCGCGCCGGAAAGATCAAGGTCCATTCGACTCTTGAGAGCCGTCTCGACCTTATTGCTAACCAGGTATGTTTTTTAAGATCGGAATTGAATATTTCATAAAATTTGAGCCAGAATTGTGCGCTTCACCTCGAAAAACGCATATTTTCTCAAATGCTTCGTAGAAAACATGGAAAATGCTTTAAAAAATTGTATTTCAAAATTCGCAGATTGTTCCGCAAGTGAGAACAGCGCTGTTTGGCCCGAACCCGAACCGCGCCTTCTTCGACTAGATTCCGACGTCTTCTGAATCCCATCGTCCGTCGCCACCACTCCTGAAGTTTCTCTCCGGAATTTGACGTCTTCAGAAGCCTCAAATCCATCAGATGACGTCATTTTCCACCTCTTTACTTGCACCTTTTTGTCTTTAGTAGCCGAAATTATGTATATTCTCTTTTTCCCGTCTCTTTTCTCTGTCAAACTTTAACCGCCACTTATAATTTTATCGCCTTTTTTGTTCGTCAACCACCAACACATTCCATGATTTACTCGGATTTTGTGATAGATACCACCCAGTCAGATGAGGATAATTCCCAACATTTTTCATCTATTTTCCTAGAAGAGCAATACTGTTTCCCTGTCGAAATGTGTTGTGAATTGATCAGCCGCCGCCCGATTACATTTTCACTTAACTGTTTTATTGTTTTAAAGATTCAGATAAATGCGATAGATTTTTTGCAATGTATGCTTCCATCCAAAGTTAGAATTATTTGTAGCCGAACCTCAATAGTTTACTAAAATTGCTATGCATGTCAGATTTTCCTTATAAAACTCGTCACTGATCGGATACAGTCCCTTAGAAGAATATTCCTCAAAAACCGTTCATGGCCTCTTTCAAAAGCAGTTTCTAATCCTTCTCCTTCTGCTTCTTCTTCGTCAGTTTTCCGAGAAGCGACGTGTTCGAGCGGGGAGCGTCGTTGGGAATGCGCGACGGATTCTTCGTCATCACCACACTCTTCACATTGATGTTTCCGGCGGCCATGTTGTTCGGAGCCCTCGATCCCGGCGTTCCCTGACGCTCCGGCTTTCTACTGCAAAGTACGAACTCCCGCAAGGCTACAATACCCGTTAAAACTCACACTTCGCCCTCCGCACTTGTCGACGCCGATTTCTTGATGGCTGCACTTGCAGGCGGTTGGGTCGGTTGAGACATGTGCGGAAGGATGTTGACGATCGGCGAGGGCCTCGGCAGCTCGGGGACATTCATCGGCGGTGGGGGAGCCGGTGGACGGGGCGGCGGAGGGGCGGCCATCTTTCCGGACACGTCGATCGCCGACCAGCCGCCGTCGGCCCGATAGACCTTTCGCTTTAAAACCGTCGACTGGGAGAATCCTTCGATTCCGGGCAGATCTCGAACCACTTCACTCATCGTCACCCGTTCCCACTCGGTACCGGAGCACACGAGTTCCTAAATTCGGTTTGACAAGATTTCTAACAAGTTTTCAGTTGATCATTTTCCGAAATAAACTTTTCAGTTTCAACTCTTGCATAAGCTTTGTAAGTCACAAAAAACAGTTGCTCTCGCTCTATTATCAAAATTCGCATAAAGTAACACTTTTTGAGTATGGTACTTGGTTTGGGGAACTCGGTACAGGCCCTCAAACATGCGCGGGCGCGACCGGGGAGAAAAATCGGCAAATTCGGCCCTTTGTTGCGCCGCCTACTTTTAATGAGCCTATCCGCACTAACCGTAATGTATTTGGAAATTTTGTCAGGCACCTGTGGCCCAAAGTCCATGCGAAATCCGTCCTGGACACGTGGCAACACCTCGGCGACCGACATGCCCGGATAGGGTTCGGTGCCGTCGTGGTACACTTCCCAGCACATGATTCCGTAGGCGAACACGTCCGATTTCTGAGTGTAGAATCCGGTCAGGGGCACTTCTGGCGCCAGCCATCTGATCGGGACCCTGAGCGAATAGGTTCCATTTTATTATAGGGGCACCGCACAGAAATGGCGCTCTGTTGAGAAACTCTTTTTGCAGTGCAAATTGAGCGACCTCGGGGCCGAGTTTGAAAAGTTAGGCCACGTTTTCAGTGGAAATCTACTTCGCGGCCTAGAAATTCGGCCAGATTGCGAACAGCGCGCCATTTCTGTGAGATGTCCCTATAATAATTCGTTCCAGCGTTTTGAAAAATTAACCGACTTTTTATGCGGATTGAGTCGATAGTTGGCGCCCTCCCGCGAGAGTCCAAAGTCCGAAATCTTGACTTGTCCGTTGCCGTAGAGGCAGTTACGCGAGGCGATGTCTCTGTGGATGACGTTCAGTGAGTGGAGGTACTCGAGGCCACGGGCCGCCTGCAGGATCATGTCGTTCTTCGTCCAGACCGTCAAGTGTCCAATGTTCTTCTTCAGGTACGAGTCCAGCGCGCCGTTTTCTGCCTGCAAACCGAAACTTGCATTCAGATCGATGTTGTAAAATCCGACTGACCAGCTCCATGATGACCATGAAGGGTTCCATTCCGGCGGCGACTCCGTAGAAAGTGACGACGTTCGGGTGCTTGAACTTGCGCATGAGCCTCGCCTCGTGCATGATCTCATCGATCTGCTCCTTCGTCAGGTTCTCCAGCTTCGCCAGCTTGATTGCCGCCTTCTTTACCGTCGTTCCGATGCGGATCTCGCCCAACTGCACCTCTCCGAATGCGCCTTCGCCCAGTTTCTTGATGAGCGTCACGTCCGAGTGCTGCTTCTCCCACGGTTCACGACCGATCGGATGCACGAGCACCGAGTCGAAGCACTGCAAACAAATCGAGACAATTCCTCAGAAAAACAATCGATCGACAGACCTTTTTGCTGATGGGCTCCTCGGTGCGGTGGTAGTAGTTGAGCATGTCGGCGATGCTCACAAACCACTTCGCGCTCACTGCAAACTTGTTCTCCGCTTCTTTTATCACGTAGTGACGGATCTGCAAATACTTTTTTGTTCTGGGCATGATTTTCAGAAAAGTCGAGAACATACATCGTCGGCCTGGACGGCAAAGATGGACAGGACGAATTTGCGCGGTTCGCCGACGGTGCATCGGACGAGGAAGTCGCCCCTCTGCGTCAGAAGCACCTTCATGTCCTCCCGGGGAAGAAGTCCGTGGTACCAGGGCTCTGTGGACAGCAACTGTTCCTGCGTCTTCCGCGCCGGTACGTTCATCGCTCTGGGCACAGTATTTAAAAACTTGTTTTTTTAAGACGGACACATTTTTGAAACGGCTCAATTATTTTGCTGCACTCACAATTCTCAGAAGCGCCTTTTTGTCTCAATTTTGCAGTTTTTCTTCGTTTCGCAATTGTTTGCACCTTCTCTTTTTGTAAAATCATTTTTATCAGATAAATGCGATAGACTTTTTTTTTTGGGCGAAATTGATTTGACGTGAACTTTTCTGTGAACCACGAGCAACAGTGAGAAGAAAAATTATTTTACAAAAAGAGAAGGAGCAAACAATTCTGAAACGGAAAAAGGCTGCAAAATTGACACTGAAAAGCGCTTCTGAGAATTGTGAGTGCGGAGAATTAAGATGAAACTTTTTTTTCCCGGTATTTTCGAGGGCAACGACACAAAAATGTCGAATTTCGCACAAAAATCGATGTCCGTGCGCGCTTCTCGTGGACTCCTTTGCTTTTTTCGAAAATTCTGGACTTTCGGAGCATAAATCCAACCAATTTGACCTTCACCTTGAAAAAATGCTTCCTTTTTAGTGCACGTCACCTTTAAACTTTAACCTTAAACCTTTTGAATGTTTTCAGAGCGATGAACGTAACGGCGCGGAAAACACAGGAGCAGTTGCTGTCCACAGAGCCCTGGTACCACGGACTTCTTCCCCGGGAAGACATGAAGGTGCTTCTGACGCAGAGGGGCGACTTCCTCGTCCGATTCACCGATCCGAAGGTCGGCGAGCCGCGCAAATTCGTCCTCTCCATCTTTGCCGTCTCTGCCGACGATGTAACGCCTCTCAACTTGTCCACGCCTGAAACAGAACAAAAAAGTATTTGCAGATCCGTCACTATGTGATAAAAGAAGCGGAGAACAAGTTTGCGGTGGACGCGAAGTGGTTTGTGAGCATCGCCGACATGCTCAACTACTACCACCGCACCAAGGAGCCCGTCGCCACCGGAGTCAGTCGATCGATTGTTTTTCTGAGGAATCGTCTCGATTTGTTTGCAGTGCTTCGATTCGGTGCTCGTCCGTCCGATCGGTCGTGAGCCATGGGAGAAGCAGCACTCGGACGTGACGCTCATCAAGAAACTGGGCGAAGGCGCGTTCGGAGAGGTGCAGCTGGGCGAGATCCGCATCGGAATGACGGTAAAGAAGGCGGCGATCAAGCTGGCGAAGCTGGAGAGTCTGACGAAGGAGCAGATCAAGGAGATCATGCACGAAGCGAGGCTCATGCGCAAGTTCAAGCACCCGAACGTCGTCACTTTCTACGGCGTCGCCGCCGGAATGGAACCCCTCATGGTCATTATGGAGTTGGTCAGTCGGACTTTACTAGGAAAGTACTTTTGAAAGCCCATCTTTTTACCCATCTTTTCAAAAGAACTTCCCGACATTGAACTGAATGCAGGTTTCGATTTGCAGGCAGAAAACGGCGCGCTGGACTCGTACCTGAAGAAGAACATTGGACACTTGACGGTGTGGACGAAGAACGACATGATTCTGCAGGCGGCCCGTGGCCTCGAGTACCTCCACTCACTGAACGTCATCCACAGAGACATCGCCTCGCGTAACTGCCTCTACGGCAACGGACAAGTCAAGATTTCGGACTTTGGACTCTCGCGGGAGGGCGCCAACTATCGACTCAATCCGCATAAAAAGTCGGTCAATTTTTCATAGCTTTCGAACGAATTGAAACGGAACCTATTCGCTCAGGGTCCCGATCAGATGGCTGGCGCCAGAAGTGCCCCGGACCGGCTTCTACACTCAGAAATCGGACGTGTTCGCCTACGGAATCATGTGCTGGGAAGTGTACCACGACGGCACCGAACCCTATCCGGGCATGTCGGTCGCCGAGGTGTTGCCACGTGTCCAGGACGGATATCGCATGGACTTTGGGCCACAGGTGCCTGACAAGATTGGCAAATACATTACGGTTAGTGCGGATTGTAAAAAAGGCAATTGTTTTTTGGAACTTGCTGAAACGGAAAAGCCCATATCTCGAGAACAAATGGTTTTTTCAAAAACTATCAATTGAAATCAGACTTGCAACGCCAAAATTGGAAATTTTCCGGCCCGGCCCAGCCCGGCCCGGCCCGGTTGGCCCGGGAGGATGCACCTAAAAATTCAAAGCGAACTAGTTTTGCTTCAATTTCGAAGATTCATTGTAAAAACCAGCAGAAATAGAAAAAAAGACGAAAAAGGCAATGTTATAGCATAAAAACCTGTTAAAAAATAGAAATTGCTGTTTAAAGTCGCAAAATTTTCACAAAAATTACGAAAATTTTCTCAAGAGTGGGCGGAGCGATTGATTGCAACTCTGGCACGCCATTTTAGCAATTTTGCCGCACGCGTTTTCCTCTTCCTTTATATTTTTTGCATATTTTTTTTGAGGTCTAACTTCCGGGCCGACGATTTGCTGGCCCGGCCCGGGATTTGGCAAAACTGATTGAAATGATCAACTTTGTAATTAAATATTTCATTTAGGAACGTGTGTGCGCCGGTACCGAGTGGGAACGAGTGGCGATGAGTGAAGTGGTTCGAGATCTGCCCGGAATCGAAGGATTCTCCGAGCCGACGGTGGTACTGCAGAAGAAGCCCTCTCTGTCCGACGGCGGCTACTTTGACGTGCCCGGACAGAAGGCCGCCTCCCCGACCGCCCCTCCGCCACCCCGTCCGCCGGCTCCCCCGCCAGTGATGGATGTTCCCGAACCGCCCAGGCCGTCGCCGATCATCAACATCCTTCCGCACATGTCCCAACCGACCCAACCGCCTACAAATGCAGCCACGATCCCTGCGATGCCGGTTCGTCCCGAAGAGCCGATCAAGAAATCGGCGTCCACTAGTGGAGATGGAGAAGTGTGAGTTTCAACGGGTTTTGTAGCCTTGAGCGAGCATCTGTGGACCCTATTTTTGAATTTTTAAAATTTTCACGTCTAGTTGATTTTTTTGCAGTTGACAACTTTTGGGTGTGACCACTTTGAAGAGTACTAGAGCTTGTGGAAGTTGGGATCCATTTTTGCTGGCCCCTACTTTCAAGAGCTACAGTAGGCTTAGGAATAGTAGTACAAAGAAGTTGTCAACTGCGAAAATGGACCACTAAAGATTTCCTGCAGGAAAAAACCGCGTAAGCCGGTGCGTCAGGGAACGCCGGGATCGAGGGCTCCGAACAACATTTCGGGCATGCGAAGCTCCTCGTTGGCCGCCGGAAACACCAATGTGAAGAGTGTGGTGATGACGAAGAACCGGAAGAAGAATGCGGCGAGTCAGTGCCAGGATCCGTCGCGCATTTCCAACGACGCTCCCCGCTCGAACACGTCGTTTCTCGGCAAACTGGCGAAGAAGAAGCAAAAGGAGAAGAAGGGCGTTTCGCAACAACAGAATTAGAACTGCTTTTGAAAGAGGACATGAACGGTTTTTGAGGAATGTTCTTGTGGGGAACTGTATTCGATCAGTGACGAGTTACAATCGTTTTATTAGAAAAATCTGACATGCATGGCAATTTTAGTAAACTACCGCGGTTCGGTCACAAATAATTCTAACATTATCCTCGACCTCCTTCATCAATTCCGCCTTGGCCCTCGCCAGTTCGGACCGTCCGAGAATTCGCTTCAGAGTCAGCATTTGGATGGAGATGTACTGCAGCTCGTTGGGCGGACAACCTCCTTTCAGCGGAAGAGCATCGAGCATCGCATGCCGTTCCGTCAGAATCTTCTGGAACGACGTGCTTATTCCGTTGGCGCAGACCATTGACATTGTCTGGAAAAACAAAAAAGGATGATAGTGTTGACTGATAAGCAGAAAACATACCTCTTTGAGGGCCACACGATTCACGGTAAGCTTTAGCAGATCGGTCACGTCGTTGATCAGCTGTGTATCTGTTCTGGCGTAGACTCGAGGTAGATTGAATAATTGAAAGTGTCGCGGAGCCCTCATCGCGCCTGTAAACCCACAAATGTATTAAATGATTCGTCTGCTCATCCTCACTTTTGGTATTTTTTATGTGCTTGTCCAGGGCCGCATACTCGCCCATGTAGCAGTTCAACGTCTCGGACAGCGCGTAGTTATTGAATGCGACTTGTCGAAAACGGAGCATGTGCTTCTGATGCATCAACTTCATCTTCCGACGCTTCTTCTCCTTCGTCTTGGGCACCGGACGCGTGTACTTCTTCTGATGGAACAGGGAGACCATGTCGAGCATGTACTCCAGATGTCGGTGGTGAAGGAAGAACGACTCGCACGAGGTGGTCCGACGGAGCACCGGTCGAGAATGTTCGCTTTGCTCGTCGTCGCCGCTTTCGTAGCCGCCCGACTCGGATTCGATGCTGAAAAGAGTTTTCAGTTGCGAAACGTTTCAAGTTAGAGTTCATTTCTCTCCCTCTCCATAGCTTACAATGGGTGCAAGTGCGCCCCGCCCAATAGATCGATACATTGGCGCGAAATTCAAATTTTAACAGCAAAATTAGTGTTTTTAGCCAGATTAGCCACGAAAAAACGATAATTTCTCATTTTTCTTGCGATCGACCGATTGTATAGGCTATTACGAATTTTTTAAGCGCAAGAGCGTTAAATTTGGTCAAGTTTGAAGGTTTTTGGCTAAAACTGCGTGAATTTCAGTTGCTTTTCGGTAGTTTTCGCGGTTCGAGCGCTCAAAATTCTTGTACTTATGTGATTTCTCATTTTTCAAAATCAGTTCTGTCTGAAAACGGTCAAGAAAGCGCAAAATGAGATGTGCGGTTTTTAGGCGGCCATCGGCGACGAAGGCGAAAAAGCGAAATCAGCGAAAAATGCGTCAAAACGTAATTAATTCTGAGAATTAGTGTGTTTTCATGTCGAACAATCATTTTTCATCGCCTTTGACCAAAAAAATCAGAAAAAACCTGCTCAATTCATGAAAACGCCATTTGGCCGAGGCCACGCGCTATCAAACATGCTCACTCACTCTGAAGCCTGAAGAATCGGATCAAAGTCGAACGTCTCGATGCCTTCTTCCGCTTTCGTCTTCACTTTCCGTCCCGGCTTCTGCCTCACCCGAACAACTGGCGGCTTGGGTTCAGGTGGCGGCGGCGGTGGAAGTCCATACATCTTCCTCCGCACTTGTATCAGCTGCTTTCTTGACAACGAATTCGCAAAGTCCCTTGTCGCGGGTATCGTTGCAACTTTTTCCTTTTTCACATCCGCACTTTTTTCACAAACGACATGCGTCTTGATGGTCTCAATCGGCAGGTTCGGCGGTCGGACGATGGTCCGATAGATCGGCGGTTCCAACACTACCCGTTTCCCCTCCTCGACCTCTTTTGCCGTGCTTCGTTGTAGCAAAGGGAACGTTGCAGAAAGCACGAAAACCTCATTGATCGGTTCATCGGTCGCCAGTCTGCTTCGTGTGCCGTCACGATGTCCGACGACCACATCCTTATGATCGGCCGCATAGACTACTGTCGCCCGTTTCGGATCCTTCTTCTCCTTCTTCAGCAGTTTCGTCCCTCCGCAAATCAACGCGTACGCGGACAGATAGTCGTGGTTGGCAATGTTTCGAACGCCCTGTTGTAGTATTGTTTTTGAGTGACAAGATTCTCACTCACCTCATAAAAGTATCTGGGGCCCAAAGTGTCGCAATAGTGCTTCGGTATCAGTTCCTGCTCTACCAGCTACAACAATACTTACTGGGGGGAAACTAGGGAAAACTTCAAGACGTACCTTCATACAAACCTCTTTCAGAGACAACGGCTGTATTAGGGAACTGGTCTGAGCGAGCACGTCGAAGACCGGACGGTTGCATCGGAGGATCTCGGCGAGGTGGAGATTGTAAGCGGAGAGACGATCGAACGCCACTCTCAGACGCGTTTCCCATCTGAAACAGATGCAACTTTATGCAGCGTCCAAAGTCTCGGAAAACCCGCAAATCTCGCGGATTTTGCAGTCCAAAGTCGGCAGAAATTTGCGGGAAATCCGGGGTGCGCACAGCTGAACGAGTGTTACCGTACACCATAAAACTACGGTATTTTTTTTGAAAAAAATTTTTTTAATTTCTCGAGAATATTTGCAATTTTTTTCCAAATTTCTTGGGTAAATTTTTCAACGGTATTTTTTTTGAAAAAATTTAAATTTTTCAAATTTCTTGGATAAATTTTCAACGGTATTTTTTTGAAAAAAATTTAAATTTCTCGAGAATATTTGAAATTTTTCAAATTTCTTGGGTAAATTTTTTTAACGGTATTTTTTTGAAAACTTTTTAATTTCTCGAGAATTTTTGAAAAATTTTCAAATTTCTTGGGTAAATTTTTTTAACGGTATTTTTTTAAATTTAGATTTCTCGAGAATATTTGCAATTTTTTTCCAAATTTCGTGGGTAAATTTTCAACGGTATTTTTTTGAAAAATTTTTTTAATTTCTAGAGAATATTTGCAATTTTTTTCAAATTTCTTGGGTATATTTTTCAACGGTATTTTTTTGAAAAAAATTTAAATTTATCGAGAATATTTGCAATTTTTTTCCAAATTTCGTGGGTAAATTTTCAACGGTAATTTTTGAAAACTTTTAATTTCTCGAGAATTTTTTTGAAAAATTTTTCAAATTTCTTGGGTAAATTTTTCAACGGTATTTTTTTTAAATTTAGATTTCTCGAGAATATTTGCAATTTTTTTCCAAATTTCGTGGGTAAATTTTTCAACTGTATTTTTTTGAAAATTTTTTTAATTTCTCGAGAATATTTGCAATATTTCCAAATTTCATGGGTAAATTTTCAACGGTATTTGTTGAAAAAAATTAAATTTCTCGAGAATATTTGCAATTTTTTTCAAATTTCTTGGGTAAATTTTTCAACGGTATTTTTTTGAGAAAAATTTAAATTTCTCGAGAATATTTGCAATTTTTTTCCAAATTTCTTGTGTAAATTTTTCAACGGTATTTTTTTTGAAAAAAATTTATGGGGATATTCAGCGTATGTTTGTTTTCAGTTTTTTTTCGTTTTTTTACACCGCTGAATTGGGTTTTTTGACGTAAAAAAACGGAAAGAACGGAAAAAAATCATTTTTTTCACAGCCTGAATAACCCCATTAAATTTCTCGAGAATATTTGCGAGAATATATTTTTTTCTTGGGTAAATTTTCAAAAAATACCGTAGTTTTATGGTGTACGGTAACACTCGTTCAGCTGTGCGCACCCCGGATTTCCCGCAAATTTCTGGATTGGATTGTTGTTGCAAAGTTTTGGATTGCAAAGTCCGCGAGATTTGCTGGGTTTCCGAGAATTTGGATGCGGCATGGGACCTTAAAGGACCAAGGGACCCTCTGAATTGGTGACCGTGGCTAAGATCTCTTTCACAATCAGACGATGCCAAACATTCACAAAAGTGTGTATTTGCCTGCGCGTGTCACATAAACTCGGAGAATTCAACGATCCTTTAAGATATCGTATCCCCGAACAGACCTTTCATACTCCACGTAAAGCGGAAAACGGATCAAGTTAAACACATCCACCAGATATCTCTTCCTCTTCGAACTTCCATTCCAATCCAGGTACGTCTCGTCGTTCAGCTCCCAAACCACAAAGAATCCGTGAATGTGTCTTCCGATTGTATGGAAGTCATAAAGTTCCTGGCCGGTGATGTAGGACACTGTGAACTCGGCAGGCGGCGAAAGGTCTCGACTGGAAATAGAGGCGAGTCAGTGGAAGAACTACGCGCGTTCGCCTTACTATGTCAAGTTTACATATTCGATTTGTGCCTCTTCGAATCTGCCCATCAAGTAGTCCTTTTTGAGGCCGATGGTATCCGCCATGACGGGATAGTATCCTGGAAGATTCAAAAGTGAACGATGAATGTCGAGATTTAGTACCGCATTTCAGAAACGGCGGGACGAACACTTCGGGAATGTCGCGAGCAATCACGATTCTCAACGATATCGACGCCTTTTTGAGGAAGAAATCGCGGCAGAAGTAGGTCGAGTCACGGATCATCGCGTTGTCATTTCTTCTCTGCAAGCATCTGGTAGGTTTCTGGGCCCAAATCCTTGTGAACTAACCCGGTTCAAGCGACGTCGAATTAAATGGCTGATCATCTGAAGGTGTGACTTCATGTTCCGACCGTTGTGCGCATGTTGCTCATAGAGCACCGGATCATCGTGCACATTGAGCACCGGCTCTTCCGGCGGCTCCAAATACCCCGACAAGTTCTTCGTCTTCGGTCCGTCCGCGTTCTTCTCCCGCCTCCACCACTTCGACTGAACCCACTCTTGCTTCTGAATCGAGGACAACTTTATCGACGGCTCGAAGAAGTGGAACAGCTTGATATGGCCCTGCAAATCGACCGCCGTCGGCACAAGATCATCCTGGAATCCCTGGCTCGGCTGCATCAAGTGCTCCGCCCGCATTATGAAATCCGCGACGATCTCGACGAGCGGAAGCACCTCGACCTGCTCGTACGGTGTGCTTTCGGTGACGTTGTGCAAGAGCTGCACCGGCTCCAAGATTATCGTTTTCGTCACTCGATTATTTTTCTCCTTCCGGTCACTTTTCTTCGCAAATCTCTTCATTCGAAACGGCACCGGTCGCGGATCATTCTCGATGGCCTCGAAAATTGTTCGCCCAAGAAGATCCTTTCGTAGCTTCTGAACAATGTCTAGCAGATGTCCACCTCGGGTTCTGATGGGTACCCGGCCCTCATCGGGGACCGGGTTCGAAGTGTCCGGAGGTGTCGAGGTGGTCGGATTGTTTCGCTTAGTAAAGATATCGAATACTTTTTCCAGGTCCAATGAATCATCCGGAGCTTCGACTTGAACATCGACTTTTTCTTGCTCTTCTGGTGGCTCCACCATCTTCTTCTCCTTCTTCTTCTTCTTCGTCTTCGTCTTCTCTTTCTTCTCCTCCACTTCTTCCACTTCAACGTCTTCCTCATCAAGTTCCCTCTCATCAACCACATAATCAGTGTCATCACCAGATCCTTCAGTACTGTCCGATGAATAACCATCCAAATTAATGCCGTCATCAAATTCAGTATCCTCGTCTTGCTGCTCCACCGGCTCTTCGTCAGAAACATCAAATTCAGGTGCGACCTTCTTTTTCGGCTTTTTGATTATCTCCTCCTCTTCCTCCTCTTCTTCGTCTTCTTCTTCTTCTTCATCTTCATCTTCAAACTGCTCTTCCGGTCCCATCGGTTGACTTTTCTCCCATTCCGCTTGTTCTGGCACTTCCTCAACCTCCATCTCCTCTTCATCATCATCATCATCTTCAATCTCATAGGCGTCAAAACTCCTCGTCGCGATCATTCTCGGCACCTCAGCGCGTTCGGGTTCTCCATCCTCACTTCCGTGCTTTCTCTTCCGAGTTCTCATCTTTGTTTGACACCTGTAATCAATCACTTTGCAACACAACGATGGTTTTTTTTTTGAGTATGAAAACAGGAAAAGAAGAGCCGATAACATTCCAAATTTTGATGTTTTGACTGGCTGGAAAATGATGATGTACCGTATGGAATTGGTGTCTTGAGAAGTCAAACCAAGGCCTATTTTTGGTCACAAATGTGAACGATTCAAGGCATTGAATTGTAATTTGATTTTTTTCCACCGAAATCTTGTTACATTCTAGCCTCTCAGTTTCACAGAAAAACCCATTTCTCTTCTAGGAAACCCATCAGAATGACTGTAATGTCTTGTCAAAACTTTGTGAATAATTGGAGATTTTGCGAGAAGCTTGAAATACAGGAAAATGAAAAGCTTGGCGAAAAACGTTTCTCTTTATGGGGCTATTCAGCGTATGTTTGTTTTCCGTTTTTTTCTTTTTTTTTTGCATCGCTGAATTGAATTTTTTGACGTAAAAAAACGAAAAAAAACGGAAAACAATCATTTTTTTCACAGCCTTTCACAGCCCCCTATTACGGATTCGTAAAACCGTAAAATCACGAAAAAGCTTTTCGGGCATGATAACTTTGAAACGTGAACATATTATAGGGGCACCGGACAGAAAGGGCGCGCTGTTCGCAATCTGGCCGAATTTCTAGGCCGCGAAGTAATTTTCCACTGAAAATGTGGCCTAACTTTTCAAACTCGGCCCCGAGGTCGCTCAATTTGCACTGCAAAAAGAGTTTCTCAACAGAGCGCCATTTCTGTGCGGTGTGCGGTAATAAATAGGGCATCATGCGACAAAAAATGAAATTTAGTGTATATTTACCAGGTATATTTTTTTAAAGGTCCATGAAACTATTGAAAACAACTCGTGGTGCACAAGTAACGGCTTTGAAACGGAACACAATTCTGTGTGAAACGTCCGCGCAAGATGAACAGAAAAGGAAAGTTTTCAGTCAAGATGAAGAAGTTTCACGTACTTCATCGTGTGAGATTATGGGGCTATTCAGATTCGTATGTTTGTTTTCCGTTTTTTTTTCGTTTTTTTACACCGCTGAATTGGGTTTTTTTGACGTAAAAAAACGAAAAAAACGGAAAAGAAATCATTTTTTTTCACAGCCTAAATAACCCCATTAGCAAAATCACAATATGTTGTCATTGAAACGCACACACACATGCACATGCATTTCCTGCGCCACCGGGAGAGGGAAAAGACGGCGAGAGAGATGAATGGGCAGAGCAACCACTTGCATTTCTCGTATTAGTTAAGTAGAAGGGTGTGTGAGCGGGGCTTATCACTCTTGGCAGCTAGATTGTAGCATGCAACCGAAAACATTCAGGCTGTGAAAAAAATGATTTTTTTTCCGTTTTTTTTTCGTTTTTTTACGTCAAAAAACCCAATTCAAAAAAAACGAAAAAAAAACGGAAAACAAACATATAGCCCCATTAAGAAACAGAGAAGTCGATGATCGATTTCTGGATATATGAATTGAATAAACCGATAGTTTGGTTAGTGTGCGCGAAGAGTTGGCTTGTCTTTCGAAACACCGGCTGGAGGACCGTTCTGCCGAGAGGATTGGCCGAGAAGAGTAGGCAAGTGACAGCCGGCGTGCGCCTCTAGTGCGAACATTTATGACCGTTCGAAAATGTCACGCCCGTCGCACAGAACAAAGTGTGCGTTTGATGTGAGACACATCGTCGACACGTCAACAGACCACTCACACACGCATTTAGTTTTGTGTGCGTAGCGGTTCTTTTTCGAACAACGAACATGCGAAAACAAAAGCAGTGTGATATTGGACTTTTCAATCGGCTATTCCTCTCCACCACCCCAATCGCCCTGCTCAAAGAGCCACCGGGAGAGGCGAAAGACGGCGAGAGACGGCGGTCTTATGAGGCGGCACATGCGTTTCTGACGTTATTCGACGGGGTTGGCGGCAGATTATCAGGTGGCTAGAGAGAGCTAATTAGGACCGTCAACGAAGCCTCGAAAATTGGAAAGAACCCTCCCAACTGTCGTGAACGATACAGCGCGGTAGAAATTGTGGCCTAGAAAATTGGACTGTGAACGTTCTTTCCTGCCAAGTTCTTGGCAATATGGACAGGAAGTGTGGGCAATTCAGAAGATCTGATTTAGAAAATCAGAGTAATTTGCAAAGAGCTTAACAACGCAAATGATCCAAATTTGCCCGAAAACGCCCAATACTCCTGTCGAATTGAAAAGTGGCATGTGGTAAGAGGAAAGGCGAAAAACAAGTGAGCTAGGAAAAAATGAAAAGAGAGGGAAACCGCTTATCACAATAATTAAATGATAAGAGACGGCACTCGGGCCAAAAGAGAGATAGAACAGTAAAACGAGAGGAGGCCGACAGGCAGAGTGGTGATGTGCGAACTTAGCAGGGTGGTCTAGAAATGGGAATAAACTTCTCCTCTCTTCATTCAATATTACTTTTATTACAACCACCTTCTAACTATCTATCTATCTTCTTCTTTTCAATCTAATCTCAGTCAATACAATAAAATACAATAAAATGCAATGGCAATGTTTGGGGGCGATTTATCACCGGGGGTTATCAAATGGGACATGAGTTGGTTGTTGAGGGTTTTGGATAGATGGTTGCGTGTCGTCGTTCTTGTTGCCGACCGCAATCACTTCGGGTACAAGTAGTCGGATTTTTCTGCAACAAGACGTATAACGCTTTGAAAATTTAAATTTATAAACTAACGGAAGTTGTTCTTCGGCTGCTCCTTCTTGCCATTGATTCCCGAAGAATTGGAGGTGGAAATGTTCGAGCGGAGCGACGGGTAGGCGTTGATCTCGAGGATCTCCGAATCCGTCCTCCGCGGATTGATCACCGGCGGATTGGACGTCACCGAACGGGCGCTTCTCGGCGATTTCGTCGACGGCGTCACCACAAAATCAGATCCATCTGAAAATGAAAAAAGCTTGCGTCTTTCTTCGTGTTTTTCAGTTCCTAGTTTCGAAATGTCTGGTTTACGGGAGTCCCGAAAAAGAAAAGACAAAAAACCAACTGGGCTGACGGTTTCTGGCCATGCGCTCCGCCTCGGCTCTCGACCAGCTCTGCTTGCCGTTGTTGTTGTGGGGGGTCGCCGATTTGGCCGTCTTCACCGAAGTGTCGTTTCCAAAGAGCGCTCTGCAAGTGGTTTGCTGTCTGAAAGTGACCTCAATTTGATCCCACTTGTCTGCTCTCGATATGCCATAGCTTCCGTAGCACTCCGGAAGCGCCACCTCTCTCGGCTGGCTTCTCACATTCGTGTTGCTCGCCGAGCTGCCGTTCACCGGTCTCATCACCACCGGCGATCGGGTCCGTTTCGATCTGAAAATAGGACAGTTGATATTCCACCTCCACCATTCGGGACCACGCACGCAAACGGATCAGGCATGCTGCGCACTTGGGCAATGTGCGATTCCGAGTATTTCGCACGAAACTCCGCCTGTTTCGCCTTCTCGGCCGCCGCTTTCTGGTGCGACGTTGTCGGATCCCATTCCCTGCAAATATTATTTTTAAAAAAATGCTATTTTCAATAAATTTTACGGGTATTTGGCAAACGAGGCTCCGGCGAATCCCATCTTTTTATTCACCGGTTTGTCTATTATCTCGCGAGTCGATTCGCTAAATTCAACTTTTTTAGAAGTGATCAACGCGCGCCGAACCTTCCAAACGGATCGGTCATCGTCTGCAAGTGTTCCACTTCGCTGCGAGTGAAATATTTCGGAAATCCGTCGGTGGTGTCACGGCGGAGCGTCGCCAGGTCTTGATAGGGAGGGGTGATGGCGTCCTTTCTGAAAATTTTCGTCTGAAAACTAACAAAAGGTGGGACGAAGTGTACTTTTCAAAATAATCGGGCAGTTTGGCAATTTCCGAGAGTTCCGAACGAGTCCGGAACGGCTTCCGCTCGACGGGCGATGGCGGAGGCGGGGCCTTCTTCTGGAGCGGAATGTCGTTTTTCGTGGCGATGCGGAGACCTATCGAGCCGGACGGACAGATCGAGAGTTGCGAGTTGCCGCAGATGATCGGATCGGTCAAGTACTGCAAGGAAACCGACTTTCAAGTTTTAGAGCATCAAACAATTTGGACCATGTTGAAGAAAACCAAGAGACGTACCTGGTTGAGCGAGTAGCGAAGAGTGTACAGAGTGTTGAACGAGACGTCGCTTATGACGATGCTCTTCAGAATCGAGTGGATTATCTCTTTTTCCGGCTTTTTCGTCATGATCCTAGAAAAAATTTGGGTGGTTGGTGGTTGGCTGGTCCGCTGCAAAAATTGGCAAAGCATTGGGAAACACCTAGACATTTACACAATTTGTTGAGGACAAAAAAACTGACCAATGGACGGCCATGTTGATGAGCGGCACCTTCTCTGCCATCGGCAACACGACGGCCATCGCGGCGACGACCGAGTTGAGTGTGAGTTTGGCGACGTCCTCCTCGGTGAGCTTGTCGATGCACGCGTGCAGGTCCCGCACCAGCCGCAGCATCGTTTCGTCCGTCACATGCAATAGAGTCACGTTGGGACGGAACGTTCTTTGCGGCTTCACCTAGGCGGAGCACTGTTTGAGAGAGAGAGAGAGAGAGAGAACATGCTAGAATCGAATTTATGCGCTTTTTTTGGCGAGAAAATGTGGAACTGTGGATCAAGTTTGCAATTATCCTAAAAAATTACCGAAAAAGCGCGCTCCGACGCGACGTTAAGCGCGATTATCGGCGAGCCGGTGAACCGCAGAATCGTCTGTTCGAGCTGCCGCTGGAGCATCGTAACCTGCACAAAAAGTCGTATTTTTTTAAAATAATAAATCGACAAACCCGAAGGTGAGCGGCGACGGCCAGGTCCTGAGCGATCGCGCTCTCCGGAATGCTAATCTGAAACTTTTCGACACAATTTATCGAGAATTTCGAAGAAAATTCGGCAAAATTGTATACCTCTCCCGAATACATCCAATCCATGACTCTTTTCACACTGGCCGGATGAAAAGCGGTCAAATCGACGGGCGGATACGGACCGCGCTGATTTTCGAAATCGTGAGCCAACTGCGCCGAGTGAGCACAAACGACCGACGAGTGCACCATGTCGTAGTCGGTTTGCATCAGCACTTTGATGTCGCACGTGCTGGAAAAATGTTCAGAAATGTTCAGAAATTTTAGACAAATGCTACCTAAAATCTCTGGCATTCCGCTTCACCAGCAAACTTTTTCCGATACGTTCCAGATGGTGAGAAGCCGCTTTCGCGTGCAACGAATTCCTGAAATTTACAGAGCATTTGCAAAGAATTGAAGCAAAACGTACGACAAAGACATGTTGTAGTTGCACGTTGCACTTTACTCGTTTCGCAAGTTTAAATAAATCTATCAGTTTTCAGAAGGCCAAGTTTATCATCAGTTTTGCAACGTGGAAAACGTGTCAGAGGTCATTTTAGCGCTGTTTTGTCACGTAAAAACTCAATTTTCACAGAAAATCTTGCTTTCTTCAGTCGATAAATGCGAAATATTTGAATGAGAACCCACAAATTTTCATTTCGCTCCAACGGCTCCGGATCGCCTATCAATGATTTGTCAACGACCATTCGAGGCCAAAATTACCTAAAATCGAGAAAAATTGACTGAAAACTGCTGAAAATTATACATTTTTATGGAAACGACGTGAGATTTCTGAGAATTCATGAAAAAATGGAAGAATGAACACCTGGCTAAACAACGCGCATCGGCGTAATTTCGGAGTGTCGTTGTGCAAAATCTTGGTGGGAATTTTAATTTTAGGGGCTATTCAGCGTATGTTTGTTTTCCGCTTTTTTCGTTTTTTTTACATCGCTGAATTGGATTTTTTGACGTAAAAAAACGAAAAAAAAAACGGAAAACAATCATTTTTTTCACAGCCTTAGAGCAGAAAACGTTTATTAGGCCGGAAAAAAGGCGTTCAACTTGGAATTCTTCACGAGCAGTCGGCACTCATCTTTTTGTTGTTGGGACAGTTACGGAAAGTGAATTTAGAACAACATTTTCGGATATGTTTTCTGATTAAAATGTTAGGGTAATCCAGGCAGCAAGATGTACAAATTTTACCCGCTTCTTCTCACACATTTTCCTAAATTATTCACTATTAGTCCAACAATTTTCTCATTTTACTTTTCTCTCTTCTTTCGAAACGATGATTCATCGGTCTTTCCTCTGATTTGCCCACTGCGTCTCTTCATTCAATCACTTTCTCTCTGTCTTCGATAAAAAAAAACAGAAAAGAGGGTGTGTAACACATGATTTCCCTTCGATTCCGTCAATTTGTTGTCTTGTTTCCAATTGAATAAGATTTATTGCGGTTTCACCTTGTCTCTTTATTCGTTTATATTTTGATTAGCATCACGGTCTCCAGAGCTGACAATATGGGCGTGGCCTCGGCCAAATGGCGTTTTCATGAATTGAGCAGGTTTTCTCTGATTTTTGTCGTCAAAGGCGATGAAAATGATTGTTCGACATGAAAATACATTAATTCTCGGAATTAATGACGTTTTGGCGCATTTTTCGCGGACTTTGCTTTTTCGCCTTCGCCGCCGATCGCCGCCTAAAAACCCGCACTTCTCATTTAGCGCTTTCTTGGCCGTTTTCAGACAGAATTGGTTTTGAGAATGATAAATCACGTAAATACAAGCATTTTGAGCGCTCGAACCGCGAAAACTACCGAAAAGCAACTGAAATTCACGCATTTTTGGCCAAAAACCTTCAAACGGATAAATGTGATTTGCGACTTGACCAAATTTAACGCTCATGCGCTTAAAAAATTCGTAACAGCCTATACAATCGGTCCATCGAGAGACAAATGAGAAATTATCTGTTTTTTGTGGCTAATCTGGCAAAAAACACAAATTTTGCTGTTAAAATTTGAATTTCGCGCCAATGTATCGCTCTATTTGGCGGGGCGCACTTGCGCCCATTCTCAGCTCTGGAGACCGTGTAGCAGAGATGTGGGAAGTCATCTAAAATTTTAAGTGCGTATTTTAAAACGACAATTTTTTTGTGAAAAACTTGCCAATTTTTCAATAAAATTGGATCGAATTTAAGATTACCGTAGTCCGGAGATGATTTGCGTCATTGCGAGTCAAAAGTAGTTGTTTTAAAAACGATGACTTTTCAAGGTCCGATATCTCAGCGACCATCGGAAATATCAAAAAGTTGTCAACTGCAAAAATGTACAGAATTTGTTAGTGTACATTTCATTAGTTGACGACTTTTTGATATCTCTACTGACAGTTGAGACATATTGATTTGAATAAACTGTATTGGGACTGACATCTAACATCCCTGTTCTTTGGAGCTTCATATCTTGAGAACCAATATTCATTTTGCAAAATGGTCAACTGAAAAGTTGTTGGAAATTCTGTGCCTAATAACTTTGTAGTTGAGCATTTTACTCCAAAATGCATCATTTTCAAGTTATACGTCTTTTTCAAACTTTGAAGCTTCAGGCCTACAACAATACATAAATGTTTCAGATGTCCTCGATTAGGTTAGTAATTTTCACCCTGTTCACCTCATATTTCGTCCCATCGCCCTCAAATTCGGTGGAAATTCGTTGCTACGCGGGCCTCAAGTACGTCGTCGGTCAGGAAGTGCTGCAGGACACTGGTCGGTGGCCTAGCTTTCTCACGGCCATGGCCTAGACGTTTCAGAGAACTGCGATGCGATCCTAGGGATGGGCGAATCGTATTGCTACAAGTTTATGGAGGAAACGCAGCTGAATGAGGTCGTCAAAATGGGATGCTCCAGTTTTTTTTGTAATGTTCGTTTGTTTCAACGCTTCAACCTTCACCGATCGGTGCCAAACTTCACGGACCTGGTCCCTAGATCCGAAAGGGTCCACCCGCCAAGTTTGGTCCCGATCGGCTGACTGGGAACCGAGAAAAGTCGATTTTTTGCCAGGGAATCCGCAATCGCTGCATGGAAACGGATCTTCTCGGGATGAAGGGAACTCTCTGCTGCTGCAACGATCGACACTATTGCAATTCGGGCGGATTCTCAAAAATGTCCATTTGTCTCGTCGTTTCTGTGCTTTTCCGACTGTTCTAGACGAAATTTGCGCATTTTTAATTCGTCCGACCGATCGGGTACCGTGTTGAACGGAGATTTTTGATGTTGTGAACCGAAAAATGCAAATTTCACCGGAAAATCGTTTGGCTTTTGACACGCTTTCACTTTTTTTTTCACATTGTCAGATATCATGACGCAATTTCGCTTATTTTTTCTATTATCTCTGAATTTCTTCGCTCTGGGCTCGGGTAAGGTTGGCATTTATCGATAATCCATCGAGAAAAGTTTCTGCAGAATATTCTACTCGTGACGGTTGTTTTGAGGTAATTTTTTGTATCGATAACGATAAATGTATCCATAAATGTTCAGCCTACACACAGTGAAACACCTTTGAACGCCCGACAATCAACTAAAACACTTGGTAAAACTGAAAAAAGTACGCAAAAAGTGTTCGATTTCTATTGTATTGCAGACAATGCGAGAGTTTTGGCGGGAAAAACAGGTACACAACATTGCTGTGCACACGGCGACCAAAAACGTGCACGGTTTATCACCATTTTGGCGCGAAATTCGAAATTTAACCCAATTTTTCATGTTTTTCGTCAAAAATTACCCAAATTTTGTACGGGTTTCGACGATGTAATTGCATAATAACTTTGTTAAACTAATCATCGCGCACTTTTTGAGCTTAAAACGAGCAGGTTTCATTCAGAAAAGAATCGATTGAATCGATTTTCAAATTTTGTGCTGAAAATGCGCGAATTTCAGTCATTCGCCGATACTTTTTGCCGTTTGAACGCTTAAAATACTTGTATTAACGTGCTTAATCACTTCCGACACTCACTTCGTCTCAAAACTATCCATATCGGCCGGTATGAAAATTCCGAAATTGCGGCGGCGATTGGCCGCGGAGCGCGTATTGCGAAATATGCGAAAAACGTCTCAAACGCGGCGTTTTCACGAAAATTTCAATGTTCTCTCTCTTTAGTGTCTCTTCTTTCGTCGATATCAAACACAAAAATATCGGAAAAGTGCTGGAATTGCCGCAATTTTCAGAAAACGCGTCTCAGATTAAGCCACGCCCCTTTCTACACTTTTGGTCGCCGTGCGTGCAGCTGTGAGTTATACTTTTGCGACGGAAAACGTTTCTTTTCAGAAGGCCATAACTGTGTCTTGGTATCGAATTCTAAAGGCTCAGATGCATGTACTAGAAGAGAAACATATAATATCAATTGCAACTTCAAAATCGATAAAAACTGGCAGCCAAGACTTTCTACTGTTTTAACAGCAACTTTAACCTTGATTGTGTCGAAACTCATTTGATTAATAGATACAATTAAGTTCTTACAAGAGTATGAGCAAAAACTTGAAGCCTGAGTTGATTTAGTGCAAATTGTGAAACTGATAATGTTTCAGCAAAGTCTCAAAACATGTTTCATGTGAGCAGAGTTCAAAATCGGTATACCGTTCAGTTAGGCCGATTGATCTCAGCTGTCAGTGGAGCTATGCAAAAATTGTCAACAGATAAAATGTTTATCAAACAATTTTGAACATTTTACCAGTTGACAACTTTTTGATATCTTCACAGACAGCTGAGATATCAAGGTTTGAAAAAGCATATGCTGCATAGTTGTTTTTTCTCAACAGTACTTTGACAAACTTTGACTCAAATCATCTCCACAAACCAAATTTTCACACTCTTTGGGTTTAAACCAAACTTGAAACGTGGAAATTTCCTTCTTATAATCAAGCATTCTTCAGTTCTACGTTTCACATTCCCAACAAATGTATCCAAGTGAAATGCGATCAGCTTCGTTCAGAAAACAGAGTTTCGAAATCGACGGAATGAGTAATAAATAGATTTGTCAATTTTGCACACTGAAAAACGAAACGAGCTGCTAGGAGCCAGCTTCTAGCCCCCTGCGTCTCCGTTTTTCACCCGCTCTCTCGCGTTTCTCCTCAAAATTCAGCTCCCTCCGATACTTCTTCTTCTCCGCTTCTTCTTCTTCTTCTTCTTCTTCTTTTTTTCTGTTTTCCCCTCTCGCCCTCATCCGGGGGGCTCTTAGAGCACCCTTTGTTGACTTTCTTTCGGCATGAAGCCGTCAACTTCGACCAGTAATCAGGCTGTCAGATCTCCGCTTATCACTCCGTCGCCCAAAAAAGAGATTGGCAAAGGGACAAAGTCATCGGGGACCGCTTCCGGAGCCGCGGGATTTCTTGGCAATTGGCAGGTGAGCGAGCAAAAATCGAATGCGGGTGGGTGCGCTCGAACCTGCGGACCAACCGGGTGGCAGGCAAAAGGGTTAGCCACTCGGCCACGCACACATCCACTGGGAACACGTGAACAGTGAAGAATCACTGAAGGATTAGATACGCTAACCACTGAGCGTGGAACAATTGGTAACTGAAATCCCGTTTCGCCGATTACTGATTACTCAGTGATTCCTCACTTCCCCGCGTTTTCATCATGTTCTTCCCGTTCCCCCGTTTTACTCGAGTTTCACTTGAACCAAGGGTAAAAAAGTACGTCGATGTGATGGTTCAAATAAAAATTATCGGAAAATTGAGAACAAGTAGTTTTAATTTTTTCCGTGAGATCATGACAAAAACAGGACGCTTCATGGATTTCACGGATTTTACGGATTTTACGGAATTTACGGATTTTACGGCTTTTTGATACCGTAAATTTGCGTTTTTACGGATCCGTTAACAAAAAAATTTTACGACGCCCCGCCCTGACGGTGATCCCAAACAGTTGGCCACGCCCACAAGTTCGGAACTGCCCTGGCGGAAAGCCACGCCCACAAAGGTATATAAGGCTGGTAAGGCCTGAGAGAGCCCTGAAAAAGGCCCGGAAGGTTTTCCTGAACAGGATAATCTTATCTGGTAAGGCCTGAGAGAGCCTTGAAAAAAGCTTAGTTGCCGATTGTTCCACGCTCAGTGGTTAGCGTATCTTATCCTTCAGTGATTCTTCCAGACTTGCAACGGGCCGGGCCGGGCCAAAATTGCAAATTTTCCGGCCCGGCCCGGCTCGGCCCGGTCGGCCCGGGAGGATGCACCTAAAAATTCAAAGCGAACTAGAACTTCGAAACGAACATAATTTTATAGACTTAAAATTTTATAGACTTAAAAAGGCAATGTTATAGCATAAAAACCTGTTAAAAAATAGAAATTGCTGTTTAAAGTCGCAAAATTTTCACAAAAATTACGAAAATTTTCTCAAGAGTGGGCGGAGCCGGGCCGACCGGGCCGGGCCGTGCCGACGATTTGCTGGCCCGGGATTTGGCAAGTCTGGTTAAAAAAAAACTTTCCTCAGCCATTTTCAAACTTTTTTAAACTTTTCGAGGCGCCACTTTAGAAATAAGGAAAGTTTGAGAAAGGCTTGAAAAAGTTTTGACCGCTTGAAAAAGTTTAAGAATTTCTTAGAAAAGTTTTTTGTCTTGAGAAAGTTTAGAAAAGTTTGAAAATGGCTGAGGAAATTTTTCAATTTTACCAGAGAAGTCTGGATTCGTCGGTGTTCGCGTTAACCCCTCGGAGGGCGCTGAAGACAGCGCGCGATTAGTCAATTATCTCGAGCTGGCGCCAAACCAATAATTTGCAATTTTCAGGATGAAACGAATCATTCGCAAGGCGGACAAGACTTCGCGCGGCTCATACACTCTCGATACCTTTCCGACAAAGAGAAGATACTCCTGGACGCGCTGACCGAGTACAAACGAGTCGGCTACAAAAGAAGTATTTGCGCGAATTTCCGCGATCACTTTCACAAATTTGCACATTTTAGCACTTGCAAAAATCGTCGCGATGATATTTGTGTGCGTATTCTTGCTCGCTTTCACCGTCGTCTCAATTGGATGCTGGTCGGAGCATCTGGAGCTCACCGAGCATTTGGGTGTGTACGATGAGCGATATGTGAGGACTAGGAAGGTGAATTTAATTCGAAAAATTGTCATGCACCATAAAAATTACATATTTTAACATATCTTGCGCTTAAAAAATTATTATTGGCGCCCACAATCGCTCTATCGAGAGACAACTGAACAAAAACACATTTTCACGGTTTATTTCGCACAAAAGCCATATTTTGCAATTAAAATTTGAATTTCCCACCGAAATGCTGCCGTGTGCGGCGGAGCGCACTTGCGCCCATTGTCAGTTCTGGAGACCGTGTGTAGTGAGGCAACATTTCCCCGAATGCCAACAATTTTGAACTGTTTCAAATTTGGCGGCCGGGGGACTAGAAAACTCCGCCTGCCGTGAAAGGCCAGCAAAATTCGGAGAAGTTTTCTCAGAATTTGGGACGCTATTGATCTTTTTCTAAAAACTAGACATTGTTTTTAGTGTACGACACCGCAAAATCGAGACGTTTGAAATTTGCAGCGAAATCAGAGCGAAGTGGAGCTGGATTGTCCGTTGATCGGGTTCGTAGGCAGTTTCTGGTCGCCGCAAAGTTCGCACGTGGATCTTTTCGGCAAAATCATCTCGATTATTTCGATACGAAAGCTGATACAGGTGAGAAAAGTGTCCACAAGTTGGTACACCTCAATTTTCCATTATTACAGCTCATAATTCGTCTAATTCGTAGCATCCGTCTGAAAACGACCACTGAGGCAGAGGCGCGGAAGCACGTCGACGAAACGCAAAAGGATCTCAACGGCCTCGCCGAGTCGATAATTGAAACTTTGTGTGAAGTGTAACCGAATAGAACGAATGAATATGAGGAGAGGGGAGAACGCGTCGTTCAATTTGCACGCACCCATTTCGTTTCGTTTCCATCTTCGTCTTTCCCTTCGCTTCCCGCCACCATCTGCCACCCTTTGAAAAGCTACATAGAAGCTGCCGGGGACCTACGGAGAGAGAGAGAGAGAGAGAAAGAGGTTCAGACAAATGGGACCGCCCCTTATTCGGGTGGTACGTCTCGGCGTCTCCGCCGCTTCTCGCACTGCCTTCGCGGCTCCGGAGAGCCCTCCCGGAGCAAGCACACGCGCACACACAACAGGCGAGAGAAGAAGAGCGGGGGGGAAAGAGAGTGCGGGGCGACGGAGAGAGACGGAGTCGAAGGCGTCGTGGTCGACACAGCTCCTCTCGGTCCGCACCACCCTGTGTGTCCCTCTTTGCCCCCCTCCTACTTCTCCTCTTTCCATTGCATATAGAGAGAGAGAGAGAGAGAGAGAGACAACATTCACGACTTCAGTTGTCTGATAGTAATATGGTCCTTTATGTGTGCTTTGATCGAAACATCATCTCAAAATTGGGTCTGGATGACTCATAGCTAGTCAGATCCAGACCATTGATTTCTCTATTTCTCCGTTCCATATCCTCGCGTGTTATACTATTAGATAGAGCGTAAAAAGTTAAATAACACGGCAGTTTTCAACGAAAATGCCATTTAGGACTTGATCCAAGGTCTCAAAGTTTACACCCTTATCTTTGAACGTGCATATTTCGAGAACCAAGCACTTTTCGAAAAAGTGGTCAACACGAAAATTGTTGAAAATTTTGTGCTGTACAACTTTGTAGTTGATCACTTTATCCCACAAATGCCCTTTTCATTACTTTTTGCTTTTTCCTCAAACAAATTCGTTTTCCGAACACACTTGGATTTGTTTCACAATTTTTTGTCGGAAAAAGATGTAAACAGGGTTCGGATGATTCATCAACTTTCCGAACAACATTTTCTTTCACAATTTCTCGAAGAGAGACTCCAAAAACATACAAAAATTGGGCTGCTCTCCTCATCTCATTTCATTTGCCCATTTGTCGCGCCCATAAATCACCCATTTTGCCACGTCATCTAGTATAGTCTGGCTGGTGGCCATTTTAGAGGAAATTGGAAAAAAAAACGTGGGGGAGGCCATGACAACCTCTACGAGGAAGCTTTGTTATCACAACAACAGCCGGACGGATGCGGCGGCCGTCCTTTTTTATTTTGCACATTTCGTCTCAGTTCTGTTTGTATTTAAGACGATGTATCCCTGCTGTTTGAGGAGATATCAACAAATTGTCAACAGATGAAATGTTTATAAAGAAATTCTGTACATTTTTGCAGTTGACAACGATTTGATATCTCTACATTCAGCTGAGATACATCGTTTTGAATAAGCAGCAATATTATTCTAACTTTGACGCTTCACACCAAAACTATTTCTGCTTCAAGTTACTCTAAAAACACTTTTATCGAACTCTCCAGACAAATGGAAGCGCTCACCGA
Source organism: Caenorhabditis sp. 36 PRJEB53466 (assembly GCA_946814055.1). Lineage (NCBI taxonomy): Eukaryota > Metazoa > Nematoda > Chromadorea > Rhabditida > Rhabditidae > Caenorhabditis > Caenorhabditis sp. 36 PRJEB53466. The sequence continues at coordinate 7,954,356 of CAMPFS010000004.1, read as the reverse complement.
TTCGGGCTCGGATCCGCTGCTCTCGGCAGCGCTCAGCTCTCCGCAGCACCGCCGTCATCCGCTTCTCTCGATGGACGACGACGTTGAAAGCGGCGATGATGTGGAGTCGCCGTTGAGCCGCCACCACAACGACGATCATTTCATCGACTTTGCCGACGAGGATCGCAGCGGACCGATTTTCGAGTGAGTCGTCTATGATTAACGAGCGGGGGGACAGATGGCCAAAGCTAAAGCTAAAGTGTTCATGACATGACACGTACATAATTGAACGAGGGAGATCGGAGAAAAAGATCAAAAAGCAGAGTAGAAAAAAGAACTAGAATGTCTGTTTCAGTCTTGACATTTTCAATGTGTACTCTCGGACGTTAGCGGAACTTTTCCAGTCCATAATCTCTCGAAACGTGTTGAAGAAGCCCAGTAGGCGGAAGAACTCAACGGAAGAACTCACGGAAGAATTTTTATCTTTTTTAGAAAATTTTTTCATGGAATGTCATCAACTGACGAAATGTATAGCAAAGTAAACTGTGCTCATAGAAAAATAATTGTAAATTTAGCTATTCATACAAAAAAGTTATTCGAGTTGTTCCGTGAAAAAGGGGGCTAACGGAAGGAACAACTCGAATAACTTTTTTGTATGAAACGCTAAATTTACAATTATTTTTCTATGAGCACAGTTCACTTTGCTATACATTTCGTCAGTTGATCACATTCCATGAAAAAATTTTCTAAAAAAGATAAAAATTCTTCCGTGTTCTTCCGCTCAACTCTGAAGCCCACAATAGCAATTCCAGCAACTACGCAACACTCACCAACCTCCAACCGCTGCCACCGATCTCAAGTTTGACTTCAAAGGAGTCGCGCTACACGAGACACTCTCCATCGCCAAATTCCCAGTCGCTCAAGTGAGTTGGATTCGTTCAAAGACTCCAAGAACGAACTTTGCACGTCAAACTTTGCAGTTATTACTTCCCGACCTCGTCGAGCTCTTCATACGACTTAAAGTATGAGGAGGAGGAAGAGGAGGAGGAGGAAGATTCGTCCTCGTCGCCCTCGGACTACAGTAACCACGGAACGGACCTCCATCACGCCTTCTCCGCCACTTCCACGTTCGATTCGTTCGACATCAAGACGGAGGAACATCACGAAGCTCGCTACGTGGCACCAATGATCTCCGAGGCGGATAGTGTGAGTTGACGGGACGTATTCATAGAACATTAGTGAGAAGGTGAAACTGAAAAAGTAAGACGACGATATTTCAGACGACAAAATCGCCGAAACGCGCCTCGCCGGCCGCTCTAATGCGTGGAAGTAGTGAAGAAGAGGGCGGGGAGGTCGAAGAAGGCGAGGAGTTGAACACGAAGGAGCTCGCGCTGCAGATCGCCGGCGAGCTCAAACGATACTCGATTCCACAGGCGATTTTCGCCGAACGCGTCCTTTGCAGGTCAGTTTCGGTTAAAAGTAAACGCGCAATACTTGCAGAAATTATAGATCCCAGGGAACGCTTTCGGACCTGCTTCGCAACCCGAAACCGTGGTCGAAACTCAAAAGTGGACGGGAAACGTTCCGGAGAATGGCGAAATGGCTGCAGGAGCCCGAGTTCCAGAGAATGTCCGCACTCCGCTTGGCAGGTGAATTGATGGAAATTTCTGTTTCAAAGCGTCTAGATCTTTTGTTGGTACTCGAGACGTTTCACTCTACGTAGCTCTGAAAAATTTCTATACATAAGCGGAACAGCGTGCAGTCAAATGGGGTTATTCAGGCTGGGAAAAAAAAAAGATTTTTTTTCCGTTTTTTTTTCGTTTTTTTACGTCAAAAAACCCAATTCAGCGGTGTAAAAAAACGAGAAAAAACGGAAAACTAACATACGCTGAATAGCCCCAAAAGAGACCTTCAATGTTCCAGCGTGCAAACGAAAAGAAGAGCAAACGACGAGCGGCTCTCCGGCAGTCGTGCAACCGCCGGCGCCGAAAAAGACGCGTCTCGTGTTCACAGACATCCAGAGACGGACCCTTCAGGCGATATTCAAAGAGACGAAGCGACCGTCGCGCGAGATGCAAGTCACCATTTCGCAGCAACTCAACCTCGATCCGACGACTGTCGCCAACTTTTTCATGAACGCCCGCCGCAGAGGTCACGATTCGCATGACGATTCGATGGTGCCGACTCTGAGCACGGAGCAAGATCACTGCGGAATCGGCGGGCAGACGGAGATGGTCCGACTGGACTCGTCGGTTTGCTCGTCGAGCTCTTCCTCGTCGTCTTCGGTCAGTTCCATGCACGCACCGACGTACATTTGCGACATTAACACCATTAATATACTCGAGGAGGAGGAGAAGCCGATCAAGTATACTGCTCAGGTGAGTGAAGAAGCCCCGCTTCTTTTAGAATCAGCCATCTGGTTTCAGCTCCACGAGAACGAGCTGGACTTCCCTGCGAACATTCTCGAGCCATAAGGCAATCTTCTTCATCATTCGTCAATAACTTTCGAATCTCGATCTCACTTTAATTTTAAAATCTCTCTGAAACATCTTCTAGTTCTAGTCACTCTCGTTCGACCAAAAATTAGCCGATCAGTAGTAGTTCTCCCGCCATTCAATTAATTCACGAGTTTCAGTGTTCGCACACTGAATTCAAGATTTTTCTGAAAATCACTTTCTTTGAAAACTCTCGTCCCAATCACTTTGATCCATTACACGTAACCGCCTTACTATTTTGTTTTTGTCCTCCTCACATTTTTTTTAAAAAGACATACCTTGTGCGCTATTTGTCCTATGTAATTTTCGTATTCAATTTTTGGTAATAAATAAAGTAAGAAAGTGACTTCACTTTTTGCTGCGATTATGAAGCGGAACAAAATGTTTTATTCCACATTTTGAAGCACTTTTTCCGTGTTCCGTAAAATTTTCAGTTTCGCTATAAGCATTAAATGAGCAGTAAACTTATTATAACAATACGTCTATTTGTTTTTAGAAATCCGACGAAAAAGACAAAATCCTCTGAAACACATGGATCGAAAAATCGTTCCGCGTTCCGCATTCCACAAAACTCCTCCGGACTGTGTCTCAAATTCGAGTTCACCCTTGACGTCATTTACAGTTTCCGGCAGCGCGTGTTGGATACATCATGCCGCACGGTCTCCCATGGCGCGAATGATTTCAATGGGGCGCACTTGCAACAGGCGGGCTGTGTCGATTTACACGGCGGCCGATTAATTAATTTTCAACGGGAGTTCGCGTTCTTTCCATGTTTTCTGTAGAATACACCTATTTTTTTGTACGCTTGGAACCTGGATTCGAACAATTAGCGCACTAGCTACGTTTTGGTAACAGAAATCTCGCATATCGTTGAGAATTAGCCGAGTTATTTCGATTTGAAGGTTTTGGCCTGGATTTTGATGTTTTTCGAATAGTTTTCGAAAACTGCTCAAGAAAACTAACCGCCGGAACCTGAATTTTGTGAAGAAAGATTCAGCGAACATTTTTCTCGTTCGTTGGGCTCATGAAACGCAAAATGAGCTGAAATATAAAGGTTTGAAGTTTTGACGAAATGCGAAAAAGACGCTAAAAACATGAAAAACTCTAAATTCTGTAAAGAACGGTTTCCAATCAGTAAAATATTGTTTTCTAGACGTTTTTTCAAGTCAAAAAGAAAGAAATAATGGTCGTAAACTCGAATTGAACTGCATTTTTAGACCTGCAAATTTTCAAAAGTTGCAACGACACTCCGCAATTTACGAGCGCCCTGGGAGACCGTGTGCTGGTCGCTGTCGTCGTTGGTTTCATGGTTTTTTCTGCTTCAAAGACACTAACAAGTGGTCGTCAAAAATGAAGGCCAGTTACGGATTCTCCACAAAGTTCTCTAGTGAGAAGAATCTCCGGACTGTCATTTATGGTGCATTGTTGCTTGCAGTCTGCTCAGTCACGTCGAAAAAACACGCGCGCCCGCCGGATATGGAAAGCCTGCTGTCTGCGTCTCCATAGCTCTCACCATCCTTCGCTTCTCCTCGCGTTATCCAAGTCGTTAGTCGGCTCATTCCGCAGCATTTTCACCAAGACAGAACTCATCAGTATAGAACAAATATGTTTAGTTGTAATAAAAGAAATAAAGAAGTGTCAATCGGGTTTTTCCGTACTGTTTGGATTTTCACCAATGGGGTTGTTCGGCGATCGTGCGTTGCGTTTCGTTCCTTTATTCGACATCGCCGAATAACCCCATAAGTAATCATAAAAGCATTCGAAAAACAAGTCAAGTTAGGTGTTCAGATCTTCAAGGCTAGGCAAGTTCGTTGAGCAGCTTGCTAGCGGTACCATTGAAGAACTCCTCGAAAAGCGCCCGCTTGCCCTGAATCTCTTTCATCGGGTACTCGATCTCGTCCACGTAGTCGAAGCCCTCCGTCTCGCACTTCCGTCCCTCGAATCCGATCGGACACTCGCAGATCAGCTCGCTCCTCCCACTCATCGTTCTCGTCGACGCACACACTCCTCGGTTCTCGCATCTGCACTCGGGCAGCCGATTCGAGATCTTCTTCTCGCAGTTCTCTCCGTGCCATCCTTCCAAACATCCCGGAAATCCTTGTTCGTTGCAGCGGAGGCCCAGCAGGCCGGCCATGTGTCCGTCGCACGGTCGGTTGCATTGCGGCCCGTACCAGTTGCTGAAATTGTTGCACTACAGTATGATCTCAAGTTTTTACAGTGAAAATTTGTCTTAATTGAAGTTTTCATCGTGACTTTCTGATGATATATGTACTTTAACGAGAAATCGATCAATCTGCCGACAAAAAGTTGAGAATTTCAAGTTATATTTCCGCGCATAATTATCGATTATGATCCTTTAACTTTCTCGATAAGGAATGTTTGAAACAGATTTAAAAAAAACTCACCGATCGCACTTGATCTCAATCTTGAATCCAGTGAACGGAAGGTAGACCTCCTTGGGCGCAATGATATTCCGTTCGGTGTTCCATCGGACCACTTTTATCATCGCATCCGCCACTCCCAGTCTCTCGATCGGTCCGCTGTGGACAAACACGAGTCCGGGCCTTCCGAACTTGGCCCGAATGTCCGTGATCACTTTCAGAGTGTCCGGTTCCAGTTCGAAGGTGTAGACGTGCTTGTTTTCAGGGAAATACACCTCATCCGCCACTTCCACTGTCATGTTCAGGGAAAACGCGGTTTTGAGATGAATTTCCAGGTAACCAGAGCAATCGATAATGGGGGAAAGGGACAGGAGAAGAAGGGACAGGGGGTAGTACAAGAAGAGCATTGTAATGAATGAGAATAGAAGGATGACTGGAGGGTAATGGGTCTCGTAAGAATATTGATTGTCCCAGGAGGACAATATAATGAGCGAATCACTTTATTAGAAAATAGTTATTGTTATTATTACTGATTGATTGATTCAAATTATCACATAACTTGCAGTGAGATCAGAAATTGCACATGAATGAGATGATGATTATGTCTGTGAAATGGGTCTAGTCCTCCGGCCAAGTCAGTTCAGCTCGAGCGAGTACGAAATGAGCGGATTCGCGTGTTAGCAGGTCGAAATCACCTGAATTATCTATTTTTATGGACAAAAATGAGAACAAAACGAACGTTCATGATAAGTCGTTTCTTTTGTCAACATATAAACAGTGTAACACGTGTTCGGGGGCAGTGATCGGAAGAATAAGGGCGCATCGATGCGGTGTAAACTGAAGGGGATCGAAAGGAGACCAGTGCGCTCTTTCATACAAGTACGAATTCGTTCGATCTGAAAAATGGAACGGCCTTTTTGAGGTCTGAACTTTTGAACTTTGAACAAGTGCAATTTTCCGATTTGATTAAAACTTCGCAGACTTTTTAGACTTGGAATGATTGGTCTAAAACTCGGGCCTAAAGTACTTCAATTCAAAGCCTGCAAAGTTTGGGCTCAAACTTGAGTACCTGTCTCTGCTCATCGGCGATCACATAAATAGGATCAGTGTCGGCTCTCCAGGTCACCAGCGACATTGTAAGTTTATGCGCAATTCTATACTCTTCGGCCATTTTTACATAATTCTTCCGTCTGTTAACACTTTCGCTCTTCTCCAATTCGATAAGTTTCATCTTGAAGTCCGCCTGAAATTGTGTTGTTTTTTGTTGATGAAAACTTTGTGAATTTTCTCACAAAAAATGTGTGCGCATCGTCGAAATTCGTAATCTGATTCTGGGGGCCGTTGAAATCCAGTCCACTCACGCACTCCAGTGTCTCCCTCATTCGCTCGTCCGACGGTTTGAACGAAACGATCATCGGTTTCTCCATAAACAACTTCAGACGATGCAGTCTCCACGAGGCGACGTTTTCTAGAAACACTGATAAGTTTTTGCGAACATTTTAAATGAATACCAGCTATAAGTACATCAAAAAGGGGCATAAATCGCTTGTCGAGAACAAAATGGCGGGTGATCATGTCCCAGACGCAGATCATCATGATTCCGAACGGTTCGAATACGTCCTACAGAGAAAAATCAACGGAATTTACAGGAAAGAAGATCAATGTCACAAACATCTGTAAAAATCCATTTTCCATCGACCTTCTTGCCATTTTTGAATAGTTTCTCGACAACATCTTTGTGTAAAAGGATGTTTCCGCCAATTCTCAGACTCAAATTTTCATCGAGTTGACATTCGAACTCCTCGTATTCGGCCGGAGTTCGGAACAAACACAACACTCGGCGCTCCTTCTTCACGGCCAAGTATTCCAGTGTTCTATGCAGAAAAAACGTCTTGCCGGTACCCGGGCCGCCCTGAAAAGTTCAAATATTAGGAAAACTGGGCACATCACTAACGTAGATGAAAAGTCGCTGAAACGTGGCCTCTTCTACCACTTTCATCGCCATTTTCTGCTGCTCCGACAGTTTCACGCGTTCTGGAGGTGGCGCAGAGCAATTCGGTTCTGCAAAATACCTGTTCATGTGAATCTGAAGATGCAGAAACTCATGTTGTCAATTGTAACCGCCAAGCTCTCCCAGGCCTTCAGATTTGGCTAACAGACACGAGTTTTTTGTCAAAAATGATGCCTGGCGCTCGAATTCAAGTTGTTTTGTCGGAAATCAGCGAAATTATCACGAAAATCGCATTTCCAGCCGAATCGGCAAATTCGGTAGGGAAAAGGGGGTCGGAGCTTGTTTCCTTTCATTGGTACGGAACTTTAGGCCAGAAACCGGACAAGTTTCCCGGGATTCTCCCAAAAGAACCGCTAAAAATCGTATTTCCCAAGGGAAATAATGGAAAATTCGAAATTCGTGCCACAAATAATTGCGACAAATGCACGAACCGTTGTGCTCCCCGGCGCCATCTTCTCCATTGATCGCCGTCGCGGGTTCTTGGTCGATGACGCCCAGCGGGGCGCACTTGTCACTTCCGGGACCGGCGCAGACCATTTCTGCTGAAATTGGGTTAGAAACCGCGCTCAAAATTTCGTAAAAAAGGAACTTCTGGGAGTCTTGAAACCCGAATATAGCAACAAAAAAAACCGAAGACAAATTGGTCGGTAATTCAAAATAAAATCAATGATCATGTTACATAGAATTAGAGATACATGAATAAACTAGATACATGGATTCGGGGCGGTCTTTACAGTTCCGTTTCTGTGACGGGTCTGCCGCGAATCGGGTAACGGGACGTGGGAGCGGTGGAAGTGGACGGTTGATCATCGTCCTCCGTCTCCATGTCTTCCTCGTCTGCTCCTGAAGATGTCGTCCGAGATCCGGGCAGAGGCAATCGCGGATGTGGACCGGAGATGTTCGCCACATTGGATACAGCATGCCTTTCGATCGCTGCCCAATCACGGCCATCTCTTCTCGGCCTGTCGCTGCGGGCCGGCGGACTGACTATGTACGCAATGTCTCGTTCGTACACCACACTGAAAATGATCGATTTCAGACACATCCGGGCCGTCCGAGAGTTGTTCTTGCCTGTCTTCCGGATCAATGTGAACCTGTGGTTCTGGTTGTTGGCGGCCTCCCGTGCTCCTTTCCAAACGGTACATCCATCGCGTCATTTCGCTCACAGCCCGCTTGTCGCTCCTCGTCTCTTCCACATCGACTATTGGTTCATGCTCGAGAGTTCTGGAAAAACAGTGGATTGAAACGACACATACAACGGGAAATGCGAATACCTCAGCACGTTTTGGTACATTTTGGATTCGTTCTCCTCGAGAATGCTCTTGTTTCCCACCCAATACGTTTTCACCGACGGATTCTGCGTCAACGCGAGATGGATGACGTCACGAGGGAAGAGGCGGTTGAAGTTTTCTGCAAAATCGCAAAGTCACTTCAGTGAGTTCCTTCCGATGAACACCGACGTCGTCGATTGGTGAGCGTCATCGAGAAGAAGACGTATTTGGCGCGACCCTCGCCACGGAAAAAGGCCGGCGTGTTCACGGGAATCTGGTTCATTCTGCCGAACACGTCGTCTTCCGGGTGAGTTTCCGACTCCACCAGCAACAATCGTTTGATTTCGGCGATCTGAAATGATGAAAAGTGTTGAACGGCAGCCACACAATACCTGTGCTGGGAAGGTGGACATGATGTGGAACTCTTGGGGATGCAACGGTCTTTCTGATCTTCTCGCGTCTTCCAGCATTCCCTTCACGTAACTGACGAGGCGCTCCGCCTCGCCCACGTTCTTTATATCCGCCAGACTCGTTCCCGACTGAGTGCACGTTTTGTACGACGCGCCGATAAACTTGAAAACTTCGACTGGATGTTCGCCCATGAGTTCTCTGATTCGTGCTCTCGTCGGCTCCTCCTCATCTTCGAGGTCCTCCGGCAGCCATGCGGGACCCGAGACGCCGCCGTGGGACTTGTAGCAGTAGAGCGCACTCCACTGCAACGCCTCCTCGAAGCGATTCGACCACGGCAGACAGCACGTCGTAATAGTTCCGAGTCGCTCTTTATTGGCGATCGTCGCCAATTGAAATCGTTGGTGTACGGGCGTTCCGGCCGAGAGGGCTTCGTCGACCGTGCTCACCATCCGTCCGACCCGGAAGTCGACGTCCTTGAACATCATGTTGAACGGACCGAACGGCCACATGTTCACGGTTTCTGCAAGTGCACACTTTTGACATGTTCTCTGAAAAAACAGGAATGTTCCCAATTGTCAAACGCTAAAAACAGATTTTCAAAGTGTTTCGTAGTTTTTGCAATTGGAAACATTTCTCATCTCTCAGTAACGCATTTCCACCTTTTCCAGAACAAACTAACCGGCAAGAACAGTGACGTTCTCATTCTTCTTGAACTTGTCATCATTCAGAAACCTCCACATGGCAACGTTGTTCTCGTCTAAGATCAGAATCATGATCTTTGATTTCTCAAATTCCTGCAAGATTAGAGAAAATGGCAGTCATTCAGATAGGCGGCTACTCACGGTCTCCGGAGCGTGAAAGTTCTGGAGACAGTGCATTACTCCTTACTTCGGGATAAACAAATGCAGCCGATCTCTTCTTGTTTCTTCCCAAAATCTCGTCCACGCGATACGGATTCAAAATCAGTCCCTCATCTTTGTAGTCGCTCCGCAACGCCTCGTATTCCTCCCTGTTGAATTCGCGGGCGAACGCGCCGTAGTCGACTTCGTCTCGGAAAATGCACACCACTTGGCTCGCTTCGGATTCCTCCAATGCGTGCACGAGCGCTCGCATCAGAAACCACGTTTTGCCGGTGCCCGGACCGCCCTGGAATATCGTTTTTTTTACGAATTTTCAGGCAAATGTGCTTCATTAACAACAAAGCCTGGACTTTTGACCCACTTGCAATAATCTAATCGGACCCAAACTGTGCAGGCTTCTGGACTGGTGCACGATGGGTCCAAGTTTCAGGCCGATCCGATGGTCTGGTCCCGAGATATACTTGAGGCCGAAAAGGCCGATTTTGTTGCGAAAACAGCGGATCCACATAACTCGAGACCAGATGTTCGAATCAGTCTGAAACTTGGCCCCAAAGTACCTCGATCCATGTCCAAGGAGCCTGCAAAGTGTGGGTCCGATCGGATCCAAGGATGTGGTCCAGGTCTTGGAAAAGCCCGGAACGGCCTGAAACTTGCAAAAAGACAGGAGAGGACTCACGAAAACAACTAGCCGCGACACGTCATCCCTGATCAGTTGTGCCGCCTGTAGCCGCATGTACTCCATGTGTTTCGGTGCCGGTTGAGCCATCTTCCACTGAACGAAAAACGATCGAAAGACAACTTTTCTTCAATCGACAGAAAATTCAATTTAAAGCAGAGGACTGGAAAACCAGTTGATGGACGGGGCGGGGGGGGACGTGGTGAAGCCGTGGACGTGGAATTTCTCAGTTTAGTAGAAAAAACCGTGTCGGTAGTGAAATGAGATGAGAGAAGTGGAACAACAACGCCAAAAAACGAAAGAGGAAAATTTTTGGCGCTCGCGCGTCGTTCATGAAATCCAACGTGCCGCGGGATAGCGGAGCGTTGTACTACGAGCCCAAATTGTAGACCAAAAGTTGTGTAATTTCGGGAATTTCTGCAGTTCAGAAAGCGATCTCTCACGCAGTTTGGAAAATAAGACCGGCGTAAAATACCGTAACTCATTACAAAAAATAGTAGAAACGAAAACTTTTTATGTTCGTTTTTCGTGCTCTAGCACGCAGTTATCACAAATAATTTACAATTGATAGAAATTTCACAAAGAGCAAGTTAATCGTAAATGAGATAGGGTAAAAATTGAGAACAAGGGTATTATTTGGCATTGCGTCCGCGTTTTGGATAACGGGGAGCCGCAGAAGTGGACGGTTCGGCCGGCTCATCCGCAACGGCTTCCTCGGTCTCTGGCTCTTGCTCGGCCGCAGTTTGTGCTTGAGCGGTTCTGAATTGATTTTCAATAGTGAAAAGCACGCAATGCCTCGGTTACCTCTGCTTTCGCGTGGCGGTTCCAGAAGTTTTTGCAACAGCGCCTCCGGCGCCCCGTTTAGCACCGGCGGGCGCTGGACAGGGGAGGTCTGAAGCGGACGGTTCCGCAGATTCTTCCTCCACTTCATTTTCCGAATCGTGTTCAGCAGCAGCGGCTAGGGCCGTTCTGAAAGCTTTCATTGAGAAATGGGACCGAAACTTTGGTTACTTTCGCAATCGCGTCGAAACGCCGGCATTCTTTGCAGCGGCACCTCGCTTCTTTTTGGCGGGAACGTCCGGAGACGGAGAGCGCAGAGCACCGGCGGACACTGGACGGGGAATTCCGGAAGTGGACGGTTCCGCAACTTCTTCCTCCATCTCCTCATTCTCCGACTTGTGTTCAGCAGCGGCTAGGGCCGTTCTGAAAGTTTTTCTTGGGAAATGGGAGCAAAGCCTTGGTTACTTTTGCTTGCGCGTGGTAGTTTGGGCAGTTCTTGCAGCAGCTCCTCGCTTTTTCTTCGCAGCAGCATCTGCTGGAATCGCCGGGCGCGGAGGATCAGTGGCCGATGGTTTGGCGGCGTCGGGCCCCTCCACAGCGGTTTCATCACCGTCTGACTCTTGTTCAGCAGCAGCTTGGACCGCTCTGAAAACATTTTCATAGGAAACAGCGCACAGAATCTTCGTTACTTCTGCTTTCGCGTGGTAGCTCCGGCACCGCGCTTTTTTTTCGGCGGAGCATCGGGAGAGCCAGCAGCTTCTGCTGGACCGGACGGATCAGAGGATGATGGTTCGGCAGAATCGGCATCCGCAGCTTCTGTTGCATCATCTTCAAGCTCTTCTTCGTGCTCCGACTCTTGTTGAGTAGCAGTTTGAACCGTTCTGACCGATTTTTCATTCAGAAAACACAAGAAAAAGAGATTCTTCACCTTTGCTTCCGCGTGGTAGGTCCTGCGGGTTTCGCAGCGGCAACTCCGGCGCCACGCTTCTTTCTCGGCTGAGCATCTGGAGTCAATAAACTAGGTGCGTCAGCAGGTCCCGCTGGTGGGGGTGGTGGGCCCGCCTCGATCTGCTGTACCCGGAATTTGCCAATCCACGGAATCCGTTCGTTGTACACGGCTATTCCATTAGCCGGCAACTCTCTGAAACGAGTTGATTTCGGCTCTCAAATACTTGCGGGACATTTCGAAGTAAATGCGCTCTGTCGAGAATCTTGTGATCTCCGGAGCCTAGTTTATCAGCCGCAAAACAAATTTCAGTGTTTCTATTGTTCCGATTGCGCCGGAGATCAGAATGCAAAAACACGGCGCATTCCCTTTGAAATGCAAGCGATCGTCAGCCTAATTCCTACCCATCCGTTCTGCCACGCCCGTCCGTTTCCATTTTGTAAAGCCACGTGGCCAGCGCGTCCTTCTGCAGCGAATCGTCAGAGATCGGCTCATTCTGGAGTGCCCTGAAAAAGGCACATTAACGAAAGATCGGGGGAAAACCGGCACACCGCAGAACATTCTGGTAGATCTTGAGCGGATTCTCGGCGAGCATGCTCTTTTTCCCCACCCAAATTGCCCTCTCGAACGGATCCTGTGTCAGTACGACATGTACGACGTGAGGCGGGAAAAGGGCGCCAAAATTATCTGCAAAACCACGATTTGCCATAGAACATGTACGCGGAAACTGACTGTCGCGATTGGCGAGCGTCATCGAGAAGAAGACGTATTTGGCGCGGGCCTGACGACGGAAATAGGCCGGAGAGTTGACCGGAATCTCGTTCAACTTGCTCAATCGCTCGTCTTTCTTGTGTTTCTTCGCCGCCGCTGCCAGCAACTCTTTGAGTTTTTCAACCTGTTTGGGAAAATCGGCAATTACATAAATCTGCCAGGGCTCCACGTTCTTGGCTTCTTGCAACGCAATCACTTCCTTCACGACGCGTTTCGCCTCCTCCACATTCACAATGTCCTCTTTAGTCGTGCCGCTCTGACCGTACACGTTTCCCGTGTCGATGAACTCGAAAATGTCGATCGCATGGCTCGACATGATTTCTCTGAAACATTTCCTACTTTTTGCACTATTGTCAGACGCACCGCCTCTCTTCCTGTGTGCATACTGCCGGATTCTTGGCGGTTCGTGGAAACCAGCTGTATCCGCAGACTCCGAACCCGGGAGTATTGTAAATGTAGAGCGAACTCCATCGCAACACCTCTTCGCATCGATCCGACGCCGGCAGATTGCACAACTGTAGGCTTCCCGCCTCCGCCTTGTCCTTGATGCGCTTCAATAGAATCTTATGGGCGTCGGTGAATCCGGCGGCTTCGTCGACCGTGAAAATCGCCTTCGTCACTTGGATGTTGGTGTCGAACAGCCAGCTGAACGAGAGATTGTCCCACGCGTTCACATCCTCTGCAAAGCGATCCATTTAGCGCTTTTCTCCTGATTTTTGCGGTCAAACTCGACTCAAAAAGCTTTGAAACTTGTCAACAACTGACCGGCGAGAAAGATTTTGTTCACATCCAATCTGAATTTCTCATTGACCAAATAACTCCAAAGCTGAGCGTCTCTCATGCCCACAATTATGAACATAATCTTGCACTCATCGAATAGCTGAAAAACCGTTTGTAAAACTAGAAAAATATATTAAAAAATACCTTTGGGCATTTGAACTCGGCGGGCGGATTGCTGCCATTCTCTTCCCTCAACGCTTGCACAACCTCCGACGGCCTCAAAATCTGCCCCTTTTTGGCGTAAGTCTCGCGGAACAGTTTGTACTCGTTCCTCTGAAACTCCCAATCGAAAGACTGGTAGTCCTCCTCGTTCCGAAAGAAACAATACGCTTTCTTCATCTTCGCACTCTCCTGCGTCTCGAACGTGTGGATGAGCGCTCGCATGAGAAACCACGTCTTCCCGGTGCCAGGTCCGCCCTGCCAAATCAATTTTCCAGAAAATTGAAGCGGTTTACTTATAGTTAGCACTCACGAGAAGAACCAGACGTTTGACGTTCGATTTTATCTGCCTCGCCGCCTCCAGACGCACGTCTTCGACGATTTTTGACATTGACTCGTCGCTTGGAGCCATTTTCGCTGAAAATATGCGGAAAATCGTGTTTTCGAGTGAAAAAATGTGAAAACATGGTGAATCTTTCAATTTACGCTAGCTGTTGTTTGAAAAATGACAGAAATCGGCTAAAAATAGGAGAAATGGAGTGCATATTCTGGAAGATACGGAAAACAGACGGCCGACTAAACAAGGCGCCGCGGAGCAACGGAGCGTTGTATTCCCGCCAAAATTGTAGATCAGATATGAGACAAAAACTTTGCTCAATTTTCAGTCTTTGTTTGCAGTGTCTACCTTAACAGTTTCAGCCCGATTGGACTATCTGAAAAGCCAAACTTTTCCCGAAAATCCTGGCTACCTCTGATGCTTCTCAGGTGCCCTGTGAAGATTTCAAAAAGTTGTCAACTGAACAAATGTTCACTTGGAAATTTTACACATTTCATCATCATGACAACTTTTCTAATATCTCAAATTGAGATACGTTGTCGCAAATAAACGTAAGTCCTCACAGAACCGTAGCGGTAGAGCAATAATGTGAGTATCAGTGTCTTCACATGGTTTTATTGACCGGTGTAAATGACGTCGTCCCCTCGCCAACCGCACCATTCTCTTGCGTTGCGCACTCTCACCACACTCGTCTCCGTCGACCCCATGGCCACCGCAATCCTCGCGACTGTCTCCGAGCAATTCAAAAATTTGTTCTTTTTCGACTGGAAGCCGAGGAAAACGCGCAAAACGGTCCGATTCGCCGACACGTGCGGACGAGAGCTTTGCGAAATCCGAGTTGCCGCCGAGTCCAGCGACTGTCCGCCCACGCTCGATCCTTCGGTGCTCGAGCGCTATCGCACCGACGGATCCGAAGAGGAGCACAAGTTCGTGTGGATTCCATCGTTCCCTCAGCCGGCCGCCGACTTTACCCGCTTCCTTCGGACCCTTCTGCAGAACAAAGTGGCCCTCGAGAATGTGGTGGTGAACGGGACGGACGTGCTCGGCACCGTCAAAGTGGCCAACATGGAATCGGAGGCCGAGAACGGCGAGAAGTCGGTGTTTGTGAGGTACACCACCAACGGATGGGCGAGTTATCTGGACAAGAGTGCCGTCGAAAACGCGAGAGTCCGAAACACTTCGACGTTCGATTTTGAGATTCCCGGCGACGGAGAACAGGTAAATATTTTGCTTTTCCAAAGAGATGTTCGCGTTCTTTTCCAGGTCGAGTTCTGCATTTGCTTCAAGACCAACGACGGCGAGTATTGGGATTCCAATAAGGGAAACAACTATATTTTGAATCGAATGGAGATGTGATTCGATGTCGTCATGTGACTAACTAACTAAATTATTATCATTATTATTTCTTTCATTTATACCTGTGATCTAATCATATTCGGTCGTACAACAGCATAATAAACGCGTAACTTCAGTCGTCTTCGTGCCTAGTACTACTTGCTCAAAGAACTTGAGACTTTTAAAATATTGTGCTAGTAATTCATATTCGAAAACTGTTTATTACACGAAAAACAACAATAAATAATGTCTAGCGACCCGAATTCTCTGCTTCTAAACAGTGTCTACCAAGCGATAAACTTGTTCTTCTTTCGATTCTTGTACTCTTCCGGATCCTGATCCTTCATCTCCAGATAGGTGTGCAATTTCGGCGGGTGTTTATGAGCATTCCGGCTCAAATCGATCCGTCCCCACTTTAGAGAGCTCGCAACTTTCGGCGCGTAAAGGTGCTGTTCGTTGTGATGTTTCCAGAAGACGTCTTCTTCGAATTCGGCTGAAAGTTTCAAGTTTTAAAATGTTAACCGTAAAAATCGTCAAATGGTCTAGGATTACAGTCCACTCAAAGTTTGAATCCATAGTATCAGTTTCAAGTTTCTCGTCTATGAGTACCGTTCATTCAAACCGATATATCTCAGCTGCCGGTGGAGATATCAAAAATATGTCAACTAATAAAATTTACAACACTTTTCAACGAACATTTTATCAGTTGACAACTTTTTGATATCTTTAAAGACAATTGAGATATAACGTCTTGAACTTACGTGGTTCATCGTCCTGAAGTGAGTCGACGATAGTGAACGAAGTGACAATGTTTCTGTCGAGAATGTACGACAACTCAAAGTCGTCGTCGTCCAATCCGAACGGACGCATCAAATCTTGACCGACCTACAAAATCAGCACTACGTATCGAGATAAGAAGCTAAAAACTTTGAACCATCCGACGAAGAACAAGAATTGAACAACGGTGAAGAGTGGAAAGAAGGCGTCGAGTGAGTAGAAGTCCTCACTGTTCAGATCCTGACGCCCGAACAGACAGAAGAAGAAGTAGGAGTAGGTGGCGAGTGCGGCGACCTCAAATGACATGGAATGGTATCAGAGCTAGGGTCCAGAATGCTCACCTGCGTGTAAACTAATGGTACACAGACCCAATCATGGCAGTAGAGCCGTCGGAAAGAGACTCGGAACGCCTTCAACTCGTTCATCGCCACCGAAATGTAGTTGACAGACCCTCTGCCGGCCGCCATCTCCGCGTCGATCAGTTGTTGGACCCAGTGAAGAGGAGTCAGCCATCGGATCCCCGGGGACGGTTCCTGAAGGTTCCCGTCAGGGGTGTGCGGAAAATATTTCGATTTTCCGAAATTTTCCGATTTTCCGAGAAATTTTCGGCAAATTAGTGTGGATTCAAGGTCAATTTGTCCGAAACCACCGTATGCTTTTTAAAGGCGCATCACAAAATTTTTGGAAGGGTCTAGCAGCGATCGTCTTTTTAAAAATTTAAAATGTTTCTGTACTCCCGCAACGACTGCAGAAACGGAGCGACTCTTTTCAACCGCGCGTCTCATTCTCACTGACAATCGGAAAACACTGGACCCGGAGAGCTTCTCTCGGCTAATTTTTTTGCAAAAAAATATTCCATTGCTTAGCTTCCGCCCACTCATGCAAGTGATTTCAAATCATAATAAGCATTTTTTTGTATTAGAACGTTGTTTAAACACTTTATTGAACCAATGAACAAGTGAGTTTTCCGATTTTTCCGATTTTTCCGAAATTTTCCGAAAAAAATTTTCCGCACACCCCTGGTTCCCGTTGCTTTAGAGACATGTCTGGAATCTAGTAGAAACTCACATTGATGTCCTGCAACTTGTCGTATTCCCGTTCCGTCAACAATCCGGCGTCGATGATGTTGCGAAGACACGGAAAGCGTAGGCGAATCTTCGTGGAAACGTCACGCCACGCGAGCGCCGACGTCAAATTCATGTACCTGGCGATCTGATGACGCGCCGGACGTGACTCTTTCGACGGCAACAAAAGACAGAGAACGGAGAGAAAGTCCTCGGGCCATTTCAAACATTCAAACTGCCGCCACCACCGCGAGACGACGTTCGAAACGTAGAAGCCGAGCAGAAAAGTGAGCGGTATCATTTTGGTGTACTCGTGGAACTCGTTGCACATCACTTTGTAGATCTTCCGATAGCCTTTTGTGTCGTTCGGATCGGCCCAGTCGAAAAAGTAGGGAGACGTGAAGCGGATCGAGTAGAACAGAATGAGAAAGAGGAAGAGCTCGCGCCACACCGAACGCCAGATTGAGCCTGCAGCGAAAAAGTGTATTGCCACACGTCCCTTTTCAATTTTCCAAACCTTTCCATCGTAGAAGAAGCCGGAAAAAGTTGCCAGAGTAGGAGATGGTCATTCTGAAAGCTCCGCAACTTGAAAAGCAAACATTTTGAGGGAAAATTGTCAAGTACAAAGTTGTAGAGAGCATGAAATTCGCAACAACTTTTCGGTACAATCATTGGTTCTCGAGATAAAAGCCGTCAAAATCGGTGATTGATAATATCGGTTAAGCAGTCGCGTCCAAAGTCTCGAAAAACCCGCAAATCTCGCGAATTTTGCAATCAAAAGTCGCACAGCTGAACGAGTGTTACCGTACACCATAAAACTACGGTATTTTTTGAAAAAATTTAAATTTCTCGAGAATATTTGAAATTTTTCAAATTTCTTGGGTAAATTTTCAACGGTATTTTTTGAAAAAATTTAAATTTCTCGAGGATATTGGCAATTTTTCAAATTTCTTGGGTAAATTTTCAACGGTATTTTTTGAAAAAATTTAAATTTCTCGAGAATATTTGAAATTTTCAAAAAGTACCGTAGTTTTATAGTGTACGATAACACTCGTTCAGCTGTGCGCACCCCGGATTTTCCGCAAATTGCTGCCGACTTTGGACTGCAAAATCCGCGAGATTTGCGGCGTTTCCGAGACTTTGGACGCGGCATTATAGGAAAAGTGAGTAAGTAAACGCTCAAAAGTGACTGTGATTCACAAGTTTTCGCAAAGTTTTCCCAAAAGATTAAAGGCGGTCTGTTCGACGCACATAAAACGGTTCGCCCCAGTGAGCTAAACATGAAATGTACGTGTCAAAAAAGCAGAAAAAGAAGCGATGCCTCAAGTAGTGACCCTCTCAAGTTTTCAATGATGAAACAAGAGAAAGAGTGCGGGCGTATCTATCATATCAATCAAGGACACGAAAAAAGTGTGCAAATAGTGGGCCGGGGCGGCTACATTTTTGACAAGTTTCGGGAGGGAATGGATTTACTTTTGGCGTGCTTGCTCGACTTGCTCCCGCGAAATTCAAAAAAAAAAATTTCAAACGCGCTCAAAACAATGGCTCACTTGGGCTGCGTTGAAGGCTGCAATCGGAGAATCCTGAGAAAAAGTGCGGCGGCGGCGGCGGCGGAAAATAACAGATTGGCAGCGGATTGAGACGTGGCAAGTGATGGACGAATTCACGCGAGAAACAACAGACAATTTTATGGTTGCAGAATGCGATGAAAACCCGTTTTTAACACCAAAACGCCGTCGAAATGAGGAGAATGAGGTGAAGAGGTGTGAAAAAGTTGGCGGCGGCGGTGGTGGAGGAGAGATTCGAAATGACACGTTGCATCCATGGAATGTACTTGGAGATCCGCGTGTAGACTCCTGGACAAAAAGCTATTAATATCGTCGTGTGAATGCTCATTTTATGATCCACAACTGCGAAAAACCAAATGTTTTTCGGGTGTTGCTCGACAAATCGATAATGGCAGCATCGATCAGGAATGCTCACCTGGAAATTTGCCTTGATCCACAATTCCGTCCAATCCATCGGCTCCGTAACTGGTGATTCCCACTTGTACGTACTCTCCGTTCGATTTTCGGATCAAAAGTGGTCCGCCAGAGTCACCCTGAAAGTTGGTTAGCCGTTTGTCTTAACGGCTTCAGCTGAACGCGAAAAATACCAACTTTGAATGGAGTTTGGACTACTCTAGCTCAATAGAATGTTTCCGAACTGTAATACGACCCCTCAAAGTCGGTATTTCTTGATCACAAAAAGTTGCTGACCGGAGCAGTGCCATGCAAATAAGCACCGGCACACAACTGATTTGCAGTGATCGCCACAGATCTCAACGACAGAATGCGCCAAGTTCGGACGCATTCCGGTCCCGGAATGATCGGGACCGTCGTGTTCTGCAAGGTGTCACTGTTCCGCAGGCTGCTGGAATCGGCGTCTAAAAGGATTGCGGTAGAGAGGAAGGGCTAGTGTACCTAGTACTCACCCAAAGTCAGACCATAGCCTATCACCAAACCATTCTTGTACTTTTTCAGTAATCTCGAGTCGTCTTCGACCAGACAAACCGGTCTGATTCCGTACTTTCGAAAAAGGTCAGAAGAGACCTAGAAGGAAAAATTGTTGGTTGAGAAGAAGCAGACTTGCCAAATCCCGGGCCGGGCCAGCAAATCGTCGGCCCGGCCCGGCCCGGTCGGCCCGGAAGTTAGACCTCAAAAAAAATATGCAAAAAAAATATGAAGGAAGAGGAAAACGCGTGCGGCAAAATTGCTGAAATGGCGTGCCAGAGTTGCAATCAATCGCTCCGCCCACTCTTGAGAAAATTTTCGTAATTTTTGTGAAAATTTTGCGACTTTAAACAGCAATTTCTATTTTTTAACAGGTTTTTATGCTATAACATTGCCTTTTTCGTCTTTTTTTCTATTTCTGCTGGTTTTTACAATGAATCTTCGAAATTGAAGCAAAACGACGATAACGTAGGCCGTTTTCAAAGTTTGGTGGGTAAAAATGGACGAAGACAAAGTGCTTGAAGAAAACGGCGGTCAACTTGAATTTTTAGGTGCATCCTCCCGGGCCGACCGGGCCGGGCCGTTGCAAGTCTGAGAAGAAGAAACAAACTTTGAGAAGTGCAATATCATTGTCGGCGCTCTGGTTATTGTACTTTGGATGCACGTACGCCTCCCTGACAGTTATTGTCGTCTCGCGATTGTTCGAAGGCTTTCGGAGAGTCACGTACGACCGAGTTTTCATTTGTCTGATGAGTGATACTTATTTCGAAAGCACAATATTTGAAGCTCACAATGCACAATGAGCAGCGGTGACGAGCCAAAAGTCGTCGACTACGGTAGCTCCGCACAGAATGCCTTCACCATCCTCACCCACAGATATCAGTTTGGCCATCCAATTCACTCCACTGAAACTGTCTTTCGTTACTCTTAAAATGTATTGAACGTTGGCACCAACTTATCGACAGGAACTCCGCCGACAATTCGAAAACTGAAAATGGAGGAGGCCGAAGCCGAATACGAGTTCTCGCAAAAGTTTAACGAATTGACAAGGTGGAGAAGGAGCGGAAGAACAAGTGAGCACTTTGAGTTCATCACAAAACAATCGATAGAAGCGGGGCAGCGACACTAGGAACTGATAATAAAGTGGGCAAATATGTATGTATGCAGAGAAGAGATAAGGTAACAGACATGCAAATGTATGTACAGGCGTGTGTTCTTCTCATTCCAATTTCACATTTTTGTGTTTGGAAGGCGTCAAGCTAGCGCCACGGTCTCCAGAGCTGACAATATGGGCGTGGCCTCGGCTGCCAAATGGCGTTTTCATGAATTCAGCAGGTTTTCTCTGATTTTTGTGGTCAACGGCGATGAAAAATGATTGTTCGACATGAAAACACATTAATTCTCAGAATTATTGACGTTTTGACGCATTTTTCGTGGACTTTGCTTTTTCGCCTTCGCCGCCGATCGCCGCCTAAAAACCGCGCTTCTCATTTTGCGCTTTCTTGAAAGTTTTCAGAGAGAATTGGTTTTGAGAATGATAAATCACGTAAATACAAGCATTTTGAGCGCTCGAACCGCGAAAATTACCGAAAAGCAACTGAAATTCACGCAGTTTTAGCCAAAAACCTTCAAACGGATAAATGTGATTTGCGACTTGACCAAATTTAACGCTCTTGCGCTTAAAAAATTCGTAATAGCCTATACAATCGGTCTATCGAGAGACAAATCAGAAATTATCGGTTTTTCGTGGCTAATCTGGCAAAAAACACGCATTTTGCTGTTAAAATTTGAATTTCGCGCCAATGTATCGCTCTATTGGGCGGGGCGCATTTGCGCCCATTGTCAGCTCTGGAGACCGTGAAGCTTTCTTTCAGAAAATCCACAAACTACACTTTATCGCATCACTGGAAGAAAAGGCAATACAAGTTTCGTTCTAGTCTCTCTCCGCTCCACTCCTTTCATTTCTTCTCTTTTTGCAAAGTGGCGTTCACGAATTCCTTCTCGGAATCTTGCAGATCGAAATTTGTTATTCAGCGATGTCAAAAAATGGGGGAAAAAAACGCAACGCGTGCACTGTTTTCTTCTCTTTATTACTTTCAAAAAAAGCGACTTTTTTTCAGCTGCTCAGCGCCGTGCAATTTCGATATTATTTAGAGGGGCAAATACTGGGAGGGCAGGACACCAAAATACGAGCTTATCGGGTCGATTTTGTACAGACTAGTAGCGGGGATTTTGATGGAAAAAAAACAGCGGAATTGGAAGAGGCTTGTGAGTTTTGCGACAACTTTATCCAAGAATCGAAAGGCTTCATCACGCCGGACACTGCTCGTTGAGGCGAGCAAACGCCATTTCGGAAATTCCGTAGTAGTGGACGAAGGCGGCGACGACGACGCACGTGTGGAACAGCTGATGAGATTGGAACTAAAAAGATGCGAATGAAATCGTCTCACGTGCGGTTCCCTCCAACTCACCCAAATATCGCACTTTCCGGGGAAGAAGCGTTCGGGCGTGCGCGTGGCGTAGAGCAGGGCGCCGAGCAAGTAGAGAAACGCCATCAGCAGGAGCCAGTGGAACGAGTTGTCCTCGAAAAGCGAACGGACGCCGTCTGTTATGATGTAGTGCACCGTCGGCACGATGCCTGAAATTAATGAATACGTGGCACGGCTTGTTTTTCTACGGGACTAGAAAACTCCACGTCCACAGACTGTTTTTTTCTAGTCCCGGCTTGTTTCTAAAAATGAAGACGTGAAATCAAAAATCTGGCTCTCATGTGCGCTTTGAAATGGGACAAGCTATCGGATAAATGAATTTCACTGACCACTGCATCCCATTCCGACGAAGACGGCCGCGCGGATCGGCCGGAACTTGGATTCGCTGAATTTGTCCCACAACGAGACGACGATAGCGCCGATGCCGAGCACGCAAACCATTGCGATGTACGTGATTTTGGGCTCGCGACGACAGTAGAAGCCGTAGTAGATCCAGGGAATGAAGGAGCCGATGATGAGCAGCGATATGCCCATGTAGTCTAGTTTGCAGAACAGTTTGACGACGTTCACCGAGTGGCATGAGAGCGTGTGGAATGCGAACGAGAGACCGAGACAGAGGACGGCGCCGACGAAGAAGAACGAGAAGACGACCTGAAAGAAGACTTCAATTTTATCGAAAAAAAGAAGACTTCAATTTTTTTTTATTTTTTTTATAATATATATATTTATTTTTATTTTTTTCTTTAATCTTTTGAAAAAAAGCCGTTTCGATAGAATGCTCGGTGGCAGAAAAAGCGCGATACCTTCTCCTGGAACTGAATGTGATTGTCGGGTCTCGTGAGGAACCAGCAGGCGAGAAGAAAGAAGGCGACGCATCCGATGAGATGCGTCCAAATGTTTCCAGTTTCCGTGTGCAGCGACAGAATACTTTTGAAGCATTCGGAGAACGAGGGGAGTGGCGGACGGTGGCCGTGTCTGAACGATACACGTTGAGAATTGTTCGAAAATGAGTGAAGTGTCCGAATTCACCTTAGAAACTCGTTATCCTGCAGCCACTCGGGCAGATGCTCGTACTTGAGCACCTTCCACCGTGCCTCGTACGTCTTCGTGACGACGCCCGTCTGCTCGGACCGGTCCTCCTTCACATCCACCTCCAGTTCATCCTCATCGTCTTTCCGCTTGTCGGGCGTCCCTTGCACGTTCACCTCTCGCCACTGACCGCCCTTTTTGCGGCGATATCTGAAAACGGAATGTTAAATACGAAGAGTTACTGCAAGACTCCTCTAAAGAGTGCGGTAAAGTTGCTAAAAATGGGAACTTTTTGAACGAAGTCGTAGCCTGCCGAACCTGAGAACAGTGTGCTTCGGGTTGGCCGTCTCGTCGTCGCTGCCAGCTCGAACCCTTCCGTGGAACGACGTGGCTCTGGAGCGATGTCCCTCTTGCGACGAGGGAAGAAGTTCCGAGTCGGAGCAAAAGTCCGCCTCCTCATCATCTGAATTGGTCGGCGAGACGACTGTCGTCTTGCGTGAATAGAACACTTCGATTTTGTCGCCCGTCTTTCGCGCTTCCGGATTTTTTACCTGAAAAACGGTTATTGTTGGTGCGATTTCGAAATGGAACTGCGCGAAAAAGGACTTGTCTAGCCCCACTGTTCTCGAAATAGAATGATGTAAAGCATTGTTCGCATCCGATTTTTCATTCCGTTCTCGCACAAAATGTTTCTGCTGATGCTTTTTTTTTTAATTCATCCAACTTTGTTTAGAGTTCTTTACTAGAATACATGCTACTTGTCGATTCGATGCGGTACATATTAGTTTGAGGCTGTGAGAAACCGGATACCCTATTCCCCGACTGTCCAAGAAGTGTGCAGTGTGGATTCGAGCAAAAAAAACCCTTTCGGTCTCTTTTCAGCCATCCACATAATTCCTAAATAAATAGTCCGGCCCACTGGTCCAAATTCGCAAAACCCCCAGCCAAAAACTACGTTCGCAACTTGATCGCTTGATCGTTGTTTAAGTCACGAGGTGATAATCAATCGGCCGTTATCACGCTCTCTTTCTTTCGTTATCACTCGAAAAACTTTCGATTTGCCGATCGCGATCGCGCCAGACAATCTTTCTCTCGGCTTGAACGAATTTCGTCAAGCGATGAAATCCGATCGCGGAACGGAAAAAAACTCACTTGCACAGTTGTGCTGTCCTCGACGACCAACTCGCCCGAATCGGCATCGTTGAGGTAGTGCCCAAGCGCTCGATTGACCTCTTCCGGATCCATTCTGGCCTAAAAATTCACGCAAATTTCAGGTTGGAAAGAAAGTGGAAATTGAGGAAAAAAACGGCGAGACGGCGGGGCGAAGGTCGAGATTTTTATCGGTCGCACAAAGCTACAAACAATGCTACAAGAAGAGTTTTTTGTTGAAAAATCACTGCGATTCCTCGCCAGTCTCTTTTATTTATCAAACCACGTGACAGGGACGACGCACGTGGTTTCTGGGCGAATTGAAGAAGCGAATAGAGATCACATGCACAGTTTTATGGAAAATCAGTCTGAAACTCAATGGAATCGTCACGTTGGCAACATTTTTTCCGGCCGCGGTGTTTCGATGACGAACGAACGAAAATTCCACGAATTTCGCAACGAAAATGCCATTTACGGCTCGGCGATGCAAGTGCGCTCTATTGCGAATGAGCCGTCTGCGCGAAATTTTCGGCGATTCGAACCGAAAAAGCAGAGAAAAGCAGCGATTCCGAGTACTTAAATTTTCAGCCAAAAAAAAAAGAATAGAACATTCTCGCACGAGTCAAAACACAGAAAAAGTGCAAGCAGGCAGGTGGCGGCCGATAAATTGCCCATCCCGCTCGCTACTCTCTATTTCTCTGCGCTCTCTCCGCAATAGTGTTCGCTCGCGAAAGTTGCGAGCAAAAAATATAAACTTCGAAACGATTTTATTAAGATGAAATCGAGACGGTTAAAATAGGATCAATTATATCAAGTTTACTTTAGGTCGACGCCGCCGGTGCCGGCTTTTTCTGCGTCACCATCTTGTTTTGCGATTTGGACGGCTCTCTCGTTTCGAGAATCGAATTTGTCGAGTGGGATCCGCCTTTCACAGGTTTCGCGACTTTTGGCTTCTTCTTCTTTCGCGGATTTTTCAAATCTTCGAGCCACTCAATCCATCTCGCTCTCGCCTCCGCCTCCTCCTTCTTCCACAATTCAATCTTCGGGTCCTTCGGTCTTCGCACCCAATTCAGCGGATTCCAAAAGTTTGTCGGTTCGCTGTACGCGTAGTCAGCTGGATCACAGTAGAGCAACTTCACCTTTTTGTTCGTCACAACACTCATGGCGAGTATTTTCGACAAGAGCTCACTCTCTGTGGTGAACGCAAAGTATGCGGAATCCGAATGAAGATCGTAGACTCGTTCCTTAACTTCCATGAATGCTGCTCGCTCTTCCTCGACGCCGAAATGCAACTCTGCCGACACATGGTCATTGTAGAACCAGGTTTCTCGGTAGTCGTCTTTTGCCAGATCGTCCCGGTTCAATCCGCCTAACAAGGGAACCACGTTGAGAACGAAGGTGGTTTGATTTGATCTGATTTTTGGTGTTATTAAGAGGCAGAACCTTGGCTCCAATCAAGTAGGGAATGCTCTGAAAGTGGGTCTAATCGAGGAGATCAATGCGAAACGACAAACCATCTGATGATACATAGAGTTGATCAGCTCGACAGTCGTGTAGATACGGTCTTTGTACTTGGCCTTCGTGATCCGGTAATCGTAGTCGTTGGTCCATCCTTCCAAGCTATTCAATCCATTGTAAGTCACCATTTCCAGCCACGCTTCCGTCATCAGGATCGTCGGACTGAACAGTCGCGGAAGCAAATCCCATCTCGTGTCTAGGTCCACTGTGCCGGTGCCTTCGTCGCTCACCACAAAGTGAGTGGCCATTCTGTTCGGCTCGTAGAAGCTTTCGGGATTGCACTGAAAACAAAACCGAAGATCTGTGTGCTTTCCCCCCCACTTCAAACTGACCCGTCCTCTGAAAAGTTTCGCGAATTTATCAATTTTATATGTTCCGATATATAAGTCAAAGTGAACGCAAAAGTTTTCGGGGTGGAGAATGATCGGCGGTTCTGCAAATCGTCGATCGGAAGCGAGTTGGAAGACAAAAACAGACACTCACTCATCTGGTACTTGTAGAACTTTTTGTGGCGGATTATCGACCGAAGCGGATACTCTTCTTCATTTCGGATCCATTCGTACCAACCTCTCCATCCTTTCGAGTACGTTTTATCGTCAATCTTCGGGTGGATTTTCAGTAGATAGTCCATGGCCGTGTTGTTCTCAGTGTCTCTCTGGAACAGATCGGCGCCGTGTTCAAGCATCGCCACGACGACCCAGTCGGGCGCCCTTTTCTTGAAAGCGTACTGGAGTGGTGTCCAAGCGTTCGGCCAATCGTACACTGCAATTGCAAAGTTTACTCGGCACCTCTCCGGATGATGCTCACTGTATCCGTTGATGAAACAGTTGCCTTCATGGACCAGACGGAAGACTTCGTTCCATTTCGCCTGCTTTAGGGCCAGATGCAAGTCGGTGTGTCCCAAAGTTCGATGCATATTGTCGTTGGTGAATGCGTTGTGGCGCCAGTTGAGAGGATCTTTCAGGTACTCGTCGATTCCTGAAATTTCAGAGTGTTCGCACGGGATTACGGAAGAAACTCACTAATATAGTCTCGCCTTCTCTTCAACACCTTCCACGCCTTTCTAACCACAAAGATCAGAATGATCAAGGCGACGAGGGCGCCGACGCCAATGACGATGTAGTACCAGGCGACGTTCGGCGTCGAATCCTCCGTCCCCGTCACCAACGAAGTCGCCCGATCGATGCCGAAAAAGTCGTCGAAGAAGGTGCGGAGTCGGGTCAGAGCGAGAGTGGCCGCCGTGAAATCGTCCTTGTGGCTGGCGAAGTCCAGTTCGAGCCGTCCGAGTTCGTGGAAAGTCGGCTCAAGGTTCTTGGCTTTCTGACTGGTGGAGTTCTGCAGAGTTTCAGATATAGAGTCCGCAAGAAGTCGAGTATTCAGTTTGACTCCTGCCACTGTTCCAGCCTTGTCGAACACAGTTCCGATCTTCAGAAGATCGGTCTCTTCCGCCAGATCCTTCGCGTAGCTGTCCACATTCACCAGATCCTTGATCAGCTTCCTCATGGATTCTTTCGTGATGCTCGTCCAGGACGCGTTGACCGTCGGAAGTGCTCCGATGACTGCATTCACTTCTGGTGGAGCATCGGCCGCCGCCAGCACCTGTTTCTTCTTGTCGAGCACGTCGGACATCATCCGGAGTGTGTCTACTCCTCTCGCAACGCTCGTCGCCACTTCCTCCGACTTCTCCAGGTTGCTCAGCGCCAGCTTGTCGTCGAGTGCCCGACGTCTTCTCATCGACGTTCCTGATTTTCCGATCACGCCCACGACCGCCTCTTTTCATCTTGTCCATCGTGTCGAACAGAACTTTGGCTGTTCTCACATCCGAAGTTGTCAATTCTTGAATAGCTCTTCCGAAGCGGAAGACCCTTCCGACTCCGTCCGAGTCATATTTGCTGGATTGAAGAAGCTTCAGAGTGCCAACTAGTCCAGTTTCCTTAAGACAGGACTGTATTGATTTGATCGAACTAAAGTCAGGAACGTTGCTAAAGACCGCTTCAAGTTTGACTGCTGAGAAGGGACTGAGAGTGGCATTGACGAAGTTCATATGATCGACGACCATTTGGATTTCAGGAAGTTCGATGAAATCTTTAATCATGGCAGTTATATTTGCAGGATTTTTCTTAATTTTTTTAGCTACTTCGGCAATTGTTGTCATACTTGCTGTCACATTTTTGAGTTGTGTTTTTGCATGACACTTTCAATCGCTTGTTCCATTCGCACAATGAGCTCATTGATGTTTTTCACATAATCATTGACTTTTTGAATATCATCAAATGGTGGAGCACATGTGATATTCTTGAGAGATTGGACCGCATTCGCAACCGTTTCAATCGAAGGTTTCAAGTCCTTGATTCCAGCCAATTCCTCTCCATCCTTTGCCAAACTGCTTGTCGAGTTCACTAGGCGATCAGTGAAGTTGGCGACGTGGGAAATGTTTCGGAATTTCTGCCAGCTCGCATCCAACTCCGACACCTGCTCGCTGAAGTGTCTTGAGTGGTCGAGAGCGTCTTCTAATCGTTTCACGTCCTTTCCGCAGGCGATCTTCTCCTTGAACCACTCGCTTCGGATGTCTTTCGGGAACCGAGCATAGTCCTTGGCTCCGTTCGGGAACGCTCTGGTGAGAATACGTCCGGAAGTCCTCGGAGATATCAGCTCAATCACGAACGGATGAGCGATCTTGAGGGCCGCACTGACTGCCGAGAATGATTGATGTTTCGCGGCGATTGGAATGAAGATGTCTAATTCAGCTTTCAATTCAGACAACTTGGACGGAAGAGAAATAAACGCCTCCGAGTTTTGGCTGTATTCTCGGACTGCTTGGGAGATCACGAGGACCGGTTCAATCACCTTGTGCAGATCTTTCACAGCCATCACATTGCTCAACTTTGACTTGTAATCTTTGAACGATTGGAACCGATCCAAGAGAGGGACCGTGAGTTGCAATATCTGCTTCAATGCACCATCGAGAAGGGCGATTACTTCTGTATCACTTATTTCTTGATTCTTTTTTATAGTAGTTATTTGCTCCACTACACTTTCAAATTTAGAAGTGTCCAAGAAGTCTCCATTGATGAATAGAGGCCCGGATACTATCTTAAACTTAGTGACCAAGTCCTCCGTGGCTGTTTCGTTGAGTCCCGCCTCGAGATCAGGGAGTTTGTCCTTCATTTCCATGAGTGTCACAATGCCGTTTTTCACATTCGTCGGATCATTTATCGCATCTTTCTTCAGATTTCCGACAATACCCAAGATCTTGTCCAACTCACCGGACACAGTTCTAGGATCCACCTTCATTTCCTTCAGCCTCATCAGTCCTTTCCCTGATTCCAAGTCGTACAGTTCGGCGAGAAGATCCACGAGTCGGATGGAATTGTTGGAGAGTCCCTCCTGGATGGCAATCGTGTTCACGATCCGTCCAAGGATAGAGAAGTCGTCGGAGATTTGGCGGAGCGAAGTATTCGCTGAAATCAACAATAAAATCACACTGTTGGAATAATGGATGTTCTAGAAAGGACCACGAAGTGCTGGAAAACTAACTTTTCAGAATCGGAACTGGTGTCTTCGGGGGAGCAGGGGGCAGGAGTCGGAGCCGGAGTAGGATCAGAAGTCGAAGTAGAATTTGGAGTCGGATCGGAAGTGGTGGTCGAGCTGATTCCTCCAGGATTGAGCCGTCTCGCGAATCTCATCGGCTCGTTCCGAACATCCCATCCACAACACAAGGTGATGAGGCCTAGAACGGCGAACAGACGCATGGCTGGAACAGTACGTCTGAAAATGCGCTGAATTTGTCTCTGAAACAACCCGGGGCTCACCTTAGTGTCAAATTAACTCTTCTTTTGTTGCACTTGCTCGCCGAACAGTGAATTGAACACTGATTTTCTTATTGGAGGAACTGAAGAAAGTTCCGGAAACTTGGACGATTAGAGAAGGGTGCCACGGAAAGGTCAAACAAACTACCACCAACCGTTTTCTGATTTGCACAACGTTATCGGGAAGATTTTCATGAAATCACAACCGTGTTTCGAGCGGACAAACAAAAAGACTAAAAGGCGTTTTTCAAAGATCTCTATCTCTTCGAATTGGCCATGGAAGTCTCCGAAGATCTTCACCGGACCGGACACTTCTTCCAACATTTTCCGACTCGAAAGCAAGATGTCCTTGGCTGTGTCGGCCAGGATCAACATTGTTTTGGTGATGAGAATTGTGCTCCAGTCGGCCGGGAACCATTCCTCGATCAGTTGCGTGTCCCACAACGAGACGACGATCGCGCCGATGCCGAGCACGCAAACCATTGCGATGTACGTGATTTTGGGCTCGCGACGACAGTAGAAGCCGTAGTAGATCCAGGGAATGAAGGAGCCGATGATGAGCAGCGATATGCCCATGTAGTCTAGTTTGCAGAACAGTTTGACGACGTTCACCGAGTGGCATGAGAGCGTGTGGAATGCGAACGAGAGACCGAGACAGAGGACGGCGCCGACGAAGAAGAACGAGAAGACGACCTGAAAGAAGACTTCAATTTTATCGTCTTTTGCAAAATCTGTTTCGATAGAATGCTTGGTGGCAGAAAAGCGCGATACCTTCTCCTGGAACTGAATGTGATTGTCGGGTCTCGTGAAGAACCAGCAGGCGAGAAGAAAGAAGGCGACGCATCCGATGAGATGCGTCCAAATGTTGCCAGTTTCCGTGTGCAGCGACAGAATACTTTTGAAGCATTCGGAGAACGAGGGGAGTGGCGGACGGTGGCCGTGTCTGAACGAAACACGTTGAGAAGTGTTCGAAAATGAGTGAAGTGTCCGAATTCACCTTAGAAACTCGTTATCCTGCAGCCACTCGGGCAGATGCTCGTACTTGAGCACCTTCCACCGTGCCTCGTACGTCTTCGTGACGACGCCCGTCTGCTCGGACCGGTCCTCCTTCACATCCACCTCCAGTTCGTCCTCATCGTCTTTCCGCTTGTCGGGCGTCCCTTTGCGCGTTCACCTCTCGCCACTGACCGCCCTTTTTTTGCGGCGATATCTGAAAAACGGAATGTTAAATACGAAGAGTTACTGCAAGACTCCTCTAAAGAGTGCGGTAAAGTTGCTAAAAAAATGGGAACTTTTTTTGGACCAAGTCGTAGCCTGCCGAACCTGAGAACAGTGTGCTTCGGGTTGGCCGTCTCGTCGTCGCTGCCAGCTCGAACCCTTCCGTGGAACGACGTGGCTCTGGAGCGATGTCCCTCTTGCGACGAGGGAAGAAGTTCCGTGTCGGAGCAAAAGTCCGCCTCCTCATCATCTGAATTGGTCGGCGAGACGACTGTCGTCTTGCGTGAATAGAACACTTCGATTTTGTCGCCCGTCTTTCGCGCTTCCGGATTTTTTACCTGAAAAACGGTTATTGTTGGTGCGATTTCGAAATGGAACTGCGCGAAAAAGGACTTGTCTAGACCCACTGTTCTCGAAATAGAATGATGTAAAGCATTGTTCGCATCCGATTTTTCATTCGGTTCTCGCACAAAATGTTTCTGCTGTTGCTTTTTTTTAAATTTATCCAACTTTGTTTAGAGTTCTTTACTAGAATACATTTTACTTGTCGATTCGATGCGGCACATATTAGTTTGAGGCTGTGAGAAACCGGATACCCTATTCCCCGACTGTCCAAGAAGTGTGCAAAGTGTGGATTCGAGCAAAAAAAACCCTTTCGGTCTCTTTTCAGCCATCCACATAATTCCTAAATAAATAGTCCGGCCCACTGGTCCAAATTCGCAAACCCCCAGCCAAAAACTACGTTCGCAACTTGATCGCTTGATCGTTGTTTAAGTCACGAGGTGATAATCAATCGGCCGTTATCACGCTCTCTTTCTTTCGTTATCACTCGAAAAACTTTCGATTTGCCGATCGCGATCGCGCCAGACAATCTTTCTCTCGGCTTGAACGAATTTCGTCAAGCGATTCGAACCGAAAAAGCAGAGAAAAGCAGCGATTCCGAGTACTTAAGTTTTCAGCCAAAAAAAAAAAGAATAGAACATTCTCGCACGAGCGAAAACACAGAAAAAGTGCAAGCAGGCAGGTGGCGGCCGATAAATTGCCCATCCCGCTCGCTACTCTCTATTTCTCTGCGCTCTCTCCGCAATAGTGTTCGCTCGCGAAAGTTGCGAGCAAAAAATATAAACTTCGAAACGATTTTATTAAGATGAAATCGAGACGGTTAAAATAGGATCAATTATATCAAGTTTACTTTAGGTCGACGCCGCCGGTGCCGGCTTTTTCTGCGTCACCATCTTGTTTTGCGATTTGGACGGCTCTCTCGTGTCGAGAATCGAATTTGTCGAGTGGGATCCGCCTTTCACAGGTTTCGCGACTTTTGGCTTCTTCTTCTTTCGCGGATTTTTCAAATCTTCGAGCCACTCAATCCATCTCGCTCTCGCCTCCGCCTCCTCCTTCTTCCACAATTCAATCTTCGGGTCCTTCGGTCTTCGCACCCAATTCAGCGGATTCCAAAAGTTTGTCGGTTCGCTGTACGCGTAGTCAGCTGGATCACAGTAGAGCAACTTCACCTTTTTGTTCGTCACAACACTCATGGCGAGTATTTTCGACAAGAGCTCACTCTCTGTGGTGAACGCAAAGTATGCGGAATCCGAATGAAGATCGTAGACTCGTTCCTTAACTTCCATGAATGCTGCTCGCTCTTCCTCGACGCCGAAATGCAACTCTGCCGACACATGGTCATTGTAGAACCAGGTTTCTCGGTAGTCGTCTTTTGCCAGATCGTCCCGGTTCAATCCGCCTAACAAGGGAACCACGTTGAGAACGAAGGTGGTTTGATTTGATCTGATTTTGGTGTTATTAAGAGGCAGAACCTTGGCTCCAATCAAGTAGGGAATGCTCTGAAAGTGGGTCTAATCGAGGAGATCAATGCGAAACGACAAACCATCTGATGATACATAGAGTTGATCAGCTCGACAGTCGTGTAGATACGGTCTTTGTACTTGGCCTTCGTGATCCGGTAATCGTAGTCGTTGGTCCATCCTTCCAAGCTATTCAATCCATTGTAAGTCACCATTTCCAGCCACGCTTCCGTCATCAGGATCGTCGGACTGAACAGTCGCGGAAGCAAATCCCATCTCGTGTCTAGGTCCACTGTGCCGGTGCCTTCGTCGCTCACCACAAAGTGAGTGGCCATTCTGTTCGGCTCGTAGAAGCTTTCGGGATTGCACTGAAAACAAAACCGAAGATCTGTGTGCTTTCCCCCCCACTTCAAACTGACCCGTCCTCTGAAAAGTTTCGCGAATTTATCAATTTTATATGTTCCGATATATAAGTCAAAGTGAACGCAAAAGTTTTCGGGGTGGAGAATGATCGGCGGTTCTGCAAATCGTCGATCGGAAGCGAGTTGGAAGACAAAAACAGACACTCACTCATCTGGTACTTGTAGAACTTTTTGTGGCGGATTATCGACCGAAGCGGATACTCTTCTTCATTTCGGATCCATTCGTACCAACCTCTCCATCCTTTCGAGTACGTTTTATCGTCAATCTTCGGGTGGATTTTCAGTAGATAGTCCATGGCCGTGTTGTTCTCAGTGTCTCTCTGGAACAGATCGGCGCCGTGTTCAAGCATCGCCACGACGACCCAGTCGGGCGCCCTTTTCTTGAAAGCGTACTGGAGTGGTGTCCAAGCGTTCGGCCAATCGTACACTGCAATTGCAAAGTTTACTCGGCACCTCTCCGGATGATGCTTACTGTATCCGTTGATGAAACAGTTGCCTTCATGGACCAGACGGAAGACTTCGTTCCATTTCGCCTGCTTTAGGGCCAGATGCAAGTCGGTGTGTCCCAAAGTTCGATGCATATTGTCGTTGGTGAATGCGTTGTGGCGCCAGTTGAGAGGATCTTTCAGGTACTCGTCGATTCCTGAAATTTCAGAGTGTTCGCACGGGATTACGGAAGAAACTCACTAATATAGTCTCGCCTTCTCTTCAACACCTTCCACGCCTTTCTAACCACAAAGATCAGAATGATCAAGGCGACGAGGGCGCCGACGCCAATGACGATGTAGTACCAGGCGACGTTCGGCGTCGAATCCTCCGTCCCCGTCACCAACGAAGTCGCCCGATCGATGCCGAAAAAGTCGTCGAAGAAGGTGCGGAGTCGGGTCAGAGCGAGAGTGGCCGCCGTGAAATCGTCCTTGTGGCTGGCGAAGTCCAGTTCGAGCCGTCCGAGTTCGTGGAAAGTCGGCTCAAGGTTCTTGGCTTTCTGACTGGTGGAGTTCTGCAGAGTTTCAGATATAGAGTCCGCAAGAAGTCGAGTATTCAGTTTGACTCCTGCCACTGTTCCAGCCTTGTCGAACACAGTTCCGATCTTCAGAAGATCGGTCTCTTCCGCCAGATCCTTCGCGTAGCTGTCCACATTCACCAGATCCTTGATCAGCTTCCTCATGGATTCTTTCGTGATGCTCGTCCAGGACGCGTTGACCGTCGGAAGTGCTCCGATGACTGCATTCACTTCTGGTGGAGCATCGGCCGCCGCCAGCACCTGTTTCTTCTTGTCGAGCACGTCGGACATCATCCGGAGTGTGTCTACTCCTCTCGCAACGCTCGTCGCCACTTCCTCCGACTTCTCCAGGTTGCTCAGCGCCAGCTTGTCGTCGAGTGCCCGACGTCTTCTCATCGACGTTCCTGATTTTCCGATCACGCCCACGACCGCCTCTTTCATCTTGTCCATCGTGTCGAACAGAACTTTGGCTGTTCTCACATCCGAAGTTGTCAATTCTTGAATAGCTCTTCCGAAGCGGAAGACCCTTCCGACTCCGTCCGAGTCATATTTGCTGGATTGAAGAAGCTTCAGAGTGCCAACTAGTCCAGTTTCCTTAAGACAGGACTGTATTGATTTGATCGAACTAAAGTCAGGAACGTTGCTAAAGACCGCTTCAAGTTTGACTGCTGAGAAGGGACTGAGAGTGGCATTGACGAAGTTCATATGATCGACGACCATTTGGATTTCAGGAAGTTCGATGAAATCTTTAATCATGGCAGTTATATTTGCAGGATTTTTCTTAATTTTTTTAGCTACTTCGGCAATTGTTGTCATACTTGCTGTCACATTTTGAGTTGTGTTTTGCATGACACTTTCAATCGCTTGTTCCATTCGCACAATGAGCTCATTGATGTTTTTCACATAATCATTGACTTTTTGAATATCATCAAATGGTGGAGCACATGTGATATTCTTGAGAGATTGGACCGCATTCGCAACCGTTTCAATCGAAGGTTTCAAGTCCTTGATTCCAGCCAATTCCTCTCCATCCTTTGCCAAACTGCTTGTCGAGTTCACTAGGCGATCAGTGAAGTTGGCGACGTGGGAAATGTTTCGGAATTTCTGCCAGCTCGCATCCAACTCCGACACCTGCTCGCTGAAGTGTCTTGAGTGGTCGAGAGCGTCTTCTAATCGTTTCACGTCCTTTCCGCAGGCGATCTTCTCCTTGAACCACTCGCTTCGGATGTCTTTTCGGGAACCGAGCATAGTCCTTGGCTCCGTTCGGGAACGCTCTGGTGAGAATACGTCCGGAAGTCCTCGGAGATATCAGCTCAATCACGAACGGATGAGCGATCTTGAGGGCCGCACTGACTGCCGAGAATGATTGATGTTTCGCGGCGATTGGAATGAAGATGTCTAATTCAGCTTTCAATTCAGACAACTTGGACGGAAGAGAAATAAACGCCTCCGAGTTTTGGCTGTATTCTCGGACTGCTTGGGAGATCACGAGGACCGGTTCAATCACCTTGTGCAGATCTTTCACAGCCATCACATTGCTCAACTTTGACTTGTAATCTTTGAACGATTGGAACCGATCCAAGAGAGGGACCGTGAGTTGCAATATCTGCTTCAATGCACCATCGAGAAGGGCGATTACTTCTGTATCACTTATTTCTTGATTCTTTTTTATAGTAGTTATTTGCTCCACTACACTTTCAAATTTAGAAGTGTCCAAGAAGTCTCCATTGATGAATAGAGGCCCGGATACTATCTTAAACTTAGTGACCAAGTCCTCCGTGGCTGTTTCGTTGAGTCCCGCCTCGAGATCAGGGAGTTTGTCCTTCATTTCCATGAGTGTCACAATGCCGTTTTTCACATTCGTCGGATCATTTATCGCATCTTTCTTCAGATTTCCGACAATACCCAAGATCTTGTCCAACTCACCGGACACAGTTCTAGGATCCACCTTCATTTCCTTCAGCCTCATCAGTCCTTTCCCTGATTCCAAGTCGTACAGTTCGGCGAGAAGATCCACGAGTCGGATGGAATTGTTGGAGAGTCCCTCCTGGATGGCAATCGTGTTCACGATCCGTCCAAGGATAGAGAAGTCGTCGGAGATTTGGCGGAGCGAAGTATTCGCTGAAATCAACAATAAAATCACACTGTTGGAATAATGGATGTTCTAGAAAGGACCACGAAGTGCTGGAAAACTAACTTTTCAGAATCGGAACTGGTGTCTTCGGGGGAGCGGGGGCAGGAGTCGGAGCCGGAGTAGGATCAGAAGTCGAAGTAGAATTTGGAGTCGGATCGGAAGTGGTGGTCGAGCTGATTCCTCCAGGATTGAGCCGTCTCGCGAATCTCATCGGCTCGTTCCGAACATCCCATCCACAACACAAGGTGATGAGGCCTAGAACGGCGAACAGACGCATGGCTGGAACAGTACGTCTGAAAATGCGCTGAATTTGTCTCTGAAACAACCCGGGGCTCACCTTAGTGTCAAATTAACTCTTCTTTTGTTGCACTTGCTCGCCGAACAGTGAATTGAACACTGATTTTCTTATTGGAGGAACTGAAGAAAGTTCCGGAAACTTGGACGATTAGAGAAGGGTGCCACGGAAAGGTCAAACAAACTACCACCAACCGTTTTCTGATTTGCACAACGTTATCGGGAAGATTTTCATGAAATCACAACCGTGTTTCGAGCGGACAAACAAAAAGACTAAAAGGCGTTTCAAAGATCTCTATCTCTTCGAATTGGCCATGGAAGTCTCCGAAGATCTTCACCGGACCGGACACTTCTTCCAACATTTTCCGACTCGAAAGCAAGATGTCCTTGGCTGTGTCGGCCAGGATCAACATTGTTTTGGTGATGAGAATTGTGCTCCAGTCGGCCGGGAACCATTCCTCGATCAGTTGCGTGTCCCACAACGAGACGACGATCGCGCCGATGCCGAGCACGCAAACCATTGCGATGTACGTGATTTTGGGCTCGCGACGACAGTAGAAGCCGTAGTAGATCCAGGGAATGAAGGAGCCGATGATGAGCAGCGATATGCCCATGTAGTCTAGTTTGCAGAACAGTTTGACGACGTTCACCGAGTGGCATGAGAGCGTGTGGAATGCGAACGAGAGACCGAGACAGAGGACGGCGCCGACGAAGAAGAACGAGAAGACGACCTGAAAGAAGACTTCAATTTTATCGTCTTTTGCAAAATCTGTTTCGATAGAATGCTTGGTGGCAGAAAAGCGCGATACCTTCTCCTGGAACTGAATGTGATTGTCGGGTCTCGTGAAGAACCAGCAGGCGAGAAGAAAGAAGGCGACGCATCCGATGAGATGCGTCCAAATGTTGCCAGTTTCCGTGTGCAGCGACAGAATACTTTGAAGCATTCGGAGAACGAGGGGAGTGGCGGACGGTGGCCGTGTCTGAACGAAACACGTTGAGAAGTGTTCGAAAATGAGTGAAGTGTCCGAATTCACCTTAGAAACTCGTTATCCTGCAGCCACTCGGGCAGATGCTCGTACTTGAGCACCTTCCACCGTGCCTCGTACGTCTTCGTGACGACGCCCGTCTGCTCGGACCGGTCCTCCTTCACATCCACCTCCAGTTCGTCCTCATCGTCTTTCCGCTTGTCGGGCGTCCCTTGCGCGTTCACCTCTCGCCACTGACCGCCCTTTTTGCGGCGATATCTGAAAACGGAATGTTAAATACGAAGAGTTACTGCAAGACTCCTCTAAAGAGTGCGGTAAAGTTGCTAAAAATGGGAACTTTTTGGACCAAGTCGTAGCCTGCCGAACCTGAGAACAGTGTGCTTCGGGTTGGCCGTCTCGTCGTCGCTGCCAGCTCGAACCCTTCCGTGGAACGACGTGGCTCTGGAGCGATGTCCCTCTTGCGACGAGGGAAGAAGTTCCGAGTCGGAGCAAAAGTCCGCCTCCTCATCATCTGAATTGGTCGGCGAGACGACTGTCGTCTTGCGTGAATAGAACACTTCGATTTTGTCGCCCGTCTTTCGCGCTTCCGGATTTTTTACCTGAAAAACGGTTATTGTTGGTGCGATTTCGAAATGGAACTGCGCGAAAAACGACTTGTCTAGACCCACTGTTCTCGAAATAGAATGATGTAAAGCATTGTTCGCATCCGATTTTTCATTCGGTTCTCGCACAAAATGTTTCTGCTGTTGCTTTTTTTAAATTTATCCAACTTTGTTTAGAGTTCTTTACTAGAATGCATGTTACTTGTCGATTCGATGCGGCACATATTAGTTTGAGGCTGTGAGAAACCGGATATCCTATTCCCCGACTGTCCAAGAAGTGTGCAAAGTGTGGATGCGAGCAAAAAAGCCCTTTCGGTCTCTTTTACGGCCATCCACATACAGGGTGGTCCACCGTTACCCGTACAAAATAAAAGTTGTGTAATTCCAAAACTAGAAGTCAGAAAGACATGAGACTTAACAAAACGTTTACTAAGATGTTTGACAATATTTATAAGCTAATAGTGTTGCACCCGACCTCCTTTCCTAACAATGACAGCCCGAAGACTTCCGAAGTAACAGTTTGCCGCGGCACGCGGGAAGTCCGTGGACAGATTGAGCCCCTACCTGGCAAGGAATTTTTTTATCACTCCCCTACTTGTCTGGGGTTTAGCCTTTATATTGGCCTGTAAGACCCCAACAACGAATAGTCCAACAAAAAATGGTCCGGCGAGAAATCGGACCATTTTTCCTTCTTGATGAACGCTGCCAAATTGGCCTGGAACCACTGCTAAATGATCTTGTCCGTGTGAGCAGGCGTATTATCCTAATCTAACACCCAATGTTGTTCTCCAAAGTATTTGTGAGACCGAAGAAAACGTTTCTTTGTTGACGTCTCATCTACATAACGTACTTTTCTGATTTTGTCACCATGATCGATGAAAACGCGTTGAGATTGGCGTGTTCAGCTGATGGGACAAGAAATCATGGCACGGACTCAGCTTGCATTTTAGAGTGATTTACACGGATATTGGACTCATTTCCACATCACATTTCATGATGGTTTGTCTGCTCACCCCTCAGTGAAAAAGCGTACTATGGGAACGGGGTGCAGACTAATCGGTGCTATTCGGCTGAAACAAATCAGTTTGGTCTGAGACTTGGCCAAATAGTTAAGAACATGATAATATACAAAATTTTGAATTAGGGCCACACCAGAATTGCGTCAGTACCTACGCGCGCCGCGTAAAACTTTTGTACGGGTAACGGTGGACCACCCTGTAATTCCTAAATAAATAGTCCGGCCCACTGGTCCAAATTCGCAAAACCCCCAGCCAAAAACTACGTTCGCAACTTGATCGCTTGATCGTTGTTTAAGTCACGAGGTGATAATCAATCGGCCGTTATCACGCTCTCTTTCTTTCGTTATCACTCGGAAAACTTTCGATTTGCCGATCGCGATCGCGCCAGACAATCTTTCTCTCGGCTTGAACGAATTTCGTCAAGCGATTCGAACCGAAAAAGCAGAGAAAAGCAGTGATTCCGAGTACTTAAGTTTTCAGCCAAAAAAAAAAGAATAGAACATTCTCGCACGAGCGAAAACACAGAAAAAGTGCAAGCAGGCAGGTGGCGGCCGATAAATTGCCCATCCCGCTCGCTACTCTCTATTTCTCTGCGCTCTCTCCGCAATAGTGCTCGTTCGCGAAAATTGCGAGCAAAAATATAAACTTCGAAACGATTTTATTAAGATGAAATCGAGACGAGTAAAATAGGATCAATTATATCAAGTTTGCTTTAGGTCGACGCCGCCGGAGTCGGCTTTTTCTGCGTCACCATTTTCTTTTGCGAGTTGGACGGCTCTCTCGTGTCGAGAATCGGCTTTGTCGAGTGGGATCCGCCTTTCACAGGTTTCGCGACTTTTGCCTTCTTCTTCTTTCGCGGATCTTTCAAATCTTCGAGCGACTCAATCCATCTCGCTCTCGCCTCCGCCTCCTCCTTCTTCCACAATTCAATCTTCGGGTCCTTCGGTCTTCGCACCCAATTCAGCGGATTCCAAAAGTTTGTCGGTTCGCTGTACGCGTAGTCAGCTGGATCACAGTAGAGCAACTTCACCTTTTTGTTCGTCACAACACTCATGGCGAGTATTTTCGACAAGAGCTCACTCTCTGTGGTGAACGCAAAGTATGCGGAATCCGAATGAAGATCGTAGACTCGTTCCTTAACTTCCATGAATGCTGCTCGCTCTTCCTCGACGCCGAAATGCAACTCTGCCGACACATGGTCATTGTAGAACCAGGTTTCTCGGTAGTCGTCTTTTGCCAGATCGTCCCGGTTCAATCCGCCTAACAAGGGAACCACGTTGAGAACGAAGGTGGTTTGATTTGATCTGATTTTGGTGTTATCAAGAGGCAGAACCTTGGCTCCAATCAAGTAGGGAATGCTCTGAAAGTGGGTCTAATCGAGGAGATCAATGCGAAACGACAAACCATCTGATGATACATAGAGTTGATCAGCTCGACAGTCGTGTAGATACGGTCTTTGTACTTGGCCTTCGTGATCCGGTAATCGTAGTCGTTGGTCCATCCTTCCAAGCTATTCAATCCATTGTAAGTCACCATTTCCAGCCACGCTTCCGTCATCAGGATCGTCGGACTGAACAGTCGCGGAAGCAAATCCCATCTCGTGTCTAGGTCCACTGTGCCGGTGCCTTCGTCGCTCACCACAAAGTGAGTGGCCATTCTGTTCGGCTCGTAGAAGCTTTCGGGATTGCACTGAAAACAAAACCGAAGATCTGTGTGCTTTCCCCCCCACTTCAAACTGACCCGTCCTCTGAAAAGTTTCGCGAATTTATCAATTTTATATGTTCCGATATATAAGTCAAAGTGAACGCAAAAGTTTTCGGGGTGGAGAATGATCGGCGGTTCTGCAAATCGTCGATCGGAAGCGAGTTGGAAGACAAAAACAGACACTCACTCATCTGGTACTTGTAGAACTTTTTGTGGCGGATTATCGACCGAAGCGGATACTCTTCTTCATTTCGGATCCATTCGTACCAACCTCTCCATCCTTTCGAGTACGTTTTATCGTCAATCTTCGGGTGGATTTTCAGTAGATAGTCCATGGCCGTGTTGTTCTCAGTGTCTCTCTGGAACAGATCGGCGCCGTGTTCAAGCATCGCCTCGACGACCCAGTCGGGCGCCCTTTTCTTGAAAGCGTACTGGAGTGGTGTCCAAGCGTTCGGCCAATCGTACACTGCAATTGCAAAGTTTACTCGGCACCTCTCCGGATGATGCTTACTGTATCCGTTGATGAAACAGTTGCCTTCATGGACCAGACGGAAGACTTCGTTCCATTTCGCCTGCTTTAGGGCCAGATGCAAGTCGGTGTGTCCCAAAGTTCGATGCATATTGTCGTTGGTGACAGCGTTGCGGCGCCTGTCGGGACGTTCTCTCCTGTCGTCGATTCCTGAAATTTCAGAGTGTTTGCACGGGATTACGGAAGAAACTCACTAATATAGTCTCGCCTTCTCTTCAACATCTTCCGCGCCTTTCTAACCACAAAGATCAGAATGATCAAGACGACGAGGGCGCTGCCGCCAATGACGATGTGGTACCAGGCGACGGTCGGCGTCGAATCCTCCGTCCCCGTCACCAACGAAGTCGCCCGATCGATGCCGAAAAAGTCGTCGAAGAAGGTGCGGAGTCGGGTCAGAGCGAGAGAGGCCGCCGTGAAATCGTCCTTGTGGCTGGCGAAGTCCAGTTCGAGCCGTCCGAGTTCGTGGAAAGTCGGCTCAAGGTTCTTGGCTTTCTGACTGGTGGAGTTCTGCAGAGTTTCAGATATAGAGTCCGCAAGAAGTCGAGTATTCAGTTTGACTCCTGCCACTGTTCCAGCCTTGTCGAACACAGTTCCGATCTTCAGAAGATCGGTCTCTTCCGCCAGATCCTTCGCGTAGCTGTCCACATTCACCAGATCCTTGATCAGCTTCCTCATGGATTCTTTCGTGATGCTCGTCCAGGACGCGTTGACCGTCGGAAGTGCTCCGATGACTGCATTCACTTCTGGTGGAGCATCGGCCGCCGCCAGCACCTGTTTCTTCTTGTCGAGCACGTCGGACATCATCCGGAGTGTGTCTACTCCTCTCGCAACGCTCGTCGCCACTTCCTCCGACTTCTCCAAGTTGCTCAGCGCCAGCTTGTCGTCGAGTGCCCGACGTCTTCTCATCGACGTTCCTGATT
Organism: Caenorhabditis sp. 36 PRJEB53466; assembly: GCA_946814055.1. Classification (NCBI taxonomy): domain Eukaryota; kingdom Metazoa; phylum Nematoda; class Chromadorea; order Rhabditida; family Rhabditidae; genus Caenorhabditis; species Caenorhabditis sp. 36 PRJEB53466. Next base: position 7,912,204 of record CAMPFS010000004.1, on the reverse strand, counting down.
TTCCGATCACGCCCACGACCGCCTCTTTCATCTTGTCCATCGTGTCGAACAGAACTTTGGCTGTTGTGACATCGGAAGTTGTCAATTCTTGAATAGCGCTTTCGAAGCGGAAGACCCTTCCGACTCCGTCCGAGTTATAGTTGCCGGATTGAAGAAGCTTCAGAGTGCCAACTAGTCCAGTTTCCTTAAGACAGGACTGTATTGATTTGATCGAACTAAAGTCAGGAACGTTGCTAAAGGCCGCTTCAAGTTTGACTGCTGAGAAGGGACTGAGAGTGGCATTGACGAAGTTCATATGATCGACGACCATTTGGATTTCAGGAAGTTCTATGAAATCTTTAATCATGGCAGCTATATTTGCAGGATTATTCGTAATTTTATTAGCTACTTTGGCAATTGTTGTCATACTTGCTGTCACATTTTGAGTTGTGTTTTGCATGACACTTTCAATCGCTTGTTCCATTCGCACAATGAGCTCATTGATGTTTTTCACATAATCATTGACTTTTTGAATATCATCAAATGGTGGAGCACATGTGATATTCTTCAGAGATTGGACCGCATTCGCAACCGTTTCAATCGAAGGTTTCAAGTCCTTGATTCCAGCCAATTCCTCTCCATCCTTTGCCAAACTGCTTGTCGAGTTCACTAGCCGATCAGTGAAGTTGGCGACGTGGGAAATGTTCCGGAACTTCTGCCAGCTCGCATCCAACTCCGACACCTGCTCGCTGAAGTGTCTTGAGTGGTCGAGAGCGTCTTCTAATCGTTTCACGTCCTTTCCGCAGGCGATCGTCTCCTTGAACCACTCGCTTCGGATGTCTTTCGGGAACCGAGCATAGTCCTTGGCTCCGTTCGGGAACGCTCTGGTCAGAATACGTCCGGAAGTCCTCGGAGATATCAGCTCAATCACGAACGGATGAGCGATCTTGAGGGCAGCATTGACTGCCGAGAATGATTGATGTTTCGCGGCGATTGGAATGAAGATGTCTAATTCAGCTTTCAATTCAGACAACTTGGACGGAAGAGAAATAAACGCCTCCGAGTTTTGGCTGTATTCTCGGACTGCTTGGGAGATCACGAGGACCGGTTCAATCACCTTGTGCAGATCTTTCACAGCCATCACATTGCTCAACTTTGACTTGTAATCTTTGAACGATTGGAACCGATCCAAGAGAGGGGCCGTGAGATGCAATATCTGCTTCAATGCACCATCGAGAAGGGTGAGTACACCTGTATTACTTATTTCTTGATTCTTTTTTATAGTAGTTATTTGCTCTACTACACTTTCAAATTTAGAAGTGTCCAAGAAGTCTCCATTGATGAATTGAATCCCGGATACGTTCTCAAACTTTGCGACCAAGTCCTCCGTGGCTGTTTCGTTGAGTCCCGCCTCGAAATCAGGGAGTTTGTGCTTTATTTCCATGAGTGTCACAATGCCGTTTTTCACATTCGTCGGATCATTTATCGCATCTTTCTTCAGATTTCCGACAATACCCAAGATCTTGTCCAACTCACCGGACACAGTTCTAGGATCCACCTTCATTTCCTTCAGTCTCATCAGTCCATTCCCTGATTCCAAGTCGTACAGTTCGGCGAGAAGATCCACGAGTCGGATGGAATCGTTGGAGAGTCCCTCCTGGATGGCAATCGTGTTCACGATCCGTCCAAGGATAGAGAAGTCGTCGGAGATTTGGCGGAGCGAAGTATTCGCTGAAATCAACAATAAAATCACACTGTTTGAATAATGGATGTTCTAGAAAGGACCACGAAGTGCTGGAAAACTAACTTTTCAGAATCGGAACTGGTGTCTTCGGGGGAGCGGGGGCAGGAGTCGGAGCCGGAGTAGGATCAGAAGTCGAAGTAGAATTTGGAGTCGGATCGGAAGTGGCGGTCGAGCTGATTCCTCCAGGATTGAGCCGTCTCGCGAATCTCAACGGCTCGTTCCGAACATCCCATCCACGACACAAGGTGATGAGGCCTAGAACGGCGAACAGACGCATGGCTTGAACAGTACGTCTGAAAATGCGCTGAATTTGTCTCTGAAACAACCCGGGGCTCACCTTAGTGTCAAATTAACTCTTCTTTTGTTGCACTTGCTCGCCGAACAGTGAATTGAACACTGATTTTCTTATAGGAGGAACTGAAGAAAGTTCCGGAAACTTGGACGATTAGAGAAGGGTGCCACGGAAAGGTCAATCAAACTATTATAGGGGCACCGGACAGAAAGGGCGCGCTGTTCGCAATCTGGCCGAATTTCTAGGCCGCGAAGTAATTTTCCACTGAAAACGTGGTCTAACATTTTTGATGATCTCCATGAACGATGGATTGCTCTGAACGTTCAAATGTGCGGCGACTCTTGCGTTTCGCATCTCCGACGCGAGAAGAAGTGGAAGTGGGCAAAGAATCGCCGCAACAGTCGTCGGGATGACGAACGGTGCGGCATTTTGTTGCAAATGGAAAGCCGCTGCCCTTGAGACGTCGCGAATTGCCTGTAAACAGCGAAGTTTCTGTGATTTTGCGTGATAACTACCTTCGTTTACGGATCCCTCTTCTCCGCCGGAACTTTCTGATAGTACGAAATCCATCACGTCATGCTCACGCGAACAAAATTCTGGAGCAGCTACGACGGGCTCTTGAAATTCATCTCCCGGTTTATCGGTTATATCAACGAAAGCAAGAATTCGTCCTGTTGTATTCGGATTCACAGGGTTTCGCATGGCGTATCTCTGCTTGTCGGACCCTAAACATCAACAACTTTTTCATTGACTTTCATTGAGTTACAACCTCTAAAGTATCTTCTGACGCCAAAATCGAAGGACAAAGAAGGAAAGAGTGAAGTTTGCAAAACCGGATTTCGAAATTTACGCTCGATTGGAGCGGCGAATCTCTGAAAGTCAAGTCAATCGATGAAAACATTAATTTTTTGTTTTCATTGTTTCTCCCCAAATTGAAGCTTCTAAAACTGTTTATCTGCCTTCGAACAAACAATTGTGCAATTTTGCGTGACGGTGTTGCACAGTGTGGCGCGCTTTCTCCCTTTTCTGATCTTTTGTCATTTTCTTCCGACCTTTTTGGCATTTTTTTCCGACCTTTCCGCACTTTTTCCGACCTTTTGTCTTCCGCCCTTTTTGATTTTCCGACCTTTTGTCACGGACTCGGTGAACGTGGCGCACTATCTCCCATTCGGCGAAAAAAATTTTCGCGCGCTTTTTTGCGTGCAGCCCTCAGTGTCGATTTACGGGATACGGTTTTTCAACTGAAAATGATGTTTTCCCGAGTTTTTGGGATTATGCACAGTTTTCCTTCAAAACTTTTGCCTCACGTTTGTTCATATGACCGATAGCTACAAAATGATCACAGAGTGCTCGTGTAAAAGTGTAAATTCGAACACAGGTGAAATGCGGTTTTGCAATTATACAATTGCGCTAATTCTAGACAAGTTCTCGGCAAATCTAAACAAAAATTCCCAAATATTTGTTCGGGATTTGTCTAGAATTGGCGCAATTGTATAATTGCTAAACCGCATTTCACCTGTGAAGAGTAATTTCGTTTTTTAAAGTTAGCTTGAAAAAACGAACTTTCGGAAGATTTGAGAAAACAGTTGACAGAATCAAAAAACAGTCGCCTCAAGATTGTTCAGCAGACAAAGGCGGTCATTTTGAGCACAGAGACGGTCCATAAAATGCAAAAATGACTGAGAAATTTCAGTTTTTGAGGATCCGGACTGAAATTCACAGAAAAGTGTAATAATGCGCGCTTTCTTGTGGGCAAAACGCTAATTTAAGGTTACAGCTGTCACTAACAATCCTGAAATTCTCTGTTTTACTTCATTTTTCTCATTTTCCGATGAAATTTCGGGTTTTCGGAAAAAAATCCAGAAATTTCAGACGGACATCTGCATCTCGACATCCGACAATGAACCGCCAAGGGAGACGGGCCAAAAGTTCGTCGCCTTCTCCGTCGCCTTCCCCGTCGGCTTCCCCGTCGACGAAGCGTCGTCCGTCGTCTTCCCCGTCGCTTTCCCCGTCGTCTTCCCCTTCGACGAAGCGTCGTCCGTCGTCTTCCCCGTCGCCTTCCCCGTCGCCTTCTCCGTCGTCGAAGCGTCGTACGACCACACCACGTACGTCCACGCCCTCGCCGAATCCGGCCTCGCCGTCGTCGTCGCCTTCCTCTGTCTCGCCCGTCATCAAAAAGGACGCTTCGCTCGAATCGTGAGTTTAGCACAACCCATGAATCGTTTCAATTATTTACGAAAAAGTTTGCAGGACCACTCTGATCACTCCGAAGTTCGTCGTGGCCGAGTATTTCAGGAACGACCCGCGGAATTACAACCCAAGAAAGCAGTACACGGCGAAGGACAAGCAGGCGCTGTCAAGCGACGGTGTGCTCCTCTGGCAGGCTGATGCGGAGGAAGAGTGCGGCCGATCGAAATCTGGGAAACACAGAATGCTCGTCGGGCCGTCGCCGCCGACCATTTCCGCTTCGACGACCGATTCAAAGTCAGTCTCAAAATCCGAATCGGACATTAAATTGATGAACGAGGCGCATCCGACACTCACCTCTTCGGAGGCCCTCCTCTACAAAACTGCATTGAATGAGGGAAGCGCACCGGCGTGTCTCGATGCGTTTAACGCCGCTGAAGACGTTCTGAGAAGCAGCGAAGTAACCACGAATGAGACGGCAAAACTGTTTCATATCTAATTTTTTCAGGCGTTCCGCAAACAGATGGAAAAAAATGTTGCGAATCCGGTGAAGCCCACGCTCAAATGGATTCTCCCCAAGACAACGGTGTTGAGCGTGTACGACAAGTGAGTTAACCAAGTCTGCTCCAGCGAACGATATGTGGATTACAGGAAGCAACTTCCAAGCACGGCCAATTTCTTCGAAAAGAAACAGTTCGTCGTGGGGGTTAAGAATCCGCGCAACCCGGACAACATCAAGAAGATGAAGAGCGCCACCGATCAATCGGAGAAAAAGGAGTAGGCAATACAATTTCTATTGTTATTGTTATTTTTATTTAATAAAAGTAGTGAGGTCAATTCAAGTTCTCAGATGCTTAAAATTTATTTGAAAATGTGTTTGGTATCATTTTGCACATTTATGTCAGATACTGTTAGTTTCTGCGAGACATTCCCGAGAAACTCATCGCTGGCCGAGAAACATGCTACATGGCCGGACTTTCACACAATTCAAAATCCTTGTCCGTCTGTCTAATTTTCATGTGAATTTCGCCATTTTCAGTAGATTTCAAGATGAAAAAAGCGAAAAAAGAGAAAAAAGACACGGCGTTGAAGGCAGAAGAGCCGGTCAGCTACAATCGATCGATAATGGCTGCGTTTGAAAAGCAAATTAACGGAAAAGTTAGTTTTTTGAGTGAACATTCTCCAAATTTGTCAGTTCCAGACTTGTCCGTTGTGTAAGGTGAAATTCTCGTTGGCCGCTTACAAAACTCACATGAACGGTTGTTCGGTGGCCGAAAACGATGAGGAAATCGCGGTAGTTCGCTGAAAAATTAGACAAACGCAAGAAAATGCCTTTTTTCAGGTTATCGCCTCGTACAGTCGTGAAGAAGCAGTTCTCATGCGAGCCGGCCCTGAAATCGTGCTCGGCGAAGAGAGTCTGAACGAGAAATCAGGATATTCCAAAGATTCTGCTCGAATTCCGGAAGAAATTTCAAAAACCCCCGAAGCTCCTGGAAATTCTGTCAAACGGCGACGAACAGAAGAACAGAAAGAGAAGGAAAAGTGAGCTGTCTGAAAAAACACTACTTCTGAAGTATTTCACAATTTTTCAGCACGCCCGCTCCAATTCCGTCAACTTCCAAGGATCCGGTCTGTGAAAATGTGATCAAAGAGTCTCCGTTGTGGGAAAATCGTCGAAGATCCGCAGGACTAGCGAAAGAAGCACAAAAAGCTGGAGAAAATTCGAAAAGTGCAGGAACCGTTGTGAAAAAAGAGACAGCCACTGTTCGAGAAGTTTTGACTGCGATTCAGGTGAGCACGTGTACGATTTTCAGTTATTTACATGAAGGAATCTTTTCGTTCCGCCCAAACAACAATCATTTTTACGATTTTCTAATGAAAGCTGTAGATTCTGATGTCAAGTCTGAGGCAAGCGATGCATTCGTACTTTGCATTATACCATACGTCAAATCCCCCGTTTTCAAATCAAAAATTGGAAATTTTCAGAATTTCGACAGCAGAATCGAAGGAGTGGAGCATGTGTGGCCGTACTACATGAAGTATACTCTGAAAATCATAAAAAGAGTACTTTCGACACAGAAATCCGACGGAACATTCTACGCGGACGATTTCTGGACGCCCGACGACATAACCACACTTTTCCGATTCGTTGATCAAGTCTCCGAAGCTGCCAAATGTCTTCTTTGCCGTCTTTTCATCAGAAAACCCGCCTGGCACAATCTGGAGAAATTGCGACAAAAGTAGGCGGAAACTTGAACTATTCGAAAAAATTCCATTATTTTCAGATATCCCGAAATTCCAGACATTTCTCAAGCGGCCGTGGAGCTGGCCCGATGGAAATTCATTGAGGATGGTGAGTTTGTTGTAATAATTTCGCAAACATCGACAAAACGCTTGCAGATTCTTCTCTGAAGTCTCTGGACGACGCCATCGCTCTCGCCGACCTGTCCGTCTTGAAAAACGTGGCGAAAAAGTTCAAAATCGACAGTTGCCAGGTATTTTTAATAGAAAATACTCTAACAATAATGAATTCGAACTCAGAATCGAGTGGAACTGGTGCAATCGATTCGGAAATTCGGTCAATCGCAGAGATCCATATTCGGTGGCGTCGGAAGCGTCGAACAGTCTCTTTTGCGGACTCTGAAACAGGAATTGGGTACTTGTGTTCGAATTCAGAATGATATCATCGATTTGCTCAAGGTTTTGGTGAAATAGTTCCATAAACTTGGAAAAAATTAGTGATTTTCAGGCTTTTTTCACAATCTATTGCCCGTACACCACCAACTCGGTGCATGCCATCGAAAACCCGTCGGCTTCGAATGTTCATCAAGAACTATTGTCTGTCTTTTTCTTTTTTCTTTTCTCGAAAACGCTTTCTGCAGGTACATGATGCTCTCAATCGATAACGGCTCCGTTAGATTTCCAGCTCCCAATCCGTGTCCGAATATTGTCAGTTTTTACAAAAGTCGCGAAATGTTGATGGAGTTGGTTTTAATTTTTTTGTTTTTAGAAAATTAGTTCGCTGCTAAACTGAAAATTCAAATTGTAGCCCTAAAATTGCAAGCCATGCCCCTTCTTTTGCAGTTACACAACGGCAAAGTCGATGGAAACTATGCTGGTGACGATAATGGCGGGCGGAGCACTTGGAACAGCTCTCGACCTGGCCATCGACGCCAAAGATTTCATCAAATCCATGTCTGCCGAGCAGAAAGCCTACTATGAGAGTTTGGAGGTGCACGAGCGGAAATTCACGGCGATTTGGGTGCTGACGCGGTGTTTCGCACACGGAGCCACAATTCTGGAGAAGCAGAAAAAGTGGGGAATGGCCGTCGAGTGGCACAAAGATCTATTGCTTTCCGAAGGTACAAGAAGAAAAATGCACAAATTTCGATGCATTGTTCCGATCATTCCGGTCACAGAACAATATCTGATAGATCATGAGCAGTTTGAGAAACACGGACTGTGAAAATTACCGGAATATGAGTGAAATTTTAGAATTTTACGACGAAACTTCAACATTCTCACAAAACACATGAAAATTGAATTTCAGACTTCAAGCACTACTGTCTGGACTCGCGCGGCACCTGGTGGGATCGACTTTTGCTTAATTTGGACTCGCATCTAAAAGTGACGATCTTTTTGCTCTTCTTCAGAAGCCTAACCTCCCTTAATTTCAGGAGCGCAACGAATGCGCGAAAATGATAAAATTGGCGATGGAAGACCCGTCGGTGCTCGAAAAAGAGCTCCTCTTGATCCAGGACCGCGCGCTGAAATTGAAGGGGGTCGACGAGGACTTCCGACCGAAAATCTTGATTGGACAACCCGAAACACGGACGATTTCGGCGCCGACGATCACGAAAAATCTGGGCGACAGGCGTGTCAATCGTTTCGTGATTCGGGACGTCGACAAGGAGGAAGATGTCGAGGTGTCGGTGGAGGAAGTCGCCAGGATACGGTATCTGGACGACGAAGGATTTAGAAACGGTAAGAAATCGCGAAAAATTGAGAGTTCTAGAGGATTTTTGCAGGCCTACACGATGAAGGTGCCACGTGGCACACCTTGTTCGGAATCCTCTTCTATGAAGTCATCTTCCCCGACGGAAGCCCCGAGACGCCATCGTCGACGTGGTTGAGCGAAGTGCAAGACAGTCCGATCGATCTGAGCAACTCGTTGTACTCGAAACGGGCGGCAAAATTCGACGACCGATTCGAGTGGTTGGAAGAGACGGAAAACGAGCGAATCGAGGAGAAAATCCGCAGAATTTGGGACCTCAAGAAGGAGGAAACGAACCGAGAGTGCTCGTGGAAACTGTTCCCGGGCGGAGTCGACGAGTGTGTGGTCAGTTTTTTTGGGAAAAACGACGAAACATAATGAAATTCAAGCATCTGTCGAAAAATGTGAAGCTATATTAGCAGTCTCAAAAGTTTCAGCCCGATTGGTCACTACAGATGATCCAATCGGATTGAGACGTTCAAAAATATAATAATTTGCAATTCGAAAAACTTTCTTGAAACTTCAGTTTTTCGCAGGATCTGTTCCACTGCACTCCCCGCCAGGCCCTAATCGCAATCTTCCGTCGTTTGGCCGAAAACTATCGAAATTGCCGATCCGGATTTCCCGATTTGACACTTTGGAACCGGGAAACGAAACAAGTGGCGGTTCGCCTATCGAAAGTTTCGAGAAATGATAATACATTTTGTGCAGGTGGTCGAAGTGAAAGGACCCGGCGACCGTCTGTCCACGAAACAACGACTCTGGCTCGCATTCTTCGCGAAGCATGGCGTCCGCGCCGAAGTTTGCCACGTAACTGCCGAAAAACAACAAGAGACTCGCCTAAATGCTCACTTTTTTTCTAGTTTTATTTACGCTGTAGATTTATATAAATTTAAATAAACGTTGGGTGATCAGGAGGACCGGGAGCGACGAGCTGCTAGTGTTGGCCGGGCTTCTGACGATCTTCATTGAACTCGAACTGCTCCGGAATATATATCTCGATTTGACAATTCTGCAATAATTCGAGTGAAATAAACCGAAAATGAAGAGGAGACTCACCCCGTGTTCGTCAATTGTGAGGACTGCGCCCTTGTTGTCATACGTGGCGCAGTACATTGGAGCCGAGAAGATGGTCACAAGCTGGTTGTTGGCGAAGAATTCGTACCCGTCATCCACAACTTGATGCGCGCGGACGACGAGCTCCAGCCGATGTCTCGCCAGGAACTTGGTGACGGCTTGTTCGGTAAACAGGTGTCCTGCGCCCCTTTCCGACGGGAGGTATCCTTGGTTGTCCTTGTCGGTTCCAGCGGGCGCCTGATCAGTCGGGTCTGACCACAGTAGATCACAGAGGAGCCCTTTGGTCCCGATAGCGCACGGCCGGGGGATGAGGTTCAGGTTTTCCAATTGGAGGATGTCTTTCGAAATCCCACCGTGCATGCACAAGACACGGAAGTTGACTCGTGCAGCGACGGGCAGGCAGTCGAAGGCGGTCTGGCAGGCCGAATAGACGGTTGGCCCGAACCGCACGCAGCATTCCTTGTAGAACCCATAGATCAAATTGACCGCGCGACACTCATGGTTGCCACGCAGAAGAACGATGCGGTCAGGGTGAGTGATGAAGAACGAGAAGAGAAGAGCGACGACCTCGAGTTGGAACGGTCCACGGTCCACATAATCGCCCATGAAGACGTAGCTGAAATACAGCGGGTGGAGAAGTATAATATCGTTTTCCACTTACGTGTAGCAGTTGTTGGGGTCGGTGGGCAGTCCGATGAGCTTCATGACGGCGCGAAGATCTTCGAATTGGCCATGGAAGTCTCCGAAGATCTTCACCGGACCGGACACTTCTTCCAACATTTGCCGACTCGAAAGCAAGATGTCCTTGGCTGCGTCGGCCAGGATCAACATTGTTTTGGTGGTGAGAATTGTGCTCCAGTCGGCCGGAAACCATTCTTCGATCAGTTGCTTCTGGACCATGCGAGCCGTCTCGAGAGCTTCCTGAACGGGACAATTTGTTGGTCAAACGAGAGCGTACGGCAAAGCTTACTTTGGGAATCTTGGGAGCCATCACGGATCGTTTAACAAAACGCGATTCAATATCGATATGAGGGCTGTTCGCGTTGAAGCTGACTCAAAAGTGGTACTGATTGCAAGGTCTGTGCGGTCGGAACGCGTGGAAATCTCAGACTTTTTCACTAGAGCGCTGATATGTTCGCAGGTTATTGAACCAAGGAGGTGGAAAAGACGGAAGACGAGCGTATCGCAAAGACACGTTTATTCAGATTGAATAAAGGTAGAACACGGTCTCCAGAGCTGACAATGGGCGCAAGTGTGCCCCGCCCAATAGAGCGATACATTGGCGCGAAATTCAAATTTTAACAGCAAATTATGTGTTTTTTGCCAAATGAGCCACGAAAAACCGATAATTTCTCATTTGTCTCTTGATAGACCGATTGTATAGGCTATTACGAATTTTTTAAGCGCAAGAGCGTTAAATTTGGTCAAGTTTGAAGGTTTTTGGCTAAAACTGCATGAATTTCAGTTGCTTTTCGGTAGTTTTCGCGGTTCGAGCGCTCAAAATGCTTGTATTTACGTGATTTATTATTATCAAAACCAATACTGTCGGAAAACGGTCAAGAAAGCGCAAAATGAGAAGTGCGGTTTTTAGGCGGCGATCGGCGGCGAAGGCGAAAAAGCAAAGTCCGCGAAAAATGTGCCAAAACGTCATTAATTCTGAGAATTAGTGTGTTTTCATGTCAAACAATCATTTTTCATCGCCGTTGACCACAAAAATAAGAGAAAACATGCTCAATTCATGAAAACGCCATTTGGCCGAGGCCAGGCCCGTATTGCCAGCTCTGGAGACCGTGTAGAAGAAAAAAACAAGACAAAATAATCCGAGTAGCAGGAACTCAGCTAACACACGGAAAGCTAATTGTCGTAAACTATGATGTTTGCGGCACCGAGACAGTGCGTGCGCAGAGAGAACAAAGCTGTGAGAGGAAAAACAAGAGTTTGTGTGTATCGGAGAGTGTTATACACAACAAGCACTCCCTTTCTGGCGCGGTTTCTGTGAAACTCGTCAAAATACACGTTTGGTATCCGCTCGCGTGGAGTGCCTGCTCTTCGAGCATCCGATTATGATATAGTGGAATTCTGATGAGCGAGGACTCTGAGAAGCCTGGAGAAGAGAATAAGGTATCCGCTCGCGTGGAGTGCCTGCTCTTCGAGCATCCGATTATGATATAGTGGAATTCTGATGAGCGAGGACTCTGAGAAGCCTGGAGAAGAGAATAGCACCATGCTGCAAGCAGCAGCTGCGCGTAGAAGGCAGGGAGAGGACGGCGAGGTGGAAAGATCGCACGCCTCAAGGTATCCGCTCGCGTGGAGTGCCTGCTCTTCGAGCATCCGATTATGATATAGTGGAATTCTGATGAGCGAGGACTCTGAGAAGCCTGGAGAAGAGAATAGAACCATGCTGCAAGCAGCAGCAGCGCGTAGAAGGCAGGGAGAGGACGGCGAGGTGGAAAGATCGCACGCCTCAAGGTATCCGCTCGCGTGGAGTGCCTGCTCTTCGAGCATCCGATTATGATATAGTGGAATTCTGATGAGCGAGGACTCTGAGAAGCCTGGAGAAGAGAATAGCACCATGCTGCAAGCAGCAGCTGCGCGTAGAAGGCAGGGAGAGGACGGCGAGGTGGAAAGATCGCACGCCTCAAGGTATCCGCTCGCGTGGAGTGCCTGCTCTTCGAGCATCCGATTATGATATAGTGGAATTCTGATGAGCGAGGACTCTGAGAAGCCTGGAGAAGAGAATAAGGTATCCGCTCGCGTGGAGTGCCTGCTCTTCGAGCATCCGATTATGATATAGTGGAATTCTGATGAGCGAGGACTCTGAGAAGCCTGGAGAAGAGAATAGCACCATGCTGCAAGCAGCAGCTGCGCGTAGAAGGCAGGGAGAGGACGGCGAGGTGGAAAGATCGCACGCCTCAAGGTATCCGCTCGCGTGGAGTGCCTGCTCTTCGAGCATCCGATTATGATATAGTGGAATTCTGATGAGCGAGGACTCTGAGAAGCCTGGAGAAGAGAATAGAACCATGCTGCAAGCAGCAGCAGCGCGTAGAAGGCAGGGAGAGGACGGCGAGGTGGAAAGATCGCACGCCTCAAGGTATCCGCTCGCGTGGAGTGCCTGCTCTTCGAGCATCCGATTATGATATAGTGGAATTCTGATGAGCGAGGACTCTGAGAAGCCTGGAGAAGAGAATAGCACCATGCTGCAAGCAGCAGCTGCGCGTAGAAGGCAGGGAGAGGACGGCGAGGTGGAAAGATCGCACGCCTCAAGGTATCCGCTCGCGTGGAGTGCCTGCTCTTCGAGCATCCGATTATGATATAGTGGAATTCTGATGAGCGAGGACTCTGAGAAGCCTGGAGAAGAGAATAGCACCATGCTGCAAGCAGCAGCTGCGCGTAGAAGGCAGGGAGAGGACGGCGAGGTGGAAAGATCGCACGCCTCAAGGTATCCGCTCGCGTGGAGTGCCTGCTCTTCGAGCATCCGATTATGATATAGTGGAATTCTGATGAGCGAGGACTCTGAGAAGCCTGGAGAAGAGAATAGAACCATGCTGCAAGCAGCAGCAGCGCGTAGAAGGCAGGGAGAGGACGGCGAGGTGGAAAGATCGCACGCCTCAAGGTATCCGCTCGCGTGGAGTGCCTGCTCTTCGAGCATCCGATTATGATATAGTGGAATTCTGATGAGCGAGGACTCTGAGAAGCCTGGAGAAGAGAATAGAACCATGCTGCAAGCAGCAGCAGCGCGTAGAAGGCAGGGAGAGGACGGCGAGGTGGAAAGATCGCACGCCTCAAGGTATCCGCTCGCGTGGAGTGCCTGCTCTTCGAGCATCCGATTATGATATAGTGGAATTCTGATGAGCGAGGACTCTGAGAAGCCTGGAGAAGAGAATAGCACCATGCTGCAAGCAGCAGCTGCGCGTAGAAGGCAGGGAGAGGACGGCGAGGTGGAAAGATCGCACGCCTCAAGGTATCCGCTCGCGTGGAGTGCCTGCTCTTCGAGCATCCGATTATGATATAGTGGAATTCTGATGAGCGAGGACTCTGAGAAGCCTGGAGAAGAGAATAGAACCATGCTGCAAGCAGCAGCAGCGCGTAGAAGGCAGGGAGAGGACGGCGAGGTGGAAAGATCGCACGCCTCAAGGTATCCGCTCGCGTGGAGTGCCTGCTCTTCGAGCATCCGATTATGATATAGTGGAATTCTGATGAGCGAGGACTCTGAGAAGCCTGGAGAAGAGAATAGAACCATGCTGCAAGCAGCAGCAGCGCGTAGAAGGCAGGGAGAGGACGGCGAGGTGGAAAGATCGCACGCCTCAAGGTATCCGCTCGCGTGGAGTGCCTGCTCTTCGAGCATCCGATTATGATATAGTGGAATTCTGATGAGCGAGGACTCTGAGAAGCCTGGAGAAGAGAATAGAACCATGCTGCAAGCAGCAGCAGCGCGTAGAAGGCAGGGAGAGGACGGCGAGGTGGAAAGATCGCACGCCTCAAGGTATCCGCTCGCGTGGAGTGCCTGCTCTTCGAGCATCCGATTATGATATAGTGGAATTCTGATGAGCGAGGACTCTGAGAAGCCTGGAGAAGAGAATAGAACCATGCTGCAAGCAGCAGCAGCGCGTAGAAGGCAGGGAGAGGACGGCGAGGTGGAAAGATCGCACGCCTCAAGGTATCCGCTCGCGTGGAGTGCCTGCTCTTCGAGCATCCGATTATGATATAGTGGAATTCTGATGAGCGAGGACTCTGAGAAGCCTGGAGAAGAGAATAGAACCATGCTGCAAGCAGCAGCAGCGCGTAGAAGGCAGGGAGAGGACGGCGAGGTGGAAAGATCGCACGCCTCAAGGTATCCGCTCGCGTGGAGTGCCTGCTCTTCGAGCATCCGATTATGATATAGTGGAATTCTGATGAGCGAGGGACTCTGAGAAGCCTGGAGAAGAGAATAGAACCATGCTGCAAGCAGCAGCAGCGCGTAGAAGGCAGGGAGAGGACGGCGAGGTGGAAAGATCGCACGCCTCAAGGTATCCGCTCGCGTGGAGTGCCTGCTCTTCGAGCATCCGATTATGATATAGTGGAATTCTGATGAGCGAGGACTCTGAGAAGCCTGGAGAAGAGAATAGAACCATGCTGCAAGCAGCAGCAGCGCGTAGAAGGCAGGGAGAGGACGGCGAGGTGGAAAGATCGCACGCCTCAAGGTATCCGCTCGCGTGGAGTGCCTGCTCTTCGAGCATCCGATTATGATATAGTGGAATTCTGATGAGCGAGGACTCTGAGAAGCCTGGAGAAGAGAATAGAACCATGCTGCAAGCAGCAGCAGCGCGTAGAAGGCAGGGAGAGGACGGCGAGGTGGAAAGATCGCACGCCTCAAGGTATCCGCTCGCGTGGAGTGCCTGCTCTTCGAGCATCCGATTATGATATAGTGGAATTCTGATGAGCGAGGACTCTGAGAAGCCTGGAGAAGAGAATAGAACCATGCTGCAAGCAGCAGCTGCGCGTAGAAGGCAGGGAGAGGACGGCGAGGTGGAAAGATCGCACGCCTCAAGGTATCCGCTCGCGTGGAGTGCCTGCTCTTCGAGCATCCGATTATGATATAGTGGAATTCTGATGAGCGAGGACTCTGAGAAGCCTGGAGAAGAGAATAGCACCATGCTGCAAGCAGCAGCTGCGCGTAGAAGGCAGGGAGAGGACGGCGAGGTGGAAAGATCGCACGCCTCAAGGTATCCGCTCGCGTGGAGTGCCTGCTCTTCGAGCATCCGATTATGATATAGTGGAATTCTGATGAGCGAGGACTCTGAGAAGCCTGGAGAAGAGAATAGAACCATGCTGCAAGCAGCAGCAGCGCGTAGAAGGCAGGGAGAGGACGGCGAGGTGGAAAGATCGCACGCCTCAAGGTATCCGCTCGCGTGGAGTGCCTGCTCTTCGAGCATCCGATTATGATATAGTGGAATTCTGATGAGCGAGGACTCTGAGAAGCCTGGAGAAGAGAATAGAACCATGCTGCAAGCAGCAGCAGCGCGTAGAAGGCAGGGAGAGGACGGCGAGGTGGAAAGATCGCACGCCTCAAGGTATCCGCTCGCGTGGAGTGCCTGCTCTTCGAGCATCCGATTATGATATAGTGGAATTCTGATGAGCGAGGACTCTGAGAAGCCTGGAGAAGAGAATAGAACCATGCTGCAAGCAGCAGCAGCGCGTAGAAGGCAGGGAGAGGACGGCGAGGTGGAAAGATCGCACGCCTCAAGGTATCCGCTCGCGTGGAGTGCCTGCTCTTCGAGCATCCGATTATGATATAGTGGAATTCTGATGAGCGAGGACTCTGAGAAGCCTGGAGAAGAGAATAGAACCATGCTGCAAGCAGCAGCAGCGCGTAGAAGGCAGGGAGAGGACGGCGAGGTGGAAAGATCGCACGCCTCAAGGTATCCGCTCGCGTGGAGTGCCTGCTCTTCGAGCATCCGATTATGATATAGTGGAATTCTGATGAGCGAGGACTCTGAGAAGCCTGGAGAAGAGAATAGAACCATGCTGCAAGCAGCAGCTGCGCGTAGAAGGCAGGGAGAGGACGGCGAGGTGGAAAGATCGCACGCCTCAAGGTATCCGCTCGCGTGGAGTGCCTGCTCTTCGAGCATCCGATTATGATATAGTGGAATTCTGATGAGCGAGGACTCTGAGAAGCCTGGAGAAGAGAATAGAACCATGCTGCAAGCAGCAGCAGCGCGTAGAAGGCAGGGAGAGGACGGCGAGGTGGAAAGATCGCACGCCTCAAGGTATCCGCTCGCGTGGAGTGCCTGCTCTTCGAGCATCCGATTATGATATAGTGGAATTCTGATGAGCGAGGACTCTGAGAAGCCTGGAGAAGAGAATAGAACCATGCTGCAAGCAGCAGCAGCGCGTAGAAGGCAGGGAGAGGACGGCGAGGTGGAAAGATCGCACGCCTCAAGGTATCCGCTCGCGTGGAGTGCCTGCTCTTCGAGCATCCGATTATGATATAGTGGAATTCTGATGAGCGAGGACTCTGAGAAGCCTGGAGAAGAGAATAGAACCATGCTGCAAGCAGCAGCAGCGCGTAGAAGGCAGGGAGAGGACGGCGAGGTGGAAAGATCGCACGCCTCAAGGTATCCGCTCGCGTGGAGTGCCTGCTCTTCGAGCATCCGATTATGATATAGTGGAATTCTGATGAGCGAGGACTCTGAGAAGCCTGGAGAAGAGAATAGAACCATGCTGCAAGCAGCAGCAGCGCGTAGAAGGCAGGGAGAGGACGGCGAGGTGGAAAGATCGCACGCCTCAAGGTATCCGCTCGCGTGGAGTGCCTGCTCTTCGAGCATCCGATTATGATATAGTGGAATTCTGATGAGCGAGGACTCTGAGAAGCCTGGAGAAGAGAATAGAACCATGCTGCAAGCAGCAGCAGCGCGTAGAAGGCAGGGAGAGGACGGCGAGGTGGAAAGATCGCACGCCTCAAGGTATCCGCTCGCGTGGAGTGCCTGCTCTTCGAGCATCCGATTATGATATAGTGGAATTCTGATGAGCGAGGACTCTGAGAAGCCTGGAGAAGAGAATAGCACCATGCTGCAAGCAGCAGCTGCGCGTAGAAGGCAGGGAGAGGACGGCGAGGTGGAAAGATCGCACGCCTCAAGGTATCCGCTCGCGTGGAGTGCCTGCTCTTCGAGCATCCGATTATGATATAGTGGAATTCTGATGAGCGAGGACTCTGAGAAGCCTGGAGAAGAGAATAGAACCATGCTGCAAGCAGCAGCTGCGCGTAGAAGGCAGGGAGAGGACGGCGAGGTGGAAAGATCGCACGCCTCAAGGTATCCGCTCGCGTGGAGTGCCTGCTCTTCGAGCATCCGATTATGATATAGTGGAATTCTGATGAGCGAGGACTCTGAGAAGCCTGGAGAAGAGAATAGAACCATGCTGCAAGCAGCAGCAGCGCGTAGAAGGCAGGGAGAGGACGGCGAGGTGGAAAGATCGCACGCCTCAAGGTATCCGCTCGCGTGGAGTGCCTGCTCTTCGAGCATCCGATTATGATATAGTGGAATTCTGATGAGCGAGGACTCTGAGAAGCCTGGAGAAGAGAATAGAACCATGCTGCAAGCAGCAGCAGCGCGTAGAAGGCAGGGAGAGGACGGCGAGGTGGAAAGATCGCACGCCTCAAGGTATCCGCTCGCGTGGAGTGCCTGCTCTTCGAGCATCCGATTATGATATAGTGGAATTCTGATGAGCGAGGACTCTGAGAAGCCTGGAGAAGAGAATAGAACCATGCTGCAAGCAGCAGCAGCGCGTAGAAGGCAGGGAGAGGACGGCGAGGTGGAAAGATCGCACGCCTCAAGGTATCCGCTCGCGTGGAGTGCCTGCTCTTCGAGCATCCGATTATGATATAGTGGAATTCTGATGAGCGAGGACTCTGAGAAGCCTGGAGAAGAGAATAGAAC
Organism: Caenorhabditis sp. 36 PRJEB53466; assembly: GCA_946814055.1. NCBI lineage: Eukaryota > Metazoa > Nematoda > Chromadorea > Rhabditida > Rhabditidae > Caenorhabditis > Caenorhabditis sp. 36 PRJEB53466. The sequence continues at coordinate 7,894,517 of CAMPFS010000004.1, read as the reverse complement.
CATGCTGCAAGCAGCAGCAGCGCGTAGAAGGCAGGGAGAGGACGGCGAGGTGGAAAGATCGCACGCCTCAAGGTATCCGCTCGCGTGGAGTGCCTGCTCTTCGAGCATCCGATTATGATATAGTGGAATTCTGATGAGCGAGGACTCTGAGAAGCCTGGAGAAGAGAATAGAACCATGCTGCAAGCAGCAGCAGCGCGTAGAAGGCAGGGAGAGGACGGCGAGGTGGAAAGATCGCACGCCTCAAGGTATCCGCTCGCGTGGAGTGCCTGCTCTTCGAGCATCCGATTATGATATAGTGGAATTCTGATGAGCGAGGACTCTGAGAAGCCTGGAGAAGAGAATAGAACCATGCTGCAAGCAGCAGCAGCGCGTAGAAGGCAGGGAGAGGACGGCGAGGTGGAAAGATCGCACGCCTCAAGGTATCCGCTCGCGTGGG